>CM038671.1:438706250-439306250 GCA_021605145.1 Aegilops bicornis | reverse complement strand
GAGGACCTCATCCTCATGGCGCAGGTTCGCACGCGATTACTTACTTACACCTCATCTCGTGGTCCACTGCCAACGATCCAATCCAACAAAAGAGAAACAAGACCCGGACGAGTGACGAATCTAGATTCCTAACTCGGGCGCTGCCGTATTGTATTTGTAGGTCACGAAATTCACCTGCGGTGGATTCGCCGTTGGGATCTGCTTCAGCCACCTGGTGTTCGACGGGCAGGGCGCCGCGCAGTTCCTGCAAGCGGCGGGCGAGCTGGCCCGGGGGTTCCCGGCCCCATCAGTGGCTCCCGTGTGGGACCGCGAAACGATCCCGGACCCGCCCAAGCTGCCGCGCGGTCCGCCGCCGTCCTTCACGGCGTTCAGCTTCGTGACACAGGTGGTCGAGATCTCGCCGGAGAGCATCCTGCGAATCAAGGACGAGTTCAAGGCCGCCACGGGGGAGACCTGCTCCACCTTCGACGCGGTGACGGCCGTGGTCTTCAAGTGCCGTGCGCTGGCGGTTGAGCTCCCCGACGCCGCTGAAGTCCGCCTTGGCTTCGCCGCCAGCACGCGTCACCTCCTTCAGAGCGTGCTGCCGTCAGTGGATGGCTACTATGGCAACTGCGTGTACCCGGTCGGGATCACCCGGAGCAGCAAGACCATCCAGGAGGCGGCGCTGCCCGAAGTGGTCGGCGTGATGCGAGAGGCCAAGGAGGCGCTTAAGGTGAGGTTTACGGACTGGATGCACGGCGGCGCCAAGGACGACCACTACAATGTGCCGCTGGATTACGGCACCGTGACGGTGTCGGACTGGAGCCGCGTCGGCTTCAACGAGGTGGACTATGGCTTCGGCGAGCCCGGATACGTGTTCACGCTCAACGACGACGTCAACATCGTCGCGTCGGTGATCTACCTCAAGCCCCCGGCGCCCAAGCGCGGGATCCGGCTCATGCTCCGCTGCGTGGAGGAGCCACACGCCGCTGTGTTCGCCGACGAGCTTGCCAAGTACGCTTAGCTGGATGCTGCTTCTTGGCCATGGCCGAGTATATGTTCTCATAGCTGTAACACCTTTTCACTGTACTTTTTCTTCACATTGGTGTGTGCAATGTTTTCATTTAGGTCACATTCTGGTGCTTTGTGCAGGTATAAACCACACTAGTATCTCTGCCATGTGTTGATTTCTTTTCAATGTGGAACAATTGTAAGCTTTTAGCCACGAGAACGAATAAAACTCAGTTTATGGTGGGGCAATTCCATTCATGATTTCATATGCTTACCAAATTATTTTAATTTGGAGCCATACTTTGATGGAAGTTATGGAAGTCAGTAGTTTTGCAGGAGTTCCCTGTTTCTGGTCTCATTGCCTATATGTTGATTGATGATTCATAGGTTTTAACATATGAAAACTCAAATCCAATTCTTTTGTGTGTCGCATTCACAAACACAAATAATCCAGAATGTTTTAGGCTACTTATATGTTTCACACTGGTCAGCTGAGTAAGATAAAATATTTCTCTGAGGGGAGGATTGCATGGAGAATCCTAGATCAGATGGTGCTGGAAAAAAATTGCAACAGATTCAAGATGGTCCTGTCGAACCAAATTAATCAGACGGCACCAATGCGTTATGCGTCGTATGAGATGGACTCACGGCTCATCTGCCTAGCTATCTGTCACTATTCACCATGCAGGTATTCACCTTTATCTTCACTGAAGTATTGACATACTCGTTTATAAAAATATATTGATATGAAAGTTTTCAAGGCTAATCTGTTGATATCATTATCCTGCCAGATGACATGTTCAGTTTTTAGAATGTTTGACGATGCAGAACGGCAACTGATGGAACTGGAGTATATAGTAACAAAACAAATATAGGTAGAAATCTTCATTCAAGATACTTATTACTTTTGCTGCCCTAACTCTGGCACAGTCTGGTGCCTTTCTACACGCCTAAATTACAAAGTTGTTACTTCTTCCTCATTTTTAATCAAAAGGCAGCAGTGCAGCTTGTCAATTGTCCTGATTTAAAGCTGGAATAAGAAGTATATAGACCAGGTAGCTAGCCGGCAGAGTAAACCAGAGCAAACAGAAAACAACCTGAAAATGTACAGTGATAGAAATAATTTTAGTCTTAAGATTTAGTCAATCTACTAAATCTTATGCAACAAAAAGGCAACACTATCACAGCTTTCATGACTGAATTGACATTCTGGAGAGAGGAAATTGACACTAAAATCTTCCTTTACAGAAAATAATGAACAGAAATACAGAAAATTAAACACAGAATTAAACAATCTTCCATAATATAGAGATAACAAAAAAACATTTAAATTATTTTTGTACTAGTTTAAGTAATTTGTATAAAGCTTTTATTTTTCCAACTGATTGTTGCATGTTACTCAATAGTTATCATGTCAATTAGTTGAGATCCCATGAAATTGCAGTTCAAACCTGAAGACAGGTGACCACGACAAACTTGCATTCTAGCAGTCGAAGTATATCATAAAAAATCGAAATAAATTCCAATACAATTACAGTTCAAATCTGAAGATGGACCGCGACAAACTAACATTCCAGCAGTTGAAGTATATCGTACAAATTCAAAATAAACTCAAGTCAATTTAGATCATGCATATGTTTCTTGCTTTCAGGATAGGATTTTCTTGACTTATGGTG
This sequence comes from Aegilops bicornis, assembly GCA_021605145.1. Taxonomy (NCBI): domain Eukaryota; kingdom Viridiplantae; phylum Streptophyta; class Magnoliopsida; order Poales; family Poaceae; genus Aegilops; species Aegilops bicornis. The sequence continues at coordinate 439,303,584 of CM038671.1, read as the reverse complement.
CTAACCTGATAACATAGTTGAATGGAAAAGCCACCTGGCATGTTTGGTAGTTTGGCATGGTAGGTCTCTTAAGCCATGTCATAGTAGTCCCTATCTAAAAAGGTAGAATTACCTTGGGACCAAAGCAGGCAATGTGGGACAGTAACTAATACAAATAAACTTATGTAAGTAGTTCACTACCAGGCAAATAATATCAGAAATACCAAGTCTTACAGAAAGAAAGAAAGAAAGGAGAGAAAGGGAAAGAAACGAGTTCGACACACTAATGGGAAACCCGCTGTTCCTCGTCAATTAAGAGACAAACTACGGGACGAAAACCCACTAGTACCCTACAACACACAACACCACAAGAGTTCTAGGAGCAGCTATTCCACAGGGGCAGCAAGATGCCAGTCATTATTTGGAGACTCTGAAGATTCCGATATCGATGGAATGTAGAATCACCAGACCTCCCTGTCCACACACAACATAAAAAAATAGGTTAGCACCGTTGCATAAAATGTCAATTAGCACATTCTAATCTCAGAAGCTTCCACTTACAAGATTGAGCTATAACTTCTGCAGTCAATGGGAAGGGAGAATCTGCACAAACATGTCTTTGAGTTCTTCACGTGCAGCCATTTTTTCCAAAATCCTATCATTGGATATCAGTTCTGGTGACAGATTGCTCCCGGTAGGTTGCGGTTCATTTGAAAACAGTAATTTGGACATGTGATCCTTGGTAGCTTGTCTGTCATATTTGACCTTCTCCTTTGTTCCTTCTGCAATCAGGTTGTATGTGTACACAATCTTCTCCTGGCCGATTCTATAGGCTCGGCCAATCGCCTGCCGTCCAACAGAAGGATTCCAGACGACATCAAGGAGAACCACACGCGATGCACCGACCAGTGTTATTCCTTCACAGCAGGCCTTGGTTGATGCAAGCATCACCTTAGCCTCACTGTTCATGTCATTGAAGGCTTCCATCAAGGCTTCGCGCTGTTTAACACGCACATTTCCACTCATGAGTAGGATCTCCTTGCCTTCTGTCCAGTCTAGCTCTGTGGTAAGCTGGTCCATGATCAGGGCCAGTGGCTCAAGGTATTGACTGAACACCAGCACTCTTTCTTTCAGTGCTTCGCAAAGACGGATGATCTCAAAAACGAACCATGTCTTCACTCCTTCGCATGGGTTCAGCCGCACGCTCTTCATCTTGTCCACAACAGAGGCTTCTGTGTCTGACAGCTTTGTGCTTGTGACAAGGAATGGGTGTATGGACGCAAGAGATATCTTGTATTCTGCGTCAAGAAAACCCTTCCCTGCACTTTCCTCCATCATTGCGATGATTTCCTTCTGACGAGGAAGAGGGTTCAGGATCACAACAGATTCTCTCAATCCTGGAAGAGACTTCTGAAGAATGTCACCATTATGGATGTGCACAAAAGGGCCCAGCTTTTCCCGGATTTCAGTGATGTGTTCATCCGTGATGTTACTTATCCTTAATGAACTCCAGAATTCTTTGCCTTGATCCTCCTCCACCTGAGGCGCTGCTCTTGATTGACTGGTGGAAGCAACTCCTTTCTTGCTGAGTCTTGTACAAGCAAAATCTTTGGCAAACTTGGGCTTAACCAGGCACAAGATGTTGTACAGCTCTAGGAAGTTGTTCTGGAATGGAGTCCCTGACAGGATTATCCGCTTTTCGGTGCTGACCTCTGCGAGAACTTTCCAAATGAGGCTCTTCTTGTTCCTTGGTGTGTGCCCCTCGTCGAGGACCAGCAAGCCGGGCTTCTCAAGAAGCAGGTTCCTCTGCATTTCTCCATCCTTGCCTTCGCCCTTGGCAAGATTCCTGTAGAGCGAATAGCTTAGACCGATGATGCTGCTCCCTTCATACCATGATGCCAGCTTCAGCATCATCTTGGATTTCTGGCTCAGTTTCTTCATGGCCAGCTTCTGGCCCAGACCATGATCCTTGGAGACCAGTTTATGGATGGTCTTGTCTTGATTCCACTGGATCTCACTGGAACTGAGGACATGGAACGGGAGCTTGACATTCCATTTACTGAACTCCTGCTCCCATGTAGCCAGCATACCCCTGGGGGCAATGATAACTGGCCTGCAGTGCGGGAAGAGCTCCAGGTAAGATTGCACGAATGTGATTGCTAGCCTGGTCTTGCCGGTCCCTGGGGCATGAGAAATCACACAGCCACTTGTGGTGTCAGTGTTCATGGTGTGCCTCAGCTGCTCAATGTCGATCCCTCCTGCAAGTTTTCTCCACATGAACTCAAACCCTTCCCGCTGGTGTGGGAACATGTCTTCCCGTACCCCAGGAATGAGATCCCAGACGACGCCAGTTTTGTCACTTGCCAGTCCCACGTTGCTTGCCCCTTCATATCCAACTGATTTCAGGATGTCATCAACGAACATGTCAAGCCTATCATGCTCCGCTGCTGGCTCCCTATCCGTCGATTCCTTGGCCTGTTGAATCGAAGAGGTCAGGGAAAAGAGAAACAAGGTGCCTATTGATGCTCTCTGTTTCTAGAAAAGTCAATGGAAACACGTACTGACGTACACATGCTGAAGCCAAATTGTGCTTACCATGGATGGAAATACGTGTCTAATTTCGATTTCAATGTAATCGCATTTTCGGCATCGAATGCCGATTTGATCATCATGAAAGAGATCATGCTTCCCTCGCTTGCAAAAAGTCCCTCCATGTGCAGGAATTTCATGCTCATCGCTCTCCTCGTCCTGAATGAAAAGACAAAGGGATCAGTAGCGTGTTTGTAGAACTGAAACAAAAGTGTTGTTCTATACAGTATCCAGGGAAAAGAAATCCAACAATTTTCATCTTCTTCACATTTGTAGGAGCCTAAAACAAGGCCACAAATTGCTAGAAAAATTAAACGTAACTGGTCCAAACCAAAAATTGTAGCACAATTTGGACAATTAACAGGAGGAACAGATTATTTAGTTACCTTGTGGCAAGTGTGAGAAGAAACCTTGTTGGATTCGGCCTCCAAGTCCAAGGCCAAGTCACGTTGTGCCCACAGGTCGTCCAGAGCAGTCTTCTCCGGCACCACCTCATCTACAACCCCGAAGGAGAACACCAGAGGAAACGGATCGCCTCCCTGCTCTGGTGCAGGAACAGGGGCGTCCAGAGGAAGAGAGGCGTTCTGAAGAGTGGCCTCGATTCCCTCGAAAATGGAGTAGAGCAGATCGTCGTAAGTCTCTTGGTCTCGCCCGTCCTGCCGCCTCGGAGGAACCAGCGAGCTCTTCTTGAAGGTGACATCGCCCTGCTGCTCCCATCCCTCTGCGGGGAAGTCCTTGCACTTGCGGCCGGCCGCCTGCCGGCAGGACGCCGCTCCTTCTTTCTTTGCCCTCCGGGAAGCTCCCTGCTCATCAGCCTCATCGCCGCCGTCAGCAGCATCATCATCTTCTTCCATGCGCTGCTTCTCCCTTCTCCTCGCGGCGGCCATTCCGCCGGGTTCCTCGAAGTCTTCATCGCTGTGGGCAGCGTTTTGTCCTCGGCGCCGCCTCGTCGCCGTTCTGCCATCTTCGTCAGAGTCATCATCGGCGTTTTGTCCTCTGCGCCGTGGGCGGCTTATCCCCGTCCTGCCATGCCCGCGGCCGCCCTCGTCACTGGACGACCGCGCTGGATGAGGCGGTGGTTTGTCTTTCTCGTCCTCCTCTGCATCCGAGCTGGACTGCGACGGCGTGTCGACGCAGTACGGCTTTGTGCGGGTGGCTTGCCGGAGCAGCTTCGCGTCGGGGCATCTCCGCTTTGACCGCAGCCGCGACGCGACGGTGCCGCCAGGAGAGGCGGTGTCCGCCATCTTGGTGATGTACCACCCTTCAAACTTCCGCTTGGGGAAGATCTCGCCGCCCGGCCGCGGCCCCGTGTACCGACCGGCGAGCCTGGCATCGCTAAGCACGCGACGGCCCGGTTCTTCCTCTGCCCCAGGTTCCTCGGAATCTTCTTCCGATTCCTCCGACTCTTCCTCTTCTTCCTGCTCCCATTCATCTTCCTCTTTATCTTCCTCTTCCTCCTCTTTATCTTCTTCCTCATGCCCGTCCTCTGCACCGTCCTTATCCTCTGGATCCGGCATCCCCACTTCCTCCTCCCCCTCCTCCTCGCCATCGTCAGAGGCACCCTCTCGCCGACTCGTCTCAATTCCGTTGCTCGTTCCATCGGGGCCGCCGCTGCTCGTACTCTCGTCAGACCTCGGGGCCTCCTTCTCCTCCTCGCTTGACAAGAGGAGAGAGGGCCAGTCGATGTCATCGACAGGCTCCTTCTTGACTGGTCCCCCGGTCTCGCCGACATCTTCTTCTTCTCCGTCGTCGTCGGAGATCTCGACGATCTCGGCGGGCTGGACGCCGGTGCCCAGTGCATCCGCCCGCTGCGAAGAGGACGAGGGCGCGAGCGGGTTTCGCAACAAATCCCCGGCGCTTTCCGCCTCGACGCGCTGGCTCCCGACCGTGGCGACCTCCGGCACGCGGTCGTCGTCGTCGTCGTCGTCGATCTCGATGATCTCGGCGGGCTTGGCGCCGGTAGTCGGTGCAGCCGCCGGTTGCGAAGAGGACAAGGGCGCGAGCGGGTTTGGCACCAAATCCTGGGCGCTTTCCGCCTCGACGCGCTGGCTCCCGGCCGCGGCGACCTCCGGCGCGCGGTGGCCGTCGTCGTCGATGATCAGGCGGCGGGGCCTGCGGCCGGGGAGGTCGCCGGGCGACGGCGTGGTCGGCATCTCGTCGCGGCGGTGGAAACGGCAGGGGGGAGGACGAGGGTTTTTGGGAGTGTCCCAGCTAGTGTAGCCGTGCGAGTGTGAGGTGTGGGTCTGCTGGGTGGCTAAAATTGGGCGCGCGAGGGGGAGAGGTGGAAACGTGAAAGAGTTCGGGTGATGGGCGCTGCGTGGGGTCCCGGCGGTCAGCGGAGTAGCCCTTCACTTTGAGGAAAAGAGCCACAGTAGCACGTCGCTGCCTGTTTGCCTCAATGCATGATGCTGTGGCAAGGTAGGCTCATGCCACCCACCAGTCCAGAGCGAGTAAAGTCTATTTTAAACCCTGAACTCGTACGGCTCGTCTGTTTTAAACCTCAAACTCCAAATCCCTGAAATCCACACCCCCAACTCTCTAATCCCGGTCGTTTTCGCCCTTAATGCCGTTTGAGGGGAGGGATTAGGCGACGTGGCAAAGTGGTGGCCTGGTTTACCCCACTCTCTGCCTATCTCTTTGTTATAAGCGCGCGCGGGTTGGGTGGGGAACAAATCTAGGGTTCGTCGAGCGACAGAGACAGGGCGGCGATTGGCGGCGCCGGCGACCATGTCGTTCTCCTAGAGCTTCATCTTCTTTCTAAGGCGGGCTTAGCAGGAGGGGCGAGCAACAAGCAGTGAGGTCACCGGTGCCGTATCGGGAGCAGCCCATGGACTACGCTCCAGCTAGGAATTGCAGCCTTTGCGGGAAGAAGGCGCCGCGGTGGATCTCGTGGAGTAGGGCGAACCCTGGTAGGAGGTACTATGCATGTGTGGATGCTCAGGTATGCTCGATTCCTTGTTTGTTTGGTTGTCCGCCTCATTTACGAATCTCTCTTTAATTTCTCACGAAATTTGTTGGTGAAACAAATAGCATGGCTTCATTGATTGGCATGTGGCCCGGCAGCGCCATTTCTGCGTGGATTGGTTGGAGATCTTGGGATAAAGTATGGAGCACGGAGGATTATTTGGCGGCTCGGTCAAGGGAGGGACAAGATGTTGGTTTGTGAGAAGAAATGAAGAAGAATGAAGTAGTTGCGTAAACTAGAGCAAGATTTGACAAGAAAAGGAGATGGAAATGTACAAGTTTACATTCTATGGAATGATGTTTTTGTTGTTGGTTTAGTTGTAGGGTTCTTTGTTAAGTTAGATCATCTAGATATGTCTTGTATTTCAGTGAAATGTAATGGATGCTATGTGTGGAAGAAAATGCCTAAATGTTGACAAAGAACAAGATCAATCTATTGTTGAGTACTCTGTATTGTTTTATTTGTGTGCATTTTCTTTCTTGATGACAAGAAGATCAAATTGAGCCAATATACGTAATGTAAGTAAGCATGCATTTTGACAGAATTTGGCAGCAACATGTATATATAAATTTGCCAAAGAACATGTATATTTGGCAGCAAAATTTGGCAAAAAAAGAATGTAAGTAAGCACTGAGTTTGACACAAATTTTGACAACAAATTATATATCAACATGAAGCTCTCCAATTTGACAACAAGTTGGCAACAACATATATAAGAGATATTTGACAGGAAAGAAACATACTTCAGTGCACATATTTCATTTCCACAAATTTGAGAAGAAAGGAATATAGTTCAGTGCACAAAGTTCTACAGTGAAAGCAAAAGGCAACCACAGGTTCATATATTAGCACTTGTAGCTATCAAATACAATTACTGAAGATCTTATCCAGTAATAGGAAAACATCTTTAGTAATTGCCACTTGCATAGAAGTAATCCCCCCATGCTCCAGTAATTACTCCTCTTTCAGTTCCTCTTCCAATTCCTCTCCTGTTGCTCTTCGGTTCCTCTCCCCGATCCTCTTCCACTTCCTCTCCTCGATGCTCTTCCACTTCCTCTCCCAAAGAGATGTGCTTCCCTCAGATTACTGCTCTGGGAGGTCTGAACCTTGATGGTGCAGCTTGAGAGCTTGATGTACCAGCTTGAGAGCTAGGTGCATTGTAGTTCTTGCAGCTTGAGAGCTAGCTGTAGTTCTTGCAGGTTGAGAGCTAGCTGCATTTGTAGTTCTTGCGACTTGAGATCTTGATGCATCGATGCTTGCTTGCAATCAAAATATCAATGAACACAAAAAAGTAGTTATGGTTGTGCATAGTGCAAAACAAAGAAAAATCAGAGCAATGTGATTATGTTTTTGCATAGTTGAAGGAAAATCAATATAATTAGTACCTCTGCTGCCATCTGATTTCTCCCTATCTTTCCAAGATATGATTTAGTTTTCTTGGTTACATACGCATTATTTTTACAACCACTTTTGTTGTGTCCCTTAAGCCCACAAGATCCACAAGTGATCTGTATGCCATGCTTGCTCATTTTTTCCCCTTGGGTGCTTCACCCTCTTCTCTCCTCCTGTCATTGTTTTTCTTTCTTGCTCCTGGCATGGCAATGTATCCAGGTGCCACTGGCCTTGGGTTTTGAGAGACAGGCCAGCTTTCTTCTCCTAGAACAGGTTGCAAACAGTGCTCATATATGTTGTTGAATGTTTCAACCCAGTAGCACTTGTCAATGTAGTCCTCTATCTTTCTCCCACTCTTGTAGATAGCTGCAATGGCATGACAACAGGGGAGGCCTGCCAGCTGAAAGTATCCACATGTACAAATCCTTCTTTCAAGATGTACTGTGTATTTTTTTCCTGCCTTTCATGTGCCTCACCTCAAATCCCTCCTTGCCATTCCAGAGCACCTCAATGTACTGTGTCATGTTAATACTGACTTGTAGTTTCTTCAAAATACTTGGGCAAATTTTTCCCTTCCACTTTGCCCCTTTGGCTCTCTGCTCTTGCACTCTAACAAGCATCTTCTTCCTAATCATTTCCTGTTGTGTAATAATTGGATAGAACCTAGATTCTATGATGGCATTGTTAAATGACTCACAGAGATTATTGTCAACTGACTCACAGTTTGCTCCAGGTGGGAAAAATGCCCTAGCCCAATGCTTTGGCTCTGTCCTCATGATATCCTTTGCACCTTCAGGAGTTAGTTGAGCAAGCTTGGCCTTGTTGTAATTAAAATCCTCCCTGTTACCAGCCTTAGCAACTGCCCAGAATCTCTTTTGGTATTCATGGTCCTTGTGTTTCTTCCTCCAGTTGGCATATATGTGCCTTGCACACATCCTGTGCTCAGCCTTAGGCAAATAGTCCCTCATGCTATTGATCAAGCCCTAAAAAGAATGAAAAGCTACAGAAGTTCAGTGCACATGTAACTAAGTTTGCATTAGTAAACAAAAGTAAGTTATCACCTACCCTATCCTAGAGTGCTTTTTGTCTCGCTTCGACGATGTGACTACACCTTTTTCACCTACCTTATCCTAGAGTGCTTTTTGTCTCGCTTCGACGATGTGACTACACCTTTTTCACCTATCCTATCCTAGAGTGCCTTTTCTCTCGCTTCGACGATGTGACTACACCTTTTTCACCTACACCCTTTTTTATGTGACTACTAATAAAATGCATGCAGTAAGTTAAATGTACCTTCTGTTGGTCAGAAATGAAGACCCATCCTTCTCCTTGGTCATTGATATCCAAGTCTCTGATTAAGAGTGCAATGAACCACTTCCAGCTTTCATTGATCTCTTTCTCCACCACAGCCCATGCTACTGGGTACATCTGATTGTTAGCATCCCTAGCAATGGCAGCCAATAGTTCACCTTGACATGCTCCCTTGAAAAACATCCATCTAGTCCAATCACTCTCCTGCACCTGCTTTGAACCCTTGCTTCATTGCATCAAAGCAAACATAGAATTGTTGAAATATATTTAACTCCATCTCTTTTGGATCTAAGGTAATAGCCATCAGACCGCTGTGGTTGCTCCTATGAAGTTCTAGTTGGTAATCAAAGACTTTTGTGTACTCACTTTTCATCCCACACAAGAGCTTATCCAACACAATTTTCTTTGCTGCCTTGCATTTTGAAACTGACACATCAGCAAACATGTCTTTGAGCACTGTGGCTTTAATGCTGTCAGTTTTCCATAGTGGATTTGCTAGGATAATGTGCTCATATCTCTTTGCAATCACTTTTGTAGTAACAAGTTTGTTCTCTCTGTTCTGTGCACAATTGTGTTCATCTTCATAAGTGATTATCTGAAACCTAGAACATCTACTTGTCTTTGCACGCATACAACATCCAGGGCAACTAGGCTACCACATTTAGCTCTTACCCTTTGCTCTTCAGATTTTAGGAAAGATATGCTCCTTTTGGTTGCAAGCCCATACCTCTTCAGTGCTTTCACCAACTGGTTCTTGCTTTTGAAAACCATTCCCAAACTAAAATGTGGAATTTCTGAATCAGGGTTAAACCTAACAAACTGGCTCTTCCTCCTAACAAACTGGCCATCTTCATCTTCATCATAAGAGTAGTCCTCATCAGAGGACTCAAACTCCATGTCATGTACTGCTTCTTCCACATTTGCTATTAGCTCAATAGGTACTGGATCAGTAGACTCCTTTGCAAACCATACTTCCGAAGCTTTCATCTTCTTCTTGAATTTTCTCAACTCCACTACCTCTGATTCCTCCCCACTGTCATCAGTATGTGCCACATATTCAGGATCATCTGAATCTTCAGACTCTGAACATTTATCTGCATTTTCACCTATTGGAGCTATGGTCTGACTTGCAGCAATTGGCTGAGATGGATTGATAACTTGAGATCCTTGGGATAGAACATCAACTCTGATATTGTGTTTCACAGGGCTGCTTATAATTTCAAAGAACTACACCACCTTCATTAGGAACCAGGATATGTTCCAAAATGTCACCTTTCTGATCTTTGCATCGGTGGCTGCACACTACTTTGGACAGTATCTTCTCCTTCTGCAGTGATAACAGCATCTGGTTCATCCTCATTGTCCATCAGATCATGCAGTTCATCTTCAAAGTCAGAGCCACTAGAATCTTCCTCTGGCTCATCTTGCTCACCATTGTACTCCACAAATATATCAGCAACCCCTGCATCAGTAATATGGTCTGACATCTTCATGCAAGCTTCATCAGTATGCAAAAACATTAGTCCATTCACTAGCTCTCTCCCAGGCAGAAGAAAATATAGCTTCATACTCTCTTTAACAGTTAAATGATCAGCTAAAAATCCTTTCACCTCTGGCAATGACAACTTATCCCTCTCAATCAACGACATTGCGATATCTCCCCAACATAGTCAAGGGATGGGCCAATATGGATGAACTGTCCCCCATAATGAAATCTGACTTGCAGAACCTCTGCTAGATCCATGGTTTGAAACAGCAAAACCTATACACTGCAATATTTACATTCAGTAAGTACACTGCAGAGACCAACTGTACTGATGAAACACACACATTTAGAAACCTACTGTACAAGAAACAAACACATTCACTGCAGTTTATATTTTCAGAAAAACAAACCTAATGCAGATCAATTATACAGAGCATACATGATTTACTCCATGAATTGACACATTCAGAGCATACAAACACATTCAGAGCATACCCCCCAAACCCCACCTTTCACCCAGTACAAAATCGATTAAAATAGCCTACATAATCGAATAAACCTACAATGCATATGATATATCCATCTATTGCCCCGAAAACATGAGATTAAACGGGCGACAAATCCCCCTAGCCCACCCCAAAACCCCACCTTTCGCCCCTGTAAAACCCTAAACCTAACTCGGGGAGAGAAGAAACAAAGACAACAGATGATTCAGGACTGAACAGTAGGACGCACCTGCTCCTTTGCCGCCGGCGTGGTCGTCCGAGGCCGCCGCGATCAGTCGCTCTGCATCGCCATTGCCGCCGCAGGAGAAGGTGATGCGTCGCGAGAGCAGGGAAGGGAAAAAGTGAGCGACGAGCGCAACGAGCTGGTCCGGCTCAACCACTTAGCCTCTCCAGCGACCGGGCGAGACCCACAATGCTTGCTGAGTCAGCAATCCCATCCTTCCCACGTTTGGATACGACAACAAGGGCGAAAACGACCGGGATTGGAGAGTTGGGGGTGTGGATTTCAGGGATTTGGAGTTTGAGGTTTAAAACTGACGAGCCGTACGAGTTCAGGGTTTAAAATAGACTTTACTCGCCCAGAGCCATCGCTTTGAAATGACCGCTCCAGCAATAATGGAACACCCTCCTATTCCAATTTTACCTGCAGCAATGCCGATGCCAATGCCAATGCAGGCACCCGGTAAAACTTGGCACCTGCGCCCTTGCTTTTACTTTACACACATATAATGATATAAATCACGATTATGGAAGTAGCTCCGTTAATTTTGGATTTATCGACATAACGCTCCTCCATTAATTTTGAATTTATCGACATAATGTTCCTCCATTATTACTCATAACATATATCTTACCTGTTGTCGATGAATATTTCGGATATATCGACATAACGCTCCTCCATTAATTTTGGACTTATTGACATAATGTTCCTCCATTATTACTCATAGATATCTTACCTGTTGTCAATGAATCATGACTACTCTTATGATTTATGTGAAATAACAACGAGTCACACAACCAAGAGCCCGACCAATGCAGTTGGCCTAAGCACGAGTTTGCACATGCACATTGTTCTTCAACCTGGTCGTACAACAAGGAGGTGTGAGTATCACACATCTCAATCATATGTTGATGTCCTTGTATCTTCAATAGCATTTTTTTCTCCAATATGCACGAGTGTGCATATTATATATTAAAGAAGAAAGGCAAAAGCATGCCCCCCCCATGTTTATAAGAGTCTCGTTACAACGTTACTCCTCACTACTCGCCCACCACTCTAGTCAAAGGAAGAGGGGGTCCACATTCCCCTTGAACTTGTCGGCTACCGACCATAGCCTTCCTTCCGATCTCACCCTCCCATAAGTACACCTATCGAAGGAGATGCCCCATAAAAAATGATAGCGTTCCGATGCGTCCACAAATCCCAAAGTGTTAGGAGGAAGACAATATGGAGATCCTTCTTGTGGTAGTTGCTCATCCCCTGCTTCTCACCCAGCCATAGGGCAAGGGAGTCTTGTGCTGTCGGCGTCCAGTCCAGCTTGCCCAGTGCCTCGCATATCATGGCTCATGTTGATCTAGCAAACACACACGTCAGTAACACATGATTGATGGTTTCATCCTCCTGGTCGCACAAAGGGCATGCATCCTGGTGTGGTAGCCCTCTCTGTGCAAGGCGATCCGAGGTCCAACACCCGTTCCGTAATGCGAGCCAAGCAAAGAACTTGCATGTGGATGGGGCCTGAGATTTCCAAGTCACTCCGCCATTGGGTCAATAGTCCGGCCCCAGAACTTTGCCGCATACGCGGAACGCACCGAGAAGCGGCTGTTGGTCTCCCATGACCAAGAGACGGAGTCCGGCACATCTACCTCAAGCTCCCACGTGCTCACTCTTATCCATAGTTCAAGGAATTCCTGCAATGCCTCTACCCCAAGATTCGGTCCAACATCCTTTGCCCAAGACCCATTCTCGATGGCTGGAGCAACCATCCTTGTCAATCTGATCCGCGGTGGAATCCTGATATAAACAGTTGGAGTGATCTCCTGCACCCGCATACCGTCGATCCAACGATCCCCCCAGAAGAGTGTAGTGAGGCCACAATGCGCTTCGCTCCTCGTTGCCGCCCGGAAAAGGAGCATTGTTTCTTTTGGGACCTTTATACTGAACTCACTCCAGGGTCTACTCGCATCCACTCTTGTTAGCCACGACCACCTAGCTTGCATGGCCACAATGAGCCATCTGAGATTCGGTAGCCCTAAACCACCAGCCCATTTTGGTGAACATACCGAATCCCATGCTACTGCACAATTTCTCCCATTTTCGTCGGCCCGTCTGCACCATAGAAACACTCTGCACACCTTGTTCATCGCAGCTATAGTCTTCATTGGCAGATCCAAGGCCATCATGGCATGAATGGGCATGGTGCAAAGCATCGACTGTACCAATGTAAGTCTTCCGCTCTTCGGCATTAACCCCGCTTTCCACTTTGGTAAGCAGTTTGCCATCTGATCCACTAGGTACTGCAACTACGCGGCAGATTGCTTTCATAAGGACAATGGCAACCCAAGATATTTGATTGGGAAAGACCCTCTCGGGCATCCCAACTCATCACATGCAATGGTGATCTCCTGATCGTTGCATCTTATTGGGAGTGCCGCTGATTTCACCATATTTATCCACAGTCCTGACGCCTCCCCAAATAGTTCTTGGATGCTCTTGCATATCTCAAGTTCCACTGGCTTGGGTTTGATGAACACCACCACATCATCCGCAAAAATGGACAGACGTTGTCTCATACCTCAACGTGCCAACGGCTCCAACACGCCTCTGCCTCGTGGCCCGCTCAAACAACATTTGCAACGGCTCCATAGTAAGAATAAATAACATCGATGATATCGGGTCGCCTTGTCTCAGCCCCTTGCAGTTATATATAGTGTCCCCGGGGTCTCCATTCACCATGACCTTGGTGGTGGATGTCGCAAGAATCCCACAGATCCATGATCTCCACCGGGGTCCAAACCCCATTTGTTGCATCACCTCAAGCAGGAATGGCCACTGAACTGAGTCGAACACCTTCGATATATCTAATTTGAGTAGCATAGTGGGGATCCTCAGGGCGTTCAGCTTGCGGCAGTACTTTGAACCAACATGAAATTATCATGCAACGATCGACCTTTCACGAAGGCACTCTGGTGGTTCGCCACAAGCTTCGAAAGTTGCACCACCAAACGACAAGCAAGCACCTTCACGAAGATTTTAATAGCCCCATGCACGAGGTTAATCGGCCTAAAGTCACCAACCTCCAAGGCACAGTCCATCTTGGGCAAGAGAGTGACAAGTGATTTGTTGATAGCAGCCATGCCCCTCACGTCTCCCTTGTAGAAGCAATTCATGGCCTTCATGAGATCTACCTTTATGATGTTCCAGCACGTGGCATAGAATCAGCCCGTGAACCCATCCGGCCCTGGTGCCTTGTCCGGTGGCATACCTTTGATCATGTTTTCCACTTCCTCCATGGTGAAGGGCTCCTCCAGCTGTGATAAGTCTAGTTGCGGCAGGTCTAGCTCATGTAGATTTAGTGTGTAGCTCCGTGGCTCCACAGTGCCAAAGGCCATACCGTAGTATGCATCCACCGCGGACGCCACCTCATCTTGTCCAGAGTACATGTTCCCGTTGTACTTCACCGATCTAAGGACATTTTTCCGCCGCCTATGACTCGCTTGCTGATGGAAGAGCCTCGTGTTTCCATCCCCTTCCCGCAGTTGCAAGAGTCTCGAGTGTTGCCTTGCAATAGTTCTCTCAAGAGAACACAACCCTAACATTTTCCTCTTTAAGCATCTCCTCAGATCCCGTTCCGCACCTGAAAGTTCTCTCATATCTATGGCTACATCCAGTTGCTTTATCACTTCCAATGTGATGGAAATTTGTAGTTTCACATTGCCAATCCAACAGGCACTCCACCTATGAAGACTGACTGTTGTGGCCCGCAGCTTGTTATGCAGCGTGAGGTAATCATTAGAGGCCTCCGGTGTCGAGTCCCATGCCATCTTCACTGTGTCCATGAAACCCCCCGCTTTGATCCAGAACGGTTCAAACTTGAACCTTTTCCTCGTGCTAATCTCCATGTTCATATCCAGCATCAGCAGGCTGTGGTCTGAGACTACGGTTCCAAAAGCAGAGAGAAAGCAGGATGGGAATGCTTCATCCCAATCATTTGACACAAACACATGATCAATCTTTTCCAGCGTTGCATTTTGCCTCTCATTAGACCATGTGTATCCCCTCCCATTTAGGTAAAGCTCCTTCAATTCCAACAAGTTTAGCTTGGATCTAAACCGCCTCAACATCTTGCGGTTTATTAAGTCGTCGCTCTTGTCCTCCTGCCCAGCCAGAAGGTTGAAATCACCTGCCACCAACCAAGGCCCCGCATGCAGATCCCTTATATCCAGCAGGCCCTGCATGAACTCAATTTTTTTGGCCTCTTCCTGTGGACCGTAGACACATGTCAGCCACCATGCCTGCTCGTCCTCCGGGCACTTGACCAGTGCCGTCAGCATATGGTTTATGTAGTGCGGGTTTGATAATTGGGTAATAGAGTCATCCCACCAATGGTGCGCGTCGGTCCTAAACAAACGGTTTCTAACCCCATTCCGCGACGGCATTTGGAACCATCGCCAAGTGAGTGTGTGCGATAGGGTGTCCTTCCCACGCGACCCAGAAATCGTCGGGGATAGGCCCTCCTGGGACCCGGGCTGGGGCCGTGTGCGATCAGGCGAGGCATCGAAACCCAACCATTTTCGTAGGTATGTACATCCCACACGGTAATCCGAGAAAATCATTTCCGTAGGTATGTACATCCCGTACGGTAATTCCGAGAAAATCATTTCCGTAGGTATGTACATCCCACACGGCGAATCCCAGAAAAACATTTCCGTTCATATGTATATCACACACAGTCAATCCAAGGAACACATTTCCGTTGTTATGTACATCCCACACAGTCAATCCAGGGAAAACATTTCCGTTCGGATGTACATCCCACACGGTTTTATGTATACGCTCGTGTGTGAAAGGTATAACTATCACACACGCTCTGCCTTGGTTAACTGTTTGCTTTCATTAACTACATCACACACGATTTGATGTAGAAAACTGTGTGGCATTGGGCTATCCATCACAAGCGCTTTTACTTCCAGAACCGTTTGCAAAGTTCCATGACCGTCTGTTCTCTTTTTGTTTTTGCCTGTAATTTATTATTCTAATTGGAAATTTTGAAACACGAAACATGCAATTCAAATTCTCAGCACAATGGTTCAACAACAAATCCATAAATAAAATTGCCAGTACAATATGTTCAGTAATTACAGGATTAGGCAGCAATTAACTATGATTAACCACAATATTTAAAGGCGGTAAAGGTGAAGAGACAAGTGTAAATCATTTTGACTGCCGATGGTGTTGAAGAAGCGGAATGCCCATAATGTGCCTTCCTGCATGCCATAGGCACGAACCACTTCTATCCAGCCCCTTGTGACGATCGCCTACCATCCTTCACCGCCTTTCAGAAGACTTCTAGAGAATTATCATGGTAGCATGAATTATATACTTTAACCTTAGTTGCCTCCACTCCGGTCATGTAGTTTGCAAGGTAATCATCAAGAAATAGCTTCGAAACCACCGAAAAGAGAAAAATATCGAATCGAGGTCTAATAGAGTAACTTGTTGTAAGGGGGGGAAAAGGCAACACATTACTTACCATCCTAAAGTTCACTGTTGTCTTTGACAAAGTGTAAATAAAGAGCTTAATTCCAATCACCCATTTCTTTCGCCTAACAATCTTTCATAGTTTCCTCACTTGATGCTTGTTCATGAATATCTCATTGCCCCATACGCAAAAGGGATCGAAGCGTGGATCAGTACACCTCATATATGTACCTACAAGCAACCAGTAAATGTTAGAAGCTAAACTGAGATTGTAGAAATGATGTAATACAACTACCTATGTTCCTAAGTACAAGTTTTTTTTTTGAGATCTCAAAATGAACTACATATAGATGTATATAGAATTATAGATATAGTTTAGATTAGAATCTAGATTCACTCATTTTGCTCCTTATGTAGTCTATATTGAAATCTCTAAAAATACTTATATTTAGGAATAGATGGTGTATAAGACATGGGATGCAGCTAACCTCGAAGGCAAACAACAACATCGCCCATTGTAGCCCTGTGTAAGTACATGGAAAGCCAGTGTTAACTACAACAGGGTTAACATCCACCAAAAATAGCAAATGGTAATAAAACGGCAGCATCTGTAGTGATATCTTCATTTTGAATGAGTAGCACGGTAGCAAAGGGACGAATTAAAAAATGGATACAACTGTTAATTGCAACAGGCTTAACAACATCCTAATTCATATTTTGTAAGTTTGTAGCCAGTGAAATACAACTCTTTAAAAATGGATACAACTGTTAATTGCAATAGGCTTAATGGCCATTGAAACCGGTACTGATAAAAATGCAATTGGAAGAGTTAAACATCACAGGGCAGGTGCTGCCAGAGCAGATAATGGCCAGTTGTCTATAAAAAGGTAGGGAAAATAGCTCAAACATGTTAGGCATGTTTACTACAACATGCTTAATACATCGACAGTACAAAACATATGCAACTGGTATTGGTAAGATTGAACTGGTGGGTACATACTTGGTAAGTCCCGAGAGGTAGTTGCTGGGGCACTTCATCTTGGCCAGAGTCGGCCCAAAGTCAGCGGCGGCGGAGGCGAGCTGTTCCTCCAGGTCGAAGTGTGGATCAGTGCCACTGACATGTGTACCTACAGGCAACCAGTAAATGGTAGAAGTTAAAGTGCAATTACTCAGGGAGACCACTTTTATCTTGAAATTTAGTGAGAGAT
Organism: Aegilops bicornis; assembly: GCA_021605145.1. Lineage (NCBI taxonomy): Eukaryota > Viridiplantae > Streptophyta > Magnoliopsida > Poales > Poaceae > Aegilops > Aegilops bicornis. Next base: position 439,286,447 of record CM038671.1, on the reverse strand, counting down.
CATCTTATAATGCTGTCGTCAATCAAAGCAAGATAAGATGCATAAAAGATAAACATCACATGCAATCAATATAAGTGATATGATATGGCCATCATCATCTTGTGCTTGTGATCTCCATCTCCGAAGCACCGTCATGATCACCATCGTCACCGGCGCGACACCTTGATCTCCATCGTAGCATCGTTGTCGTCTCGCTAATCTTATGCTTCCACGACTATCGCTACCGCTTAGTGATAAAGTACAACATTACAGTGCGATTGCATTGCATACAATAAAGCGACAACCATATGGCTCCTGCCAGTTGCCAATAACTCGGTTACAAAACATGATCATCTCATACAATAAAATTTAGCATCATGTCTTGACCATATCACATCACAACATGCCCTGCAAAACAAGTTAGACGTCCTCTACTTTGTTGTTGCAAGTTTTACGTGGCTGCTACGGGCCTAGCAAGAATCGTTCTTACCTACGCATCAAAAACCACAACGATAGTTTGTCAAGTTGGTGTTGTTTTAACCTTCGCAAGGACCGGGCGTAGCCACTCAGTTCAACTAAAGTTGGAGAACCGACACCCGCCAGCCACCTGTGTGCAAAGCACGTCGGTAGAACCAGTCTCGCGTAAGCGTATGCGTAATGTCGGTCCGGGCCGCTTCATCCAACAATACCGCCGAACCAAAGTATGACATGCTGGTAAGCAATATGACTTATATCGCCCACAACTCACTTGTGTTCTACTCGTGCATATGACATCTACGCATAAAACCAGGCTCGAGATGCCTTGTTGGGGAACGTAGTAATTTCAAAATTTCCTACGCACACGCAAGATCATGGTGATGCATAGCAACGAGAGGGATAGTGTTGTCTACGCACTCGTAGACCGAAAGCGGAAGCGTTAGCACAACGCGGTTGATGTAGTCGTACGTCTTCACGATCCGACCGATCAAGTACCGAACGTACGACACCTCCAAGTTCAGCACACGTTCAGCCCGATGACGTCCCTCGAACTCCGATCCAGCCGAGTGTTGAGGAAGAGTTTCACAAGACGACGGCAGTGACGATGTTGATGTTCTACCGACGCAGGGCTTCGCCTAAGCACCGCTACAGTATTATCGAGGTGGACTATGGTGGAGGGGGGCACCGCACATGGCTAAGAGATCAAACAGATCAATTGTTGTGTCTATGGGGTGCCCCCTGCCCCCATATATAAAGGAGCAAGGGAGGAGGAGGTCAGCCCTAGGAGGGGCGCGCCAAGGGAGTAGGATTCCTACTCCTAGTTGGAGTAGGTTTCCTCCTTTCCTAGTCCAACCAGGAGAAGGGGGGAAAGGGGGGAAGAGGAGAAGGAAGGGAGAGGGGGGCCGCGCCCCAAACCCCTTGTCCAATTTGGACTGGGCTTGGGAGGGGCGCACGCCACCTCCTGGCTGCTACCTCTCCTTCCCACTAAGGCCCATTAAGGCCCAATACTTCTTTCCCGTATTCCCGTAACTCCCCGGTACTCCGGAAAATACCCGAATCACTCGGAACCTTTCCGATGTCCAAATATAGTCGTTCAATATATCGATCTTTACGTTTCGACCATTTTGAGACTCCTCGTCATGTCCCCGATCTCATCCGGGACTCCGAACTACCTTCAGTACATCAAAACATATAAACTCATAATATAACCGTCATCAAACTTTAAGCGTGCGGACCCTACGGGTTCGAGAACAATGTAGACATGACCGAGACACGTCTCCGGTCAATAACCAATAGCGGAACCTAGATGCTCATATTGGCTCCTACATATTCTACGAAGATCTTTATCGGTCAAACTGCATAACAACATACGTTGTTCCCTTTGTCATCGGTATGTTACTTGCCCGAGATTCGATCGTCGGTATCTCAATACCTACTTCAATCTCGTTACCGGCAAGTCTCTTTACTCATTCCGTAATATATCATCTCGCAACTAACTCATTAGTCACAATGCTTGCAAGGCTTATAGGGATGTGCATTACTGAGAGGGCCCAGAGATACCTCTCCGACAATCAGAGTGACAAATCCTAATCCCGAAATACGCCAACCCAACAAGTACCTTGGGAGACACCTGTAGAGCACCTTTATAATCACCCAGTTACATTGTGACGTTTGGTAGCACACAAAGTGTTCCTCCCAGAAACGGGAGTTGCATAATCTCATAGTCACAGGAACATGTATAAGTCATGAAGAAAGCAATAGCAACATACTAAACGGTCGAGTGCTAAGCTAACGGAATGGGTCAAGTCAATCACATCATTCTTCTAATGATGTGATCCCGTTAATCAAATGACAACTCATGTCTATGGTTAGGAAACATAACCATCTTTAATTAACGAGCTAGTCAAGTAGAGGCATACTAGTAACACTGCTTTGTCTATGTATTCACACATGTATTATGTTTCCGGTTAATACAATTCTAGCATGAATAATAAAAATTTATCATGATATAAGGAAATAAATAATAACTTTATTATTGCCTCTAGGGCATATTTCCTTCAGTATCATACCTACGATCCTAACCCTAACCCTTGCCGCCGCCGCCGCGATCTAATCACCGCCGTCTCCACCTCCACCACCCGCCACCGCCCACGTGTGTCGCCGCCGTCCATGCTTCCGACCACATCCCGCCGCGCCGCCCCAAGCCGCGCCACCACCCCTTTGCCGCGCTGCTTCCCCGCGTGCCGCCGCACCCCCATACCCTCTCGGACTCATGGCCTCCCCCGGTTCCTCTGGCACCACCCGCAGCCACCGCACCAACCCGTTCGAAGGTCCCCACCCCGTCGTCATCCGCGATCTCAACATCCTTGCTCGGGTTCCCGTCGTTCTCGATCATCTCCCCTCCACCTACTATGCCTGGAAGACGTACTTCTCCATTGTGTTCCGTGAGTACAACCTTAGGGATCACATCGATGGCTCCGTGGATTGCCGCTTCATGGAGGATGACGAGGAGTGGACGTCCATCGACGCCACTCTCATCCGTTGGTTCTACACCACCATTTCGAAGGACCTCTTCCACACGGTGGTCTCCGCCGACGATGATGCTCACGCCGTTTGGACCTAGATCAACGGCCTCTTCACCGGCAATGCGCTCCAATGCAAGGTTTTCTTGCACGGCGAGTTTTTTGGGTGCCAGCAGCTCGACTCGTCTGTTGACGATTATTGCATGCGCCTCAAGAAGCTTGTTGACGAGCTCCATGACCTTGGTGAGAAGGTCTCCAACGAGCTTCTTCTTAGCACCCTCATCGCCGGCCTGAACGACGACTTCGGGAACTCCGCCACCAACATCCCTCTCATCAGCAACCCGACGTTCCCCAAGATCGTCGCGTACCTGAAGCTGGAGGAGAGGAGGATGTGGACATCGCGCACCCGGGCCACCCACACAGTCCTCACCACCGGTACCCGCGGCGGTGCGTCACCCACCGCCCCGGCTCCCCATGCCCGCCCGGGCCCTTCCAGGTCCGCCGTCGCCGGGTTTCCATACCGCCGCAGCCGCCGAGCCCAGCCGAGCGCGCTGATGGCCGCCGTGGCCGTGGTAGCCTGGCAAGACGGCAGCCGGCCAGACACGACGGGCGCCAGCGCCATCAACGGCAAGAAGAGCGGCACCCTAGCAGGTCGGTCAGTACCCCTGGACGGGGGGTCGTTCACACGTACTCCATGCCTGTACCGCGCGCCCCCGTCCCCGGCTTCTTCGGCGCCCGCCCGACCTCTCATCAGGCGCTTCACGTGCCCCCTCAGACGTACCCGCCCGCGCTGCTCTACGGCCCCTCTGCGGCCTATGGGCTGCCCTCGGCCGGTGGGTTCGTGGCACCACCGCCACAGCCGCTGCCGTCGACCCCGGCCCTCCCGCCGGCGCCTTGGGACCCCGCGCTTCTAGCGGCCCTCCACACCGCCCCCATGCCGCAGCAGTACACTGGCGGTGGCGACTGGTATATGGACACCGGAGCCACGGCTCACATGCCGCCAACCCCGGTAACCTTCTTACCGCTCACCCAGTTCACACCGCTGCTCACATTACCATGGGCGACGGTTCTTCCATGCCTATTACTCATGTCGGTCATGCTGCTTTTCCTTCTAACTCCATGCCATTATATCTTTCTAACGTACTTGTCTTTCCTGGCATCATTAACAACCTTGTTTCCTTCCGTTCTCTTACACGTGAAAATCCTGTCACCGTTGAATTTGACATGTTTGGCTTTTCTGTTAAGGATGCCTGATACGTCTCCAACGTATCTATAATTTATGAAGTATTCGTGCTATTATATTATCTGTTTTGGATGTTTATGGGCTTTATTAAACACTTTTATATTATTTTTGGGACTAACCTATTAACCCAGAGCCTAGTGCCAGTTCCTATTTTTCCCTTGTTTCAGTGTTTCGAAGAAAAGGAATATCAAACGGAGTCCAAACGGAATGAAACCTTCGGGAGAAGTTATTTTTGGAAAGAAAGCAATCCAGGAGACTTGGAGTGCACGTCAGGGGATCAACGAGGAGAGCACGAGGCAAGGGGGCGCGCCCTCCACCCTCGTGGGCCCCTTGTGGCTCCCCTTCGGGGAGCAGAATAGATCGGGAGTTCCGCCGCCGCAAGCCTCTGTAGCCACCAAAAACCAATCGGGACCCTGTTCCGGCACCCTACCGGAGGTGGGGAACCCTCACCGGTGGCCATCTTCATCATCCCAGCGCTCTCTATGATGAGGAGGGAGTAGTTTACCCTCGGGTCTGAGGGTATGTACGAGTAGCTATGTGTTTGATCTCTCTCTCTCGTGTTCTTGAGGTGATACGATCTTGATGTATCACGAGCTTTGCTATTATAGTTGGATCTTATGATGTTTCTCCCCCTCTACTCTCTTGTAATGGATTGAGTTTTCCCTTTGAAGTTATCTTAACGGATTGAGTCTTTAAGGATTTGAGAACACTTGATGTATGTCTTGCCGTGCTTATCTGTGGTGACAATGGGATATCACGTGATCCACTTGATGTATGTTTTGGTGGTCAACTTGCGGGTTCCGCCCATGAACCTATGCATAGGGGTTGGCACACGTTTTCGTCTTGACTCTCCGGTAGAAACTTTGGGGAACTCTTTGAAGTTCTTTGTGTTGGTTGAATAGATGAATCTGAGATTGTGTGATGCATATCATATAATCATGCCCACGGATACTTGAGGTGACATTGGAGTATCTAGGTTACATTAGGATATTGGTTGATTTGTGTCTTAAGGTGTTATTCTAGTACGAACTCTATGATAGATCGAACGGAAAGAATAGCTTTGTATTATTTTACTACGAACTCTTGAATAGATCGATCCGAAAGAATAACTTTGAGGTGGTTTCGTACCCTACCATAATCTCTTCGTTTGTTCTCCGCTATTAGTAACTTTGAACTGACTCTTTGTTGCATGTTGAGGGATAGTTATATGATGCAATTATGTTATTATTGTTGAGAGAACTTGCACTAGTGAAAGTATGAACCCTAGGTCTTATTTCCTAGCATTGCAATACCGTTTGTGCTCACTTTTATCATTAGTTACCTTGCTGTTTTTATATTTTCAGATTACAAAAACCTATATCTACCATCCATATTGCACTTGTATCACCATCTCTTCGCCGAACTAGTCCACCTATACAATTTACCATTGTATTGGGTGTGTTGGGGATGCAAGAGACTCTTTGTTATTTGGTTGCAGGGTTGTTTGAGAGAGACCATCTTCAACCTACGCCTCCCACAAATTGATAAACCTTAGGTCATCCACTTGAGGGAAATTTGCTATTGTCCTACAAACCTCTGCTCTTGGAGGCCCAACAACGTCTACAAGAAGAAGGTTGCGTAGTAGACATCAATGCCCGTACCCGGATGGTGCTCCACCAATGTGACAGCCCCGATGAGCTCTACCCGGTCCACTCATCCACCTCCTCCGTCGCTGCAGCTATGGCGCTTTCCACCGGAGTGGACCTTTGGCATGCTCGTCTCAGTCATCCCAACACCGCCACCCTTCGTCATATTCTTCGGAGTTTTTCATTCACGTGTAATAAGATCGACGATCACACTTGTCATGCTTGTCGTCTCGACAAACATGTTCGTCTTCCTTTTAGCACTTCCTCGCATGTTGCATCATACCCGTTTGAGTTAATTCATAGTGATGTTTGGACCTTGTTAGGAAATATGCAACTTAGTATTATCAGGAGGCAAACGCCATCATATATACATGTACAGGGGAGGCCAAAGGCCAGAATGCAAAAGGCCAAAGGCCACCATAAATATAACTCTAACACCCCACCCCCCCTCAAACTCATGGTGGATCCACAACACAGAGTTTGGAGATAAAATCCATGTTGCGCTCTAGTCCGGCCTTCGTGAAGAAGTCCGCCACCGTAACTCGGAAGGCACATCTTGAAGAGCAATAACATGGTCCCGCACACCCGCCAGCGCACAAACAAAGCATCAACACCAATATGCTTGGTAAGCTCATGCTTCACTGGGTCCCGCGCAATACTGATAGCTCCTGTACTGTCTGATAAGAGTGTAGTAGGTGCAGTAACAGTAACACCAAAATCCTCAAGTAACCAGCGTAACCAAGTCACTTATGCTTTGAGAAGAGCCATAGCTCGCAACTCAGCCTCTGCACTCGAACGTAAAACTGCAGTATGTTTCTTCGTTTTCCAGGCAATGAGAGAACCACCAAGAAATACACCATAAGCAGAAAGTGAACGGCGATCCGAAGGATCACTAGCCCAGGTAGCATCCGAATAGGCCTGGAGCTGTAATGAGCTAGAATGAGGAAAGAAGAGACAGTGAGAGATTGTGCCACGAAGATATCGTAGAACACGAAGAAGGTGACTATAGTGAACCGAAGTGGGAGAAGAAACAAACTGACTCAGGATATGGACATGATAGGAGATATCCGGACGAGTGGCAGCGAGATAGACAAGACTCCCGACAAGATGACGATAACGAGTCAGATCGGACAAGGGCTCACCATCAGTAGCACGAAGGTGAACATTAAGCTCTATAGGAGTCTCAACAGTGCGCTCATCACTAAGAGCCGCACGAGCAAGAAGATCCTAGATATACTTTTCTTGGGAAATAAAAAAGCCATCAGAGGTGGAGATAATCTCAATCCCAAGAAAGTAACGAAGTGGACCAAGATCAGACATAGAAAACTGCTCACTGAGATGAGCCTTGACAAAGGCAATGTACTCAAGATCATCTCCGGTGATGATCATGTCATCAACATATAGAAGAAGAAGAGTGCGACCACGAGCAGAAAGGTGGACAAACAAATTGGATCATGAACACTGGGTGAAAAACCAGCTACAGTGACAACCGAGGCAAAACGCTCAAACCAGGCGCGAGGGGCTTGCTTAAGGCCATAGAGAGAGCGACGAAGATGACAAACCATGCCATCAGGAACTGAATACCCAGGTGGTGGCTGCATATAAACTTCCTCACGCAACTCACCATTAAGAAAAGCATTCTTAACTTCAAGCTGAGACACGGACCAGTGCCGAACAGAGGCCACGACGAGCAGTGTGTGAACAGTGGTCATATGGGCCACAGGAGCAAAGGTCTCATCGTAATCATGACCATGCTCCTGCTGAAAGCCACGAGCCACACGACAAGCTTTATAACTCTCAAGAGAACCATCAGAGCGAGTCTTAATATTATAGACCCACTTACAAGTGATGGGGCGAACACGGGGAGGAAGAGAAACCAGATCCCACATGCCGGTGCGTTCAAGAGCAGCAATCTCCTCTGCCATGGTAAACTGCCATTCAGGATGAACAATAGCATCTTGATAAGAAGTTGGCTCAACAACGGTCGAAAGACCATAGCGAGAAGGAGAATATCGATCAGGGGGTGGACAAGGCCAAGAACGAAGACCATAAGTAGGCTGAGAGGATGAAGACGACACATCAGAAGTAGAGGGCACATCAGTAGACTCATCCACAACATGTCGACGACGAGTATAATGGAATGGAAAGGAGGGGAGAGGTGGAATCACTGGAGGTGGAGACGGGGAATGTATCGGTGATGAAGGTGGAGAAAGGAAGGTATCGGCGATGAAGGTGGAGAAGAGGAAGGTATCGGTGATGAAGGTGGTGAGTCATGCGATGAGGGAGGAGAAGAAACCATAGGAGAGGACTGCGTCGGATCTGTAACAGCGGGACGAGGAGTAGGAATACTACTGGGCACAAAGGGAGGTGTATCCGGAAAGGTGAGAAAAGAGATGTCCTCCGCATCACTATATCCGAGAAAGACACACTCAACAGACTGAGCGGTTGATACGTCTCCAACGTATCTATAATTTTTGATTGTTCCATGCTATATTATATTCTGTTTTGGACATTATTGGGCTTTATTATACACTTTTATATTATTTTTGGGACTAACCTATTAACCGGAGGCCCAACCAAGAATTGATGTTTTTTGCCTATTTCAGAGTTCCGCAGTAAAAGAATATCAAACGGAGTCCAAACAGAATTAAACCTTCGGGAACGTGATTTTTGGAACGAACGTGATCCAGAGGACTTGGACCCTACATCAAGAAGGCAACCAGGAAGGCACGAGGTAGGGGGGCGCCTACCCCCCCATGAGCGCCCTCCACCCTCATGGGGCCCATGTTGCTCCATCGACGTACTTCTTCCTCCTATATATACCTACATACCCCCAAACTACCAGATACGGAGCCAAAAACCTAATTCCACCGCCGCAACCTTCTCAGACTCATGAGATCCCATCTTGGGGCCTTTTAGGAGTTACGCGGAGGGGCATTGATCATGGAGGGCTTCTACATCAACACCATAGCCTCTTCGATGATGTGTGAGTAGTTTACCTCAGACCTTCGGGTCCATGGTTATTAGCTAGATGGCTTCTTCTCTCTCTTTGGTTCTCAATACAAAGTTCTCCATGATTATCGTGGATATCTATTCGATGTAATCTTCTTTTGTGGTGTGTTTGTTGAGACCGATGAATTGTGGGTTTATGATCAAGTTTATCTATAAACAATATTTGAATCTTCTCTGAATTCTTTTATGTATGATTGGTTATCTTTGCAAGTCTCTTCGAATTATCAGTTTGGTTTGGCCTACTAGATTGATCTTTCTTGCAATGGGAGAAGTGCCTAGCTTTGGGTTCAATCTTGCGATGTCCTTTCCCAGCGACGGTAGGGGCAGCAAGGCACGTATTGTATTGTTGCCATCGAGGATAACAAGATGGGGTTTATATCATAGTTTATCCCTCTACATCCTGTCATCTTACTTAAAGCGTTACTCTGTTCTTTTGAACTTAATACTCTAGATGCATGCTAGATAGCGGTCGATGTGTGGAGTAATAGTAGTAGATGCAAAAGGTGAGTCGGTCTACTTGTCGCGGACGTGATGCCTATATACATGATCATACCTAGATATTCTCATAACTATGCTCAATTCATCAATTGCTCAATAGTAATTTGTTCACCCACCGTAATACTTATGCTCTCGAGAGAAGCCACTAGTGAAACCTATGGCCCCGGGTCTATTTTCCATCATATTAATCTTCGATTTAGCTATTTTTATTGACTTTTATTTTACTTTGCATCTTTATCATAAAAATACCAAAAATATTATCTTATCATATCTATCAGATCTCACTTTCGTAAGTGACCGTGAAGGGATTGACAACCCCTTTATTGCGTTGGTTGCGAGGATCTAATTTTTTTGTGTAGGTGCGAGGGACTCGTGCGTGGCCTCCTACTGGATTGATACCTTTGTTCTCAAAAACTGAGGGAAATACTTACGCTACTTTACTGCATCACCCTTTCCTCTTCAAGGGAAAACCAACGCAGTGCTTAAGAGGTAGCAAGAAGGATTTTTGGCGTCGTTGCCGAGGAGGTCTACGCAAAAGTCAACACACCAAGTACCCATCACAAACCCTTATCTCCTGCATTACATTATTTGCCATTTGCCTCTCATTTTCCTCTCCCCCACTTCACCCTTGCCGTTTTATTCGCCCTCTCTTTTTTCGTTCCCTTTTTTCGCGTGCTTCTTGTTTGCTCGTGTGTTGGATTGTTTGCTTGTCACGATGGCTCAAGATAATACCAAATTGTGTGACTTACCAATACCAACAACAATGATTTCCTTAGCACTCTTATTGCTCCTCTTACCGATACTGAATCTTGTGAAATTAATGCTGCTTTGTTGAATCTTGTCATGAAAGATCAATTCGTCGGCCTTCCTAGTGAAGATGTCGCTACCCATCTAAATAGCTTCATTGATTTGTGTGATATGCAAAAGAAGAAAGATGTGGACAATGATATTGTTAAATTGAAGCTATTTCCTTTTTCGCTTAGAGATCGTGCTAAAGCTTGGTTTTCGTCTTTGCCTAAAAATAGTATTGATTCTTGGAATAAATATTTTCCTCCCGCTAAGATCATCTCTCTTAGAAACGATATTATGAATTTTAAGCAACTTGATCATGAACATGTTGCACAAGCTTGGGAGAGGATGAAATTAATGATACGTAATTGCCCTAAACATGGTTTGAATTTGTGGGTGATTATAAAAAAATTATGTCAGATTGAATTTTGCTTCTAGAAATCTTTTAGATTCGACCGCGGGAGGCACTTTTATGGAAATCACTTTAGGAGAAGCTACTAAACTCCTAGATAATATTATGGTTAATTATTCTCAATGGCACACTGAAAGATCTACTAATAAGAAAGTGCATGCGATAGAAGAAAAATAATGTTTTGAGTGGAAAGATGGATGACCTTATGAAATTATTTGCTAATAAAAGTGTTTCTTCTGATCCTAATGATTTGCCTTTGTCTACTTTGATTGAGAATAATAATGAATCTCTGGATGTGAATTGTGTTGGTAGGAATAATTTTGGTAACAACGCGCATAGAGGAAACTTTAATCCTAGGCCGTATCCTAGTAATACCTCTAATAATTATGGTAATTCCTACAAAAATTCTTATGGAAATTTTAATAAAATTCTGAATTTGAGACTAGTGTTAAGGAGTTTATGAATTCGCAAAAGAATTTCAATGCTTTGCTTGAAGAAAAATTGCTTAAAGTTGACGAATTGGCTAGGAACGTTGATAGAATTTCTCTTGATGCTGATTCTTTGAAACTTAGATCTATCCCACCTAAGCATGATATCAATGAGTCTCTCAAAGGCATGAGAATTTCCATTGATGAGTGCAAAGAAAGAACCGCTAGGATGCGTGCTAAGAAAGATTGCTTTGTGAAATCGTGTTCTTCTAGTTTCTATGAAAATAAAGATGAAGATCTAAAAGTTATTGATGTGTCCCCTATTAAATCTTTGTTTTGAAATATGAATCTTGATAATGATGGGATTGAATATGATCCACCTTTACCTAGAAGGCGTTCCAAAAAATTCGGAGTTTTTAGATCTTGATGCAAAAATCGGTAAAAGTGGGATTGAAGAGATCAAAACCCTAGATATTAATGAACCCACTATTTTGGATTTCAAGGAATTTAATTATGATAGTTGCTCTTTGATAGATTGTATTTCCTTGTTGCAATCCGTGCTAAATTCTCCACATGCTTATAGTCAAAATAAAGCTTTTACTAAACATATCATTGATGCTCTGATGCAATCTTATGAAGAAAAACTTGAGTTGAAAGATTCTATCCCTAAAAAACTTTATGATGAATGGGAACCTACTATTAAAATTAAAGTTAAAAATCATGAATGCTATGCTTTGTGTGATTTGGGTGCTAGTGTTTCCACGATTCCAAAGACTTTGTGTGATTTGCTAGGTTTCCGTGAATTTGATGATTGTTCTTTAAACTTGCACCTTGCGGATTCCACCATTAAGAAACCTATGGGAAGAATTAATGATGTTCTTATTGTTACAAATAGGAACTATGTGCCCGTAGATTTTATTGTTCTTGATATAGATTGCAATCCTTCGTGTCCTATTATTCTTGGTAGACCTTTCCTTAGAATGATTGGTGCAATTATTGATATGAAGGAAGGGAATATTATATTCCAATTTCCATTAAGGAAAGGCATGGAACACTTCCCTAGAAATAAGATAAAATTACCTTATTAATCTATTATGAGAACCACTTATGGATTGCCTACCAAAGATGGCAATACCTAGATCTATCCTTGCTATTATGCCTAGCTAGGGGCGTTAAACGATAGCGCTTGTTGGGAGGCAACCCAATTTTATTTTTAGTTTTTTTCTTTTTGCTTCTGTTTAGGAATAAATATTTGATTCAGCCTCTGGTTAGATTTGTTTTTATGTTTTAATTAATGTTTGTGCCAAGTTTAACCTATAGGATCTTCTTGGATGACAGTTATTTGATCTTGCTGAAAATTCCAGAAACTTTCTGTTCACGAAATTAAAAATCACCAGAACGTGATAAAATATTGATTCCAATTGCTGCTGATCAATAAAAAAATTGTCTAGGTCGTCCTATTTTGGCTGAATTTTTGGAGTTCCATAAGTTTGCGTTAGTTACAAATTACTACAGACTGTTCTGTTTTTGACAGATTTTGTTTTTCGTGTGTTGTTTGCTTATTTTGATGAATCTATGGCTAGTTAAATAGTTTATAAACCATAGAGAAGTTGGAATACAGTAGGTTTAACACCAATATAGATAAATAATGAGTTCATTACAGTACCTTGAAGTGGTGTTTTGTTTTCTTTCGCTAACGGAACTCACGAGATTTTCTGCTGAGTTTTGTGTTGTGAAGTTTTCAAGTTTTGGGTGAAAGATTTGATGGATTATGGAACAAGGAGTGGAAAGAGCCTAAGCTTGGGGATTCCCATGGCACCCCAAGATAATATAAGGACACCTAAAAGCCAAAGCTTGGGGATGCCCCGGAAGGCATCCCCTCTTTAAATCTACTTCCATCGGTAATTTTACTTGGAGCTATATTTTTATTCACCACATGATATGTGTTTTGCTTGGAGCGTCTTGAATTATTTGAGTCTTTGTTTTTAGTTTACCACAATCATCCTTGCTGCACACACCTTTTGAGAGATTCACACATAAATTGGAACTTATTAGAATACTCTATGTGCTTCACTTATATCTTTTGAGCTATATAGTTTTGCTCTAGTGCTTCACTTATATCTTTTAGAGCACGGTGGTGGATTTGTTTTATAGAAACTATTGATCTGTCATGCTTCACTTATATTATTTTGAGAGTCTTAAAACAGCATGGCAATTTGCTTTAATTATAATATCATGAGAAATTTGATACTAGATAATTGTTTTGGGATATAAAGGTGGTAATATCATAGTTGTGCTAGTTGAGTAATTGTGGAATTGAAAAATACTTGTGTTGGAGTTTGTGATTCCCATAGCATGCACGTATGGTGAACCGTTATGTAACAAAGTCAGAGCATGAGGTATTTATTGATTGTCATCCTTTATGTGGCGGTCGGGATTGCGCGATGGTTAACTCCTACCAACCCTTCCCCTAGGAGCATGCGTAGTAGTACTTTGCTTCGAGGGCTAATAAATTTTTGCAATAAGTATATGAGTTCTTTATGACTAATGTGAGTCCATGTATTATACGCACACTTACCTTTCCGCAATTTTCTAGCCTCTTCGGTACCGTGCATTGCCCTTTCTCACCTTGAGAGTTGGTGCAAACTTCGCCGGTGCATCCAAACCCCGTGATATGATACGCTCTATCACACATATACCTCCTTATATCTTCCTCAAAACAGCCACCATACCTACCTATTATGGCATTTCCATAGCCATTCCGAGATATATTGCCATGCAACTTTCCACCGTTTCATTTATCATGACACGCTCCATCATTGTCATATTGCTTTGCATGATCATGTAGTTGACATTGTATTTGTGGCAAAGCCACCATTCATAATTCTTTCATACATGTCGCTCTTGATTCATTGCATATCCCGCACATCACGGAGGCATCCCCATAGAGTCATATTTTGTTCTAAGTATTGAGTTGTAATTCATGAGTTGTAAGTAAATAAAAGTGTGATGATCATCATTATTAGAGCATTGTCCCAAGTGAGGAAAGGATGATGGAGACTATGATTCCCCACAAGTCAAGATGGGACTCGGACTAAAAAGAGAAAAAAAGAGGCCATAAAAAGAGAAAAGGCCCAAATAAAAAAATGAGAGAAAAGAGAGAAGTGACAATGTTACTATCCTTTTACCACACTTGTGCTTCAAAGTAGCACCGTGATCTTCATGATAGAGAGTCTCTCATTTTGTCGCTTTCATATACTAGTGGGAAATTTCATTATAGAACTTGGCTTGTATATTCCAATGATATGCTTCCTCAAATGCCCGAGGTCTTCATGAGCAAGCAAGTTGGATGCACACCCACTTACTTTCTTTTGTTTGAGCTTTCATACACTTATAGCTCTAGTGCATCGTTGCATGGCAATCCCTACTCCTTGCATTGACATCAATTGATGGGCATCTCCATAGCCCGTTGATTAGCCTCGTTGATGTGAGACTTTCTCCTTTTTTTGTCTTCCCACATAACCCCTACCATTATACCTTATTCCACCAAAGTGTTATATCCATGGCTTGCGCTCATGTATTGCGTAAGAGTTGAAAAGGCTGAAGCGCGTTAAAAAGTATGAACCAATTGCTTGGCTAAAACTGGGGTTGTACATGATATGAATATTTTGTGTGGGGAAGATGGAGCATAGCCAGACTATATGATTTTGTAGGTATAACTTGCTTTGGCTATGTTATTTTGATAAGACATAATTGCTTGGTTAGCATGCTTGAAGTATTATTGTTTTTATGTCAACATTAAACTTTTATCTTGAATCATATTAAATCTAAACATTCGTGCCACTATAAGAAGAATTACATTCAAATTATGCTAAGTAGCATTCCACATCAAAAATTCTGTTTTTATCATTTACCTACTCGAGGACGAGCAAGAATTAAGCTTGGGGATGCTTGATACGTCTCCAACGTATCTATGGTTTTTGATTGTTCCATGCTATATTATATTATGTTTTGGACATTATTGGGCTTTATTATACACTTTTATATTATTTTTGGGACTGACCTATTAACGGGGGCCCAACCCAGAATTGTTGTTTTTTTGCCTATTTCAGAGTTTTGCGGAAAAAGAATATCAAATGGAGTCCAAACGGAATGAAATTTTCGGGAACGTGATTTTTGGAACGAACGTGATCCAGAGGACTTGGACCCTATGTCAAGAAAGCAACCAGGAAGGCACGAGGTAGGGGGCGCGCCTACCCCCCCCCCCCCAGGCGCGTCCTCCACCCTCGTGGGGCCCATGTTGCTCCACCGACGCACTTCTTCCTCCTATATATACCTACGTACCCCCAAACTACCAGATACGGAGCCAAAAACCTAATTCCGCCGCCGCAACCTTCTGTACTCGTGAGATCCCTTCTCGGGGCCTTTTCCGGAGCTCCGCCGGAGGGGGCATTGATCATGGAGGGCTTCTACATCAACACCATAGCCTCTCCGATGATGTGTGAGTAGTTTACCTCAGACCTTCAGGTCCATAGTTATTAGCTAGATGGCTTCTTCTCTCTCTTTGGTTCTCAATACAAAGTTCTCCACGATTCTCGTGGAGATCTATTCGATGTAATCTTATTTTGTGGTGTGTTTGTTGAGACCGATGAATTGTGGGTTTATGATCAAGTTTATCTATGAACAATATTTGAATCTTCTCTGAATTATTTTATGTATGATTGGTTATCTTTGCAAGTCTCTTCGAATTATCAGTTAGGTTTGGCCTACTAGATTGATCTTTCTTGCAATGGGAGAAGTGCTTAGCTTTGGGTTCAATCTTGCGGTGTCCTTTCCCAAAGGATGTGATGGGGAAGCAAGGCACGTATTTTATTGTTGCCATCGAGGATAACAAGATGGGTTTATATCATATTGCATGAGTTTATCCCTCTACATCATGTCATCTTACTTAAAGCGTTACTCTCTTCTTTTGAACTTAATACTCTAGATGCATGCTGGATAGCGGTCGATGTGTGGAGTAATAGTAGTAGATGCAGGCAGGAGTCGGTCTACTTGTCATGGACATGATGCCTATATACATGATCATACCTAGATATTCTCATAACTATGCTCAATTCTGTCAATTGCTCAATAGTAATTTGTTCACGCACTGTAATACTTATGCTCTCGAGAGAAGCCACTAGTGAAACCTATGGCCCCCGGGTCTATTTTCCATCATGTTAATCTTCCAGCACTTAGCTATTTTTATTGACTTTTATTTTACTTTGCATCTTTATCATAAAAATACCAAAAAAATTATATTATCATATCTATCAGATCTCACTTTCGTAAGTGACCGTGAAGGGATTGACAACCCCTTTATTGCGTTGGTTGCGAGGATCTTATTTGTTTGTGTAGGTGCGAGGGGCTCGTGCGTGGCCTCCTACTGGATTGATACCTTGGTTCTCAAAAACTGAGGGAAATACTTACGCTACTTTACTGCATCACCCTTTCCTCTTCAAGGGAAAACCAATGCAGTGCTCAGGAGGTAGCAACGGTTAGTTTGGTGCGTTCACGAGGGGCAAGCAAAATATAACAAACACAACCAAACAAGCGAAGCGCCGAATAATCAGGAGAACGACCAGAAAGATGCTCAAGAGGAATACTACCTTGTAGAGCAGCAGATGGATGAATGTTGATGAGATAGGTGGAAGTGGTAATAGCCTCAGCCCAGAAGTGAGGTGGGAGAGAGGCAGCGATCATTATCGCGTGTGTCGTCTCAAGAAGGCGACGATGCTTGCGCTCCGCCACACCATTCTGAGCATGAGCACCAGGATAAAAGAACTGAGCAAGAGTACCCTGCTCAGCAAGGAATCCTCGCAATGCATGGGAGATATACTCACCAGCCGAATCTGCACGAAAAACACGAATAGGAGTAGAAAACTGGGTATGAACCATGGCAGCAAATTTTTTGTATATAGATAAGACCTCACTACGAGAAGACATGAAATAGATCCAAGTGTACCGAGAAAAATCATCTATAAAGATAATATAGTAGCGATGACCCTCTTTCGAAGCGAAGGGAGCCGGACCCAAAACATCAGAGTGAACGAGATCAAAAGGGCGTTCGGACACTGACTCACTATGAGGATAAGGTAGCTGATCTGCTTACCAAACCTACAACCTGCACAATCCAACGGTTGCCATCAAGATGTAATTTAACACCGTGATGAACCAAAGATGAGAGACGAGAACCACAAAACTGGCCAAGACGATTATGCCACTGCTGAAAAGAGCTAGTAGATGCAGCATAGGGGCTGCGAGACTGGCGGCGGTGGCAGCGGAGGGAAGACGAAGCCAGTCAAGCTCCCAGAGACCATCAGAGCGTCGAGGGCCAGCACCAAGCAAAGCGCCCGTGCGACGATCCTGAACAGAACATGAATCAAAGTCGAGAATGACCCTACAACTAGAGTCAGCAATCTGACCACCAGATATGAGCTGCATAGTAAGTCGAGGAACATGAGCGACAGAAGGAACATGAAATGAGGAAGTGTTAAGAGTGCCTCGACTAGCTACAGGGAGGGGAGTGCCATCAGCTGTAAGAACACGAATAGGAGACTCGACGGGTCGAACGGAGGTCTAAGTAGAAGAGTCATAAGTCATATGAAAAGATGCTCCAGTATCAAGAATCCATGGGGATGTACCTGAATGAGTAGAAGGTGGTTATTCAATGCCAGAAGAGTCAGTCACAGAACCTGCAGAACAAGTCGGTGAAGACTCTGAAGCAGCAAGCAGACTTCAGAGCTGCACAATTTCGCGCGCAGACAGGGACACAACGAAAGAGGTCGAGGTAGGAACACCAGCCGCTTGTAGAGTCAATCGAGAGTAACGAGTCGATGTAGAGCGACCATCGCCGCCCGCGGAAGCTGCGAGAGGAGTCCGCATAGAGCGACCACCACGGCGCGCAGAAGCCGCGAGAGGAGTCGATGTAGAGAGACCACCGCCACGCGCGGAGGCCATGAGAGGAGTCGACGTAGAGCAACCACCGCCGTGCGGAGAAGCCTCAAGAGGAGTTGGTGTCGAGCGACCACCGCCGCGCGGAGAACCCGCGAGAGGAGTCGACGTCGAGCGACCACCGCCGTGCGCGGAAACCGCAAGAAAAGTCGATGTAGAGCGATCATCACCGCACGCAGAAGCCGCAAGAGTCAATGAATAGCAGCCACCACGACGTGTAAAAGCCGCAAAGGGATTCGACGAACAGCGACCACCACCACCCACGGAAGCGTCGAGAGGAGTGATAACCCACACGTATAGGGGATCGCAACAGTTTTCGAGGGTAGAGTATTCAACCCAAATTTATTGATTCGACACAAGGGGAGCCAAAAAAATATTCTCAAGTATTAGCAGTTGAGTTGTCAATTCAACCACACCTGGATAACTTAGTATCTACAGCAAAGTGTTCAGTAGCAAAGTAATATGGAAGTAACAGTAACAAAGGTAACGGTAGCGAAAGTAATATTTTTGGTGTTTTGTAATGGTTGTAACAGTAGCAACGGAAAAGTAAACAAGTGGAGAACAATATGTGAAAAGCTCGTAGGCATTGGATCGGTGATGGAGAATTATGCCGGATGTGGTTCATCATGTAACAGTCATAACATAGGGTGACACAGAACTAGCTCCAATTCATCAATGTAATGTAGGCATGTATTCCGAATATAGTCATACGTGCTTATGGAAAAGAACTTGCATGACATCTTTTGTCCTACCCTCCCGTGGAAGCGGGGTCCTAATGGAAACTAAGGGATATTAAGGCCTCCTTTTAATAAAGTACCGGACCAAAGCATTAACACATAGTGAATACATGAACTCCTCAAACTATGGTCATCACCCGGAGTGGTCCCGATTATTGTCACTTCGGGGTTGCCGGATCATAACACATAGTAGGTGACTATAGACTTGCAAGATAGGATCAAGAACACACATATATTCATGAAAACATAATAGGTTCAGATCTGAAATCATGGCACTCGGGCCCTAGTGACAAGCATTAAGCATAGCAAAGTCATAGCAACATCAATCTCAGAACATAGTGGATACTAGGGATCAAATCCTAACAAACTAACTCGATTACATGATAGATCTCATCCAACCCATCACCGTCCAGCAAGCCTACGATGGAATTACTCATGCACGGCGGTAAGCATCATGAAATTGGTGATGGAGGATGGTCGATGATGACGACAACGATGAATCCCCCTCTCCGGAGCCCCGAACGGACTCCAGATCAGCCCTCCCGGGAGGTTTCAGGGCTTGGCGACGGCTCCGTATCATTAAACGCGATGATTTCTTCTCCTTGATTTTTTTCTCCCCGAAAGCAAATATATAGAGTTGGAGTTGGCGTCGGAGGAGCTCCAGGGGCCCACGAGGTAGGGCGCGCCCCACCCTCGTGGATGGTGTGGGCCCCCGGTCTTCATCTTTGCAAGGATTTTTATTATTTCCAAATAGACGTTCCGTGGAGTTTCAGTCATTCCGAGAACTTTTGTTTCTGCACATAAATAACACCATGGAAAGTCTGCTGAAAACAACGTCAGTCCGGGTTAGTTCCATTCAAATCATGCAAGTTAGAGTCCAAAACAAGGGCAAAAGTGTTTGGAAAAGTAGATACGACGGAGACGTATCAACTCCCCCAAGCTTAAACCTTTGCTTGTCCTCAAGCGATTCAGTTGATAAACTGAAAGTGATAAAGAAAAACTTTTACAAACTCTGTTTGCTCTTGTTGTTGTAAATATGTAAAGCCAGCATTCAAATTTTCAGCAAAGATTATGACTAACCACATTTGCGATAACTCTCAGGTCTCATGTTTACTCATATCAATGGCATAATCAACTAGCGAGCGATAATAATAAATCTCGGATGACAACACTTTCTCAAAACAATCATAATATGATATAACAAGATGGTATCTCGCTAGCCCTTTCTGAGACCGCAAAACATAAATGCAGAGCACCTTTAAAGATCAAGGACTGACTAGACATACCCAATATAAATTAATAATAATGAATGCAAATGACAGCTGTACTCTCCAGCTAGTGCTTTTTAATAAGAGGGTGATGACTAAACATAAAAGTAAATAGATAGGCCCTTCGCAGAGGGAAGCGAGGATTTGTAGAGGTGCGAGCTCGGTTTTGAAATAGAGATAAATAATATTTTGAGCGGCATACTTTCATTGTCAACATAACAACTAAGAGGTGACGATATCTTCCATGCTACACACATTATAGGCGGTTCCCAAACAGAATGGTAAAGTATATACTCCCCCTCCACCAACAAGCATCAATCCATGACTTGCTCGAAACAACGAGTGTCTCCAACTAGCAACAGTCCTGTGGGGAGTTTTGTTTGCAATTATTTTGATTTAGTTTGCATAAAGCATGGATTTGGGCATCCCGGTGACCAGCCATTTTCTCGTGAGTGAGGAGCGGAGTCCACTCCTCTTGAGAATAACCCGCCTAACATGGAAGATAAGGGCATCCTAGTTGATACATGAGCTATTCCAAAGATACAAAATAGAATGTTTATTTGAAGGTTTAGAGTTTGGCACATACAAATTTACTTGGAACGGCAGGTAGATACGCATATAGGAAGGTATAGTGGACTCATATGGAATAACTTTGGGGTTTAAGGGACTGGATGCACAAGCAGTATTCCCGCTTAGTACAAGTGAAGGCTAGCAAAAGACAGGGAAGCAACCAACTAGAGAGCGACAACAGTCATGAACATGCATTAAAATTAATAAACATTGAGTGCAAGCATGAATAGGATATAATCCACCATGAACATAAATATCGTGAAGGCTATGTTGATTTTGTTTCAACTACATGTGTGAACATGTGCCAAGTCAAGCCACTTAAATCATTCAAAGGAGGATACCACCCCATCATACCACATCACAACCATTTTAATAGCATGTTGGCACGCAAGGTAAACCATTATAACTAATAGCTAATCAAGCATGGCACGAGCAACTATGATCTCTAATTGTCATTGCAAACATGTTTATTGATAATAGGCTGAATCAGGAACGATGAACTCGTCATATTTACAAAAACAAGAGAGATCGAGTTCATACCAGCTTTTCTCATCTCAGTCAGTCCATCATATATCATCATAATTGCCTTTCACTTGCACGACCGAATGAAGTGAATAATAATAAGAGTGCACGTGCATTGGACTAAGCTGGAATCTGCGAGCATTCAATAAACAGGAGAATACAAGGCAATATGGGCTCTTGGTTAAATCAACAATAATGCATATAAGAGCCACTTCAACAATTTAATCATGGTATTCTCCTATCGACCCCCAAAGAAAAGAAAAGAAATAAAAACTATTTACACGTGAAAGCTCCCAACAAGTAAAAGAAGAACGGGAAATATTTTTGGGTTTTCTTTTTAATTATTACTACTACAACAAGAAAAGTAAACTAACTAAAAACTACTACTAATTTTTTTTTGATTTTTCTTAAAGTTTAACAAACACACAAGAAGAAAGCAAGAAATAGAAAATAAACTAGCATGGATAATACAATGAAAGAGTATGAGCACCGACATCTAGCAATGAGTGTGTGTAAACATAAATGTAATGTCGGTGGGAAATACGTACTCCCCCAAGCTTAGGCTTTTGGCCTAAGTTGGTTCATTGCCAGGTATGGCCTGGCGGATACCTGTAGGTGTAGCTATGGTCATACTGAGATGAAGAGGACTCTGACTGCCACTGGCTGGCAGTCATCTCCGGATCCCAAAAGTAATCAGACTGTCATGGAGGCTCAAATTGTGGTTCCGGCTCCGGGGCTGGTGTAGGGTTCCGGTAGGCTTGAATGGCCGTCCACGGAACGAGATAAGGACCTTCAGATAAATTAAACAAGGAAGGAGCAGGCAAGGTAATAGTCTCAGGGTGATGTTTATGAAAGAACAATTTGTATTTAAGCTCCCCTGCCCTATTCTTAACAATAAAGTCATGCGCTAGCATACTCTTATAATCTAAATAAGCATTGGGCAGCAATTTTTCTTCTTTCTCATAGAGCCTAATAGGTATGTTAAAATGTGCAGCTAGGCGTGAAGCATAAATACCTCCAAAGATGGGGCCCTTAGTACGGTTCAGACTTAACCGTTTAGCAATGATACCACCCATACTAACAGTGTTGTCGCGGAACAAACCATGGAACAAAATGAAAATATCAGGAACACTAAGGTTTCCACAGTTTCTGTGACCAATTAAGCAACGACTAGCAAATATAGCAAAGTAGCGTAAAACAGGAAAATGTATGCTAGTGATTCTTGCATCGGAAACCTTCCTGGTTTCCCCCACAGTAATGGTGTCAATAAACCCATCCACATCTTTACGATGTGGTTCATCTAAGGTACCCTTGAAGGATACTTTGCAAACCTTGCAAAATTCATCTAGTGGCATCTTCTTAACAACATCATATAAATGAAACTCTACTGAAGGAGGTGTTTCCTTGGGAAAATAGTAGAAGTTTTGCACAAAAGTATTGGTGAGTAAGAGATACTGATGACGTTGGTCGCGGAGGAAGTCGGTGAGGCCAGCATTCTCAGCCAATGAATAGAAATCATCATAAATCCGGCTTTTCTCAAGAAATCATCGGAAGGCCATTCACACGGCCGGACCTCCAGCAGGCGAGGCAAATTATATTTGGGCCTCTGTGCTTCTTCATTTTGCTTTTCCTTCGAGCTTCGGCTCGATGAGCCCCTCAAAAATCTCTTCATTATTTTCTGAAATATTCTGAAATTTTTAGTAACTTCAATAGAATTGATAGCAACTACTCCTACAAGTGCCTAGAGACTATATCAAGCATTAGAACTACTTGGAACCATATAAATTTGACATGCAAGCTCAAGAACATGGTCACCTAGGCATCACAAATTTGCAATGAATAGAACACTAGAACAAAAACTAATTGGACCAATGGAGGAGTCACATACCAAGAAACAATCTCCCCAAGCAGTTTTGTGAGAGGTGCTTTGAGCAAGGAGATCGAAAATCGCAGCAAAATGAGCTAGAACTCGTGCTTGAGCTGGATATTGGTGTTTGTGGGAGGAAGACGGAGTGTATGGGTGCAGGAATAAGTGGAGGAGGGCCACCATGGGCCCACGAGGCAGGGGCGGCTCAGGGGTAGGGCGCGCCTCCACCTCGTGGCTGTGTGGTTGACCCCCCCTGTGTTCTCGGTTCAGAAATCCTCAAATATTCTAGAAAAAATCATATTTCATTTTCAGGCATTTGGAGAACTTTTATTTTCGGGATATTTTTATATTGCACGGATAAATCGTAAAATGCATGAAAAATACTATTTTTACTTTATTTCAACTAAATAACAGAAAGTAAAGAGAGGGTATAGAAGGTTGTGCCTTCTGGTTTCATCCATCTCATGCTCATCAAAAGGAATCCACTAACAAGGTTGATCAAGGCTTGTTAACAAACTCATTCCGAATAACATGGGACCGGAGAAATTTCGAATAACACTATGTTACCTCAACGGGGATATGCACATCCCCTATAATAAGAATATCATATTTTTTCTTGACAGTAGGAAGAGGAAATTCAAAACCTCCAAATATAATCGATGGAATTTTTCCAATAGAGTTGATACTATGAACTTGAGGTTGTTTCCTCGGAAAGTGTACCATGTGCTCATTACCATTAACATGAAAAGTGACATTGCCTTTGTTGCAATCAATAACAGCACCTGCAGTATTCAAAAAAGTTCTTCCAAGAATAATAGACATACTATCGTCCTTGGGATAACAAAGTCTGTTAAAATAGTAACGTTTGCAACCACAACGGGCACATCCTCACAAATACCGATAGGTATAGCAGTTGATTTATCAGCCATTTGCAAAGATATTTCAGTAGGTGTCAACTTATTCAAATCAAGTATACAATATAAAGAGAGAGGCATAACACTAACACCAGCTCCAATATCACATAAAGCAGTTTTAACATAGTTTCTTTTAATGGAGCTTGGTATAGTGGGTACTCCTGGATCTCCAAGTTTCTTTAGTATTCCACCCTTAAAAGTATAATTAGAAAGCATGGTGGAAATCTCAGCTTCCGGTATCTTTCTTTTATTTGTAACAATATCTTTCATATACTTAGCATAATGATTCATTTTGAGCATATCGCTTAATCGCATACATAAAAGATAGGTCTAATCATTTTAGCAAAGTGCTCAAAATCCTCATCATCCTTTTTCTTGGACGGTTTGGGAGGAAAATGCATGGGTTTATGAACCCATGGCTCTCTTTCTTTACCATGTTTCCTAGCAACAAAGTCTCTCTTATCATAACATTGATTCTTTGATTGTGGGTTATCAAGATCAACAGCAGGTTCAATTTCTACATCATTGTCATTACTAGGTTGAGCATCATCATGAACATCATCGTTAACATTTTCAATAGGTTCATGTTCATTACCAGATTGTGTTTCAGCATCAGACATAGAGATATCATTGGGGTTCTCAGGTGGTTCAGCAATAGGTTCACTAGAAGCATGCAAAGTCCTATCATTTTTCTTTTTCTTCCTTTTAGAAGAACTAGGTGCATCAATATTATTTCTCTGAGAATCTTGCTCAATTCTCTTAGGGTGGCCTTCAGGATACAAAGGTTCCTGAGTCATTCTACCAGTTCTAGTAGCCACTCTAACAGCATAATCATTTTTCTTACTATTCATTTCATTGAACAAATCATTTTGGGCCTTAAGTACTTGTTCTACTTGAGTCGTAACCATAGAAGCATGTTTAGCAACGAGTTTAAGTTCACCCCTAACATTTGCCATATAATCACCCAAGTGTTTAAGCATATCGGAATTGTATTTCAATTTTCTACCAAATAAAGCATTGAAATATTCTTGCTTAACCATAAAGTTATCAAACTCATCCAAGCATTGGCTAGCAATTTTAGTAGGAGGGATTTCAGCTTTATCATATCTATAGAGAGAATTTACCTTTACTCGGGTTATCAAGACCATGAGATTCTTCAATAGGTGGTGGATTAAGATCATAGGTTTCTTCAACAGGCGGTAGATTAAGACCATGTATTTCTTCAATAGGGGGTAAATTCTTAACATCTTCAGCTTTAATACCTTTTTCTTTCATAGATTTCTTTGCCTCTTGCATATCTTCAGGCCTGAGAAATAGAACACCTCTCTTCTTCGAAGATGGTTTAGGAATAGGCTCAGGAGCTGGCTCAGGAAGTGTCCAATTATTTTCATTTGTCAACATATTATTCAATAGAATTTCAGCTTCATCCGGTGTTCTTTCCCTGAAAACAGAACCAAAGACAACTATCCGTAATCTCTGGAAGCATCGGTTAGTCCATTATAAAAGATATCAAGTATTTCATTTTTCTTAAGAGGATGATCGTGCAAAGCATTAAGTAACTTGAGAAGCCTCCCCAAGCTTGTGGGAGACTCTCTTCTTCAATTTGCACAAAGTTGTATATTTCCTTTACAGCAGCTTGTTTCTTATGAGCAGGGAAATATTTAGCAGAGAAGTAATAAATCATATCCTGGGGACTATGCACACAAACAGGATCAAGAAAATTAAACCATATCTTAGCATCACCCTTTAACGAGAACGGAAATATTTTAAGGATATAAAAGTAGCGAGATCTCTCATCATTAGTGAACAGGGTGGCTATATCATTTAATTTAGTAAGATGTGCCACAACAATTTCAGATTCATAGCCATGAAAAGGATCAGATTCAACCAAAGTAATTATATCAGGATCAACAGAGAATTCATAATCCTTATCGGCAACACAGATAGGTGAAGTAGCAAAAGCAGGGTCAGGTTTCATTCTATCTTTAAGAGATTGTTGATTCCATTTAGCTCATAATCTCTTGAGCTCATATCTATCTTTGCAAGCTAAAATAGCTGCAAAAGCTTCTATATCAAAAACATAACCCTCAGGAATAACAGGCAAGTCTTCATCGATACAATCAGTTTCAATAATTTCTTTCTCTCTAGCCCTAGCAATTTGTTCATCAAGAAATTCACTAAGGGGGACAGTAGTATCAAGCATGGAAGTAGTTTCATCATAAGTATCATGCATAGCAGAAGTGGCATCATCAATAACATGTGACATATCAGAACGAATAGCAGAAGCAGATTTAGGCGTCGCAAGCTTACACAAAACAGAAGGTGAATCAAGTGCAGAGCTAGATGGCAGTTCCTTACCTCCCCTCGTAGTTGAGGGATAAATTGTTGTCTTAGCGTCTTTCAAGTTCTTCATAGTGACCAGCAGATATAAATCCCAAGTGACTCAAAGAATAGAGCTATGCTCCCCAGCAACGGCGCCAGAAAATAGTCTTGATAACCCACAAGTATAGGGGGTCGCAACAGTTTTCGAGGGTAGAGTATTCAACCCAAATTTATTGATTCGACACAAGGGGAGCCAAAGGATATTCTCAAGTATTAGCAGTTGAGTTGTTAATTCAACCACACCTGGATAACTTAGTATCTGCAGCAAAGTGTTTAGTAGCAAAGTAATATGGAAGTAACAGTAACAAAGGTAACAGTAGCGAAAGTAATATTTTTGGTGTTTTGTAATGATTGTAACAGTAGCAACGGAAAAGTAAATAAGCGGAGAACAATATGTGAAAAGCTCGTAGGCATTGGTTCGGTGATGGAGAATTATGCCGGATGCGGTTCATCATGTAATGATCATAACATAGGGTGACATGTAACTAGCTTCAATTCATCAATGTAATGTAGGCATGTATTCCGTATATAGTCATACGTGCTTATGGAAAAGAACTTGCATGACATCTTTTGTCCTACCCTCCCGTGGCAGCGGGGTCCTAATGAAAACTAAGGGATATTAAGGCCTCCTTTTAATAGAGTACCGGACCAAAGCATTAACACATAGTGAATACATGAACTCCTCAAACTATGGTCATCACCGGAGTGGTCTCGATTATTGTCACTGGGTTGCCGGATCATAACACATAGTAGGTGACTATAGACTTGCAAGATAGGATCAAGAACACACATATATTCATGAAAACATAATAGATTCAGATCTAAAATCATGGCACTCGGGCCCTAGTGACAAGCATTAAGCATAGCAAAGTCATAGCAACATCAATCTCGTAACATAGTGGATACTAGGGATCAAACCCTAACAAAACTAACTCGATTACATGATAGATCTCATCCAACCCATCACCGCTCAGCAAGCCTACGATGGTATTACTCACGCACGGGCGGTGAGCATCATGAAATTGGTGATGGAGGATGGTTGATGATGACGATGGCGACGAATCCCCTCTCCTGAGCCCCGAATGCAGACTCGGATCACCTCCGGGAGGTTTTAGGGCTTGGCGGCTCCGTATCGTAAAACGCGATGATTTCTTCTCCTTGATTTTTTCTCTCCCCGAAATCAAATATATAGAGTTGGAGTTGGCGTCGGAGGAGCTCCAGGGGGCCCACGAGGTAGGGGGCGCGCCCTCCACCCTCGTGGACATGGTGTGGGCCTCCTGGTATTCATCTTTTGCAACGATTTTTTATTATTTCCAAATAGACGTTCCGTGGAGTTTCAGGTCATTCTGAGAACTTTTGTTTCTGCACATAAATAACACCATGGAAAATCTGCTGAAAACAGCGTCAGTCCGGGTTAGTTCCATTCAAATCATGCAAGTTAGAGTCCAAAACAATGGCAAAAGTGTTTGGAAAAGTAGATACGACGGAGACGTATCAAGTAGTCGACACAAAGCGGCCATTGTCATCCAAAAATATCGGAGTAACAGACTGCAAGGCTTGAGGAGGAGCACCGAGTAAAGATAAGGCCTGAGGAGGAGCACCGAGTAAAGATGGAAGGTGCATGTGTGAGCTGACGTTGGATAGACAATCAGCGCCTGAAGACAACGACATAGGCGAATCAACCTGTGGTTGAGTTGGTTAGGTGGACAGTGGTATCCCCAACCCATCAAGGTTCAAATCCTGGTGCTCGCATTATTCCTGAATTTATTTCAGGATTTCCGGCAATGCGCTTTCAGTGGGAGGAGACGCTCCCGTCGACGACGAGCGCTTACTGGTGACTTCAGAATCTCAAGATGATATACCGCTCGGTCTCTCGAAGGTGCTCATACGGGTAGGGTGCGTGTGTGCTCATAAAAAGGGGTGAGTGCCAGCGGCGTGTATATGCTGTGTCTGCTGATCTTTCAAAAAAGAAAAGACAACGACATAGTACCCTTTTTTGTTTCTTTTTTTTGGAAAAGGGACGGGCCAACTCTAATCAGGTAAGGGCCAAGGAGCAGAGCCAAGAGCCGAAAGAATCGATACGTAGTGAGGCAGACCAATCACGGTGGACCACCAGCAGCCCAAGTCAACACGCTCCCGCGGAATCTCCCAGGGATCGATCTGAACGGGGAACTGAAACATCGACAGTTTCACACACGACCACGCGGAAGCCTGCAGCGCGGAGGGCCGAACGGGCGGCCGGCGGCGATGGGTGGAAGGGGCCGGCGGCGTCTGGCAGACGGGACGGGGCCGGAGGAGCACCAAGGCGGCGGCCGGAGGGGCGCCGGTCGGCGGCCCGAGGAGCGCCGGACGGCGGCCGTAGGAGCAGCGCCCGATGGGCCGCGGGCGGCGGCCGGCGGGGCGCCGGTCGGTGGCCCGAGGAGCGCCGGGCAGCGGCCGGAGAAGCAGCACCTGATGGGCTGTGGCCCGCGGCCGGAAGGGCGGCCGGAGAAGTAGCACCTGATGGGCTGCGGGCGGCGACCAGAGGGGCGCCCGTCGGCGGCCTGAGCGGGATGAACCAGTTGGAGATGCCGGACGATGCAAGACGCAGGGGAGCGGCGGCCTTCTACCATGCTCTGGAGTGGAGACAGCAGTGATCAAGTAGAAGGAAAACGGCAGCAGCAGAGATGAGGGAGCGGCCACGCCGAGCAAGAAGACGACGGAGAAGCGATGAAAGGATCAAGCACGAGTTGTGCGTGCGAAAAAATTTGACCTAAGCTCTAATACCATGTTAGGAAATATGCAACTTAGTATTATTAGAAGGCAAACGCCATCATATATATATGTACAGAGAAGGCCAAAGGCCAGGATGCAAAAGGTCAAAAGCCACCATAAATATAACTTTAACAGACCTCTCTTGTTGCAAGTAACACGGGCTATATTTATTATCTTGTCATACTTTGATTTTTCGCACTATGTGTGAACCTTCCCGTTGCGGTGAAAGTCGGATTCTGTTGCCACTCTCACCGCATTCTACTCCTATGTCTCCACGCAGTTTGGACTTTCCATTCATGCGTTGCAAACAGACAACGGGAAGGAGTTTGATAACCTTCCGATCCGCAACCTTCTCGCCACACATGACACGATTTTTCATCTCACTTGCCCGTACACTTTGCAACAAAATGGTCATATTGAGCTGCGGCTTCAGACTCTTAATGATCGCATCCGCACCTCCTCTTTCACGCCCAACGTGCCACCACGCTTTTGGGTCTGACGCGCTTGCCACCGCATCACTACTCATCAACATTCGTCCTTGTCGCACTCGCGGGAATTTTGCACCTCATCACCTTTTGTTTGGCACGCCACCCTCCTATGCTGAGCTCCGCATCTTCGGTTGCTTGTGCTACCCTAGCATTGCTTCCACTACTCCTCATAAGCTCGCACCTCGGTCCGTGGCCTCCATCTTTCTCGGTTATCCCCCCAACACCAAAGGCTACCGCTGCTATGATCCTATCTCACATCGGGTGATCACTTCCCGACATGTTCACTTTGATGAGATGGTTTTTCGCTTCAAAGAGTACCTTCGGATGTTGCGGCTTTGCCCTCCGATGACGGCCGCGTCAGCCGCTTGGACCGCCTCCGGCTTTGAGGGTGCCTCGCGCCACGGGTCGAGCTTCTCCGGCTGCCTTAGGGGCTGCACCTCGACGCCCGCGACGCCCTTGGCGTCCCCGGCCCAGACCACGCCGTCGGCCTCCCCGGCAGCCGTGACGCCTCCCAAATCCCCTGCGCCCTCCTTGGCGTCCCCCACGGCCTCGCCCGCGACCTCGGAGGTGGCGGGCTCTTCTTCATCATCGCCCGCCGCCACCCCGAACTCGCTGCCCCGCCCGATGACTCGCTCTTGGGCTGGCACTTTCCGCCCGAGCACGCGGTACACCAGCGATGAGTACCTTCTCGCTGCCTGCCTCTCGAGCCGCCTCTCCCATCGTCAGCTCGAGCCGCCCTTTGGGATCCTCATTGGCTCGCTGCGATGCAGGAAGACTTCGACTCGCTCCAGCGGAACCGTACCTGGCAGCTTGTCCCTCGGCCGCCTTGTGCCAACATCATCACGGGCAAGTGGGTCCTTCGGCACAAGATTCATCCGAATGGCACTCTCGAGCGCTATAAAGCTCGCTGGGTGGTTCGAGGCTTTCGGCAACGTGCGGGCGTGGACTTCACCGACACCTTTGCCCCCGTTGTTAAACCGGGCACGATCCGCACCGTGCTTCAGCTAGTCGTCTCCCGAGCTTGGCATGTGCATCAGTTGGACATTTCCAACGCCTTCTTGCACGACCACCTCGCTGAGCAGGTGTTCTGTGAGCAGCCCACCGGCTTCGTCGACGCCGCGCATCCAGACCATGTGTGCTTGCTCTCCCGTTCCCTTTACGGGTTGAAGCAGGCGCCTCGGGCCTGGTACCAGCGCATCGCTGCATTCCTGCAGACGCTCGGATTTACGCCGACTCACTCCGCGCGTCCCTCTTTGTGTATCATCACAGAGTTGACACGGCCTACTTGTCGCTCTCGTCGACGACATCATCCTAATGGCATCCATCGCCGCGCCTCCTCCGGCCGCCATCGCTTGCCTTTTTATGGCGAGTTTGCCCTGAAGGACTTGGGGCCCCTGCACTACTTCCTTGGCATTGAGGTGGTTCGACGGCCAGATGGGTTCTTCCTACACCAGCAGCGCTACGTCCATGAGCTTCTTGATCGAGCCGGCATGCTTAACTGCAAGCCCGTTCCCACGCCTGTCGACACCAAGGCTAAGCTCTCCGCTCTGGAGGGTTCTCCCGCATCCGATGCGGCTTTCTATCGCTCCATTGTGGGTGCATTGCGATTCGACCTTGACGCTACCGACTTGCGATGTCGTTCAGGGCCGGGTCCGTCTTCACATGCATTCTCCGCGACTCTCATCGGACTCGTGAAGCGTATCCTCCGTTACATACGCTGCACCCAGTCCATGGGACTTATGTTGATGGCCTCCGCCTCCACCGACCTCGCCGCTTACTCGATGCGAATCTGGCTGGCCGCCCAACACACGGGCGCCCACCTCGGTATCTTGTGTCTACCTTTTGGGCCGTCTCGATCTCTTGGTCCTCCAAGCGGCAGCCCACCGCTCTCCGCCGAAAGTGACGAGGCGTAGTATCGGCAAGGCTAACGCCGCTGTTGAATGCTCTTAGCTTCATCACCGCTCCAGAGTTGCTTTGTGATGTTCACAAGGCCACGCCGTCTCATCGCGACAACGTCTCCGCCGTGTACTTCTACGCCAACCCGGTCCACCATCGTCGAACGAAGCATATTGAGCTCGACATACACTTTGTTCGGGAGCAGGTGGCTCTTGGGCGCATCCGGGTCCTCCGCATCCCGACGACGCAGTAGTTCGCCGATGTCATGATAAAAGGACTGCCTACTTCTGTTTTCGAGGAGTTCAGGTCCAGTCTTTGCGTCTACGGCGACGCTTTGACTGCAGGGGGTGTTGAACATATGGTTTGTGTATGTATATTGTATAGCAAGGCCCACCTCCTAGTCATTGTATAGTTGAGGTTATGGCTCACTTTATACTCCATATATACGTGCGCTATGCACCGATCAATATATCATGAAACATTGCCAAAACTCTCGTTTCCAACACGAAACAACAAAATGCAGCCCGTTCGGGAGTTATCAATTCCGTAGAATTTCCAACTCATATTTTTGGCGTTTAATTTCCCTTTGCACATTACCGAATGTCAGCCAGTCCCAGCTAGATAGGTCACCCGGTAGCTCATGAAGCTTGTCTTGCACTTCCGCAACCGAGACTGCTTCCGGATTGTTCTTCCATGCCCTCAACACATGTTTTTAGCTTCGGGTGCATTTCCCACGTGGTGTCATATTTGAAAGGTCTAGCACCTTTAATATTCATGAGCTCTTCAAAGAAATTTAGGACAATAGGGCTGTGATCCGAGCACGCCGTCGACGCATGATCAAGCTGTGGAAACAACGCGCTCCATGCAGCATCCGCCGCTCGGTCCAGTCCCACCCTCGTGAAAGCGTCGCCTGCTACTTTCTTCTTGAATGTCCATGGTGAACCACTATGTCCAAGGTCAGGTAAACCACACACGTCCAACGCATCTCTAAAGCCGTCCACCTCCTAGTCATTGTATAGTTGAGGTTGTGGCTCACTTTGTACTCCATATATACGTGCGCTATGCACCGATCAATATATCGTGAAACATTGCCAAAACTCTCGTTTCCAACACGAAACAACAAAACGCAGCCCGTTCGGGAGTTATCGATCCCGTAGAATTTCCAACTTATACTTTTGGCGTTTAATTTCCCTTTGCACATTACCGAATGTCAGCCAGTCCCAGCTAGATAGATAGGTCACCCGATAGCTCACGAAGCTTGTCTTGCACTTCCACAACCGAGACTGCTTCCGGATTGTTCTTCCATGCCCTCAACACATGTTTTTAGCTTCGGGTGCATTTCCCACGTGGTGTCATATTTGAAAGGTCTAGCACCCTTAATATTCATGAGCTCCTCAAAAGAAATTTAGGACAATTGGGCTGTGATCCGAGCACGCTGCCGACGCATGATCAAGCTGTGGGAAACAACGAGCTCCATGCAGCATCCGCCGCTCGGTCCAGTCCCACCCTCGTGAAAGCGTCGCCAGCTACTTTCTTCTCAAACGTCCATGGTGAACCACTGTGTCCTAGGTCAGGTAAACCACACACGTCCAACGCATCTCTAAAGCCGTCCATCTGGGACTGAGTCCTCAAACCCCCTCCATCATGCTCAGACTGGTGCAAAACTTCGTTAAAATCACCCATAGCCACCCAGGGAACCGGATTTGGTGGCAACAAGAAAACTCTATCGGGAGAACTCAAATAGAGAGTACAAATTCCCGGGCCACTAGCCAGCTCTTGGTTAGCAGAACTGATGAGATGATAGTTACCCAAGGAAACATACGCACTGCGGCACTGCCACTAAGTAATCAAACAAATCTTGAGATGAAACAATTGCTTTGTAATATTTGGGCAGCAATGGGAAGTTTCACAAGGGATTGAAGAATCAACAAAATTTCTGCCTCCATTAACTCGTCAGAAATGACAACATTACTGGTCACCTTTACATTCTCAGACGAGTAAAGTAGCAGTTACTCAGCTAGAGCTGGTAAAGAAGCTGGAGGCTCAACAAGACTAATTAGCCTTTCCTACAAGTCCTATAGAGCATAGTTGTGCGGAATTTCTACATGCTTGAAATACAAAATAACCTCTATATCATCTACAGAAACAACTATACTTTGTTCAATCCATCCGCACTGGCTGTTGGACAGCAGTATGGCACTACGTACAAGGAATCTGAAAGAATGTCATCCTCCTCATCTTTTCTGGAAGTTGAACCTCATGATGGCGAAACTAAACAGGAAGGCGAACAGCACGGTGAAAGCAACGTGCACCACCGCCACAACCCACAAGAAGTCATGATGGAAACCAAAGTAGTCCGTGACAAACTGGGCCACAGTTATCTGTGGGCCTGGAACTCCCTGATCGAGCGGCTGTTGGATATCACCAAACTGGGAGGCAACCAGTCCGTATAGCGTCCATGCCACCGGGCAAATCCATGAGTACCACCTCCACCAAATAGGAAGTTTCTGAAGTAAAAGTTCAATGGATGAGTAATGTGAAAGACAAGGAGCACTGGTAAGTACAAAGTCTATACAAAAGAAATGAAAAATGTATCAAGAGTGTAACTTACAGGTCGGGGGATAAGATATCCTGAGAAGAGGTTCCATACGTTGTAGAATGCTGATGAGATGATAGCTGCTATGCTCTCATTCGGCGTCAAGCCAACAGCCATCATTCCATAGAACGTGAAATATAGCATGGTGAAGTACATGAAGAACAAGTACCACAAGAACTTGGCAACTGTCCATTCGAATCCAATCATGGAATAGACTAGCCCGCCATATATCAAAGCCTGAACCAATACGTACGGAAATTCGATAGCAACCTAGAAAAGGGATAACATGACATTGTTTAGGTTCCAGGACTGAGAAAATTCAAGAATGTTGATAAACTGAGCCATGATAAACTGCCAGTTCTGTTACTTTAACCACGGCTGTGACTTCGATTGCCAGTTCTCAAAGGTCATTCATACATATGCCATGAAATAGGTAAACCGAGAGGCTAAGAAATTACCTGTCCAAATGCATATGGAAAAGCTGAATACATGCCAGCTGCTCTCTCCCGGTAAAAGACTGTTCGCTCCACCACGACAACTGGCTGAACAGAACCAGAATTTTGCACTCCGATGTATAGTACTGCAGCATACATTGATCCCATGGCATTGAATAGATCCTGTGATCTTCGACTGCATCGCGATATAAGTAAGGCGTCAGATATATCTTACTTGAAGTAGCTACTATATCCAAAGTACAGAAAAAAAAATGAAGTTATAGTATCAGTTAGGATATGTACGTTTTACTTCCAAGGTCCCAGAACATCGTTCCGAACATTAGCGCAATGACGATGGTGAAGAGTAATCTCACTGCTGTGTAGGATGGGTTTCTCCAATATGACAATTTTTGCTTCCACAAGCAAGCTAGACACTGTGTGACGAATGATCTAGAGTACTGTGTAGGGAAGTTGAGATCTCTGGAGCCAGGAGGTGGCATGCTTAGCTCCTTTATGAGTTCCTTGTTCCTTCTGAAATTGCGAA
The DNA here is from genome assembly GCA_021605145.1 of Aegilops bicornis. Lineage (NCBI taxonomy): Eukaryota > Viridiplantae > Streptophyta > Magnoliopsida > Poales > Poaceae > Aegilops > Aegilops bicornis. Next base: position 439,251,497 of record CM038671.1, on the reverse strand, counting down.
AATGAAAAGTAGTTAGAAGTGTCACTCACGCTACAATGTATATGAATGGCTTGTGGGGAAGCTTACTGATATAGTTCTGATTGTCTGTAAACTTCAGCGAAATCAATACCAAGCATTTCCTCCTGCGCACTAGAGGACACTTCCAACATCCATGTCGCTGGGTTATATCCATCTTTTATCTTACTAATGCCTTCAATTTCCTGAATAAACGTACACAAGGAATGTTCGATGTGATCTAGCTGGCAACAAGAGTTACAAGGTGTGGCACAACTGCTGGTTTTGATCTTCTTACCTCAAAATACTCAATCAAATTTGCTGAATTTTGGCCAACAGGACCAACATAAATTTCTTCTCCCCCTCTCTTCATCAAGAAAAGCTGCAGCCATACATAGTCAATATATGACCTTAATAAAGCTAAGGATAATAACTGAAATAGAGAATAATGAATAACCACCTCATCAAATGCTTCAAATATGTCAATACTTGGCTGGTGGATGGTGCAAACAACGGTCCTGCCAGTGTTAACAGTGTTCCTAACAGTCCTCATCACAATTGCAGCTGCACGAGCATCAAGACCAGATGTTGGCTCATCCATAAAAATGATCGACGGGTTAGCAACAAGCTCCACGGCAATTGTAAGCCTCTTGCGTTGCTCAGTTGATAGACCATTCACCCAGGGAGCCCAACAAGTGCCCCCCTCAATGATGTGAGCTCTACAAGATCCATGATCTCCTCGATGAACATCTGTCATCACAGTTCAGCCGGTAAGATCTCCAATCAGATGAGAAAAAAGAAATCAAGAACTGATCATTTGCCTAGATCAAAGCTAACTAACCTTTCTTCTTTCTGAGTCAACCTCTGCAGGAAGCCGCAGCCATGCAGAAAATACGAGTGATTCATATATTGTCACATGTGGAGAATGAATATCATTTTGCTCACAGTATCCCGATATACGTGCAAAGGTCTCTTGCTTCTTTGGATAGCCTGATACGGTGATTTCCCCCTCTATGTATCCTCCGGTTTTCCTACCCGCTAAAACATCCATCAGGGTTGTCTTTCCAGCACCACTCACACCCATTAATGCAGTAAGTACCCCTGGCCTAAAAGAACCACTGACACCCTTCAAAAGCAACAAGCGGTCTTCCGTTACTCCTTGTGCTTTCATTGCCTGTGCATATAAAGCAATATACCTGGGTAAGCAAACTTGGGTAATGGGTATACAATCATAATTGTGCTCTCATGTTCATTGATAGGAAATTTACCTCTGGCATGTCCACCGAGTATTTTGTGTCGTTAAAGGTAAGTGACAGTGGTGTAAATGGAAGTACCAGTCTCTTCCTGCTGTCACTAGAGTCCACGCCACTAATCCCCGAGTTTCGGTCACTAATGTGAGCTAATTCCAATTCCTGCTTCCTAGAATTCTTTTCCTTATGACCCTCTAGAGCTTTACCAGTTAAATTTGCATGTTTTTCTTTCAGTTCCTCTTCAGACATTGATGGGTGAGCGTCTGTCAATGCTGCAAAGAGAAGAAAGTGGCTACAGTTAATATCCTATAAGTTAAATGCCTAAGTTATAACCTGCAAATGTTGATTATCTGATCCTTAATAAATAAGTAGTTTTGTAAATATACTTACGACTCAAAACTGAAAGTGCTAAGGTGTAGAGCAGGTTGAAGAGGAGAGTGTATCCAACCATGGCACCAAGCCCAATCCAGTACCACTTAGCTTCCGTAAAGATGCCACGATTCTTAAGCACGGTAACTCCAATGGTCTCATTTGTTCCACTAACAATCTGTAAAATATGAATACATATTGAATTTTCTATGTGTGTGTCGTGGTGACTTTGATTTCTTCTCATGACAGAGGGTACTTACTTGGTTCCAACTGGGCCCCAAAAATTCGTTTGTTGAAATAGCGTTCTGTGCATATGATAGGGGAGATATCCAGTAACCCCAAATCCACCACTTTTTGATATCAGCTGGAAAAAGACAAATAAGATGGTATCATGTAAGCAACAATCAACATTTAGTTCCATCGTTGTCATGTAAAGATGGCAACATTCATTTTATCATGGTCGAGCCAGTAACTTACGTCTTGCAAGGATGAAGCCACCCAATGCTGCAAAAGCCAACAATGATAAAGGTCCAAAGGTGTGGGACACAACCATGTCTCTTCCAATTCCAGCAATGAAGCGGAACAGCGAAGATGACATCTGATTGATCGCAAGGAGCAGCAGATACTGCTTAAAGAACCTGAGCACAAGAAATCATTCAGACTTCACAGAGCTAGTTCTTGTGGAGCAATAATTTAAAATACTTGCTCACAAAAATACATAACCGCCTAAGAAGCAATATAATTGTGTAAGAAAATTGATGTTTGCATCATTGTCATACCTGCTTACACTGGGATCAAATCCAATGACATAATACGTGGTGAAAACATAAACTCCAACTTCAACAAACGTGATAGGGATCTGAAGAATCCACGATGGTATGGTGTAGGCCCATGCAGGAAAGAAAAGAAGATCCCTCTGCTTGAAGAAGACAGGAAGTTTCATGACGGTCATCGCAAGCTCCGCAAAACCATTAAACATTATCGTGTCGAGAGCAAAGAACAGCGCCCCCAAATAGATTGTTCCATATTCAACATTACGGCGCATGTTTGTACGGAAAAATGTGGTCATCACAATGAACGCCATCAGAGTTAGCTGCAATGATGGAAAGGTTCAGATTGATGCTACCTAATAATCTCCATCCTAATAAATCAAGGAAAACATATTAAAGATATGAACTTACATTGACAGCTTTAAATATGTACATGAATGCATTCCTCTTCATAAGTAGAAGCTCTCTATCGATAGTGGCTTTCAGCAACTCCATCCTGCTGACACCAAACTTTGAAGTGGCCAGAGCAGCAGGGTGGCTTCTGGTCCTATCAAATGGCACTTTAAGCTCGTTCTCTATCGACTTGCCCACATGGAAGGAACGGAATGCATCCGCAAATTGCTTGACAGGTACAAAACGATATGGCCTGTCACCCCTGTACCAATATTGCTCCTGGTCTTTCTTTGATGTCACCTTTTCAGTTATTCAGAGATTTCAGTACCATTCTCTTTAAGAAAAAACAGAATCACAGCTGTAATAAGAATTTATAGATGAGACACACACCTCCTGTAAAAGTCAGCAACACCCTTTCTGCCAGGGCATTTGAAGCCCATGAACTCAAAGAACTCGAGCACATTTTCTCGGGGGCCCTGGTACACAACCTGCCCGTCAGAGAGGAGTATAATGTCGTCAAACAAGTTGTATGTTTCAGGAGCTGGCTGCAGCAAGGAGATGACAGCAGTTCCGCCTAGGATGTGGATAGTCTGCCTGAGAGAATTCACAATCTGGTATGTGGTTGAGCTATCCAGTCCAGTGGATATCTCATCCATGAACAGAGCCTTTGCAGGGCCAACAAGCATTTCACCTGTGCATTGAAGATACATGAGCCGATTAGGAATTTCTTAAATAAGACAATTTTACTGTGATGAAGAAGGTGCAAGTCTCGGATTGCTGTACAAATATAAAATGAACCTCATTCTTGGTGAAAATATATATACCTGTTGTGACACGCTTGCGTTGTCCACCAGATATACCCCTTAGCATCTCATTGCCTACCAACGTGTCAGCACAAATATCCAGTCCTAGTATCTGCAGTTACATAAAGAGTAACAGACATGAGAAGTCGTCATTCTATTAATACATAAATGTACATAAGAATCATCCTTGCGGTGCTTCAGCTGGACTCATAGGTAGCAGACTATACCTTCAGTATGTATTCTGTCACAATACTGGATTCTTGCCCTCCCATAGCTGAGGCCTACAGGGCGTAAGTAATGAAACAAGTGTTAACAAATTTACTGATAAACAAGTCTTGTTCAAATGATTGTCCTCAATCCTAAGCTAGCCACATAATTAAACAGCTTTAAGAAGCATAAAGTGCTCTAAAATGTGATAACATCCTCACCTTCATGTAGACATCGATATCATGATCGGGCTTGATGTTGGCTGCCTTTTCCCTTCTCGCCAGCTCAGTAAGCATCTCTAGAAGAAGCAAAACAGCAAAGCTCAGAGCCTATCGCCACGATGACAAATAAGATAAGCACATTCCCAATAATTAGGCAGCAGCATACCGTATCTAGTGCCAACACCTTGGCACCGAGCCGAGAAGGCCAGCGTCTCCCTTACGGTCATCTCCCCGATGTGGAGATCGTGCTGGCTGATGTAAGCGGCGGTCCTCTGCGGGACGAACTCGTCCATCCCGTGGCCGTTGTAGGTGACCTTCCCGGAGACCTTGAGGTCCTTGTCGAGCTTCCCTGCCATGGCCAGAAGAAGCGTGGTCTTGCCCGAGCCAGGAGGTCCGAGCAGCAGCGTCATCCTGCGGGGCTTGATGATCCCGCTGATGTCGTGGAGGACGGTCATGGCCTGCTTCCGGCTGGGGATGACGTGGAGCGCGTTCCCGACGGCCTGGGGCACACCGAGCAATCAACAGACTTAGATATCGAGAAAGGGCACGGTTCTTCCAATGGCGTGGCATGCGGTGGCGCTTGCGCTGGCGAAACGAGGTGGACGCGCACGCTATGCGCTCGGCGGAATGCCGCACAGCCGCGCGGCCGATGCGCCAATATCGCGTGCCATGGGGTGGAGGTCGGACGATTTCGTGGCGTGTATGGGGGTGCGGTGGAGGTTCCACGAGGTAGGGAACGACCGTGGCGGCGCCGTGCCGGTGCCGGTGCCGGTGGCCATCGGCGGAGGTTTTTTATTATTATTCTTTTTGAAGGGGTGGCCATCGGCGGAGTATTGTTTTGAGTGAAAAGTCGGGCAGGAGCGGCAGGCTCTGTTGCGATTGCAACGGTTTGGACTCTTGTCGGGCTACTTTACGCTAAGAAATTTAGTACACTCCTAAAGATCCTTTTTCTTGTCTAAAATAAACATTTATCTTTGGAACAGAAAATTATTAGTAGGACTCCGTACAATTGAAAGGAGAACGAATCAGGAGTTGAATATTATTAGGTGGCGGCTAGGTTTAACAAATCTGGAATCCTGAAGTCAGAGAAAAAAGCCTGGAAAGCGAGACACGGTCAGAGTAATATTTTGTGCAGGACAAGTGGTCGAAACGGTAGTAATTCTGCAACGTGTGCTTGGTCGTTTGTGAAGCCAAGCAAATATCAGGCGCCGAGAGGCGACTCACCTACCGCATTGCTTGGTAATGAGCCAAAAGCATACAGCTCGCTCGCAAGTTGCAATCGCAAGAACGAGAAAACAAAGCCCCTACTTGGCTTCAATTCTCGCAGCGTCGCTGTCGAGCAGTGTATATAACCATAAGAAAAACGAGAGAGCACTGTCACTCGCCTCCATCGCGGAACCAGCCAGTGCGGCACCAAAAGCAGCCCATACTCATCGACTAATTGGCCCTACCATGCACCAGTGCTCGGGCTCGGCCAAGCCAGGACTGATTAGTTAACGGAGCAGGTCATCATTAACTATGATCAACTGGCTTTTTTTCGAACGGTGTGGAGAAAAACAAAGACAAATTGAAGCTAAGCCGCCATGGACTGTGGCATCGGTTTTGCAGCGGAACTGAACTTTTTGTGCAGGCGGCTTTACCTCGAGGGTGTTGGTGACGGAGTTGATGAGCGTGGGGAGGCCGCGGTTGCCGACGCGCACCTCCGCCTCGATCTCCAGCTTCTCGAACCGCACCTCGATGGTGGGGTAGTCGATGCCCACCCTGTCCATGCGCTCCTTGAGCTTGAGGAGGAAGTTCTCGTGGTCGTCGTCGGCCGCGCGGACCAGCCGCTCGATCAGCGCCCGGCTCTCGTGGGCGCCCAGCCGGCCCACGTCCACCTCCACCTTCTCCCCGCCGTCCTCCACCGTCAGGATCCCGCGCCGTACCCGGTCGTACGTGGGCAGACGCTCCAGGGCCGCCCACCGCAGCGCCTCCTCGTCGTCCTCCTCCTCCTGGAACCGCGACGACGTCCGCGAGAACACGTCGTCGCCGCGACGCCATAGCGAGCTGTCCCGCCGCAGGCTCGTCACCCGGTGGATCTCTCGATCCATGATCCTCGCCTGCCTGCTCACTTACTTGTCTTCTTCTTCGTCGTCGTCGTCTTCTTCCTCCGTTGATCACCCTCTGAGCTGGCTTGGCTTAGCTCTGTTGCGCAGCTCCTCCTTGCCTTGCGACAGGGGGCTGTTTTGGCTTGGGGTACGAACTGGTACGAAGGGAGCAGACGAAGGCGTCCCTATATATACGCCCAGGAGAAGAGAAGGGAAGGGAATGGTTGAAGCTGGTGAGGAGGAAGACCACGCCAGCGAGCCACATTATCGAGTTTCGCCTCACCTACCTTGAGAGAGTCCTTGACCTGGACACATTTTGTACAGGTCCGGTGCACTGTGCGAGCTTGGACCCGGCACGGGATGTGGTCGTCGAACTGCTAGATAATGAAAACTGAGAAGGTGTTTGGATACGTTTTAGTCTCATGACTAAAAGTAGTGGGACTAAAACTTGCTAGCCTCACTCATGCTTGGATCCAAATATTAAAAAGACTAAAATCAAGTTAATGAGCGTGTATTATCCTCCAAACCCTCCAATCCGTAACTCGCGTGTGTTAAGGAGAGGAATTAAATGAGAGGAGAGAGCTTAATTCATATTTTAAGAGGGTTCCTCGACTAAAAAATTTAGTCTCAAGACTATTTCTACTCTCTTAATGTGAGTCTTGGGCTTTAACTTTAATTTCTAAAAGAGACTATTTTTAGTCAGACTAAAAATAGTCACTTTCGAGCTAGCTCTTCATTTTTCACGCGCGTGTTTAGACCTGGGCGGGGGAGCTTCCTGGCATCAGCGGGGCTTTTGTCTCTGCGTCGAGGCCGAGGCCGAGGCGGGCAGTGGTCAACATGCATGTCTCGCAATTATTCGGTTCGAGGCTGCTCTTGCCGCGGTAGGTTCGTTTGGCCAGTGATAGTATGATATTACGAAGAGGGCAGCCGCCTGCAGCCACTTGCAGCTGCAGAGTATACTACTACGACTACTACTAGTCTCTGATTGTTAATTATAGTGTCTACTTTGGATGGGTGTGGTTAAACAAATCGAGTCCAGCTAGGACGATAAGGCCCGGCGACGACAACGGCGGCTACGACCGTCGGTTCCTCCATCCAACGCCTCACCCGAGATTGCATCACCCATTCATTTCGTTGGGGTGGCGACATGAGCAGTGACCGATACATTATTCATGGCCACCCAATCAAGTGTAGAAAAGTCTTTTCAGGCGAATTCTCTCCCCAGTTGGTCCAATTTCTCCACCAAAAAAAAAAAATTGGTCCAATTTCTCTTCGTCCATTGGTTTCTCTTATCTTTTCTTACATGTACTGATGATGTGCATTTTAACTAATTTCATATTTTTATCTCGGGTCGCTTTCCCACGGAGAAATTAAGATCCACGATATGGATTTTTTAACTTACAGATGCAGACGTCAGACATACACATACACTCACTCATCCCATTAACGTAAAGACACTCTATCTCTACGAAAGACTCTAAAAGACCGAAATGACAAATCATATTGAGATCGACGTTATTACGTACACCTTCATAGTCAACGTGAACGTCTCCTCTCACTAAACGCACATCGTCGAAAGGCCTAGAATAAAATCAGAAAAATGCGAGCACTAACGTTAAGTGTAGGACTTGAACCATGGTGGATTGGGGATAGCACTGTCTTCCTAACCATCCAACCAAAGATTGGTTCACGAAATTAGTTTTGTTGGCAATGCTAGACTACGTCAAGATTGGAGTTTCAGAAGACATGTTCGAATTTTTAGAGAGAAGGCTCAAGACGAGCCCGATTTTGAATTAGCAAAGCCATCAACCGATGAGGAATCGCAACCAACAACAAAAGTCACAACGGCCAAATGATACAAGAGGGCTGACTAGATTGAAAATACATAGGAGCACTCAGGTGCCCTATATTCAAAAATAATTTAGTAATTCAAAAGAAGTCAAAAAAATCATGAAACTTTTTATGGAATCAAACATGACCAAGTATTGCATTCTTATAAAAAGATTAGACATGGAATGACTTTCATTGTATCTAGGGTCAAAGATTTGGCAAAAAAGGATAGATACAAGTACTATTCATGCTATATTGCCGTCATATTTTTTTTGCCCTGAAGCCAATGGGAATCATTCCTTGGTAAAAAATGTTCCGAGATTTTTTTGACCTTTTTTTGAATTATTAAATTACTTTTGAATATAGGGGGTGGAACACCCGAGTGCTCCTAATGCGCTTCCCTAACTAGATAGCATACAATTCGATGCACATTACAAGCACAAAAGTAACTAAAAAAGAAGAGCCCTGCTTGCAATGTTCAGGAAATTGGTAACTGGTAGTTGCTCAGTTGACTTGGGAGTAGCGATTAATGGTGAATTGGCCTATTTACTGGATTGTCGATCATTAATAGTTAGCTTAAATAGGAAAATACCAACATATATCCTTTTTATGTATTATACATACTCTCATGCTCTTAGCTATGTAATATATCAAAATATGCTACTGTAGGCATATAAAAAGCATAAATAAGATGTGAAATTGTTAGTCCTGATTATTTAGGAACAACTTTAACAATTTAAGAGATATGAAAATGCTACTTTACACAAACATAATGTTTGATCTCTTTAGTGTGGACAAAATCTGTCGAAGGGTTATTGAGATTCCCGAGCTATTTATCGCATCTGCGCAGGAAATATGTGTTCTCTTTGCATAATTTTGGTATAGCTATGTACTAACAGGTCTGCAAAAAGCTCTACACTCACAAAACCAAAATATCCATATTGGTTGACTACATAGCATGCACATTTAGTTATGCTTGATGACAAACCAACACCCCATAAACATGCAATAATTGCAAAAGCTCGCTCGGTTGCAAATGTTGATGTCTGTTATCAACAAAAATAAAACAATCCGAAACAATAGTTCCAGTGACTAATCTACAAATCTTTAATTTGCAGTCTGCTAACCTTAATTAATTATGCTAATAGTTGCGAAGGTTAGATTCTCCATCTAAAGAGAGGAAGAAGATGGCAGTACCTTGCTTGCCGGTGATGCCACGGAGGAAGAGACTGGGGAGCAACCGCCCGGAGGGGATGGGCAATAGCCAATGAGTCAGGCGACGGGGAGCAACCAACGGGAGAGGATGGGGAGCAGACGACCCGAGGATGGGGACCAACCATGCGACCGAAGTGGCGGGGTTGCTGGAGCGGTTAGCATGGTGGCTAGCATCGGCGAGGGCCTGACCAGCCGCGAACGAGGAGCGGGAGGAGGGTCGAACCCTAGCTACTGAGGATCGAGAGGGGCAAGGTAATCAATGCATTCATGAACATCATCATATGTGAACTTCACTCCATGTCTATTAGATGTTTGGTGTTGCCTATATATACCCCCACCTATTTCATTAACTCTCTTAGAGCAACCAGAGAGAAGCATACACTTTCCATATCCATTTTTCAGAGAGAGAGAGAGAGAGAGAGAGAGAGAGAGAGAGCTCCATATCCTTGTGTTAAGATAAAAAAGATTGCACTCCAAACATAGAATTTTGATCTCTAGCCACCTTAATTGCTTTCCGCCCAAATCCCTCTCTGAAAAAATAGCCAAATCGGCAGCGAGTGTTTGAGTATTGAGAAGACTATTTTTTGAAGCGCAAGAGTAAGGAGTTCATCATCAACAACAACAACATTTATTACCTTTTGAAGGGTGGTGCCTTCTACATCGATTAGGTGTGCTTGGGAGCCTCCAAATCTTTGTGGAGTGAACCAAGAAGTTTGTAAGGGCAAGTAGATCGCCTACTTCATCCCGAGTGAGCCTAATCCTTCGTGGACGTAGGCCGTGGTGGAATAGGGAAGGTTGCTTCTTCGTGGACTCTTCATTGGTGGAGCCCTCAGTGGACTCGCGCAACCATTATTCTTGGAATTGAAGTCTCCATCAACGTAGGCGTAGGATAGTACCATCTATCGGGACCACGGGTCGAAATCTTTCGTGTCACCATAGTGTTTGTATATCTCCAATCCCTTCATCTAATTACTATCACTTGTAATGTCATTACTTTTCGCGACCTATGATTAGACTTGCATGTGTAGGGTGTTTGTAGACTTGCTAGAATTGCTAAAATCTCTCAAGACCTAAATTTTAAAAAATGATAGGTTTTTAATTGGGCAGTTAGTCTAATCACCCCCTTTAAACCTACCAACGATCCTACAACCCCCCTTCTCGCGTTGATTCCTAAATCAGATTAATTAAAATCGAGCTTACTCTTTGTAACTTGAGTTATCCATGTCGCACTTGACATGGAATCATTCTTTCCTTTTAAATGGAGCATGCATGCATCCATGAAAACATCATCTGGGACCCCCGCGTCGTCCTCCCCCTAGGGCAACTCGGGCGGCCAGAAACCTAGTCGCCGCCGCCAAGAACTCCTCCTCTTCCCTCCGCCGCGTCGGAAGACGCTGCCGGCTAAGCCCGGGGGCCGACGGCGGTGGCGGGGGATCTCCTCTCTCGCGCGTCTCCGGGGTGGGGCGGACCTCAAGGCGTGAGGTGGCGCGACCCGGTCTGGGATCTGCGACGCGACGGATGGCTGCAGGCAGCGGGAGGCCGGCCCGTCCTCGCACGGTGACGGCTTACGGCGCGGGCGCATGGATGGCTCTTCGGGCGACGGGCGCGGCTGCGGTCGGCTAGCGGCCGCTTGGCTGCGGTGGCGTGCATGCTACCTTCGGGACGCTGACGGCGGGCGTGGAGGGCTCGGTGGTCTCGCCGGCACCTTCGATCGATCTGTTCGACCGTGCACCGACGGTGGTGGTCATCTCTTCCGTCAAAGGTGGTCGGCCCGAGGTCGGGTGTTCGGATCTCGGGATCCGTTATCCGCACCACCGCGAGTCGGGAGACGAGTTGCCGGTGAAAACCGAGCCGACGGAGGGCGATGTCGGCGTTCCACATCGTTACCTTGATGAAGGCATCGTCATGTGACTACCGTCGACCCACTCGTATTGCTTCGAGGGAAACCCTAGGATCTGGTTTTCTAGACCGGACGATGGCGGTACTGCGGTGTCATTTCTCTCTTGGGAGCATCGTTTTGTGGAGCAATATTTGGAAGTCGAGGCGGAGGTGGAGCGGCTTCGTCTTGCATGGAGCTTCGGTGGAGATGTCAAGTCATGCCCGACCGACAGTGCTACGCTTGGTCATGCTCGGTCGGGAAAAGCTACGACAACAGATCCTCCAAGAGCTTCAAGTCAGGTCGGCCGGTGATACTTGGCAAAGATGGCGCCGAGGTGTATCGATGGCGACCGCGACGTGTTCAAATTGCTTTGGCGCAGGGAGAAGGTGCCGTTGGGCGTCGTGGTGGCGTCGACGATAGCTGGACCGAGCAAGGTTGATGCATCAGTATAGTTCTGAAGATGGAGCGGTGGCAGTTGGCGGCGGCGGCCTCTGAGAGCACGCCGGACCAGTGTGTGCCCTAGACCCGGGAAGTGACTAGGTTGGGGTCTCAGGTCTTAGATGTTAGGCTTGACTGCGATGTCTGTTTGGTATTAGGCTCAGGATATCTCCGCCCTTTTATCAACTGGATAGGTGTAGCCACCGTTTATTGCTTAGACGGCGGCTTTAATCTTACTATTGTATGACTTTGTAAAGTCTTGTAAGAATAATTAATGAAGTAATGGCTCATTAGCCACAACCTGAAGACCTTAACGGGTACCGTGCTACGAACCATCGATTTGGGATAATTGTACGTATGTTTTACAAGACAGAAGGATTTGGACGAACTGCAATGGTACGCATACACACATTGCAGAGATCCGTAGTACCATTCGGTCCTTCTTGCAAGCATGCGAGCATATCCATAGCTAGTCTTTACCTGCAAATAAAGGAAGGTGCGTTTCTTTGACATTTTTTGTCCATTCACGCATATTTTTGTCTGTTTTCCACTGTATATTATTTTTTTTGTCAACGGGTAGATTATTATTATTTTCATCAGCGGGGTAGCAGCAAAAAATTATTTAACAATATTAGCTAGCATTGGTTCAAACACAAGACCTCCTCTCCTCTCACTATGACTACAAGCAATTGAGCTAGTTCTCAATTATGCTAGAAAATCAGATTAGGTACAATAATATATCTATATAAACTTATGGGCCGGAGTTGATGGAGACGAGGACCACAACCACGTGAGTCTATGCTCTGTGGGTCAGCCCATCCATGAAGTTCTGCCAAGGCCCAGCCATTCCTAATCAGCCCTTTCATGTGCGTTTACCCATTAAATAGTCCCACGTCGCTTTGTTACATTGAATCTCATTAGTTTGTATACGAGTTGTTTGAGAACAAGACCTCTTGAAAATTAATAAGCGAAGGATGTGGCATGGATCTGATAGACAACAGAGGAGAGGAGATTGATTGTGGGAAGGATTGTGGCATGCCTAACTAAACAGATGACCAACTAAAGGAAGGAATGGAAAGTATCTTGAGAGCTATTGCGGGCTGCCTAGAAAATTCAAATAAATGCAGCTAATTAATCAAACAGATGGCTAATTCAAGGAAGAATGGGAAAGTATCGTGGGAAGGATTATGGGCTGCCTAGAATATTTAAACGGGTGGAGCTAATTAAAGAAGAACACATGGCGGGCCGGCTAGAATAAGGATGTCATAAGAGTATTTAAACGGAATTTCATGGAATGTTGCGCTCCTTCGAATGAGTTTGAAGGAAGATTACACCCGACAAAGAAAATATGAAGGCCGCTAAGTGTAGAAAGCTACTTTATCTTCATCCGTCTAGTTCATTAATGAGCTACCACATAATCCAGATGATGCGTTGTTGAACGTTTTGGTGGAAGGGACAAATAGTGTGTGTTTCATAGTGAATCTAATACTATAGGATATTGTGCTTGTACATAGCGCTAAAATTTTCTTCCATTTCAACTCACAGGTATTTGTGTGAAAGAATAAAGGAGTTAATTAGCATGACTTTTTTTTTCTTTTCTGCTCGCTTGTACAACGACGCACGGTTTTCTCCCGTCTCACGGGCATTTGTGTGAAAGAATAAAGGAGTTAATTAGCGTGACTTTTTTCCTTTTCTGCTCGCTTGTACAACGACGTACGGTCTGTAAACTGCATGAACTGAACGAATTCTTGATCAATATACTGCAATCTATGAGAGGCAGAGATAGAGACGTCTGATGTAGCGGCAAAGCCTGACCGTGACCGGAAAGAAAGAAAGAAAGGCGCGCGGGAACCCTTCAACGCCGAAAGCAAAAAGGCCAAGCCGCACACATTCCGCAAAGAGCATCCGAACGTGCATCAAGATGTTGCTCTTCCCAATTGCTTATGCAACATCACAGCGGAGTGCAAAATTACATTACTAGTATTATTTTCCTCGATCGAATGTAATCGTTTATATTCTTGATGATCTGGTTTCCCAAAGAGTAAACACAAAACGTTCCTCTCGGGTCCATCACGCATGGCATGTTGTTTTCTTTTTTGCAAAAAAATCAAGTCGAATTGACCGGAGGGATCGAGGGCAAGTGGGAGGGCAGGTAGGTGGTCAAGATTTTCCAGGGGCAGACATGGATTGGGCGAACTGGTCAGCCCTTCAAAGTTTCTTGACCAACGGAGGCATGCAGTAGGTAGGGAGCTGCTGCCTAGAAAAGTCAAGGCTGCTGATTTGAATATTCTATTTACAAAGAAAAGAAAAATTAAACACGCCGTTTCCTGTTTTCAGAGGTCGTAAAAATGACTGCACTCCACTGTTTGGCTCTGCTCTGATTGCAGTGCGTTCTGATCATGTAAGATCAATTACAGGTCGCTCCGGGCAGTGGCCGGAATAGGTGGTCAAACTTTCTTATGGTTGACATGGGATTGTATCGATCAATTAGTCCACGTTGCCAAGGTTCTTGACCGAGTGGCGAGTGGACTGGTCACTGGTCACACATGGCAGTAGGTGCATGTAGAACCACGGCGAGCCTTTTTCTGGTTTGAACGTACTACACTGAAAAGGTGGACGAACATTGCCTTCCCTTTTCACACAAAAACTGCACGGTGTGCACTATTTTCATCTATTTATGGATTGCGGGTTATAGAGCAATGGACCCACCCTTAAACTGGATAATAACAATGTACATATTTCAGTGAGATTCGAAAATCCATCTCTGCACCCGTGCTTACGATAAAAATCAAAATAAATACTAGAAAAATTCAAAAAAAAAAACAATTTTTTTGTGGTAGACAATTTGTTGCGTGAGACCCGCTTCAAATTTCAAGTCATTTGAATATATGAGCAACTCTCAGCAAAAAAGACAAATTAGGGGTATGTAAAAATGTTTACTGTCCATGTACTGTTTTGACCTGATTTGTCTTTTTTTGCTGAGAGCTGCTCAGATGTTCAAATGACTTGAAATTTGAAGCGGGTCTCACGCATCAAATTTTCTACCACAAAAAAAAAATGAAATTTCTTGATTTGAATTTTTTACGAATTGTTTTCTAACCGGGTGCAGATGAGCCTGGGCACCGAAACGCCCTACTCAGTGAGATTCGGCTATACGAAACATAAACATTGAAATGCGAGACCTGAAACCCAAAATACATATGATTTATTGGATAACTGTAAAATATTTATGAAATACTAAATTTTGTAAATAAATGTAAGACCTAAAGTTTTAGGTAACTGTAGTGACCTAAGGGTGTATAGAAGAATGGACATCTTTTTCTCATGCATGGTTGCATGTTGTGGTGTGCCTTTTTTTCCTGCATATTAGTTGTTAATTTGTCGATGTGTCACTTGCATCTCCATTTGTGGGCCGAGCGCTGCATTTTGTTTTACAATTGGCGGTCTTCTATGCATTTGCTTTCCAAAATTTGGCCTGAGAACGCCATTTACTTACTTGCATGATATGCCCGGTAGCGAAGTACTACCTCAATCAAGGTGAATAAGTCATTCACGTAGTTTTAGGCCATCAATTTGAGAAATTAAATATATGTTATATGTCATGGAAACTATATCACTAGATTTCTATACGGATATAGTTTCTTAATATATATTTTTTATCATATATAATACATATTTCGATAGTTAAATTGTCGACCTAGTATAGGTATGTCAAGAAGCTTGGTGGGACATTAGTCAGTATTTTTGCAATAAATGTTTTTGATAAACATGAAATATAAGTAACACTACCAAAGAAATTCTTTCGCCAATTCTCAACGCTGCTCATTATTGGGGCTTGGACCTCACGAATCTTTGTGTCTGCATTTGTGCTCCACAATTCCTATTGGACCTGGCTCGAGAATTTTATTAGTCTAAATGGCTTGCTCCATCTGCATATGTCCCTCCCCCTCGATGCGGTACCGATGCGATAAACAAAACGCTGGATCCCGCACGCACCAGAAACCCGAAAAAACAGCCCACGATCCCACCCACGCCCCGCCCCCACCTCTCCCCGATCTCTCGCTCCCGATCTCGTCTCTCTCCCTGCCAAATATTGTCGCCGCGAGGAAGGAGCGCAGGCGCAGCGTAGGCACCGAGGAGGAAGGGGTCGCCTCGCTCGCTTCTGCTGACGCCGCCACCCCAATCGCCGTCGCCGCCGCGGCGGACGCAGCGAGCCCCAAGCCGCGGGACACCGGGCGTGGCCACCCCCGCTGCCGACGCTGGGACAGGAAGAACAAGGCCGCGTGAGCCGGCGAGGGCTCCGAGGAGAGCGTCCGCCCCAAACCCGACCCCCGCCCCCAGGTGATTCCGGTTCCGCCGCCCCGTAATCCGCTCGAGCCGCGCCTAACTCCATGGTTTATTGCAGGTGGAGTACGTGCCGGAGAAGCCCGACCTCGGCGCGGACGACCCCCTTCTCCTCGGCCACCCTTGTCGCCAGGCGAGCTCCGGTTTCGCCGCCCCGTAGAGAAGGAATAAAGCAGCATGGGAAAGGCTACATGGGTAACGTTAGTGATGTCTCGTCATCCTCTAGGTCGCGCTCGCTGCTTCTACCGGTGACCTTTGGAGGACGGGGACGTGGCTCTCGTTGGTGGGAGGGAGCAGAGAGGCGGCAGGGTTGAACATGTAGAGGGTGTGCCAGCAGGTCCTTGGGCGTGAATGCAGCGGCGTCAGACTTTACCAAGCTCAGCACATGTGCCATGAAGAAGTTCTTGTTTTCTTCTGTAAGCATTCTTCCTCTCATGATATCTCAAATCTTTGGTTATGTTCCAGTTATATGCTTTGGACTGAGATTGACAAATCATTCCTTGTGTCGCATCTTCTGGTATTGTGAAGAATCCATTCATAGCGGCCCCTCTCCTCTGTTGGTCTCTGTGTTAGTCTACTGGAGTGGCAGTGGAGACTCAATGGCTGTAGTGCACTGGCGGTGGAGACTCAATGGCTGTAGTGCACCTATATTTTGGCGTGGACGTACATGTAGCCGTCCCATGTGATGGAGCCATGGAGGAACCGGACGCCAGGTGGGGATACGGGTGGCCTGGGCACAGTCACGGTTACATGCTCATAGCAGGCTCAGGTGAGTGATGCTACCCTCCAGCCTTTCATTCTCGCTGCTGCTTTCTCGTGTTTTCCTCTTCTCTTTGTTTCTGCTTGTGTGACGAAACCCAAGAGAGGCCGCTTATACTATCGTAAGTTCAGAACTGACAACTCTATCTAATCTATCGATAGTTCGATACTGCTACTAAAGCACTCCAACTGTTCAGTGGAAGAACAGACAGAAAGTTTGTTTTAATTATTTTTGCTTGATCTATTGGATTATATCAAGTTGTTCTTCTGCTATTGTAATTTATTTCAGTTCTCTACTTGTGATGCTGCCGTCTGTTTGGCCTCAAACTGTTTGTAGCTAGGAATAGGATGGCACTCACTATGCCAAAAGAACCTGAACGTGTTTGCTCACTTCAGTCATCCTCTGGTCATTGCGGTTCTTGCAATCAGTAGAAAATGCGTAGCAGTTGCACCCGAGTTTCCTTCCGGAGAAAACCCAAACCCGGGCCACTGTCGTAGCAGCCGCACACGTATTGCTAGGTGATTCCCTGCGTCATTTCCATGTTCCCAAAGAAAAAGTATGGGTTGATTAAGTTGTTTGATGTTGGAATCGGCGAGGCTGGTCGTATTGGTGGTATCCTCCGATGTGCACGCCTCTGTTTGTACGTCCATCGAGTTAGAACATTATTTCCTATGGGAGTCCTCACGCAAGTATATCACAATTCTATAACCCCTTTATTTTCTTCAACTAATTTGGCAATCACAATATTTATTCTGTTTTTCTAAGCTTCATAATGTGTTACTGCATGAGTTTTTTTGTAGTCTTAATAGCGTGTACATTTGATTTTCCACACACAAGGCTCCGGCGGAACATGGAAAGCAGATACCAATTGCTCTAAACTTTGCATATCAGAATCATATCAATTTTTCTAAAATGGGTGTCCTTCCTATTCTCACATTACATTTTTTTAATGCCCTTGAAAGGTGATATTTTTGTCATTGTTGGGGGCCGGGGCCTAGCTTTGCACTGTCAATGTTACCGAGGTATCAATGACATCTCCCATGCCAACACTTTGATCCCTTAATTGTATAAAATGGAACTGTATGCATGGGGTAATAATGAAGGTTTTGTTTCACAAGATTTTAGAAGTATATTGTCAAGAAAAGTAACAGAACTGAGGTGATGGCAATGCTAAGGAATTTTGCAGCAATCTTGAATTGTACTCTTTGGCTTATGGCAATCATGAATTGTGCTCTCTTCATTTGTGCTTCAACTTTGAGAAATAGAATAAGCAGGTCATATTTCTTTAAACTTTATATTATCTAATATGTATTTAGAAATTGGAATACAACTCTTGACATTACAACAGGAGCATACTTGAGGGAAGAACTTACATCGAATATAATAATGGAATACCAATGCAGCGACTCTACTTCCCTCCCTGTGCTTTAGTTATTCTAAGTTAGTTCACTAAACTGAAACTGCAGTCATAGATCATTACGGGTTTTCTCTGAACTTTGCATCTAACTGTTACATATTTAACTATTAATTAAGAATGTGAGAGATTACAGCTGCAGGACTGATGTCATTGGCACTCATTTGCAACTTTACGAATCCACTTAGGAGATGATATTAATATATGCTTTGTCAGCAGAAGTCCTAGGTACCGAAGTTTGGATTGCTTATAAAAAATCTGTACAGTTGGATTGCTAAAATCCGACGTGTGCTATATGATTCTGGGAAGGCAACACAACTTTCTCTTGTTGTCAACGAGAACATTTTTCAGATTTATATTATTTTTCTTTGGATTGGTGAAGTGTTTTAGTTTTACAATGTATTTGAAGCAAACATTTTTTTGGCAAGAAGTATTTGATGCAAACATAACACTGTACAAAAACTCGGGTTTAGTCAAAGGAAAGATGTTCCTGAGGTACCT
Source organism: Aegilops bicornis (assembly GCA_021605145.1). Taxonomy (NCBI): domain Eukaryota; kingdom Viridiplantae; phylum Streptophyta; class Magnoliopsida; order Poales; family Poaceae; genus Aegilops; species Aegilops bicornis. The sequence goes on along the minus strand of CM038671.1, from coordinate 439,233,022 downwards.
TGTTTATCCCCTTTCAAATATGATTACATGATACTTTGTAATCTTTGTTCAATTAATGGTGTATTTTTATGCGTGGTACTATGAGAAATACTGGATTTTGTGTATTGGGACTATCATGGTTATAACATTTCTTTTTCTATGATACAACATGGGTCATTTTATGAGAAACACACAATAAGATTAATGTAAAACAAGGGGAAAATAAAAAAATTGTTAGATAGTCAGACATCGCATACACATTACCCTTGATAAAGACATTCGTAAAATAGAAAATGCAGATAATCAATCTCTCTATATAGCTTTTATTTATTATTCCGTGGCAACGCACGGGCATTCAGCTAGTAGTTGAAAAGACAATATAGATTCTGTTGAGAGCAGCATGGATAAATTATCTGCCCGCTAATGAGAAGAGCATACCATGTGTGAACTTCTTTCTTTTGTGGAGAACGAAAATGATTCCCCGATATTTCCAAAATGTTTGAGAGTCAAAATAGTACTCCGTTCCATAATATAAGACATTGTTATATCCAAGCAGAAGAGACTGGTCATGGTTTTTCATTCAACAATTAACTTTGTAAGAAATGTACAGTTTGAAACTAAAATTCAGAGTTTGACCACGTATTGATGTAGGTTCTGTTGACTCTGTACTGATGTTGCTTCCGTTGTGGTTTGGTAGTGTATTATTTTGTATCTTTGCACTACATAAGTAGATATCCTGTAGATCAGAAAAGAAATTAACTTTTAATGATTATAATGAACAAATCAATGTAAAAGACATAGATATAGCTTCATTTATAGTTTTTGATTCCACAAGAAAAATTGACTAAGTGCATGTAGTCAAAGATAATCTATAGAATAGACGGAAATTAGGATCGTGCATATGATTATAACAAAGTCAAACACCCTACCAGGAATGCAATTTAAACCTATCTTATATAACTGGGCATATGTCGGGCCAAGCCAGGCTTCGGGCCGGGCCTAAAAAATCCTGATGTTGAAAACCCAGGCCGAGCCCGGCCCAGCTGACGGGACTACTAAATCGGGTCCGAGCCCGAAAAAGCCCGACACGGCCCGGTCGGCCCGGCCCGGCCCGGCTACGGCTAAAATCATGTTTTTCGCATGCCCGAGCCCGGCTCGATCTGCTCGTCGGGCTCAATTTCTAGGCTCGAGCCCGGCCCGATGGCACGAATAGGCCTGGCCCGACCCGGGATTTTCAGGTTGTCTGGGCCGGGCTGCCCATGGCAAGGTATACTATCTTATCTCTAAGTAAAAAAATCTTAACACCAGTGAGATATAGTGGCTAGCGTCTAAAAAATGTCATGACAATATGCCATAGCATTGTTGAACATAAACTTACAACTGCAACGAACTGATACACCAGAAGAAGATTTGTGCATAGATGACCAAAGATACAAGACATACCTTGTCCTACATGGATTTTCAGAATTAAAAAAGATTTGACTTATCACAAAATGCAACTTTAAGCATTGACTTTAGTTATTCTTTGTTTTCACGTGCCCTATAAAAGCTACGGAAAGATTCAGATGAAACCATAAAAGTATATAATACCTTCTCAAACAAGATCAAATTAGTACTTGTGCTTCAACACTAATTTCAGGTTCAACGACACCATCAGAAAGGCTGGAATCTGAAGATGATACACGTACTTTCTAGCTCGACTACATTTTCCCGTGATTTCTTCATGAGGTCCACTATGTTCATATGGTGAAGCTACAGCCCCTAAGCAAGGTGAGGCCCTTGGAAATGTGCAACAGGTATAATAAGATCACCCTGACACGGGCACTGGTGCGCGTCGGTACTAAACAAACGGTTTTTAACCCCTTTCCGCGACGGTATTTGGAACCGTCGCCAAGTGAGTGTGGGCGATGGGGGGGGGGGGAGGGGAGGAGGGGTCCTTCCCACACGATCCAGAAACCGTCGGGGATATGCCCTCCTGGCACATACGCTCGGCAAAATGAGGTCGTGTGCGACCGATGAGCGCTCAAATATGGAAATACGTACAATAGAGCTAAAAAATTCAATTATAGCGAAATTATTTCCGGTCGTAAGTACATCCCACACAGTCAGTCCCCACTAAACGTTTCCGTTCGTATGTACATCCCACACAGTCGCTCCAGGGAAAGCGTTTCCGTTCACAGGTACATCATACACAATTTTTCTCGTTAAATCGTTTGTGATAGCATTGCCATTGCACACAATATTAATATATCATTTGCGTTATTAAATGCATCACACACGGTGCGTAAAAGAAACTGTGCGGCAAAGGTGTTGGGGAACGTAGTAATTTCAAAAAAATTCCTACGCACACGCAAGATCATGGTGATGCATAGTAACGAGAGGGGAGAGTGTTGTCCACGACGTCAGAGACCGAAAGCGAAGCGTTAGAACAACGCGGTTGATGTAGTCGACGCCTTCACGGCCCGACCGATCAAGCACCGAAACTACGGCACCTCCGGAAGTTCTAGCACACGCTCAGCCTTTGATGACGATCCCGAATTCCGATCCAGCAGAATGTCGGGAAGAGTTCCACAAGACGACGGCGTGGTGACGATCTTGATGTTCTACCGTCGCAGGCTTCGCCAAGCACCGCTATAATATTATCGAGGACTATGGTGGAGGGGCACCGTGACGGCTAAGAGATCAAGAGATCAATTGTTGTGTCCTTGGGGTGCCCCCTTGCGTATATAAAGGAGCAAGGGGAGGCCGGCCGGCCCTCTATGGCGCGCCTCAAGAGGGGAATCCTACTAGGACTCCAAGTCCTAGTAGGTTTCCACCTAAAGGAGAGAGGGGGAAGGAAGGAGAGGGAGAGCGAGAAGGAAAGGGGGGCGCCGCCCCCCTCTCCTAGTCCAATTCGGACCAGAGGGGGAGGGGCGCGCGGCCTGCCCTAGGCTGCCCCTCTCTCTCTTCACTAAAACCCATCGAGGCCCATTAGTTCCCCCGGAGGTTCCGATAACCCTCCGGCACTCCGGTTTTATCCGAAACTTCTCCGGAACACTTCCGGTGTCCGAATATAGTCGTCCAATATATCAATCTTCATGTCTCGACCATTTTGAGACTCCTCGTCATGTCCGTAATCACATTCGGGACTCCGAACAAACTTCGGTACATCAAAACTCATAAACTCATAATACTAGTAGAATGCCCGTGCGTTGCTACGGGCTAAGATGCACATAAATATCTACTACTTAAACAGAATGTAAGGTTCTCATTTCAGCTCTTTTTCATCCAAGCTGCATACCCCCCCCCCTCCCTTCTACTTTTTGAAAATTTTATCTTCCACCATGCATGGCCCAGGTTACCTAATTTATTGAGATAAAAATATTTGGTGCATGTGGCAACGCACGGGCACGACCTATGAATTAAATAAATGATTAAAGTTGTCTCCAAGGTCGAAGACCATACAGCTGGACATGTCCAAATCATAAAAAAATGTAAATGTTTCTCTCTTGTTCCCTCACTCGTGCACACATGCACGATATCCGTTAGAGAATAGCAAAAACTGCTTTTTGGCACGATTCGAAACATTTTAACATTATTCACTTAGGAGTAAAAATTAGATCCCTCTCTCTCTCTCTCTCTCTCCCTCCCTCCCTCCCTCCCTCCCTTCCTCCCTCCCTCTCTCTCTCTCAAATCTACGAGGAAGCAAGAGTCTGTTTAAAGATGATTTTGCTTGATGATGTTGCTGCATTTGTAAGAAGTGTAAAAGGATCCCTTGTGCTGGTCATATTCTAGAGTGATATAAGAATTTCATATTCTTGAGTAAATAAAGACCTCCGTGCATTTTCTCAGAGCATTACTTGTCTTTACATATGAGGAAACTGGTTGAATGACAAATACACGCCATTGTATAAATATATATTGGTACAAATAAAGACATAAAATCAATAATCCTACACACTTGACAGAATACACGTTGCCCATGACACTTTGGAGAAGATAGTGTGGCTGTCAACACCAACATAGTACTAATATTCTCAGGCCACCGGTGCAAAAGGAAAGAGCAATCACGTATGTATTTCATGTTGCATTTGCAAACTAAAGCCAGACACATACATAACAAAATCACAGGTTACTCACCAAAAGATAAATTGTAGTGTTCTTTTTCTATATTTCCTCACTTAGTCATCAAATGCCAACAGTAATATCCCATTTTAGTTTCATAATTCTTACCATATGTTTAGTATCTGAAAAATGTGTACGCAAAATCACATCATATTGTTAGTACAAATCATATCAAATTTTCTTGGATATGCACATACTCCCTCCGTACCATAACATAAGATGTTACTACAACCAAGAGAAGGACTTGAGAACTAATCTCCAAAAATATGAGAATAAAAACAGTTAATCTTAAGTATACTACGTTTCAAATGCATAGCCGAACAAAGTGAGTACCCGTGCGTTGCCATAGAATAAAAATAAAATAAAGTAATAAGATAGTTTCTTTAATTAAGAATTGTGTGTTGAACATCATGGCATCTAATCTCCATTTATAATGTGACAAAGTGCAGCTGTCGTTTTTGGCTAACAATGTTCTTATTTGTGTAATAGACCTATCCGTAAACAACGAAGTTGCTTGAGAAAATAGTAGTACAATATTCTTAAAAATTTCCTTACATTAATAGATGCCTTGGAAAGTTAGCAGTGACCGAGCCAGACAAAGGGGAAACTAGAGGATTTTACTTGGGAAACAATATGTAGTTTGACTATGGGCTCAATGTGCTTTCCTTTGGATACTTGGGAAACATTACAATTTGATCTACAAGATATACGAAAAAGGGTTTTCCCCGCTTTGTATTACAAAGCAACCATCACCGATACAACCAACGATAGGTGCTGGACGGAAGCAAAGACACCACGCCCAAAAGAAACGAAAGAGAAACAAAAAAGAAACAAATGCGAACAACGACGGATCAACGAAAACAATGAAGACCCACAACCGCTGCGCCCACGGAGAATTCCACCACACTCGAGCACTCGAACGCTGCATACCAAGCATCACCTTAAAGAAGGATCGCGACGACGACGACGCTGCCGGACAAGTCCTAGGGTTTCCCCGACACGTAGGAGTGCGGGCGAAGGGTAAACCCGACGCCCTTCAGAAGGCATGGTGGCACCCACGAAAGCGCCACCGCGTCGGTGCTCGACAAGCCGACAAGGATTTCTCCTGACCACAAACCACCCACGACTCCGTAAGATCCATCGCACGCCACTTAAACACGCCACCCACCAACATGCGCCACCACGGCCATGTAGTCCCCATCGCCGCCTCATCGTGGCAAACGAAGCGGGATCGGCGGAACAGAGAAGGCAACCGGAACGAGGAGCGGCAGCAATAGCAGCCACGCCGAGGGGACAACCTCCACCACCCGTGGCAAGAACCGCCGGACGTAGCAACAGGCAAACCAGCACTGCGACCATAAATCGACCGGGGAAGGGGAGGCGGAGAAGTAGCCCATGGCCACGACCGCACTGCGCTCTAGCGCCCCCCTGCGTGAAACCATGTTTTGCGCTCGCGCTAAAGGCCCATATAGGCCCGGCCGAGTTCAAACGGGCTCGTGAAGCCCCTGCCGCCGCGCCGCAATACACGAGCCGCCATCGCAGCCACCCCGCATGAGTCACCCCGCCGTCCACCGGAGACGCCACGCAGAAGCTCGGCCAGCACGCCTGCACCAGATGGGGTCCAAAAGGGCCAGACCGGGCGGAGGGCACCGCCACCAACCACCGTGGTCACCCGCCGCCAAGCAGCCACGCCGCCGCCACCTCGCCACCCAAGACAACGCCACCCAAGGGCCACTCTGCCGACGGATCCGCTGCCGTCAGTCGCCACCTCCACCGCCAGCGCCGAGTCGTGGCGCTTGAAGGGGGGACGAGGCCGCCACGGCACCACACGAACAAGTCCCGGTGGCCGGCGGCCGGAGGGGAGAAGGGAGGAGGTGGGAAGGGCGGGATGGGAGCCCCGGTCAAGCTTTCTCTGGGAAGTAGAGACACCACGAACATTGAATTGGATTTTCCTTCGATCTACAAGATATAGTTACTTAATTTGTATGGTAAAAGAAGTCAAGTAAGCGTAGTCCGACAATGTTTTATTGTATCTCGCGGTTGGCCATTACTTGACTCAATATTCAATATTTTTGTTTGACATCCGGACCTTCATTTGTCATTCATTATAATCTGAATGATAGTAATCATATGATGGTTCGCTACGCCATATGATAGTGCAGATGAATTTTACCATTCCCACGAGTCTCCAAAGGCATCCTAAGCCACAACCGCTTATTGGTCAGGTCTTGCAACGTATTACACGCATACAACTCTAGCATAAGCGGCACATGATGATCTCATGAGAGGAGAAAATAACACACACCAACAAGGACGGATGAGACGCCTGTGCCTGTGCAATCTCATGCTTGACCGTGAGCTCCTAGGGGATGCTTTCTTCGTCGTTCGGACCCAGCTCCTAGGAGATGCTCGAACGTGCACCGGGTTGCCATTGTCCCGCTTGTTGCTACTGTGTTCGAGTGCGTGCACGAGGTCGTTATCGCCCCGCTAGTTACCGCACTCATGCCATTGGCTTTAAGCATCTTGTCATCCGCGAGGATGCTGCCCCTATCATCGACGAGTGGCTGGTTGCTGCCGTCGTTCGCCACATTATTTTCCGTCTTTCACCGGACGCCAGACTCCAAAGACACCATCATCGGTGGATGTTGGCCTCGCGAGGTCGGCAGCACGCCGTCGTCCGGTGTACGCCGCCCTCTTCAAGCAATTCGTCCTCCGTGTGGATGCCGGGCGTTTTGTTGAGGCCGCCTGCGTGAGTACGTTGTCATCCGTGTGGACGCCTTGACGTTTTGTTGAGGCCGCCCTGCGTGAGTACGTTGTCATCCGTGGTGGCCACCGTCGCCCCGGTGGTTGTCGGCGTGGTTGAGCACGTGGACAACACCGCCCTGAGCAAGTTGGCATCAACTACGGATGCATCTCGACCATGGAAGCAAGCACTTCAAGCAGACACACATCAACAAGCAAGCGCACACACCTCCATCTCGAGGATCCGCCGTCTACCGCCTTGCTCATCGGGACAATCCGGCTGCCGCCAGCTCATATAGCCAGATCCACCGTCGCCGCCACAACCTTCTCGCCCGCGGAGAAGTCATCGAGTGGACCGAGCACCGCCGCATCGTCCCTAGTCCGCAAGGCCACCACGCCGACGGGCTAGTCATAGCAGCCGTAGGGTGAGGAAGAGGGACACGATCTAGATGAGATCAAAGGAAAGATTTTAGACTGCTTTGTGATTTGGAAAGTGTCGCCTAATAAGGAAAGTTAAGATATGATTGTTTAAAAATAAGGAAGAGGGAGATCTTTACCCCAAGAAGGAAAGAATCATACGTGATGGGAAGTACCAGGATAGAAAACGAGAGGAAGTATAGTAGGAATTGATTCGGTTTTTAACGGAGAGGCCGTGATGGAAGGTGAGGCGAAAACAAACCAGTGGGAGGGGATGGTGGGAGGTGGAAGAAATAAAACCGGACGAAAATAAAACCGGAGTACCAGGCTACCAACTGCTCCATTAGGAGTAGAGATAACTGTCATCGAAACCTTAAGCGTGCGGACCCTACGGGTTCGAGAACTATGTAGACATGACCGAGAACCATTCCGGGTCAATAACCAATAGCGGAACCTGGATGCTCACATTGGCTCCTACATGTTCTACGAAGATCTTTATCGGTCAAACCGCACAACAACATACGTTGTTCCCTTCGTCGTCGGTATGTTACTTGCCCGAGATTCGATCGTCGGTATCTCAATACCTAGTTCAATCTCGTTACCGGCAAGTCTCTTTACTCGTTACGTAATGCATCATTCCGTAACTAACTCATTAGCTACATTGCTTACAAGGCTTATAGTGATATGCATTACCGAGAGGGCCCGAGATACATCTCCGACAATCGAGTGACAAAACCTAATCTCGAATACGCCAACTCAACATGTACCTTTGGAGACACTGTAGAGCTCCTTTATAATCACCCGATTCGTTGTGACGTTTGATAGCACACGAAGTGTTCCTCCGGTAAATGGGAGTTGCATAATCACATAGTTATAGGAACTTGTATAAGTCATGAAGAAAGCAATAGCAACATACTAAACGATCAAGTGATAAGCTAACGGAATGGGTCAAGTCAATCACATCATTCTCCTAATGATGTGATCCCGTTAATCAAATGAAAACACATGTCTGTGGTTAGGAAACATAACCATCTTTGATTAATGAGCTAGTCAAGTAGAGGCATACTAGTGACATTAAGTTTGTCTTGTATTCACACATGTATCATGTTTCCGGTTAATACAATTCTAGCATGAATAATAAACATTTATCATGATATGAGGAAATAAATAATAAATTTATTATTGCCTCTAGGGCATATTTCCTTCAGTCTCCCACTTGCACTAGAGTCAATAATCTAGATTACACAATAATGATTCTAACACCCATGGAGTCTTGGTGCTAATCATGTTTTGCTCGTGGAAGAGGCTTAGTCAATGGAGTGCAACATTCAGATCCGTATGTATCTTGCAAATCTCTATGTCTCCCACCTGGACTTGGTCCCGGATGGAATTGAAGCGTTTCTTGATGTGCTTGGTCCTCTTGTGAAATCTGGATTCCTTTGCTAAGGCAATTGCACCAGTATTGTCACAGAAAATCTTCATTGATCCCGATGCAATAGGTATGACACCTAGATCGGAAATGAACTCTTTCATCCAGACTCCTTCATCTGCTGCTTCTGAAGCAGCTATGTACTCCACTTTGCATGTAGATCCCGCCACGACGCTTTGTATAGAACTGCACCAACTGACAGCTCCACCTCAATATAAACACGTATCAGGTTTGCGATTTAGAATCGTCCGGATCAGTGTCAAAGCTTGCATCGACGTAACCATTTACGACTAGCTCTTTGTCACCTCCATAAACGAGAAACATATCCTTAGTCCTTTTCGTATTTCAGGATATTCTTGACCGTTGTCGATGATCCACTCTGGATTACTTTGGTACCTCCACCAAACTTATCGCTAAGCATACGTCAGTCCGGTACACAGCATTGCATACATGATAGAGCCTATGGCTGAAGCATAGGAACATCTTTCATTTTCTCTCTATCTTACATTGTGGTCGGGCATTGAGTGCGACTCAACTTCACACCTTGTATGTCTGAGGCAAGAACCCTTTCTTTGCACGATCCATTTTGAACTTTTTCAAAACTTTATCAAGGTATGTGCTTTGTGAAAGTCCAATTAAGCGTCTTGATCTATCTCTATAGATCTTGATGCCCAATATGTAAGCAACTTCACCGAGGTCTTTCATCGAAAAAAATTTATTCAAATATCCCTTTATGCTATCCAGAAATTCTATATCATTTCCAATTAATAATATGTCATCTACATATAATATCAGAAATGCTACAGAGCTCCCACTCACTTTCTTGTAAATCTGAGGCTTCTCCAAAAGTTTGTATAAAACCATATGCTTTGATCACACTATCAAAGCGTTTGTTCCAACTCCGAGAGGCTTGCACTAGTCCATAAATGGATCATTTGGAGCTTGCACACTTTGTTAGCACCTTTTGGATCGACAAAACCTTCCGTTGCATAATATACAACTCTTCTTCCAGAAATCCATTCAGGAATGCAGTTTTGACACCCATTTGCCATATTTCATAATCATAAAATGCGGCAATTGCTAACATGATTCGGATAGACTTAAGCATCGCTACGGGTGAGAAAGTCTCATCGTAGTCAACCCCTTGAACTTGTCGAAAACCTTTCGCAACAAGTCAAGCTTTGTAGACAGTTATATTACCATCAGTGTCAGTCTTCTTCTTGAAGATCCATTTATTCTCGATGGCTTGCCGATCATTGGGCAAGTCAACCAAAGTCCATACTTTGTTCTCATACATGGATCCCATCTCAGATTTCATGGCTTCAAGCGATTTTGCGGAATCTGGGCTCATCATTGCTTCCTCATAGTTCGTAGGTTCGCCATGGTCAAGTAACATGACTTCCAGAATAGGATTACCGTACCACTCTGGTGCGGATCTCACTCTGGTTGACCTACGAGGTTCGGCAGTAACTTGATCTGAAGTAGCTTCCTCACTGATTGGTGTAGTTGTCACAGGAACCGGTTCTTGTGATGAACTCTTTTCCAATAAGGGAGTAGGTATAGTTACCTCATCAAGTTCTACTTTCCTCCCACTCACTTCTTTCGAGAGAAACTCCTTCTCTAGAAAGGATCCGAATTTAGCAAAAAAAATCTTGCCCTCAGATCTGTGATAGAAGGTGTACCCAATAGTCTCTTTTGGGTATCCTATGAAGACACATTTCTCCGATTTGGGTTCGAGCTTATCTGCTTGAAGTTTCTTCACATAAGCATCGCAGCCCCATACTTTAAGAAACGACAACTTTGGTTTCTTGCCAAACCACAGTTCATAAGGCGTCGTCTCAACGGATTTTGATGGTGCCCTATTTAACGTTAATGCGGCCGTCTCTAAAGCATAACCCCAAAACGATAGCAGTAAATCAGTAAGAGACATCATAGATCGCACCATATCTAGTAAAGTATGATTACGACGTTCGGACACACCATTTCGTTGTGGTGTTCCGGGTGGCGTGAGTTGCGAAACTATTCCGCATTGCTTCAAATGTAAACCAAACTCGTAACTCAAATATTCTCCTCCACGATCAGATCGTAGAAATTTTATTTTCTTGTTACGATGATTTTCCACTTCACTATGAAATTCTTTGAACTTTTCAAATGTTTCAGACTTGTGTTTCATCAAGTAGATATACCCATATCTGCTTAAATCATATGTGAAGGTGAGAAAATAACGATACCGTAAATGAGCCTCAATAGTCATTGGACCACATACATCAGTATGTATGATTTCTAACAAATCAGTTGCTCGCTCCATAGTTCCGGAGAACGGCGTTTTAGTCATCTTGCCCATGAGGCACGGTTCGCAAGTACCAAGTGATTCATAATCAAGTGATTCCAGAAGTCCATCAATATGGAGTTTCTTCATGCGCTTTACACCAATATGACCCAAACGGCAGTGCCACAAATAAGTTGCACTATCATTATCAACTCTGCACCTTTTGGCTTCAACATTATGAATATGTGTATCACTACTATCGAGATTTAATAAAAATAGACCACTCCTCAAGGGTGCATGACCATAAAAGATATTACTCATATAAATAGAACAACCATTATTCTCTGATTTAAATGAATAACCGTCTCGCATCAAACATGATCCAAATATAATGTTCATGCTCAACGGCACCAAATAACAATTATTTAGGTCTAAAACTAATCCCGATGGTAGATGTAGAGGTAGCGTGCCGACCGCGATCACATCGACTTTGGAACCATTTCCCACGTGCATCGTCACCTCGTCCTTAGCCAGTCTTTGCTTAATCCTTAGTCCCTGTTTCGAGTTGCAAATATTAGCAACAAAACCAGTATCAAATACCCAGGTGCTACTGCGAGCATTAGTAAGGTACACATCAATAACATGTATATCACACATACCTTTGTTCACCTTGCCATCCTTCTTATCCGCCAAATACTTGGGGCAGTTCCGCTTCCGATGTCCACCGCTTAAGAGAAGCACTCGATCCTCGGGCTTAGGTCCAGATTTGGGTTTCTTCTCTTGAGCAGCAACTTGCTTGCTGTTCTTCTTGAAGTTCCCCTTCTTCTTCCCTTTACCCTTTTTCTTGAAACTGGTGGTCTAATTGACCATCAACACTTGATGCTCCTTCTTGATTTCTACCTCCACAGCCTTTAGCATTGCGAAGAGCTACGAATAGTCTTATCCATCCCTTGCATATTATAGTTCATCACGAAGCTCTTATAGCTTGGTGGCGTTGATTGAAGAATTACATCAATGACACTATCATCGTGAAGATTAACTCCTAGTTGAATCAAGTGATTATTATACCCAGAACATTTTGAGTATATGTTCACCGGCAGAACTGTTCTCCTCCGTCTTATGACTATAGAACTTATTGGAGACTTCATATCTCTCAATCCGGCATTTGCTTGAAATATTAACTTCAACTCTGGAACATCTCATATGCTCCATGACGCGTTCAAAAAGTCGTTGAAGACCCGGTTCTAAGCCGTAAAGCATGGCACCTCGAACTATCGAGTAGTCATCGACTTTGCTCGCCAGACATTCTTAACGCCGTCGATTGCATCTGCGGCGGGCCTGGCACCCGGCGGTGCTTCGGGGCGTAATTCTTACGTGCAACAATGAGGATAATCCTCAAATTACGGACCCGATGCGTGTAATTGCTACCATCATCTTTCAACTTAGCTTTCTCAAGGAACACATTAAAATTCAACGGAACAACAAAGATGAGCCATCTATCTACAACAAACATAGACAAGCAAAATACTATCAGGTACTAAGTTCATGATAAATTTAAGTTCAATTAATCATATTACTTAAGAACTCCCACTTAGACAGACATCTCTCTAGTCATCTAAGTGATCACGGGATCCAAATCAACTAAACCATGTCTAATCATCACGTGAGATGGAGTAGTTTCAATGGTGAACATCACTATGTTGATCATATCTACCATATGATTCACGCTCGACCTTTTGGTCTTCGTGTTCCGAGGCCATATCTGTATATGCTAGGCTCGTCAAGTTTAACCTGAGTATTTCGTGTGTGCAACTATTTTGCACCCGTTGTATTTGAACGTAAAGCCTATCACACCCGATCATCACGTGGTGTCTCAGCACGAAGAACTTTCACAATGGTGCATACTCAGGGAGAACACTTCTTGATAATTAGTGAGAGATCATCTTAAAATGCTACCGTCAATCAATGCAAGATAAGATGCATAAAGGATAAACATCACATGCAATCAATATAAGTGATATGATATGGCCATCATCATCTTGTGCTTGTGATCTTCATCTCCGAAGCACCGTCGTGATCACCATAAATCACCGGTAGCGACACCTTGATCTCCATCATAGCATCGTTGTCGTTTACGCCATCTATTGCTTCTACGACTATCGCTACCGCTTAGTGATAAAGTAAAGCAATTACATGGCGTTCGCATATCATACAATAAAGCGACAACCATATGGCTCACGCCGATTGCCGATAACTTCGGTTACAAAACATGATCATCTCATACAATAAAATATAGCATCATGTCTTGACCATATCGCATCACAACATGCCCTGCAAAAACAAGTTAGACGTCCTCTACTTTGTTGTTGCAAATTTTACGTGGCTGCTATAGGCTGAGCAAGAACCGTTCTTACCTACGCATCAAAACCACAACGATAGTTCGTCAAGTTAGTGTTGTTTTAACCTTCTCAAGGACCGGCGTAGCCACACTCGGTTCAACTAAAGTTGGAGAAACAGACACCCGCCAGCCACCTCTGTGCAAAAGCACGTCGGTAGAACCAGTCTCGCGTAAGCGTCTGGCGTAATGTCGGTCCGGGCCGCTTCATCCAACAATACCGCCGAACCAAATTATGACATCTTTGGCAAGCAGTATGACTTGTATCGCCAACAGCTCACTTGTGTTCTACTCGTGCATATAACATCTACGCATAAAACCAGGCTCGGATGCCACTGTTGGGGAACGTAGTAATTTCAAAAAAATTCCTACACACACGCAAGATCATGGTGATGCATATCAACGAGAGGGGAGAGTGTTGTCCACGTACCCTCGTAGACCGAAAGCGGAAGCGTTAGAACAACGCGGTTTATGTAGTCGTACGTCTTCACGGCCCGACCGATCAAACACCGAAACTATGGCACCTCCGAGTTCTAGCACATGTTCAGCTCGATGACGATCCCCGGTATTCGATCCAGCAGAATGTCGGGGAAGAGTTCCGTCAGCCCGACGGCGTGGTGATGATCTTGATGTTGTATCGTCACAGGGCTTCGCCTAAGCACCGCTACAATATTATCAAGGACTATGGTGGAGGGGGGCACCGCACACGGCTAAGAGATCAAGAGATCAATTGTTTGTGTCCTTGGGGTGCCCCTGCCCCCGTATATAAAGGAGCAAGGGGGAGGCCGGCCGGCCCTCTATGGCGCGCCCCCAAGAGGCGAATCCTACTAGGACTCCAAGTCCTAGTAGGTTTCCACCTAAAGGGAGAGAGGGGGAAGGAAGGAGAGGGAGAGGAGAAGGAAGAGGCGCCCCCTCCTAGTCCAATTCAGACTGGAGGGGAGGGGCGCGGCCTGCCCTTGGCTGCCTCTCTCTCTCCACTAAGGCCCATCGAGGCCCATTAGTTCCCCGGGGTTCCGATAACCCTCCGGCACTCCGGTTTTATCCGAAACTTCTCCGGAACACTTCCGGTGTCCGAATATAGTCGTCCAATATATCAATCTTCATGTCTCGGCCATTTCGAGACTCCTCGTCATGTCCGTAATCACATTCGGGACTCCGAACAAACTTCAGTACATCAAAACTCATAAACTCATAATATAAGCATCGCCGAAACCTTAAGCGTGCGGACCCTACGGGTTCGAGAACTATGTAGACATGACCGAGAACCATTCCGGGTCAATAACCAATAGTGGAACCTGGATGCTCATATTGGCTCCTACATGTTCGACGAAGATCTTTATCGGTCAAACCGCACAACAACATACGTTGTTCCCTTTGTCATCAGTATGTTACTTGCCCGAGATTCGATCGTCGGTATCTCAATACTGATGTAGGGCGGAGCCCTAGTCGGAGATCTTTCACGTTTGGAGGGGATCCTACGGGGAAAACACGACGAACGAGCGGAAGAACACAAGGGAAAACACACGAGCGAATCACTACACCGACAAGTATTGATAAGTGCGTTATATCGACTAGAGGGGGTGAATAGGCGATTTTTATGAATTCTTCAACGAGGAATTTGCGGTGAGGAAATTCCTTAGCGAAGAACTACTCGCAGCGGAATAAGTACTCAAGTAAGCATAACAGATTACAAGCATAGTCATCATGATGAAATGAAGACAACCACAGTCTGAAAGCGTAATCACAGGATAACACAGGATGAAGACAAGCGGTGAAGAAATTGAGCTGAGGAAATTGAGAAAGTCTTGACCAAAGTCTTCAAACACAGATATGAACAAATACTCAACACAATAATGAGGAAATGAAAGGGTTGAGGAAATAGAACCGATTAGGTTGGTGAAGACAATGATTTGGTAGACCAGTTCCAGCCATCGCGGTTAGCTTGTACGTCTGGGTTGGAGCGGCTGAGTATTTAAACTCGAGGACACAGATCCGGACACCCGATCCTTGAGCACGCAGCTCAGGACACCAAGTCCTCACCGTATTCTCCTTGAACTAAGGTCACACAGACCTCGTCCAATCACTCGTGGTAAGTCTTCAGGCGACCTCCAAACCTTCACAGACTTGGTCACTCGGCGATGCACAATTCCTCTTGGATGCTCTAGACCATGATGCCTAACCGTCTGGAAGAAGCACAGTCTTCAAAGGTAACAAGCGTCGGATCCACGCAGGATCAATTTCTTGATGATGCTCAATCACTTTGGGTTTGTTGGGGTTTGGTTTTGGGTTTTTCCTCACTTTTGGGTTTTTCCTCACTTGATGATTTTCTCTCAAAGTCCTCGGAGGATGGGTTGCTCTCAAATGACAAGTGTCAAGTTCTCTCGAGCAGCCAACCAGCTAGTGGTTGTAGGGGCGGCTATTTATAGCCTAGGGAGCAGCCCGACATGATAAGACATAAATGCCCTTCAATGATATGACCGTTAGGTGGATAAGATATTTTGGAACAGTGCCAAGAAGATAAAGAACGATCGGAAATTTGACTCTCAAATTCCTCGGGGCTATCATGTTCCTCCTTTGTGTAGGCAATTCAGATGGCGAATTCCTAACTCCTCGGTCGAACAAATTCCTCAGCGACCAGAAGAGCTTCGTCTCTGTCACTGAAGAAATTGACTGAACTGTATGAGATTTCCAAAAGCTTCACTCGAAGGGATTGGTAGGTGTAGGATTTTGAGTTGAGCATCAAATGAAAATTTTTCCTTAGTATTTCCTCGACCCCCTTTAACAAAGACGGTGTTTCCTATGACTCAAGAAAGAGAAAATGAAACTACGAAAACAAAAGTCTTCACGCTTCATGTTCCTCAAATGAATACCAAGTCTTGAGGTCACACCAATTTCTTCACTTTCAAAGTCTTGAGAAAGTCTTGAGAATATCAAAGTCTTGGATGAAGAACTTCATTTTTAGGGTCGACTTTCTCTGTAAATATCAAACTCCTCATAGACTTATAGACCTGTGTACACTCACAAAGCGCATTAGTTACTTAACCTATAAGTCTTCAATACACCAAAATCACTAAGGGGCACTAGATGCACTTACAATCTCCCCTTTTGGTGATTGATGACAATATGGGTTAAGTTTTCAACGAGGATAAACATATGAATTGTAAATACTGATAATGAGGAATTTGATTGCAAGATATAGAAGAACTCCCCACGAAGATGTGCATAGTGAGGAATTTGCTTTTGAGGCAATGCACATTTGAAGAATTGAATCATGGAGATCTCCCCCTATATCTTGTAATTCATACACGCATTTAACATATAATATGAAGAATTTGAAATGCATGATGAAATATGGTGCTTGATGTTATGCAAAGTAACGCATCAAGAATATCAGAGCTCAAATCGATTTGCTATGAAGATTTTCAAGGAGCTCACGAGAATCAGAACATAGAGCATAATGCATCAAAAGTATCAAAGCACCATCGGGTTTAAGATTACAACTCGATCCAATAAAAGTTTTCAGAAGAACGAGAGTTGTAACTTAATAAAATACGGTATATAGACAAAAACAAGACCCGCTTGAAGACTAACTCAAATTTTCTCCCCCTTTGTCATCGAATGACCAAAAGGATCGAAACTGAGGACTAACGCTCTTGAAGAATTTCAAGTTGAAGACGGGCCTTGACATTGTCGGGGTTGTTTGTTGAAGTAGGACCAGCCGCGTTGTCTTCCAAGTCTTCATTTTCATCGATTGTCGCGAGATGAAGAATAGGAGCTGGCCACCGTGGAAGGAACTTTGACCTTCTTGAATTTCTTGGAGGAGGTGCAGACCAGTCAAATTCTTCCTTGAGACCCATTGAAGTCAGTTCTTCTTCCTTTGTAGACATGTGAAAGAACAGCCCAGGTGCGCTTGAAGGTTTCATGAAGGTAGTAGTGGTTTTTCTTCACTGCATTGTGTGTTGAGGTCATGTTGTGAAGAATTGAACCAAATTGACGCTTGACCCACTTATGATTACGATCAACCTTCTGATGAAGACTGAGGAGTAACTCACGATCGATCATCACCACAGGTGCGATGGCTTGAGGATTTTGCTTGACCGAGGTATTTGCTTTGAGTCATGTGTGGCGAGTCATCATTGGTGGAGTAGGATGCTGCTTTGCGGCTGTCCATCCAATGGACGAATGCCTTCATCGATCACAGCGATGGCCTTGCCCTTGTCATCGGTGAGGTAATTGTCCGTTTGAGGACTTCAATCGGGGCAAGTAGCTGCAGTGGTTCAAAGTATCGACTTTGTAATTGAGTGAAGACCTTGTCTGATGAATCTCATAATCCAAGGCGCATAAGGCTTCAAATTTCAAATGGTGACATAGCAATGTTTGCCAGAGTCCTCATGAAGAAATCATGGAAGTTGACGGGAACGCCATGGATGATGTTGAAAAGCATATTCTTCATGATGCCAACGACTTCTTCATCATTTAAGTCGTGACCTTTGATTGGACTCATAGTCTTCGTCAGAATACGATAGACTGTCCGAGGCACATATAATAATTCCTTGACGAGGAATTTGGTTCTTGGGGCCTGCCTTGGCTTCAAAGGCTTCATCAACACTTGCATATAGTGATTTGTAAGTTACGGTTCGTCATAGATACGACGTGCACCATCAAGTGGAGGATCGAGTGGTAGGGCACGAAGCAATTGATTCTTTGGTGCCTTGTAGTGAGTATTTTCGGTCATCCAATCTAAGACCCATGAGTTCACGTCTTGGCGTCTCCGGTGATGTGCGGTGTTGCATAAAGCGAAGAATTAGCTCTTCATTCGATCCACGAGATATCGGCAGAAATTTAGAAGTCTGCGTCGTGAAGAACACCGAGGGCGGCTCAAAGCTGGCGGTGACTCCATATCCACATGAGGAATATGAGCATGATCGAAGATTTTATCCTTGTTGAAGAGCACTCGAGGAATAGAAGTTGGCTTGGTGGCAGTCCGTAAGCGCCTCTTCCTAATGCGAGCAGAATCATAAGGATTATATTGATGAAGAATACGTGCTCGGCAAAGAAATCTTCATCCTTGAACTTTTGCTTGGTTGAGAACGGATTCTTTTGCTTGGGCGGAGGGGTGTCAGAGAGTTGCATCACCACCTCAGGAATCGTAAGTTCAGGTTCTTCAGGCTGAGGAATTTCTTGTTCCTCAACAGTGCGATCGAGGATTAGCGGCGGCAGTTTCATCGGCACTAGTGGCTGGAATTTCTTCATGCACGTAACCGATTGGATTGATTTTCTTCAGAGTCGATTCGGACTGTTTGTGCAGGGGACTGAGGAATCTTTTGGAGCGGGGTGAAGAGAGGAGTATTGGGATCCTGACTTTCCCAAAAGTCATCATTGATCACTGGTGTGGTGCATCCAATATCCACATCTTCATCTTCAATTTCCTCAGCACCACTGAGGAATTTCATAGTCCGATGAGGAATAATCGGGGTTGAAGGGATGGCATCCACTTCAATTTCTTCATCAAGCTGCTCGTGACGAAGCAGCGGTCGATGTTCTTCATCGGATCCGATTGGGATCTCATAGTCTTCTCCAAAAGGAACAACTTCCTTTGATGGTATGGAGGAAATTGGAACAACATCAATTGGATTTTCGAATGAGCTGGTCATTGGCTTCATTTTCTTCACAGCGAAGAATCGACGCGGTGATGCTTTCCTTTTCTTCACAACAGCTCGTTACGCAGCCTTGGTTTTCTTCACATCGAAGCGGATGGAAGAATTGGAGTTGGAGTTGGCGCAGGAGGAGCCGAGGAATTTGGTTCAGTTTCTTGAGAGCAACTGATGCGGTTCCCTGTCTTGAGCAATTTCTTGGTAGCACCACTAGTGGGTGCCACGGCAATTTCTTCGGTAATTTGGAATGGGATCATCAGCCCTGGAATCAAAGTTTTCATCAACAGGCTGAACGTCATCAGCGGTGCTGGCATTTTCTTCAGTAGGCTGAGCTGAGGCTCCAGCCTGAGGAATTTCATGTTGCATTGGGACAGCAACATTTGTGAGTTTCTTCGTCAGGTTGACGAATCTGACCTTGGCTCCTTGCCAATCAACAGAGTATGAATCGAAGTTTTTGCTGAGGTTTTGAATTTCAGTCTGGACCTGGAGAAGCTCCTCAGGTGTCATCTTGACAACGTTTTTCTTCAGGAACTTCTCCTTCCTGTATTGAGCCTTTTGATTTCCCTTGCCTTTTCATACTTCCATTTTTCTTCAGCTATGAAGTGAGTCAACATATGACTTTGTCCAGGTGTCAAATGAAGGTCAGGCAGAGGGGTATTGGGATCATTGTGCGAGATCAATAAAGTCGAGGACTTTCTTGGGTCCAATAGCAAAGCGCAGATGTACCTTTGGCTCTAGCGGCCCTTACTTGACGGTCTCTGATGATTTCCATGAAGTTCTTCATCGGATGCCTCATCATCATGGCACATGGAATGCAACCATTTTCTTCGATGGGCTAAATTTGAGGACCTCGTCCATTTGTTGCTTTGGTCTTCACTGAGTCGGACGATTGAAGAAATGGGAGCTCTTGAGAACTTGCAGAGATGCTCGAGGCAATTGAAAAGCCAGCAGTCCTTTGACATGTAGCTAGGTGCAGAGGAACTGAAGGTTTTAGCGAGCTGTTGAGGACTTTGGTGGAGCAGCAGCAGTTTGAGGAATTTGCTTGGAAGGTGCCGCTGAGGAACTTGGCCGTGAGGGCGCAGATGATGAAGCACTTGGCTTATGAGCAGGCTTCTTTTGCATTGATTTCCTCGGTTTGACCGAGACCTGCAATGGCGATGCGTGGCAGAATCCTCATTGAATTTCTTCACTGCCTCCTTTGCTTGCTTTGCCAATTTTGCTTGGCGTTTAGCCCATTCATCAGGAAAGTCCTCACCTCGTTTGATGCTTGTGGGATCAGCTATTTGGCCAGGTGCCAAAGGAGCTCCTGGGCATGGAGGATTAAGAGCGAATTTCTTCATGTACTTAGGAGTTACATATCTATATTCGCTCCATTCCCGTGCCCATCTCCGTTCAATCTTCTGAATACGCACCTTGCGTTGATTTTTGCTTTCTTCATCCGGTGTGCGATGAGTCGGCATATATATCCTCGGGGATTTCAAACGCGATCATAACCTCGAGTTTCTTTCCTCCCTTCGTGGCTTCTTACCATCTGCCCTTTTCTTGATTGAGGAATTTGAACAATTGAGTTCTCACGAAGAAGTGTGCAGTTTTTCTTCGAGGAACGCTGCAAATGAGTTAAGTTGATGAGAACCTAGGGATTCAAAGACGGACATTTGTACCTGTGAACAGAGTATAGGTGCGAGGAATTTGGAGAGGTCATATGCGTTCTCAGAAGGTTTTTAAATTTTTTTTTGAGGATTTGACCAGATGAGCCTTGAAGAATTTTACTAAGCGTTCTTTGTCTTAGGTTCCAGAGTTGTATAGATCGAGGATCCACACAATTGAGGAATCTTGAAGAAAATCATAGCTTAGAGAAACGAGTCAAGAGATTTGAGGTGTTCATATGTGTGAAGATTTGAGGAATAAACACCTTTGAAGAATTTGAAGAAAATTTGAGAATCAAAGCGAGTAATAAAAGTAACTTTTAATTACCCGAAGTGAAGAACACGGCGAACTGAGAAGAACAGTTGGGAAGTTCGTCCGTTCATACCTTCCACGCCCTAACTTGGCGGAGGAAGACAGCTACGGCGATGGCGGAGTGAAGATTTCATGATCGGTAGCGAGTACGTCGGCGACGAGGTCAAGGCGATGAAGCTTTTCCTCACCGGCTGACGATGGAGTAGCGGCGCTTAGGGTTTGAGGAACTCGGCGGGAGAGAGGTCGGCAGAGTAAAAGAGTGAGGAAGGGAGAGGGATATTTATAGACGGTGAAAACGGGTCGCTGAAGATTTAGGACGAACATGCTGACCATTTCCCTTCTCACAACATGTGTCACCCACGTCTTGTGTAGTGGAGATCGTGTCTGATCGTGGGTGAATAACGTAATGCATCGTGGGATGCGGAACGGTTTGAGCGGCAAAAAGCGAAGGTTTGGATAAGATTCGTTTTAAAGTTCCGTTCATAATTTCTTCAGGTATCAAGGACACATTTAATATTTTGAACGTGTTTCAAATTAGAACGCAAATGAATAATTTGTGATTGGACTGGGTTGAGTATAGCATAGAGGGGGAAGGGTCCGATAACATTCACTTAGCATAAAAAGCGACTTGAGGAAATAGCCATAAGTGAATCTGTGTAGAGGACATAAACCCATATATATATATAGCCAATGAAGAAAGGCAGCGGAAATAGTGAAGATTTTGCAAACTTGAAGAATTTGAAAAACTGAAGAATTTCAAAGCGAGGAAAAACTCAAATTGAAGATTTCAACTTTGGTGGTGGCGTGACCCACCGTATAAGAATGATGATTTCAGACACAGCGTACAATTGTCGAGGGTTACGAGAATCAATTTCTTCATTAATTTCTTCACACTTAGAGTGTTATTCTTCATTGATTGAAGAAAAACATTTCTTCATGTGTTGCACATCTAAGTCATCAATTTTGCATAAGTGTTAGGATGTGTGTCCTTTTCAAAGAACATTCGAAGATTCTAAGATATTTAGCTCACACCGCAACATGCTAAATTTCTTCTCATCCAAGGGCTTAGTGAAGATATCAGCTAGCTGTTCTTGATCTTCACGTGCTTTCGATGGAGATGTCGCCCTTCAACACATGATCACGAAGAAAATGATGACGAATTTGAATGTGCTTTGTCTTCGAGTCTTTGGCGGGTTGTGAGCAATCTTGATGGCACTCTCATTGTCACAATAGAGAGGCACATTCTTCACGTTGATGCCGTAGTCCTTGAGGGTTTGCTTTATCCATAGCAATTGAGCACAACACGAGCCGGCAGCAATGTATTCGACTTCCATGATGAAGCGGTAATCTGTGATTCTGTTTCTTCGAGGACCAACGGACCAAAGATCGTCCGAGGAAATGACAAGTACCAGATGTTGACTTGCGGTCCACACGATCACCAACATAGTCGAGTCGAATATCCAATGAGATCAAAAGTAGAGCCCTTGGGGTACCATAATCCTAGTGTTGGTGTGTGAGCTAGATATCGAAGAATATGCTTCATGACCTTATGGTGTGATTCTCGGTGTAGCTTGAAATCGGGCACACATGCAAACACTAAGCATTATATCTGGCCTAGATGCACATAAGTACAATAAGGAACCAATCATGGAGCGGTATACCTTGTGATCGAAGTCAATACCATTTTCATCGATTGCATAGATGGCCATTTGTGGGCATAGGAATTTTGACACCTTTGCAGTCTTGCATGCGAATTTCTTCAGGACATCTTTGAGGTATTTCTCTGAGATATGAATATGCCATTGTGTTGTTGTGAATTTGAAGACCTAAGAAGAATTTCAACTCTCCCATCATAGACATTTGATATTCTTCACTCATCATGTAGACAAATTCATCACTATAGCGTTGGTCAGCATAGCCAAAGATAATATCATCAACATATATTTGGCACACAAAAAGTTCACCACCATAAGATTTAGTAAAGAGAGTAGGATCGAGTGAACCAGGTGTGAAGCCATTCTTCACGAAGAATTCCTTCAATGTATCATACCACGCCGAGGGGCTTGCTTGAGGCCATAGAGGGCCTTATTGAGTCTGAAGACTTTGTCGATTCTTTGGATCTTCAAAACACAGGGGTTGAGCAACATATACTTCTTCCTCAAGCTTACCATTGAGGAATGCACTTTTCACATCCATTTGATATAAAGTGATATTGTGATGGTTAGCATAGGCGAGTAATATGCTTGAATAGACTCAAGTCTAGCGACAGGTGCAAAAGTTTCATCAAGTCAATTCCTTCAACCTGCGTGTAGCCTTGAGCTACTAGTCGTGCCTTATTACTCACCACAAGACCATTTTAAACTTGATTGTTGCGATAGATCCACTTTGTGACAATGATATTATGCTTGCGAGGATCTGTACGTTTGACCGGTTCTGACATTGTTGAGCTCGAATCGATGTAATTCTTCTTGCATGGCCTGAATCCACTCCGGCTCGTAAAATGCTTCATCTACCTTAGAGGGCTCTGTGATAGAGACAAAAGCATAGTGCCCACAAAAGTTAGATAAATGTGAAGCTTTTGAGCGTGTGAGAGGACTGGCGCTTCAATGTCATCGATGATCTTGTCAACTTGCACTTCTTTTTGCAACGCGAGGATGAGCTGGTTGTCGTCGAGGAATTTGATCATTTTCCTCGGCACCATTTTCTTGACATTATCTTGGTGCATCATTTCGATGTTTTTCACGTCTGAGAATGAATTCTTCCCGGTTTCTTCAAGAGGAATGACATCCTCGGTTGCCTTGAACCTGATAGAATCCTCAGTGCTGGTTCGTCTAACACAGAAGGTAGGTGCTCTCTTTGCGAGCCATTAGTTTCATCGAGCGGCACATCTACGATGTCAACAATCTTGTGAAGAGCGATGTTGAAGACTCTGTAGGTGTGCGAGTACTTTCCGAAACCAAGCATAAAACCTTCATGTGCTTTCGGTGCAAATTTAGAGTTGTGGTGAGGATCTCTAATCCAGCATTTAGCACCGAAGGCTTTGAAATAACTTACATTAGGTTTCTTGTTAGTGAGGAGTTCATAGGCAGTCTTCTTGAAGAATTTGTGAAGATATACTCTGTTGATGATGTGGCACGCAATGTCAATTTCTTCAATCCAGAAATGACTAGGCGTTTTGTATTCATCAAGCATAGTGCGAGCCATCTCAACAAGAGTTCTGTTCTTGCGCTCCACGATGCCATTTTGCTGAGGAGTATAAGGAGCAGATGACTCATGAGTGATACCAAGTTCATCAACATAGTCATCAAGACCGGAATTCTTGAACTCAGTTCCATTGTCACTCCTGATGTGCTTGATCTTCACACCAAAGTTAGTTGAAGCCCTCGAGGAAAATCGTTTGAAGACTTCCTGCACTTGATTTTTGTAAGTAACAATGTGTACCCATGTGTAACGAGAGTAATCATCAACAATAACAAAGCCATATAGTGATGCTTCATTAACAGCTGACTGAATAATGATTGGGACCAAAGAGGTCCATGTGAAGCAATTCAAGGGACGAGTAGTGGTCATGATAGTCTTTCTTGGATGCTTGCCCTTGGTCATTTTTCCACTTCACGGGCTCGCATAGGTGATCCTTGAGGAATTTGACATTCTCAATGCCAATGACATGCTTCTTCTTCATGGCGTGTGCAAATTCCTCATGCCTGCGTGACCAAGTCGTCGATGCCATAGCCAGCCTATACGAAGCTTTTGCAAGTAGGCACACGGCTGGTTGTGGTCCTCAGACAAGTCAACAATATACAAGTCTCCTCTCCTAAAGCCTTGAAGACTTTGGAATTGTCGACTTCCATAATCACAACACAACGATACTTGCCAAAGATAACAACCATATCAAGATCACAAAGCATTGAGACCGACATGAGGTTATATCCTAAAGACTCAACAAGCATGACTTTGTCCATGTGCATGTCCTTAGAGATAGCAACCTTACCAAGTCCCAATACACGACTTTTGCCTTTGTCGGCAAAGATGATATGCTTCAGATGTGACGGTGATAAGGTAGCATCCATCAATAGATTCTTGTCACCGGTCATGTGATTTGTACATCCACTATCGAGAACCCACTCAGTGGCTTTGGGTTGATCATCCTGCAGATGAATTAGTACAACTTACGATCTCATATACTTCATCAGTGAAGAATATGATATCAAGTTCATCAGATGAATTTCATCAGTCAGTATTCAGATAAGCAGTAGGAAGACGTGTGAAATGAAAGTTCATTTCATCATGATTAGCCTGCGTCCTTTCAGGCAATTTTGTCAGGCCCCCAGCAAATTCTTCAGACGTTTAGGCACGTCTGGAGACCTGACCCTGCAGAAGAGATTAGTTCTTTTTCTTCACCACCCACATCTGAAGGGGTGGCAAAGAGTTCATCATTCTGCGAGCACCATACGAGAATGGTGGCATAGAGGCCAAACCATTTCGTTTCACATAAGAGGGGTTAGGGTAAGCATATGAATAAGCGGAGAAATTCTTCGAGGACTTATGAACATATTGGTTTGAAGAATAATGCACATATTCATAGCCCTTAGCTCTACCCTGCGAAACAGAGTTGTTAGCACGATGATAATCATATGAGGACTTAGATCCTTTTGAGGAATTTGATCCACGTGAGGAATTTGGTCCGCATGAGGACTTGGATCCATATGAAGAATTTGGTCCATATGAAGAATTTGATCTGGGGTTCCTATTCTTCACTTTGGTGGTGTCATGAGGACATTCACTGAAGACTTTCAAGGCACTTCTTGGGAACCCAGATTTTCTTCATAGGGGAACCGTTCCTGCAGATTAGTGCCAACATATCTAGCAAATACTTCACCATTCTGATTTTTGAACAGTTTATAGTTGGAGTCAAATGACTCATCATGAGAATGAGGAAATTTTACGTAAAACCAGATAAGGTAGATGGATCAACTGGAGGTCCCTTTGCATTAACCCATGAGGTTTTGGGATACCGCTCAAAGCTTCCAATACGTCGTTCCATCGGCATTGAGTGTCCTCTCAAAGGCAATGCCCTCTTTCCTAGGGTTCCTATTGAGGATCTGCTTTTAAGCACATCACAAAGAGTCGATGCCCTTTGAGGCTTTTGTACATGCCTGTCATGTACAATTCCTTCGATCTGCATCGTCGGTGATACTAGCAATGTCCTCGGATGAGGAACTAGTGATAGCAGAGGCGGTGAAGAATTTGTAACATTGAAGCATTTGAACATTCAGGTGAAGAATTAGCAGATTCACGTTCAATGCACTTTAAGCATGGAGGAACAAATTCTTCCTGAGAAGCGCTGATTTGTTGAGCAAGTAATGAATCGCGCTCCTTCGGAAGATCTTCATAACTCACTCTTAGCTTCTCAAGATCTTGCTTTCTTTGAAGAAATTCATAAGAAAGTTTCTCATGATCGAGATAAGAGAGTGTTATGATGACCTTGAAGGTTGTCAAGTCTAGACTGAAGTCTCTGAAGATTTTCGATCGAGGGCTTGAGTGCGATCCATTTCTTCACCTAACATATCATCACTCTTATCTAGCATGTTTTGAATCTTCTCAAAAGCCCTTTGTTGTTTTATAGCAATCTTAGCAAGTTTAGAGTAGCTGGGCTTGAGATCCTCATCGATTCATTTTCACTAGATTCAGAGGAGGTGAAATTTAGTACCTTAGCACCTTTTGCCATGAAGCAATAGGTGGGGCGTAGTCATCATCATCCTCATCGGGCTTGTCGGTAGTCAGTTTCTTGATGTTGAAGATGGACTTGCTAACAAAAGCGAGCAAGAGCCGGACTAGCCACACCAGATTCGGATTCTTCAGACTCCTCCTCTTCCTCATTTTCCTCAGATTCAGCTTCAGAGTCCATTTCCTTGCCAATGAATGCCCGAGCCTTTTTGGAGCTGCTATTCTTGTGAGAAGAAGGTTTTGAGGATTTTGACGATGAAGATTTTGATGATTTCTTTTTCTTCTTCACGTCATCAGAACTGTAATCCTTGTGTTTCTTCTTTCTTAATTCCTTTTCCCACTGAGGACAATCTTGGATATAGTGACCAGGTTTCTTGCATTTGTGACAAAGTCTTCTCTTATAGTCACTAGATGAGGAATCACCGCTTCTTGAGGATTTTCCAAAGCGACCACGTCTTGAGAATTTCTGGAATTTCTTCACGGCGATTGCTAGCTCTCGCCAAATTCTTGAGGATCTCCTAGGCTACTACCGTAGTCTTCACTCTCGATTCGGACTGACCTTGGCCTTCGAGGCACGTGTTTATCCATAGCCGTAACCATAGAGATCTCTCTTTTGACAAATTTGGAACTCGTGAGTATTTAGCCTTTCGAGGATATCGGCAGGATCAAGAGACTTGTAGTCAGCTCGTTCTTGTATCATCGAGTGCGGAGTATCAAATGAGGAATCAAGCGATCTTAGCAATTTCTTCACCACCTCATGGTCGGTGATGTCGGTGGCACCCAAAGTGCTTGAAGCTCATTTGAGATGTCGGTGAGGCGATCGAAGGTTTGTTGAACATTTTCGTTGTCGAGTCTTTTGAAGCGGTTGAAGAGATTAGAAGAACATCAACTCGAGAGTCACGCTGAGTTGAAACACCTTCATTTACTTTGGACAGCCTGTCCCGGATGAGTTTGGCAGATTCCAAAGCACTCACTCTTCCATATTGACCTTTGCTCGAGATGGCCACATATGATATTCTTCGCTTGAGAATCGAGTTGCTTGAATCTCTTCACATCGGCATCATTCGGAGAAGGTGTGGTGAGGAAACACCTTTTGTCACAACATACCAGAGATCATTGTCAATTGCTTCAAGATGCATTCGCATTTTGTTCTTCCGATGAGGGGTAGTCCGTCCCATCGAAGGTAGGACACCCGCCGAGACCTTGATCATACCTGCGGTCGACATAACTAAAACTCCGGTGGTTAAACCAAAATCACACGAGAACAAGGGAGTACCTTGCTCGATACCAATTGATAAGTGCGTTATATCGACTAGAGGGGGTGAATAGGCGATTTTATGAATTCTTCAACGAGGAATTTGCGGTGAGGAAATTCCTTAGCGAAGAACTACTTCATAATGAATAAGTACTCGAAGTAAGCATAACAGATTACAAGCATAGTCATCATGATGAAATGAAGACAATCACAGTACAGAAAGCGTAATCACAGGATAACACAGGATGAAGACAAAGCGGTGAAGAAATTGGCTGAGGAAATTGAGAAAGTCTTCAGTCAAAGTCTTCAAACACAGATATGAACAAATACTCAACATAGTAATGAGGAAATGAAAGGGTTGAGGAAATAGAACCAGTTAGGTTGGTGAAGACAATGATTTGGTAGACCAGTTCCAACTGCTATCTCAGTTGTAAATGCAGTTGGAAGCGGCTGAGTATTTAAACTTCGAGGACACACATTCCGGACACCCGATCCTTGAGCACGCAGCTCGGGACACCAAGTCCTCACCGTATTCTCCTTGAACTAAGGTCACACAGACCTCGTCCAATCACTCGTGGTAAGTCTTGAGCGACTTCCAAACCTTCACAGACTTGGTCACTCGGCGATCCACAATTCCTCTTGGATGCTCTAGACCATGACGCCTAACCGTCTGGAAGAAGCACGGTCTTCAAAGGTAACAAGCGTCGGATCCACGCAGGATCAATTTCTTGATGATGCTCAATCACTTTGGGTTTGTTGGGGTTTAGTTTTGGGTTTTTCCTCACTTTTGGGTTTTTCCTCACTTGATGATTTTCTCTCAAAGTCCTCGGAGGATGGGTTGCTCTCAAATGACAAGTGTCAAGTTCTCTCGGAGCAGCCAACCAGCTAGTGGTTGTAGGGGCGGCTATTTATAGCCTAGGGAGCAGCCCGACATGATAAGACATAAATGCCCTTCAATGATATGACCGTTAGGTGGATAAGATATTTTGGAACAGTGGCCAAGAGCAAAGAACGGTCGGAAATTTGACTCTCAAATTCCTCGGGGCTATCATGTTCCTCCTTTGTGTAGGCAATTACTGGGCGAATTCCTAACTCCTCGATCAGAACAAATTCCTCGTGACCGGAAGAGCTTCGTCTCACATCGAAGAAATTGACTGAAGCGTATGAGATTTCAAAAGCTTCACTCGAAGGGATTGGTAGGTGTAAGATTTTGAGTTGAGCATCAAATGGAAACTTTTCCTTAGTATTTCCTCGACCCCTTTAACTTGATGCGGTGTTTCCTATGACTCAAGAAAGAGAAAATGAAACTACGAAAACAAAAGTCTTCACGCTTCATGTTCCTCAAATGAATACCAAGTCTTGAGGTCACACCAATTTCTTCACTTTCAAAGTCTTGAAAGTCTTCGAATATCAAAGTCTTGGATGAAGAACTTCATTTTAGGGGTCGACTTTCTCTGTAAATATCAAACTCCTCATAGACTTATAGACCTGTGTACACTCACAAACGCATTAGTTACTTAACCTATAAGTCTTCAATACACCAAAATCACTAAGGGGCACTAGATGCACTTACAAGTATCGATCGCACAAGGGATAGATCACCGAACACATAAGGTAGCACAAGATTCAAAATCAACAAAGGAAAGATACACGAGTAGCCGTTCTTCTCCGTGAGGAGGTCTTGATGGGGGCCACCCTAGAGGGGGTCTTGAATACGCTTGGGGGATCTTCTCCGAAGAGGTCCTGAGCTCCGAGGAGAAGGTAATCAAGTGGATGAGCAAATCTCTCACACAAACATGAGATAATCCTTTGCTAACCCTAACTAGGAGGAGGAGGTCTATTTATAGTCTTAGTGCAAATGGGGGCGAAGTGAAGGGGTACAAGGGCTCCAGCCCGCGGGTGCGGTCACACAGGTGTCGGACGTCCGGAAGGCGTCGAACGTCCGGGGCTTCGGCAAGGTCCGGTCGTCCGGGGCCTATCGGACGTCCGTAAATTCGGCTCGGGTGCGGGTCGTCCGGTCGTCCGGAGGCTTCGGACGTCCGTAGATTTTGCTCTGATCTGGGTGCGTCGGACGTCCGGAGGGGGCCGGTCGTCCGTAGATTTGGCTCTGGATGTCAGGTACCGGACGTCCGGAGAGTTCGGTCGTCCGTGTCCTAGGACTCATCGGACGTCCGGGCGCAGTCGGTCGTCCGACGCCTGTAGCTTCCGCAGCCGCTCTTCTTCTTCTTCATCACGCTTGGTGTCCTCGCCATCTTGGTCCTTGTAGGTAGCTGTACCGTGGCTCTCCTCCATACACCTGACCACACACAGAGTCTCCGAATGAGGTAGTAGCCATGTCTCGTGAGTAGGAAGAGGGAGTTCGGAGAGGAGCGAGTTCACCTTATCTTCAATAGCCTTAGCTCGAGCTCAAGTCATGGGTCCACGTGGTGTTGAGGAAGATGTAGGTGCGTCCATGGGGTGAGTGAGGGATGCTTCGCATCATCTCCCCCGTTGAGAGAGATCCAACCTCGGATCAAAATCTTCATCTCCATGGTATGGCGCGAGGTCTTTGACGTTGAAGATGTCGCTCACATTGTACTTGTCTCGTGGTAGGTCGATCTTGTAGGCGTTGTCGTTGTAGCGTGCTAGCACCTTGAAAGGTCCATTGGCTCGAGGGAGAAGTTTGGACTTGCGTTCATTGGGGAAGCGGTCCTTGCGAAGGTGTAGCCACACTAGATCACCAATGTTGAAGACCATGGGTTGCTTATTGACGTTGAGCTTGGTCGCTAGTCGTTGTACTTGGCGCTCGATGGTGTGCCTTGTATCCTCATGCATCTTCTTGATGTAGCTTTCCCGTGCACTCGCATCCATGTTGGTGCGCTCTTGTAGAGGAAGAGGTAGAATGTCCAATGGGGACAACGGGTTGAAGCCGTGAAGCGACTTGAAGGGGACTTGCCGGTAGTCGAATGTCGTGCACGGTTGTAGGCGTACTCGGCAATGGGTAGACATGCTTCCCACTCCTTGATGTTCTTCTTGATCAAGACGCGAAGTAGAGTGGATAGTGTGCGGTTCGTCACCTCCATTTGGCCGTCGGTTTGAGGATGGTATGCGGATGAGAACAAGAGCTTGATTCCGAGCTTGGCACATAGGGTCTTCCAAAAGTAACTCAAGAACTTGACATCACGATCGGAGACGATTGTCTTTGGTACTCCATGGAATGGCAAGATTTCCCTACAAAAGAGATTTGCAATGTGTGAAGCATCGTCTATCTTGTTGCAAGGAATGAAATGTTCCATCTTAGAAAATCTATCCACAACAACAAACACGGAATACTTTCCATTTTGAGTTCTAGGAAAACCAAGTACAAAATCCATGCTAATGTCTTCCCAAGGTTGATAAGGAATAGGAAGAGGCATGTAAAGACCATGAGATTGATCTTTAAACTTAGCTTTGCGACATGTAGAGCATCGGTTGGTGAAGCGTGAGACGTCTCGAAACATCTTGGGCCAAAGTAGTTCTTGGAGAGCGTGGCGAATGTCTTATCTCGACCAAAATGTCCCATTAGTCCGCCTCCATGAGCCTCTTGCAAAAGGAGCAAACGAAGAGAAGACTCGGGAATGCATATTTTGTTAGCTTTCATAAGATAAGCATCCTTGATATAATATTGTTCCCAAGAAGTATGCGTCAAACACTTAGCATAAGGAATAGCAAAAGATGGGTCATTAGCATACAAGTCTTTGATGTGCTCAAACCCAATAACATTCAACTCAAGTTTAGTGACAAGCGTGCATATGCGTGAAAGTGCATCCGCAACTACATTTTCCTTACCCTTAATGTACTTGATCACATAGGGGAATGATTCAATAAATTCACTCCATTTGGCATGACGCTTGTTCAACTTAGTTTGACCTTTTAGGTACTTAAGCGTTTCATGATCGGTATGGATGACAAACTCATGCGGTCTAAGGTAATGTTCCCAAACATGTAGCACACGCACTAAAGCATACAATTCTTTGTCATAGATGGGATAGTTAAGTTGAGCACGGAGAGTTTTTCACTAAAATATGCAATGGCTCGTTTTTCTTGCATCAAAACTCCGCCAATTTCGGTACCACTTGCATCACAATGAACCTCAAAAGTTTTGTCAAAATTGGGGAAAGCAAGAATCGGAGCATGAGTAAGCAAAGACTTGAGTTCATCAAAAGCGGTGGATTGCAAAGATCCCCAAACAAAAGGAGCATTCTTCTTACTCAAAGCATGCAAAGGAGCGGCAATAGTGCTAAAATCTTTCACAAAGCGACGATAAAAACCCACAAGACCAAGAAAGCTACGCACTTGTTGCAAATTGGTGGGTGGGGGCCAAGTTTTAATTGCTTCAATTTTAGATTCATCAACATGGACACCCTTTGAGGATACAACAAAACCCAAGAAAACCACTTTGTCAACACCAAATGTGCATTTTTTCATGTTTGCATAAAGATGTTCCTTGCGAAGGGTTTGCAAAACAGCCCTAACATGATGAAGATGCTCTTTCATGGTTTTGCTAAACACAAGGATATCATCAAAGTAAACCACAACAAAGACTCCAATATAAGGCCGAAGCACATAATGCATGAGACACACAAAAGTACTGGGAGCTTTCGATAAACCCATAGGCATGACTAACCACTCATATAAGCCAAATTTGGTTTTGAAAGAAGTTTTCCATTCATCACCCTCTTGTATGCAGATTTGATAATAGCCACTTTTAAGATCAAGTTTTGAGAAAAAGTTGGCTCCACTAAGTTCATCAAGCATATCATCTAAGCGAGGAATGGGATGCCTATTGCGAACGGTAATAGCATTTATAGGTCTACAATCGGAACACAAGCGGAAACTTCCATCGGGCTTAGGCACAAGTATGACGGGAACAACACAAGGGCTTAGGCTTTCACGTACATGACCGTTGTCGATGAGTTGTTGTACTTGCCGTTGAATCTCCTTGGTTTCTTCGGGATTGACTCGGTATGGAGCTTTGTTTGGTAGAGGTGCTCCGGGGATGAGGTTGATTCGATGCTCAATTCCTCGAAGAGGAGGTAGGCCCGGAGGTAGCTCATCGGGGAAAACATCTTGGAATTCCTGCAAAAGAGATTGAAACACTAAAGGTAGATCATGAGAGGTGTTAGTTGTTGGCTCTCCATCCTTGCACACAACGACAAAGTGCATCACACTAGATGGGTTCTCACACACTTCTCTCATCTCACTTTTGGTGGCAAATAGGATGAGGTTTTTCTCTCTAGGCGAAGAGGCGCTCAAGTTTGGCTTGTGGCTCTCACTCACTTTTGGTGGATCACTTTCTCACTCTTCTCTCCATGATGGGTGGCTTGCTTGTCGGCTATCACTTGACTAGGAGACATAGGTCGTAGCACATATTCCTTCCCTTTCATCTTGAAGCTATAGTGATTGGTACGCCCGTTGTGGAAGACACCACGGTCGAATTGCCATGGTCGACCAAGAAGGAGGTGGCAAACGGTCATTGGGACCACATCACACTCCAAAGTGTCCTCTTATGCACCAATTTTGAAGGAGACTTGGACCGTATGCTCGACTCGTATAGTGCCGGAGTCACTTAGCCATTGAACTTTGTAGGGGTGTGGATGCTTCCTCTTGACCAATTGAAGCTTGGAGCGTAGTTCTTCACTTGCCAAGTTGTGGCAACTACCTCCATCGATGATGACCTTGACGGACATTCCATTGATGCCGGCCTTTGTGTGGAAGATGTGGCATCTTTGGTCTTCTTCTTGTTGATGTTGAAGAGTCAAGACCTTGGAGACAACGAGAGTGGGGCTCGAATACTCATCACAAAAGACTTGATCATCTTCATCCTCGTTCACTCGTCGGTGCATGGCCACTTTCTCAAGAGCTTCCATCTCCTCATCACTCATTGAGTCATAGGTGCCGTCGTCGTTGAGGATCATGGTGCGCTTGTTGGTGCATTCGTAGGACTTGTGGCCTCGGCCGCCGCAAGTGAAACACTTGAAGGAGTTGTCTTGATGGTCTCATCGGTCGGAGTAGATGAGGAAGCACGCGGCTTGAAGTTGCTTGTAGTAGGAGGAGGAAGACTTGAACTTGTCTAAGTCTTCTTGTAACTTGACTTGTCGTCATTGCTTGGAGAAGGTTTGGTTGATGTAGATGTTGGAGGAGTTGTTGAAGGTTGGTTGTTGGAGAAGCCGTAGATCTTGGACGAGTACTTGGCGTACTTGAAGTCATCTTGCACTTGACGTTCCGCCTTTGTAGCTTGATGCACGAGCTCAATGAGGTTGGAGTAGGGTTGGAAGTCGGCGATCTTCTTGATGGGATGATTGAGTCCATTCAAGAAACGTGCCATTGTTTGCTCATCATCTTCCTTTACATTGGCTCAAATCATGGCTATCTCCATTTCCTTGTAGTATTCTTCAACACTCTTTGTTCCTTGCTTGAGGAGTTGGAGTTTCTTGAAGAGGTCGCGGTTGTAGTAAGTGGGCACAAAACATGCTCGCATTACATCCTTCATTTGAGCCCAAGTGGTGATTGGAGGTTCACCTCTTGCTTGTCGGTGCTCAAGGATTTGTTCCCACCATATGAGCACATAGTCTTGGAACTCAAGTGATGCCATAGCGATCTTCTTTTCTTCCTCATAGTTGTGCAAACGAAAGATTTTGTCGACCTTCAATGCCCATGAGAGGTACTCTTCGAGGTCATTGCTTCCATTGAACTTGGGCATGGTGAATTTGAGCTTTCCATAGCGTTGCTCTTCATTGTGTTGTTGGCGATGGTGATGATGACGCCCTTGACGTGGATGACAATCATCTTCATGTTGCTCTTGGCGTGGAGGAAGTCCATGATCAACTTGTTCTTGTTGAACTTGAGGTTGAGGTGGAGCTTGACGAGCTTGTGGAGGAGCTTGAGGAACTTGACGTTGCACATGGGGTTGGTAGTTCCTCTCTTGGATTTTTTCTCGAAGGGCTTCCTCTTGATTGCGCCGTTCGCGGTTGCGGTTGGCTATAGCTCGACTTGATTCTTGAAGGGCACGTTGCGCCTCAAGAGCTTGCGCTTCTCGTTGTTGTTGTTAAAGACGGTGCGCCTCGGCGTCTTGTTCTTCTTGGTGTAGACGCGCTCGTTCTTCCTCTTGGCGCCGTAGTCGTTGTCGTTCTTGAGCTTGGGCAAAAGAGGCTTGGTTTGATCGATGACGAAGGACTTGCTCATCGACTTGCTCTTGTGAATGCTTGTCATGTAGCGGGTTGCGAGATGCATGACGGTCTTGACGCGCAGCTCGACGAAGAGTGTTCGAGGATGGTGTACTTGAGTCGTAGAAGGTGTCGTCGGAGTGTCGACTCGAGCGGTTCCGTCTTGAGGATGAAGAAGTGGAATGATGCCGGTTCCTCATCAAGGCGCGGATCTCGTCCATTCTTGCATCATTCTCTTGCTTGTGAGCGTCGAACTTGTTATCGAAGTAGTCTCTTGTACGTTGCTCGGAGAGTCGCAAGTCGGTGGCGAGGTTGTCGATGCGGTCGCTCATTGCTTGTTGCTCTTGGTGTAACGCTCGTTGTGCACCAAAGAGGTGGCTCTT
Source organism: Aegilops bicornis (assembly GCA_021605145.1). Classification (NCBI taxonomy): domain Eukaryota; kingdom Viridiplantae; phylum Streptophyta; class Magnoliopsida; order Poales; family Poaceae; genus Aegilops; species Aegilops bicornis. The sequence goes on along the minus strand of CM038671.1, from coordinate 439,197,525 downwards.
GGTGACGTATGATGACATGTCGTCGTCTTGCTCGAGGAAGAGTGGGTTGGTAGAAGTACTTGGCCTATCCATCATTCCAAGCAAAAATGTGAGTGGTAGAAGGAGAAGAACTTATACCAATGTACCTTTGACCGATGTTGATGATGAATCAAGTTCACTCAAATGCGGACAATGAAATAGCACTATTGGTACCAATCCTTGTCGGTTCTCACACCTACACAAATAAAAGCTTATGGTGGAGCTTGGTGAGGATGGTGGCACAAAATTTGATGCAATTGTAAGTGAGAGTCAATAATGTTGGAAAAGGTTCACAAATTTGCAAATGCAACAAGTAGACCAAGCAAATAATGGTACACGGAAACACACACGCAAATAGATAAGTGGGATTGTGCAAACCAAAAGTGAGCCAAAATGTGGAATCCACGAAAATGCTCTTGTTGCACAATACTAGAGAGACGCTAGCACGATTGCACAATAGGCGGATCTGGAACTTGTGCACAACCTACTAGGCAAAAATGCAACTATCTCTATCCCACGTATGCTATATGTATGGTATTTCGGTGCTATGATCCAAGGTGATCCAATATGACAATCTTAATGTAGTATGATGCTATGGTTCTTGCTCATAAGCTCTTTGCTTATCTTTCCTCTTTGCTTAAAAGCTTGGGTGGCTCTTTCACTTTTGAGCTCTTTTCTCATGCAAAACTTCACGAACCAAGATAACAATTGTGTATGCTATGACAACTTTGTGACACACAAATGGATCCCAAGATATGCACCACGATGGTATGGTATGTATGCTATGGAGTATGATCACTAATGTGCACAAGTCACGTTGCCGGCAATACTCAATGGCTAGTCTCGATGGGTAAGCTACGCAAAAGTAAGGCCATATGGGTATCAATGCAATTGCAAGGTATGACAAACATGTCGTCGAAGTTACCGTCCTTGGCGATGATGAGACCCTTGCGAAGATGAGCCGTGGGAATGATGATGTCGCACCGTACCTAGATAGCCGAAACACAATAGGACACGGGAACCACAACTCAAAATCTCAAGGACCAAAGTGTGTCAAAATCGTCATAGGAGGTATTGGGGAGGATGGTGGTGTATGTGGTTTTGGAAGATGTGGTGGAAGGTGGGGTGGTGGTGGTGGCTGAACAGAAAATTTTCAGTTTCGTCAGAGTTTCACGGACGTCCGGGTGGTCACGGTCGTCCGGCCCTTGGACGTCCGGCAGGGTCCAGTCGTCTGTAATTTCGAATCAGGTCAGGGGTTCCGGTCGTCCGGGAAAGGCTAGACGTCCGGTGGTCGGGGTCAACGCGAGATGAACAGGGCGATTGCGGGGAGGAAGAAGATGGTGAGGTCGAAATCGAGCAGATTGATGGATGGAAAAGGGTGGGGAGGGTGGGGAAAGCTAGATCCACACGTAGCAACTCAAATCCATGGACCAAATCCAACAAAATCTCAACTCACCAACAAATCACAAAAAAAAATTGGGGCTATTTTTGGTGGGGAATTTTCGGATTTAGGACAACAACAACAAAATCAAGCTAGAAAACACGGGGTAGGGGTTCCAAAAACGTGATCAACGTGGCTCATGATACCAAGATGATGTAGGGCGGAGCCCTAGTCGGAGATCTTTCACGTTTGGAGGGGATCCTACGGGGAAACCACGACGAACGAGCGGAAGAACACAAGGGAAAACACACGAGCGAATCACTACACCGACAAGTATCGATCACACAAGGGCTAGATCACCGAACACATAAGGTAGCACAAGATTCAAAATCAACAAAGGAAAGATACACGAGTAGCCGTTCTTCTCCGTGAGGAGGTCTTGATGGGGGCCACCCTAGAGGGGGTCTTGAATCCGCTTGGGGGATCTTCTCCGAAGAGGTCCTGAGCTCCGAGGAGAAGGTAACTATTGGTGTCAAAACCGGCGGATCTCGGGTAGGGGGTCCCGAACTGTGCGTCTAGGCAGATGGTAACAGGAGACAAGGGACACGATGTTTTACCCAGGTTCGGGCCCTCTTGATGGAGGTAAAACCCTACGTCCTGCTAGATTAATATTGATAATGTATGTTACAAGAGTGGATCTACCACGAGATCAAGGAGGCTAAACCCTAGAAGCTAGCCTATGGTATGATTGTTGTTCGTCCTACGAACTAAAACCCTTCGGTTTATATAGACACCGGATAGGGTTAGGGTTACACAGAGTCGGTTACAATGGTAGGAGATCTACATATCCGTATCGCCAAGCTTGCCTTCCACGCCAAGGAAAGTCCCATCCGGACACGGGACGGAGTCTTCAATCTTGTATCTTCATAGTCTTGGAGTCCGGCCGACGATGATAGTTCGGCTATCCGGACACCCCCTAGTCCGGAACTCCCTCAGTAGCCCCCGAACCGGGCTTCCGTGACGACGAGTCCGGCGTGTATATTGTCTTCGGCGTTGCAAGGCGGGTTCTCCTTCAGTCTTCATGTTCCCGTCGAATAGTGTCCGACTTCTTTATAAATGTTGCGCTCCTTGGCTTCTACGCCCAATAATGGCCTTCTTCCACGTGTCGTACGAATGCGAAAGGCTGGGATATTTTTACATTTTACCCTTTAGCCATGCGAACGAGCCGCCTACAAGAGAGGCGAGGATCTAGATCCAGCTCACACCATCCTCCATTCGCAAGTTCTCATCGAAGCGCCTCTGACAAAAATCCATTCCATCATGGATAGCCGACGCGGCTCCTCCTCTCGCGCTCCCAGCCCTAAGCCAGGAGATTGGGGAGATGCTCGATTCCACTGGCCCGAGCTAGTGGTACTTCAAACCGAGGGATATCTTCCCCCAGCTTTCATGGTTCCGGTTCGAGCCGAACTGGCCACCTACAAGGGTGGAAAACAGGCGGAGAGCGTCCCCAACCCTTCCAAAGGGGAGCGGGTATGCTTTGTCCCCTATCTAATAAGGGGACTCGGATTTGCCATACATCTGTTTCTCCGGGGGCTCCTAGAGTTCTACGGACTCCAACTTCACCACCTCACGCCCGCCTCCATTTCGCACATCGCAGGCTTCGTAGCTTTTTGCGAGCTGTTCTTGGGCATTGAGCCCCACTTTGCCCTGTGGAAGAGATTGTTTTGTCTCGTACCCCGTTCTCATGAGGGGTCGATATACCAAGTGGGCGGAGCCGAAATATGGCGCATCGCCGGGACTGGATATCTATCCGGCACCCCGAAGAAGGCGTCCGAAGACCGGCCTTGAATGGTTCTACATGGAGGACACCCCTCTGCCGGATCCGGTCCGGATCGGCCTCATGGAGTTCAACAATGCCCCCTTGAAGAAACACACGAGTTGGCGCCCATGAGCCCTCAATGGGAAGATGATAGGGCGTCCATTATCGATGGGCGGATTAGGTTCTTGGCCCATTCGGATTGACCATGATTGGAGTCATGGCCACATGCATTATGCGAGGGTGCAGCCACTCCAATATAGGGGCCACCCTATGTGGGATTTCAACGGGGAAGATGGCGCCACCCATCATGGCCGCAAGGGCTAGGCTCGGCAGCCGATCGGCAAAGATCCTGTCCGGCTTGTACAAGGGAGAGGAGGAGGACTTCCCCCGGAAGAATCCGTTGAATGGATTTTCTATGCATAACCCTCGGAGCTGGGTAAGCGGATGTTCATCTACCCGATCCATACCTTTTTTTAAAGTCAAGTATCTTACTCTATGATTTCGACGCAGGAGCTGCGCCGGGACGTGGAGGGCATCTGAAGCCTAGCTCCACGGCCGAGGATCCGGAGCGATCCCTTGATCCGGCCTCCGAAGAGGATCCGGACATAAAGGCGGAGCTGATTGTGGGGTGTTCCACCAACATAGCATAGACAATGCCCTAGTCGCCATTACTGACTACCCGGTTTGTTTTCGGCCTCCCGGTGACTACGACTGAGGTCTTGACACCATCGTTTGATCCGCGCTCAAATCTGACGATCCCATACTGATGGTGTATCGCAGGATGTGCCTTTAAGGCGGGAAGCCGAACCCGCGGCGGCCGACCAACAAGGGTCAGTCCGGCCCGGCAGGAGGAAGAGGAGCGTGGCGCGAACCGAGACATCGCCGCAATGGTACGGAGCACCGCTATTTTTAAGGGAAGGATCCCCAGAAGGTATATTAATGCTCATAACTTTTCCAGAAAGAGCGCTCGCCCGACAGTGTCCGGAGAGGTTGCCAATCAAGCCTCCGCCTGCCATGCTCCAATGCATGGTCCGGGAGGGGAGGCAAATACAAGGCGTAAACCGGACGCTCCTCCGGCGGAGGATGCCGACAGGCTGTCCGCCACCCGGTCTAAGGTGGAGAGCGCCATGAATCACAAAGGCGTCACGGACAGTTCTTCGTGTGCGTGTTTCTCCCGAGGCGTTAAATGCCTTTAAAGCGGGAAACACGCACCTCCGTGCCGCTCAAGATGGGTAAAACAGAGCCACGCAGGCGGTATGTGAAAGACATACGGGTAAGTAATTTTAATAGTTATATATGCGGTAGCCCCGAGACTTAAAATAGTTGAAATAACTGATTTAAGGATCAATTATTATCTGGTCTTACGGAGAAGAATACCCAGCTGTCCGGGAGCTTCAAGAGTGCAAGGCCCAACTTGAAGCCGCCTGGCCGCCACAGGGGAGCCACAGAGACCCCGCTGGTAAGGCGATACTTTGAAAAGATAATTTTTAGCAAAGTGTGGCGTGAATCGACAATAATATTGCAGAGGGCGCGGACTAGATCCGAATAAGCAACAGCTACTGCGTCGCCTAAAGGCGGCGAGAGGGTGCTTATGAAGGTGCAGCGAGAGAGAAACAAGCTCCAAGATTCCCACATCCCGGCAAGGAGAAGAGCTGAAAGGTGTTCAGGCCCGGTATGCGGCTCCGTGAAGGAGAATCGGCTGACCGTCGCGGCATTTATAGTAAGTGCTTGAACAAATTCCTTTGAAAAGAAGAATTGGCAAGGAAGTCGATTGACGTAAATATGTCTTTAGGTGTGCTCACAGTGTCGCCTGCGGAGGAAATGCACGAGTCAACGGGTGACCAACTTCCCGAGCTAGTGCAATTGCTCGAGCGTGTTCGGCAGCGGCGATGAGTGGCGTCGTTCATGCTTTATGGCCATCCGTCTCCCTACCCGAGGACCTTGGTGAGCTTGCTGAGAAGCTTGAGGAGCAGCGGCGCCTCCGTTTGTGGAAGATATCGGCTGCCGTCGAGCGCCAGGAGGCCTGGGCCATGGTGAAGACACGTTACCAAGTCTGACCCAAACCACATGGCCGAGGTCGGACTGCGGGGCTGATGGGAAGGAGATCCTGTGAGCTTGATGTACGACCAAGTAGAACTGGCGCGAAATATTCCCAACAGGACTGTAAATTAGACAACTTTGTTAGATGGGATTGAAGAGGAGTACAATCAGTCGGTTTGACGATGTAATTTGAAATGACATGTAAAATGCCTTCTAGCCGGATTGTAGATCGTTTGTCTTTGCAGACCGTTTCGCTTCAACCTCGGGACCCAACAGTCCGGAGTGTGTCCGAATACCCTTACGGTTATAAAAGAACCGGGGCATGCATGAAGACAAGGCGTCGGGGTCATAATTGCTTTATCAGACAAGTGCCCAACTAGTTATGTTATATTACATGGTTAGTAAGAAACATCTTTCAGGGAGAATAGTTCCGTTAAGGGTTCCTTTCCACAGGAGGCATGCCCTAAAGTGCAATGCCGGACTGCGAAAATAGCGAAAAAAGCATCTGGGGGCAGATAAATAAGTAAGTAATAAATCATCTTTCAAGTCACCGACCAAATATTCTCTTAAGAACGCTAGCTTTCGGCTTCACCCAGTCTGAGGTACACATCTGGCTGACCCGGCAGTAACAATTGCAGAGGTGCTCCCTTTACCTCCTAGCCGAACAATCGGGAACGTAGGGGTAAGCACAGAGCGAGCAACCCAGCTTGGCCAAAACTTAAGTCATATCGATGCATATAATGGTGAATAAAAGGTACATGCGGAAGTATGACACATGTGTTGGGCATGAAGCCCGTATGAATAAGCTTCTGTTTAAAGAAGCCCCCAGGTATAATGAGTGCCAGGGGCACATAAAGTGTGTGAGAACAAAGCGCAAATCAGCCCATAAAAGGTATTGAAAAAAAGTGGGAAGAAGGAGGAGGAGGAGAGACAGTAAAAAACAAGGAGTGGACGGGGGAGTGAGACGAACCCGGAGTCTGGCGTTAGGCGTAGAATCTTCAGAGACGGGCTGCGTTCCATGGGTTCGGCTCGAGTCGGTTGTCCGATGCATTACGTAGACGGTACGCTCCGCCGGTCAGGAGTTGGTCGATGATGAAGGGCCCTTCCCACTTGGGCTTGAGTTTGTCCTTTTTCTTGTCCGGCAGGCGTAGAACAAGTTCGCCAACATTGTAAGTTTTGGCCCGTACTTTTCTACTTTGATATCTTCGAGCCTGCTGGCGATAAAATGCGGAACGAGCCTTTGCCACGTCCGCTCCTCCTCTAAGGCGTCCAGACTGTATCCGCCGATCTAGCTCGGTTTCTCTTTCTTCGTACATGCGCACACGAGGTGAGTCATGAATTATATCGTAGGGCAGGACTGCCTCTGCGCCGTATACCATGAAAAATGGTGTGAATCCGGTAGTTCGGTTTGGCGTGGTCCGCAGCCCCAGTCTGGAGTCGAGCTCCTCTACCCGGTCGTGTTAGATTCCTTGAGGACCGCACTAATGCGGGTTTGATGCCGCTCATGATTAGACCATTTGCTCGCTCAACTTGACCGTTAGTTTGGGGTGATAGGCGAAGCGTAATCGAGCTTAATGCCCATGTTTTTGCACGAGTTTAACCTCGTCGGCCGTGAAGTTCGTGCCGTTGTCGATGATGATGCTTTGTGGGGGACACCGAAGCGGTGTACTACCCGGATATGAAGTCTATCACCGGTCCGGATTCTGCCGTTTTAACGGCTTGGCCTCAATCCATTTGGTGAATTTGTCCACCATGACCAATAGGTATTTGTGCTTATGGGTTCCCCCTTTAAGGGGTCCGACCATGTCAAGCCCCGGACATGACGGCCGTGTAATGGGTATAGTTTTGAGGCGGTGGGTGGCATATGGCTCGATTAGCAAAGAGGCGGCAACCGGACGCATCGTTGGACTAAATCCTGAGCATCTGCCGGGCTGTCGGCCAATAAAATCCTGTCTGGAAGGCCTTGCCTACAAGGGCCCGGGCTGCAGGCGTGGTGCCCGCCGAGTCCGGCGTGAATTTCAGCCGGAGATTTCGCCCTTCCTCTTCGGAGATACACCTTTGAAGGACTCGGTTGTGCTTTTCTTATAAAGCTCTCCCTCATGGACCTTGTAGGCTTTAGATCGTGAACTATCAAATGGGCCTCATTTTGGTCTTGGGAAGTTCTGTCGCATTAAGTAGGCTAGGAATGGTTCTGTCCACGGGCAATGACTGCCATTATTTCATGAGCTGAAGGTGTTATTTCATTGGGTGAGCCGCGATTGTGTCGTAATGGTGCGAATTAGGTGATGCGGTGGCTCCGGATTGTTATTTCGGACTCCTCTTCCCATAATACGGATGGCTTAAAGAGCCGTTCGGAAGATGTTAGGAGGGATGGCGTCTCGTTTCGCCCGATGCGTGATAACACGTCTGCTGCTGGTTATTATCCGGGCTACATGATGGAATTCTAGTCCTTGAACCGAGTGACATTTTTAGGACGGCGTTGCGGTAAGCTGCCATTTTTGGATCTTTGGCGTGAAGTCTCCATTTACTTGGGATATTGCGAGGTTTGAATCCTCGCACCTCTAGGCGTTGAATGCCCATGGAGATTGCCATCCGGAGGCCATGTAGAAGGGCCTCATATTCGGCTGCGTTGTTGGAGTCCATGTACATTATTTGAAATGCGTATTGGATTGTGTCTCCCGTTGGGGACGTCGGTCTGACGCCTTGACCCTCAAGCCGACCAACATTTTGGATCCTTGAAATGCATGATCCGGTTAGATCTGCGCCGTACTCTTTAGGGAGTTAAACCGGTCCATTCGGCGATGAAGTCCGCCAGAACCTGTGACTTTATAGCTTGCCGTGGTTTGTAGGTTATGTCAAATGGTAAGAGCTCGATAGCCCATTTTGCAATCCTGCCCGTTGCGTCGCGATTGTTTATAATATCGTTGAGAGGTACTTCGGAGGCCATCGTTATTGAACACTCTTGAAAGTAGTGACGCAGCTTCCGGGATGCCATGAACACTGCACACGCTATCTTTTGATAATGTGGGTACCGGGATTTGCATGGAGTTAGAGCGATTGGATCGTAGTACCTTTGGTTTTTGAAGAGGAATTTGTGCCCTTCGCTTTCTCGTTCAACGACGAGTACCGCGCTAACAACTTGATGTGTTGCTGCGATATATAATAACATAGGTTCGCCCAGGTTGGTAGCGCGCCGTAACCGGATTTGTTGCCAGTATGGCCTTTATTTCTTCGAGTCCGGCTGTGGCAGCATCCATCCATTCGAAATGTTCGATGCGTCGGAGGAGGCGGTAGAGGGGCAGAGCCTTTTCTCCCAAACGGGAGATGAAGCGACTTAAGGCCGCTACGCATCCGGTTAGTTTTTGTATCTGCTTGAGGTCTTTTGCAATATCCAATTGTGACAGAGCTCGGATTTTGGCCGGGTTTGCTTCAATTCCTCGACCGGATACGATGAAGCCCAAGAGCTTTCCGGCTGGTACGCCGAAGACGCATTTTTCCGGATTGAGCTTAATGTCATATGCTCGGAGGTTGTCGAATGTCACCCTCAAGTCTTCTACTAGAGTTCCGACGTGTTTGGTCTTGACGACCACATCGTCCACGTATGCCTCTACTGTTTTGCCTATCTGGTTCGCGAGACATGTTTGAATCATGCGGCGATATATTGCGCGGCGTTTTTGAGTCCGAAGGGCATGGTGTTGAAGCAGAATGGCCCATACGGAGTAATGAATGCCGTTGCGTCCTGATCTTTCTCCGCCATCTTGATTTGATGGTATCCGGAGTATGCGTCGAGGAAGCACAATGAGTCGTGCCCTGCGGTAGCATCGATGATTTGATCGATGCGGGGGAGGGGGAAAGGGTCCTTTGGACAGGCCTTGTTAAGGTCTTTAAAATCGACGCAGAGGCGCCAGATTTGTCCTTTTTGGTACCATTACTAAGTTGGCTAGCCAGTCCGGATGTTTTATATCTACGATGAATCCGGCTTCTAAGAGTTTGGCTAGCTCTTCTCCCATTGCCTGTCTTTTGGGCTCGAGAAAATCGCCGAAGAGCTTGTTTGGTGGCTTGAATCCTTTTAGGATATTTAGGCTGTGCTCTGCCAGCCTGCGTGGGATTCCTGGCATGTCTGAAGGGGGCCAGGAAAAAATGTCCCAATTTTCCCGAAGGAATTCTCGTAGTGCGGCTTCGACATCGGGACTTAATTGTGCCCTAATGGAGGCCGTCTTTGTGGGGTCCATTGGATGGACCTGAAATTTGACTATTTCGTCTGCTGGTTTAAAAGAGGTGGACTTGGACCTCTTATCGAGTATCACATCGTCCCTATCCACCGTGGTGCGCAGCGTGGTTAGTTCCTCTGCCGCTAGGGCTTCGGACAATGCCTCTAGGGCGGTCAGGCTGTCTTATTTTCAACGCGGAGTGCTGTATCTGGATCACTGGCGAGAGTGATTATCCCATTGGGTCCGGGCATTTTGAGCTTCATGTACCCGTAGTGGGGTATAGCTTGGAAGATTGTGAATGCCTCTCGCCCTAACAAAGCGTGATATCCGCTGCCGAATGGGGCCACTTGAAACGTGACCTCCTCAGACCTGTAATTGTCCGGTGAGCCGAACACTACATCTAGTGTGATTTATCCTGCTTGGCGTACTTCTCGACTAGGGATTATCCCTCTGAAGGCTGTCGCTTCGCTCAATGCGGCTCGGTCAATTTCCATTTTTGAAGGGTTTCCTCATAGATGAGGTTTAATCCTGCCGCCATCCATGAGTACCTTAGTAAGACGAAAACCGTCCACTATCGGACTGAGGACCAATGCGGCTGGTGCTCTAGCTGTTCAGAATTTAGGTTCATCGCTGGCGTTGAAGGTGATAGCCGTGTCGCTCCATGGATTTGTTGTTGCTACTTGGTAGACTTCGGCAAGGCTGCGGATTGTTCGTTTCCGCATGTTATTTGATGCGAAAGTCTCGAAGACTGTTAATACCGTCTTCGGTACTTCTTTGGGTTGGTTGCGGGGCTAGAAAGCCTCGCCACTTTTGGCCACCTGCCGTAGTATCCAACACGCCGAAGGCTGTGTGTTGGAGTGGCGCCCTCCGTACTGTGGATCTTGCAGGGTCCGTTGAGCCAACCCTCCAGTACGGTTCCGTACCCTTTAGGGGGTTTTGGTTTTTTGGTATTCAACCCGGGTGCTTGATAATGATGCACCCTTTTGTTTCGGACTAGGGGTGTATTCGGGGCCGGATTGTCCCAAATTTTACTTTCGGTTTTCCAGGCGCTCTCCATCGCACAGTACTTTTGTACTATGGTCACCAAGTCAGTAAAGCGTGTAATTTCGCGACGACTGATGGCGTTCAGGATTCCCTTGTCCGTGCAATTATTGCAGAAAATTGGGATTGCGTCCTCCTCTCGGCAGTTCTTTATCTTGTTCATAACCAAGAGGAATCTGGCCCAGTAATGATGTACTGTTTCATTGGGCTCTTGCCGAATTTGAGAGAGATCGCTAATGTTTGGGTGGGCGGGTGGAACTAGATCCGGAATCCCGTCCAGTTTAGGACTCAAGGGCCGAGAAGTTTCCGAACTTGGAAGTTCGGATTTTTGAGTGTTATTCCATGAATCCAACCCACCGCCTGACTTTAGATTCAGGGCTTGATCAACGTCCGTCCCTCTGCGGGAATCCGGCATGGAGGGATCGGGAATCCGGACGTAACTAGTCCTTAAGATACAAGAAGAATCGCCGCATTGCTGCTCTATCACAGCAACATGATGGGTAGCACAGGAGAGTTGATCTCTCTCGGATCGGTTTTAGGCCCGATCCGGTCGTAGTCTGTGGCGACTCGTGGCGGCGATGCGATCCAAGAGCTTCGTTCATGGAGGAGAGCTCGATCGGATCTAACTGTTCGGCAAGTTCGAACTAACTCGAGATTGGTTTCGATGACTCGAGAGGTCATCGTCGGTATGATGGCGGATGGCGGTCATAAGAAAACCACCTAGCCGAAGAGTGCGGCCAGCGGCCAAGGCTCCTTTGGTGATAGTATCGTCTTTAAAGGCGAGGCGAGGCATCCTACGATGGCGGCGACACGGAAGGAACTCTCAATGAAAGCACCAATGTCGATTGTCAAAACCGGCGGATCTCGAATGCAGGGGTCCCGAGCGTGCGTCTAGGCGGATGGTAATAGGAGACAAGGGACACAATGTTTTACCCAGGTTCGGGCCCTCTTGATGGAGGTAAAACCCTACGTCCTGCTAGATTAATATTGATAATGTATGTTACAAGAGTGGATCTACCACGAGATCAAGGAGGCTAAACCCTAGAAGCTAGCCTATGGTATGATTGTTGTTCGTCCTACGGACTAAAACCCTTCTGTTTATATAGACACCGGATAGGGTTAGGGTTACACAGAGTCGGTTACAATGGTAGGAGATCTACATATCCGTATCGCCAAGCTTGCCTTCCACGCCAAGGAAAGTCCCATCCGGACACGGGACGGAGTCTTCAATATTGTATCTTCATAGTCTTGGAGTCCGGCCGACGATGATAGTTCGGCTATCCGGACACCCCCTAGTCCGGAACTCCCTCAGTAACCAAGTGGATGAGCAAAGCTCTCACACAAACATGAGCTAATCCTTTGCTATCCCTAACTAGGAGGAGGAGGAGGAGGTCTACTTATAGTCTTAGTGCAAATGGGGGCGAAGTGAAGGGGTACAAGGGCTCCAGCCCGCGGGCGCGGTCACACAGGTGTCGGACGTCCGGAAGGCGTCGGACGTCCGGGGCTTCGGGAAGGTCCGGTCGTCCGGGGGCTGTCGGACGTCCGTAAATTCGGCTCGGGTGCGGGTCGTCCGGTCGTCCGGAGGCTTCGGACGTCCGTAGATTTGGCTATGATCTGGGTGCGTCGGACGTCCGGAGGGGGCCGATCATCCATAGATTTGGTTCTGGATGTCAGGTACCGGACGTCCGGAGAGTTCGGCCGTCCGTGTCCTGGGACTCGTCGGACGTCTGGGCGCAGTCGGTCATCCGACGACTGTAGCTTCCGCAGCAGCTCTTCTTCTTCTTCATCACGCTTGGTGTCCTCGCCGTCTTGGTCCTTGTAGGTAGTTGTACCGTGGCTCTCCTCCATGCACTGACCACACAGAGTCTCGAATGAGGTAGTAGCCATGTCTCGTGAGTAGGAAGAGGGAGTTCGGAGAGGAGCGAGTTCACCTTATCTTCAATAGCCTTAGCTCGAGCTCGAGTCATGAGTCCACGTGGTGTTGAGGAAGATGTAGGTGCGTCCATGGGGATGAGCGAGGGATGCTCCGCATCAAATACCTAGTTCAATCTCGTTACCGGCAAGTCTCTTTACTCGTTACGTAATGCATCATTCCGTAACTAACTCATTAGCTACATTGCTTGCAAGGCTTATAGTGATGTGCATTACCGAGAGGGCCCAGAGATACCTCTCCGACAATCGGAGTGACAAAACCTAATCTCGAAATACGCCAACTCAACATGTACCTTTGGAGACACCTGTAGAGCTCCTTTATAATCACCCAGTTATGTTGTGACGTTCCCGTAGCACACAATGTGTTCCTTTGGTAAACGGGAGTTGCATAATCTCATAGTTATAGGAACTTGTATATGTCATGAAGAAAGCAATAGCAACATACTAAATGATCAAGTGCTAAGCTAACGGAATGGGTCTAGTCAATCACATCATTCTCCTAATGATGTGATCCCGTTAATCAAATGACAACACATGTCTATGGTTAGGAAACATAACCATCTTTGATTAATGAGCTAGTCAAGTAGAGGCATACTAGTGACATTAAGTTTGTCTATGTATTCACACATGTATCATGTTTCCGGTTAATACAATTCTAGCATGAATAATAAACATTTATCTTGATATGAGGAAATAAATAATAACTTTATTATTGCCTCTAGGGCATATTTCCTTCAAAAGGCTGTCCATCACACACAGTTTTTATGTGGTAAACGTTTGCGCAAGGTGGCCTAACACAAACAGTTTTCAAGAGAAAGTCGTGTGTGCAGTGGAGATTGATCGCACATGTGGTGGATCCTAGAAACGTTTTTGATCTCCACGTATATCGCGGACGTTTCGCTTTCGCAAACCGTGTGAAGTGTAATCCCTAATTTAAAAATCACATGTTTTGAATTTGAAAGTAGGCAATCACTTATTTCATATCCAACCATGTTTATTACAAATATAGGTTCAACCACGAATGCATAATTCGATGCACATATACATATACTGAAAAACTACAGAAGCACCAAGTAAAGAATGATGAACCACAGTTGTATTAAAAACTGTAAAGAGAGAGGCGAAAGACATTCTGGTTGCTGGAGAAGGTGAAGCAGAATGCCCATATTGTGCCCTCCTCCATGCGTAATGCGCGCACGAGGCCAACCCCTTGTGATGGCTGCCCGTCCATCCTTCACTGTCTTCATTAGGACTTCTCGATTCTCATTGTAGTTTGGATGAAATACTTTAACCTTCATTGCGTGTCCACCAATCATGTACTTTGCGAGGTAATCTTGAGTGAACTGCTTCGGGAACCACTGGGAACGAAAAAGATTTAGACATTGTTGTCTAACAACTCATTATGGGCAGTAAAAGAGAAGGCTATGAGTTTGTAGTTACCATCCTACAGCTCACTATTGTGTTGGATAGAGCATAAACAAATAATTTGCTTGCCACCATTCGTATCTTTTGCTAATAATCCTTATCAGTTTCCTCACTTGATGCTTGTTCATCAATATCTACGTGCCCCATACGAAAAATGGGTCGATGCGTGGATCCTTGCCAAGGGCATATGTACCTACAAGCAACAAGTCTATTAGAAGCTAACTAGTGTCCAGGCCTGGATCTATATGCACTACATTATGGAACGACGGGGGGAGTACAAGCCGAGGGATGAAGCTAACCTCAGCGGAAAATGGTGGCCACTCCGGTTGTTCTCCTGCATAAGTAGTGGACAGGCATGATAAGTACAACAGCCTTAACATCAAACAAATATAGCAAAGGTAAAAAACATCATCTCCAAATGATAGCTTGAATGTGTTGGTTTCAGCATGCTATTAAAGCAGATATAAAATGGAAGGCAATGTTATCGACAAAAGCTTAACAGCCATCAAATATTGCAATTCAAATTGGTATTGTTGAAAATGAATAGAACGTAGGTAATGCTTAAACATCACACTGGATAAATGTGTAAAACTAAAATAAAGGGCATGTGTTAACTACACCAGGAATAACTGGAACCAAATATAGTCGTTCAAACTGGTATTGATGTGGTCGAGTGACATAGTTCCGACTTGCACATAATGAACAACACATTGTGAATGACTGAAATAAACAAGGCATAAATGACCAGTATAACAACCAAATATAGCCATTGAAAACTGGACAAAGTCTCACTGCAACCAACCTAACAAGCAAATACAGATAAACAAGGTATATGCTTGAAAACTGGACAAATGCTCACTGCAACCATCCTAACAAGCAGATAAAGATAAACAAGGCATCTGCTTGATAACTGGACAAATGCTTAAAAAAGCAACCTAACAACCAAATACAGATAAACAAGGCATCTGCTTTATAACTGGACAAATGCTAAAAAAGCAACCTAACAACCAAATATAGATAAACAAGGCATCTGCTTGATAACTGGATAAATGCTCACTTCAACCAAACTATTCATCAAATACAGATAAACAAGACAACTGCTTGATAACTGAAAAATGCACACTCCAACCAACCTAACAACCAAATATAGATAAACAAGGCATCTACTCACTAAGTCACTATAAACAACCAAATATAGCCATTCGTGAAACTGAAGCGGACAATTCATACTTAAATATCACATAGACCTATTGAACAATACATTTTTGCATAACTGAAATAGTTAAACACGACACAGTTAAAGCACCGCACGACAAATGCTACTAAAACAAAGGGTACGGGTTGGCAAGCTAGAAAAGGTAAGATTTGTTGATAGAATGTTGCCTCACATTTCATGGACGAGATCCTTCCAGTTGGAAGAGCACAGACCCATGGTGCGCTCTCTGATGTCACAGATGGGTTGTTTTACCTTGGAAGAACCTTCGTGGGTGCCCTCCTCATGGTGATGGTCGTGGTCGATGAGATCTGACTTGGCAATTGAGGATCCCAAGCCGTCGCCGTAGAACGTGTCATTCAGAAATGACAAAATGGGCTCGATGGTGTATAAATCTCGCAAATCCTTGACCGCTTGGCGGAGGAGATCAGCGGCAGGGCCGTGGAAGAGATCGACGGTGGTTGAACCAGAGGGGTTGGGGATGGACCACTTAACCTGTGACATGGCCCGTGTGAAGCCGTCGGTGTGAACGAGCTTGATGTCGTAGCCAGCTTTCCCGAGATACAGTAATACGCTAGCCCGCTGACATGAAGCCTTCGGCATGGCAACATAGTCAACATCTTCACCGGCTTCCACGGCGATGTGTTGCTCCGGGATCGACAAGTCGGGGCGAACGGCGGCCACCTCGCCAACGTCCACCAAAGAGGCCATGATAAACCTCTTCTTGGCTGAACGCTCGTCGGGCTCCCCGGGATACGTGGTCGAGTTTAGGCTGCGACATTCTGGATCAGGAGATGTGGATCTGGCGGGGAGGGACACCGCAAGCCTCATCTAAAAACTCAGGGGAGTGGGCGACGGTATGGGAATCGTTGGGTAACCTGAACTTTATTATCTAAGCTAGGAGGAACTGGCAGACCGGCAGGGGTTGGCGGCGGCGGCGGCCGTGAGCTAGGGTTCGAGGGGGGGAGGGGGGTGGGTGGGGGACTGTGGAGGGGGTGGTGGCGTTTGAGGATACACTGCGGGTACTGAAAATTTTAGTAATGGTGGGTGGAGATGGTGGTGGACGAGGGAGGGCGACGGTTCAAATGCCTCGCTACTGCAATTTTACTATAATGTCGGTGCTAGAGGAGTGTGGGCGACAGTTGAAGTACGACAACTACTAAAATTTGGATAAAGGAATTGATGTGGGGCGGGAGTGCCCAAGATCGCGCATGGTCCAATAACAATATGCATGTATGATAATAAGGAAAAGTGGCGCGGATCCGCTGATTTTTGCAACGCTCAAGGCGGGTAGTTTGTTTTTTATATTTCTCGCTAGCTGGTCTATCGCATACGGTTCGTCCTAATTTCCAAATAAACTTACCCGCCTTTAGCTTGCACAGGTGGTGGTTTTACAGCACACTTTCATCGCACACGGTTAAGCCAGTACCTCTATTCTTTGCTCGCGCTTGCGCGGTCGTGGTGATTTCAGCGCACTTGCATCACACACGGTTGAGCCAGTACCTCCACCTTAATTTGCTCGCACTTGCGCGGCCGTGGTGATTTCAGCGCACTTGCATCGCACACGGTTGAGCCAGTACCTCCACCTTAATTTTCTCGCGCTTGCGCAGGTGTGGTGATTCACATCGCACTTGTATCGCACACGGTTAAGATATTATACCCTATTCCGTTGAGCGTCATCAGAGTATTTGCAGCAAAAAATAACGTTAGAGAGGGTCAAAAGACAGCCACACTAGCATGTGGCCCAAATATATATGAGAGAAAAGGGAGGTTTGTGATGTTCAAAATTCCAACGCACAACTTTGACCGCGCGGGCCCACGGTTGGGCGCATCGGTGAAGATCGATGAGAGGGGACAGAAGTCAAGAACCACCTGGAAGGGGCTAAATATATGTACGAATATTGGGGATGTTTAAAACTTTAAATACACAATGCATAACTTTGGTGGCACCTACCTCGCAAACCCGAAAGCACCCTAACAACCACCTAGCTAGGATATATATATAATGACATAATGTCGTACCTAGCTAGGATGCTTGGCCCACCACCTCCCACTTCATGTCAACGGGGCGGATGCACGTAATGATCGATACTTTGGTAATACATGCATGTCTCCATGACCTACCATAAGACGGACCAATGAATCTATTGTTTGGTCAAATAACAGTTGTTGTTGTCGATCAACCGCTTGGGCCAATAGATTGAACCATCATAAAAATCGCACGAGAGGGACCACAAAACCAGCACCTCTTGCATGCGGCCCAAAATGATGTAATGCTGGGAAGGGGCGATGTGTGTTTTCAATATAGAGTAATGTACAATTTAGATGTGGTGCCTACCTCTTGATACAGACAAGAACCATGAAGGCAAGGTAGTTAAGGACGAGATACGTAGGGTTTGATGTAGGTTGAATCCAGCAAACCGAGCATGTGGGAGGGAATCCTGACAACACATGAGCTCGAGCTTTGGTTGAGCAACATGTGATGGCGACCGGCCCTAACACGAACTAGGAGGAATCCATTCATGTCCAACACATAATACCCCTCATTATCGGTCCAAGGGATGATATATACACACACACGGGGAGCCCACAGATATGCGTGTCGTCACAAAAAACCGCACAAGGGAGACGTGGTCGATCAGAAGACCCCGTATACACTACGTGCGGCCCGAAAATATGTATGGGTACGGTGGTGTGTGATGTGTTTAAATCCCAAATGCACAACTTTGATGGGCCACCAACTACATTACAAACCGAACACCGTACCCGACTCCAAGCCTGGTTCAATACGTACGATGTCAGTTTCCCAACTTCGAGGCAGCGGCGGCGGCGGGGGGGGGGGGGATCCCACGCATGCGCTTAAACTTTATTTGGTCTAGCATGGGACACATCTATCTAGACACACACACACACACACACACACACACACATCTATACACCTATATAGTGTGCGAATAACTTTGAAAGTTGGTCATTGGATGAAGCCAATCCGACGGTATAGATATGGCAATCCGTGCACTACTGGCCGTTGGATATCATCTACATTCCACCAGATTCTGCCACATGCATGTACAATCTAGAAGACTCCATGGTTGAACTTAAGCATAATGCACAAACCTCAAACACAGAAGCACTTCTCCTTTGTTCTCTAGAATCTTCCATATCTTGCCCAAACTTTTTTTAAATGAATTATCACTTTTTGTTTTTACCTTTACAATGCACAATTCCATGAATCTTAAAATAGATTTAGATTTTTTTATAAAACTAATTGATTTTGGATGAGATGAACTATAAGAATTAAACGAACATCTACATCATGCATATATGACTCAAAGCTTACATGCTATAGTGTGGTATTTATTCATAATTTGGTTACCAAATCTCATGTGTGCAATGCACGTGTACCTTACTTGTATCAATAGGAAACCATCATGGTCAAACCCTTCTCGTTCTGGGTCAAAGGGATAGATGAGTGTGGCCCCCTAAATGTCGGCAAAGGATAGTATATATACCTCGGCGAGCGCACAGATATGTGCCGCGTCTATAAGCCGCACAAGGGAGACATGCTCGAGAAGAACACCCTGCCCCCTATACCTTGCATGCAACCTGAAAAAAGGTTTATATAATCGCCATACAGGTCAAGTCAATCATTCTTTAATTTTTTAGAGAAAAAATAACCCATAAAAACATAGTAGGTTTATATAATCGCCATGACAAGTCCGGTCAATCATTCTTTAATTTTTAGAGCAAAAAATAACACATAAAAACATAGTCTACAAATTAGCAAAACAAGGATCCCAAGGTTTATATAATTGCCATGATAGGTCATCATAGAGATATATTAATATATCTCTATAATGACCGTGTCATGGCATTTAAATGAAGATTGAGATATGCAACTTCCCACCGGGTCACCCATCCTTGGACTACTCCAGCCCGAGCACACTTAACTTCTGCGTTCTATTCAACTAGGCTAGCGGATGGGAAGCCGACCCTTGCTAATAAGAATTGCCTCCTTGCCATTAAGGTGTTTCATGCTTTCGAAAGGGCTCAGGGTTGCCGTTCGATCTGGGAGCATCCAACGGTGCACACGTACGATCCGTGGGGTTTGGGTTCTGGCCAATCAAAACACACAACTCAGATCGCGCGCGTAGCAAAGGGGGGGCATCGGCCACGGTTTGATAGGCACACGGCTTTCGTGTGTGAACCATGTGCTATTTGAAAACATTTTTTGGAGGGGCTATTTGAAAACATTTACATGTGCTGTCAAACGGGATGAGGATCGCCGTTCGATCAAGGAGAATCCAACAGTGCAGACGTACGATCCGTGGGGTTTGGGTTCTGGCCAATCAGAACGCACGACTCAGATCACGCGCGCAGCAGGGGGGATATCATACGGAAACCAACATTCGGTGGAAACAGGTGAAAACCACAATAAAAAGATGTTTGAAGTTTCAAAAAAATTGAAAAAAAATGCGGGATGTTAAGAGGACGCTGTTTTATTGCCACACAAAATTTCAAGTTGAAACACATTACGAGATGTGAGCTATGTAAAAGACAAAATCAGTGTTGAATAGTGCCGAATAGTAATGTCACTATTTAGGGCTGAATTTGCCTTTTTCATAGCTCACATCTCGTAATGTTTTTCAACTTGAAATTTTGTGTCGCAATAAAACATCACCTTCTTAACATCCCACATTTTTTTCTTCTTCAGATTTTTATGAAACTTTAAAATATGGTTTCCACGAAGTTTTCATCGAATATCGGCTTTCGTGAGTGAACCGTGTGCTATTTGAAAACATTCCGTGAGAAGAATCTCGGTTTTTAAATCCTCGTGAATCCAAAACTAAGCTGAAAATCGTGAAACCTGGCATGGTGTCACGACATGGCACTTATATATCGAGGAATTTTTTCCGTCCATTGTGGCGCAAGTTTTATTACAAGCCTCTTACAAACCGGAGCTTCTCTCAAAGAAGCGTCGTGGTTCCGATAGGGAAACGTGTCCCCCTTGTGGGGGAAACGCAATCACTGCCTCTTTTCGGCTTGTATTTTCTTCTACGGGCGACATGGAATGACATGATATTCATGCTGAAATTTAAACTTATTCAGGGTTCGTTTGGCCTTTTTATACACTAATTGAGTTTCCTAGGTGAAAGGACATGCGGTGCCCCCATGTGTGGTTTTGGTAATTGATGACATTCTCTATGGACTAATGGTTGCCTTGAGTTTATTTGAAGGTTTTGTCCATAGGCTTTTCTTGGAGTACATGTGTTGGTTTCAAGGAGAGTTTTGTGTCGACCAAGGTGCTATTCAAGGAATTATCCAAAGATTGGTCATGTGAGTGTTGAGCTTATTGCAAGCATGTCTTGAAGAATAAGATTGTGTGATCATTCATGTCCACCTTCAAGACATCATCCAAATGAAGAGAGTTGGAAAGATTCAACACACAAAGCGCATAAGATGTACAGAGGGATCAAGTGATCCCATGGTATGGTAAGCATTGTCCATTACGCTTTGTGTACTAACCCATGGTCTTCGTGGAGAGTTCTTTGTGGGGTTAGGTTGCGGTGTGCAAGTTCAAGTAATGCATCACGAAGAGATCAAGTGCTTGAAGCTTGCCGTCCATTGTGGTGACAATGGACTTGTGAAGATGAGCGAAGAGAGGCTCACCCATAGTAGAGTATGGGGAGCAATCAACTAGTCTTCATCCCGCCAATGCAATCAAGAAAGGTGGTCCAACTTGAGGGAGTCAAGATCGTCATCATCTAGCTCAAGTGGACCATGTGCAAGGCAAAGGTTTGCCCTTGATAGGTTTTCTATTTTACGGTCTCATGGTAGTTGTGGAAGACCGGGTTATAGGATCGCTTGCCGTACTATCAAGGGGGCTCTCGATGAGTTGCTTGATCGTATCGCTCGTGAAAGAGATCAAACCATTGCATCCTTGCATCATCTTTTGGTTCTTGTTTGGTTCTTATCCTTGTGAGATTTGGAGCTTATGGTCATTTTTATGACAAGCTCGAGTTCATCGAAAACGGAGTTCTCATGCATCTTCTATGATGTTTTCGATGTTGGAGGATATGCCGGTTCTTCTCGGTTGGAGGTTTCACTCCTTTGTTTTCTAAGCATACCTCCCCTGCCTCTTCTTACTACTCGTTGTCTTGTTTCAAACAAGCTTGAGTTTGCTCAATTCGGAGCTCATTTGCAGAAGTTATGGCAGTTCTGGTTTTCCTTGGAGCTGCCCCTCTCTCGTTCGTTCGGTTGCACATGCGGTAGTAGTACCGCGACCTACAGCGGTAGTACCGTGAAGCCCCTAAGCGGTAGTACCGCTCCACGAAGCGGTAGTACCGCTCCCGGTAGTACTGCCGCTCCGATGAGCGGTAGTACCGCTCGCTGGCTTCGACTATACTACCTCAAGAGTACTGCGCCTACTACCGCCTCGATTCGAGACGATGTTTTCTCGTGTCGGGTTTTGCGGCACTAGTTGCGGCAGATAGGAGCGGTAGTACCGCTCTGAGCGGTAGTACCGCTCTACTCCCGCGGTAGTACCGCTCTGTGGCCAGTGGCCTGCCTCTCTCTTTAGCGCGGTAGTACCGCTAGGTAGGGAGCGGTAGTACCGCCCTCAGTGGTAGTACCGCCCTCAGCGGTAGTACCGCCCTTCCTTAGCGGTAGTACCGCTCTGTGCGGGGCTGTTCAGTGGGGTAACGGTTGGATTTTCCCCCTCCTATAAAAGGGGGTCTTCTTCCCCATTGAACCTTATCCTTTGAGCTCGTGTTCTTCCCCCATTGTTGACCTTCTTCGAGCTTGCTAACTCTCAATCCCTCCAATGATTCTTGCTAGTTCTTGAGGGAAAGAGAGAGGAGATCTAGATCCACGCTTCCACCAATCACTTTCTCCTCTAAGTGAGGGGAACCCCTTGGATCTAGATCTTGGAGTTCTTGGTGTTCTCCTTCTTGTTCTTCCTCTCATTTTCTTCCCTAGCATTAGTTGCTTTGGTGGGATTTGAGAGAGAAGGACTTGGGCACTCCGTGTGCCTTGCCATTGCATTTGGTGCATCGGTTTGAGTTATCCACGGTGATACGTGGAAGTTACAAGTTGAGAAGCTTATTACTCTTGGGTGCTTGGTGCCCTTGAGCTTGTTCCTCTTGGGTGCTTGGGCGCCCTAGACGGTTGGTGGTGTTCGGAGCTCAATCATTGTGGTGTAAAGCTCCGGCAAGCGTCGGGGTCTCCAATTAGGTTGTGGAGATCGCCCCGAGCAACTTGACGGGTTCCGGTGACCGCCCCAAGGGTTGCCAAAGTGTACGGGTTCGGTGACCGCCCCAAGGGTTGCCATTTGTAATGGTTCGGTGACCGCCTCAAGGGTCCCTTAGTGGAATCACGGCATCTTGCATTGTGTGAGGCGTGAGGAGATTACGGTGGCCCTAGTGGCTTCTTGGGGAGCATTGTGCCTCCACACCGCTCCAAACGGAGATTAGCATCCGCAAGGGTGTGAACTTCGGGATACATCGCTGCCTCCGCGTGCCTCGGTTATCTCTTACCCGAGCCCCTTTACTTATGCACTTTACTTTGTGATAGCCATATTGTTCTTTGTCATATATCTTGCTATCACATAGTTGTTTATCTTGCTTAGCATAAGTTGTTGGTGCACATAGGTGAGCCTAGTTGTTGTAGGTTTTGTGCTTGACAAATTAACCGCTAGGTTTATTCCGCATTTGTTCAAGCCTAAACCGTAATTATTTTAAAGCGCCTATTCACCCCCCCCCCTTCTAGGCGACATCCTCGATCTTTCACTAGGCATTTAATTCCCATAATTCAAATCTGAACTACAAATACATTCCCCATTCACCAAAATGGCTAGAAAGATTATACATGTGTCCTTGGGTGCATGTTTAGGTCCCATGCCAGGAATGGGTATGAATTACAACCGTACCAGTGTCATGGCTCATCCTCAAACATTTCGAATCTTGGTTTTTAAGTCCCCGTAAATCCTAAACTCACCAGAAAGTCATCAAAGGTGGCATGATGGTGTCACGTCATGGCACATATATGTCGTGGTAAAAACATTGTCCAATTTGGGCCAAGCTTTATTACAAACCTCTTACAAAAATTGGAGCTTCTCTCAGAGAAGCCTCGTGGTTTCGATAGGGAAACATGTTCCCCTTGTGGGCGAAACGTAATCACTGCCTCTTTTCGCCTTGTATTTTCTTCCACGGGCAACATGGAACGACATGATATCCGTGCTGAAATTTAAACTTATTCAGGGTTTGTTTGGCCTTTTTATACACTATTTGAGTTTGCTAGGCATTTCATGTCCATAATTCAAATATGAACTACAAATACATGCTCTAGTTCACCAAAATGGCTAGAAAAATTACACATGTGTCCTTGGGTTCATGTTTAGGTCTCATGCCAGGAATGGGAACGAATTACAACCGTACCGGTGTCCTGGCTCGTCCTCAAACATTTCGAATCTCGGTTTTTAAGCCCCCATAAATCCTAAACTCACCAGAAAGACATCAAAGGTGGCATGGTGTCATGTCATGGCACATATATGGCGTGGTAAAAACATTGACAATTTGGGCCAAGCTTTATTACAAACCTCTTACAAACCGGAGCCTGTCGCAAGAACCCTCGTGGTTTCGATAGGGAAACGTGTTCCCTTGTGGGCCAAATGATAATCACTCCCTCTTTTAGCCTCGTATTTTCTTCTACACGGGACACGGGACAACTGGAGATTCACGCTGAACTTTGAAATTATTCAGGGTTTGTTTGGCCTTTTTTATTCATTAATTGAGTTTTCTAGGCATTTCAATGTCCATAATTCAAATCTAAACTACAAATACATGCTCCAGTGCACCAAAATGGCTAGAAAAAACATAGATTTTTCCTTGGGGTGCATGTTTAGGTCCCATGGAACGAATGGGAACGTATTCAACCGTCTCGCCGTCCTGGCTTGGCCACAAACATTGTGAATCTCGGTTTTTAAATCTCTATAAATCCAAAACTCACCAGGAAATCATGAAACTTGGCATGGTGTCACTACATGGTACATATAATTGTCCAATTTGGGCGAAGCTATATTACAAGCCTTTTACAAACCGGAGCCTGTCGCAACCCTCGTGGTTCCTAGAGGGAAACATGCCCCTCTTGTGGGCTTAAACGATAATCGCTGCCTCTTCTCGCCTTTGAACTTTGTTTTCTACAGCAACATAGAATAACAGGAGTGTCGGGCTGAAATTTGAAACTGTTCAGGTCTGCTTGGCCATTGTATATATATTACTAATTACTAAGTTTTCTATGCATTTAATGTAGTCCATAATTCAAATTTGAACTACAACCACATGCTCCAGTGAAGCAAAATGGGTGGGAAATCGTACATGTGTCATTGGGTGCATGTTTAGGTCTCATTTAAAGAATGGGAATGAATTACAAACTTGTCATCGTCCTGAAACATTGAGAATCTCAGTTTTGAAGTCCCAATAAATCAAAAAGTCACCCAAAAAACATGAAAATTGGCATGGTTTCATGACATGGCACATATATGCCGTGGTAAAAAAATCGTCCAGTTTGAGAAGAGGCGCACACATTAGTAGCCAACGAAGTCCTTTTTGAAACAAAAAGCTGACACGTTAATATCGCAAACGGTTGTATTATATTAACCGTGTCGAAATTTAACCATACTCGATGACGTGCGTGCAACTGTTTGATTAGACGGGACGAGCGCGAGAAGTCCGCCGTGCAGGCTTGACGGGACGCGTGCGAGCAGTCCGCCGCGCAGGCTCGACGGGACGCGTGCATCATGTCCACCTCACAGGCTCGACGGGACACGTGCGAGAAGCAATGCCGCCCATGCTCACTAGGAAGAGAGCTCTTTGACCTCCATGCACCAGCCGTCGCCCTCCTCGCTCACAACTTCTCCATTAATGGGTTAATTAAAGCACCTGGACGGAGGGTGTTTGCTTGTGATCCCATGGCAGCATTTGCTTTATTCGTGTTTTCAACTCATATTCTGCCCTAATTTAAATTGCCACATATATAGGGCAACGGATAATGCGACCACAAATAAAATGGCAACGGATAATACGACGACAAATTTATAATGGCGCAGATAATAATTGTCTTACATATTCCGGATAATTTAAAATGCCACATGCGGCAAAGCCCGGAAGACACGGGGGCAAGAGAAGAAGGAAATTGCAAACAACGATCTGGGTCGCTACTGTCTCTACTCGTCGATGGATCGCCGGGCAGCAAAATCCTCCAGCTCCTTCAATTCCTCACGACTTTGCTTGAAAGCAGCCACGGATTCCTCCACCTCCTGCTCGCACTCGATCCGGAGCTTCCTCATGCCACCCATTAGTTCCTCGACGACCGCTTTCAGCGTCATCTCTGAGGCAATCGCTTCCGCTCATGCGGCATCTTCCACCGGGCGGCCTCCTCCTTCTCAGCGACAACTTGAGGAGCTTCGCATTGTCACCCATGAGTTGCTCGACGAGGCCGGTCGCCTTGTCAACCAAGGCATCGCTGATCTTGAGCAGCTTCATCAAGCCGTCGACCAGCTCCTTCTGCGTAGTGACGCCAGTGCTACCTCTTGAGCACTGCGTTAGTTTTCCCTTGAAGAGGAAAGGGTGATGTAGCAAAGTAGCGTAAGTATTTCCCTCAGTTTTTGAGAACCAAGGTATCAATCCAGTAGGAGGCCACGCTCAAGTCCCTCGTACCTACACAAACAAATAAGAACCTTGCAACCAACGCGATAAAGGGGTTGTCAATCCCTTCACGGCCACTTGCAAAAGTGAGATCTGATAGAGATGATAAGATAATATTTTTAGTATTTTTATGATAAAGAGTAAAAGTAAAGAAAGCAAAATAAACGGTGATAGAAATAACGGTAGATTAATATGATAGAGAATAGACCCGGGGGCCATAGGTTTCACTAGTGGCTTCTCTCAAGAGCATAAGTATTACGGTGGGTGAACGAATTACTGTCGAGCAATTGATAGAATTGAGCATAGTTATGAGAATATCTAGGTATGACCATGTATATAGGCATCACGTCCGTGACAAGTAGATCGACTCACCTTTTGCATCTACTACTATTACTCCACACATCGGCCGCTATCCAAAGATGCATCTAGAGTATTAAGTTCATAAGAACGGAGTAACACTTTAAGCAAGATGACATGATGTAGAGGGATAAACTCAAGCAATATGATATAAACCCCATCTTTTATCCTCGATGACAACAATACAATACGTGTCGTTTCCCCTCATCACATCGGGATCGAGCACCGCAAGATTGAATCCAAAGCTAAGCACTTATCCCATTGCAAGATAGATCAATCTAGTAGGCCAAACCAAACTGATAATTCGAAGAGACTTGCAAAGCTAACCAATCATACATAAAAGAATTCAGAGGAGATTCAAATATTGTTCATAAACCCACAATTCATCGGATCTCGACAAACACACCGCAAAAACAGTTACATCGAATAGAACTCCAAGAAGATCGAGGAGAACTTTGCATTGAGATCCAAAGAGAGAGAAGAAGCCATCTAGCTAATAACTATGGACCCAAAGGTCTGAGGTAAACTACTCATACATCATCGGAGAGGCTATGGTGTTGATGTAGAAGCCCTCCATGATCGATGCCCCCTCCGGCGGAGCACCGGAAAAGGTCCCAAGATGGGATCTCATGGGTACAGAGTTGCGGCGGTGGAAATAGGTTTTCGTGGTGCTCCTAGATGGTTTCGGGGTACGTAGGTATATATAGGCGGAAGAAGTAGGTCGGTGGAGCAACGAGGATGGAGGGCACGCCCAGGGGGGTAGGCGCGCGCCCCTACCTCGTGGCCTCCTCGTTGATTTCTTGACGTCCACTCCAAGTCCTATGGATCACGTTTGTTCCAAAAATCACGCTCCCGAAAGTTTCATTCCGTTTGGACTCCGTTTGATATTCCTTTTCTGCGAAACACTGAAATAGGCAAAAAAAACAGCAATTTGCATTGGGCCTTGGGTTAATAGGTTAGTCCCAAAAATAATATAAAAGTGCATAATGAAGCCCATTAAACATCCAAAACAAAATATATAATAGCATGGAGCAATCAAAAATTATAGATACATTGGAGACGTATCAAGCATCGCCAAGCTTAATTCCTGCTCGTCCTCGAGTAGGTAAATGATAAAAATAGAATTTTTAATGTGGAATGCTACCTAGCATATTCTTCAATGTAATTTTCTTTATTGTGGCATGAATGTTCAGATCCAAAAGATTCAAGATAAAAGTTTAGTATTGACATAAAAATAATAATACTTCAAGCATACTAACCAAGCAATTATGTCTTCTCAAAATAACATAGCCAAAGAAAGCTCATCCCTAGAATATCATGTAGTTTGGCCATGCTTCATTTTCGTCACACAAGAATGCTCTCATCTTGCACAACCCCGATGACAAGCCAAGCAATTGTTTCATACTTTAGTAATCTCAAACTTTTTCAACTTTCATGCAATACATGAGCGTGAGCCATGGACATAGCACTATGGGTGGAATAGAATATGATAATGGGGGTTGTGTGGAGAAGACAAAAAAAGAGAAAGTCTCACATTGACGCGGCTAATCAACGGGCTAGGGAGATGCCCATCAATTGATGTCAATGCAAGGAGTAGGGATTGCCATGCAACGGATGCACTAGAGCTATAAATGTATGAAAGCTCAACAAAAGAAACTAAGTGGGTGTGCATCCAACTTGCTTGCTCACGAAGACTTAGGGCATTTGAGGAAGCCCATTGTTGGAATATACAAGCCAAGTTCTATAATGAAAAATTCCCACTAGTATATGAAAGTGACAAAACAAGAGACCCTCTATCATAAAGATCATGGTGCTACTTTGAAGCACAAGTATGGAAAAAGGATAAGCATTTTCCCTCTCTTTTTTTTTGGGCCTTCTCTTTTTTTAATTGGACTTCCTTTTTTTTGTTTTTTTGGGACAATGCTCTATTAATAATGATCATCACACTTCTATTTATTTACAACTCAATGATTACAACTCGATACTAGAACAAAATATGACTCTATATGAATGCCTTCGGTGGTGTACCGGGATGAGCAATGAATAAAGAGTGAAATGTATGAAATAATATGCATGGTGGCTTTGCCACAAATACGATGTCAACTACATGATCATGCAAGGCAATATTACAACGATGAAGCATGTCATAATAAACGGAACGGTGGAAAGTTGCATGGCAATATATCTCGGAATGGCTATGGAAATGCCATACTAGGTAGGTATAGTGGCTGTTTTGAGGAAGATATAAGGAGGTTTATGTGTGATAGAGCGAATCGTATCACGGGGTTTGGATGCACCAAATAAGTTTGCGCCTAACTCTCAAGGTGAGAAAGGGCAATGCACTGCATCAAGAGGCTAGCAATGATGGAAGGTTGAGAGTGCGTATAATCCATGGACTCAAAGATTAGTCATAAAGAACTCACATACTTATTGCAAAAATCTACAAGTCATCAAAAACCAAGCACTACGCGCATGCTCCTAGGGGGATAGATTGGTAGGAAAAGACCATTGCTCGTCCCCGACCGCCACTCATAAGGATGACAATCAAAGAACACGTCATGTTTCAAATTTGTTACACAACGTTTACCATACGTGCATGCTATGGGACTTGCAAACTTCAACACAAGTATTTCTCAAATTCACAACTACTCAACTAGCACAACTTTAATATTGTCGGATTTCGGGTTCCGGCTGACCCTCTAGGTTTGAACTCTGGGGTGCACGCGGAGATCTCACCTCCTACCTACCTACACCTTGTCGCCTCGCAAGGATCTAAACTACACAAAGAGCAACACAAGGGACACAAGGTTTATACTGGTTCGGGCCACCGTTGTGGTGTAATACCCTACTCCAGTGTGGTGTGTGGTGGATTGCCTCAGGGGCTGATGATGAACAGTACAAGGAAGAACAACCTCGTGAGGGTCTGTTCTTGGCCGGTGCGATGAACTGATAGGGGGAGTTCGGTCGCTTCTCTCTCTCTTTGGATTTGAGATTGATCTCTAGCTCTCTTCCAGATGCCTCTACCCTGTGGGTGGCTAGTCCTATTTATAGGCAAAGGCCCTGGGCCTCTTCCCAAATATTGAGCGGGAAGGGCGCCAACAATTGGCCATTTTGAAGGGGAACATCTAGTACACTTATCTTGACTAAAGTCGGTCCTCGCCTGCCAAAGACTCTGAAGGTGACGCCGGCTTGGGCTCCATGATGACCTCCTTATTGCCGTTGTGTTGGTCTTGGTCTTGTTGCACCGTGCCTTTGCTTGATGCTCTCGCCTGCGCTTGCCTCCTTTGCACCAAAGAGGAAATGAGGACATCACATGGCTGGCGCCTCCTGGGCGCCCTCGGTAAATCATGGCTATGCGTCATGGGCACCTCGTGAGGTACCCCACCTGATCTCTCCGCCTCGCGAGCCAGCCTAACGAGGCCGTGCCCGAGGAAGCTTCCTCGTCGCCCGCCTCATGAGGCTTGGCCTCGCGAGGGTCTTGAGCTTGTCTTGATGAAGATGGGCCGCATTAGGCCACCCTTGAGCCACGCCAGCAGTGCAAGTCTGGGTACCCCCGTTCCCAGAACGCCGACAGTAGCCATCGGGCCCAAGGCGCGCCTGGACTTGGCTTAGCAGAGAGGTGAAGGGGCAAGTGTGAAGCGCCGCGGGCCCTAACAGCCTGCGGCCTTGGGCGCCGCGTGGCGGTTGATTGGACGTGGGTGTCTCCACTTCCCCACGACGCCTAAGCAATCGCACGAATTGACAAGTCCCTGCATGCAAAGCGGGTCATGATTACCTGTGATCGTGGAGGTCGACGGTTGGCCTTCCCCGGCTATAAGCACGGAACGGCGTGTGCCCTTCTAGTCCATCTCTTCTTGCTTCTCCTTCTTCTCCATCCTTGCCCTTGCTCCACATTGCGGCGATGGCTCCGATCCGCCGGTTCTCCGCAGAAGGGAAAGGAAAGGCCCCCCGAGAGGGTCCCGATCCGCTTCCGCCGAAGAAACGGCTAGCCCTCTGCCGTCGAGATGAGGGTGCCCGGCAGGAGGTGTCGAGGCTCTGCACGAGCGGCCACCGCCAGGGTTCCCGCTGCCCTTGTACGCCCGCATTGAGGGCCCTGAAGGAGTCGATGCCGAGCGCCATGGACGACGCCGCCGTCGGCGCCGGCGGGTCACGGCGGTGCGCATTGTTCCTCCTGGAGTCCATGCCGAGGGCTCCTCTCGAAAGTTTGTGCTCCACGCCGCCATGCCTCCTCAGCCTTGGATTCGCCTTCCTCCCTCCTTCGCCTTCGTGATTCCGCAGAGGGGATCTCTGGAGCTCTGGTTGCAGCACGCCGGCTGCAGCACCCTTGCGACCGGAGCGGAGGTTGCGATCGTCGCTCCGGGCAAGGTCTTCATGACTCGAGGCTGGGGCGAGATCGCCCGGGTCTGCAGGACGAGGGTGTTGGAAATATGCCCTAGAGGCAATAATAAATTGGTTATTATTATATTTCCTTGTTCATGATAATCGTTTATTATCCATGCTATAATTGTATTGATAGGAAACTCAGATACATGTGTGGATACATAGACAACACCATGTCCCTAGTAAGCCTCTAGTTGACTAGCTCGTTGATCAACAGATGGTTAAGGTTTCCTGACCATGGACATTGGATGTCGTTGATAACGGGATCACATCATTTGGAGAATGATGTGATGGACAAGACCCAATCCTAAGCCTAGCACAAAGATCGTAGTTCGTATGCTAAAGCTTTTCTAATGTCAAGTATCTTTTCCTTAGACCATGAGATTGTGCAACTCCCGGATACCGTAGGAATGCTTTGGGTGTACTAAACGTCACAACGTAACTGGGTGGCTATAAAAGTGCACTACAGGTATCTCCGAAAGTGTCTGTTGGGTTGGCACGAATCGAGACTGGGATTTGTCACTTCTTGTAAACGGAGAGGTATCTCTGGGCCCACTCGGTAGGACATCATCATAATGTGCACAATGTGACCCAGGGGTTGATCACGGGATGATGTGTTACGGAATGAGTAAAGAGACTTGCCGGTAATGAGATTGAACAAGGTATTGGGATACCGACGATCGAATCTCGGGCAAGTACAATACCGCTAGACAAAGGGAATTGTATACGGGATTGATTGAGTCCTTGACATCGTGGTTCATCCGATGAGATCATCGTGGAACATGTGGGAGCCAACATGGGTATCCAGATCCCGCTGTTGGTTATTAGCCGGAGAACGTCTAAGTCATGTCTGCATGGTTCCCGAACCCGTAGGGTCTACACACTTAAGGTTCGATGACGCTAGGGTTATAAAGGAAGTTTGTATGTGGTTACCCAATGTTGTTCGGAGTCTCGGATGGGATCCCGGACATCACGAGGAGTTCCGGAATGGTCCGGAGGTAAAGATTTATATATGGGAAGTCCTATTTTGGCCACCGGAAAATGTTCGGGATTTTTCGGTATTGTACCGGGAAGGTTCTAGAAGGTTCCGGAGTGAGGCCCACTTGCATGGGGGGACCCACATGAACGTGGGTAGTGGGGGCAAGGCCTCACACCCCTGGTCAAGGCGCACCAAGATCCCCCCTTAGAAGGAATAAGATCATATCCCAAAGGGATAAGATCAAGATCCCTAATAAAGGGGGATAACAATCGGTGGGGAAGGAAATGATGTGATTTCTTTCCTCCCACCTTTGCCAACGCCCCAATGGACTTGGAGGGCAAGAAACCAGCCCCCTCCACCCCTATAAATAGTGGGGAGGCGCATGGGAGCTGGACCCTTGCCCCTGGCGCAGCCCTCCCCCTCTCCAACTCCACATCCTCCTCAGTAGTGCTTGGCGAAGCCTTGCAGGATTGCCACACTCCTCCATCACCACCACGCCGTTGTGCTGCTGTTGGATGTAGTCTTCCTCAACCTCTCCCTCTCTCCTTGCTGGATCAAGGCATGGGAGACGCCACCGGGTTGTCTGCAGCGTGTTGAACGCGGAGGTGCCGTCTGCTCGGCACTAGGATCTCCGTGATATGGATCACGCATTTAGCACGACTCCTTCAACCCCGTTCTCTTGAACGCTTCCGCTTAGCGATCTACAAGGGTATGTAGATGCACTCTCCTTCTCCTCGTTGCTGGTTTCTCCATAGATAGATCTTGGTGACACGTAGGAAAATTTTGAATTTCTGCTACGTTCCCCAACAGTGGCATCATGAGCCAGGTTTATTGCATATAATCTTTGCACGAGTAGAACACAAAGTAGTTGTGGGCGTTGATTTTGTTCAATATGCTTACCGTTACTAGTCCAATCTTGTTTCGACGGTATTGTGGGAAGAAGCGGCCCGGACCGACCTTACACGTACACTTACGTGAGACAGGTTCCACCGACTGACATGCACTTGGTGCATAAGGTGGCTAGCGGGTGCCAGTCTCTCCCACTTTTGTCGGAATGGATTCGATGAAAAGGGTCCTTATGAAGGGTAAATAGAAATTGGCATATCACGTTGTGGTTTTGCGTAGGTAAGAAACGTTCTTGCTAGAAACCCATAGCAGCCACGTAAAACATGCAAACAACAATTAGAGGACGTCTAACTTGTTTTTGCAGGGGTATGCTATGTGATGTGATATGGCCAAGAAGAATGTGATGAATGATATGTGATGTATGAGATTGATCATGTTCTTGTAATAGGAATCACGACTTGCATGTCGATGAGTATCACAACCGGCTGGAGCCATAGGAGTTGTCTTAATTTATTGTATGACCTGCGTGTCATTGAACAAATGCCATGTAATTACTTTACTTTATTGCTAACCGGTAGCCATAGTAGTAGAAGTAATGGCGAGACAACTCCATGGAGACACGATGATGGAGATCATGATGATGGAGATCATGGTGTCATGCCGGTGACGATGATGATCATGGAGCCCCGAAGATGGAGATCAAAAGGAGCAAAATGATATTGGCCATATCATGTCACTATTTGATTGCATGTGATGTTTATCATGTTTATACATCTTATTTGCTTAGAACGACGGGTAGTAAATAAGATGATCCCTCATTAAAATTTCAAGAAAGTGTTCCCTAACTGCAGCTGCGAAAGTTAAGTTCGTTTCAAGCACCACGTGATGATCGGGTGTGATAGATTCTTACGTTCACATACAACGGGTGTAAGCCAGATTTACACACGCCAAACACTTAGGTTGACTTGACGAGCCTAGCATGTATGCACATGGCCTCGGAACACAAGAGACCGAAAAGGTCGAGCATGAGTCGTATGGTAGATACGATCAACATGAAGATGTTCACCGATGATGACTAGTCCGTCTCACGTGATGATCGGACACGGCCTAGTTGACTCGGATCATGTAATCACTTAGATGACTAGAGGGATGTCTATCTGAGTGGGTGGTCATTAGATGAACTTAATTATCCCGAACATAGTCTACAGATATGTGCACCTTATGTCGTAAGCTCGTGCTTTTGTTCCACTGTTTAGATATGTTCCTAGAGAAAATATAGTTGATAGTTGATCAGAAGCGATTATGCGGACGTAAAAAGCTTATGTCCTTAATGCACCGCCAGTGTGTTGAACCCCAAACGCCGCCCTGTGGATGTTGCGAACATCGGACATACACGTTTTGATAACTACGTGATAGTTCAGTTAAACGGTTTAGAGTTGAGGCACCAAAGACGTTTTTCGAAACATCGCGGAACATATGAGATGTTTCGAGGGCTAAAATTGGTATTTCAGGCTCGTGCCCACGTCAAGAGGTATAAGACCTCCGACGATTTTCTTAGCCTGCAAACTAAGGGAGAAAAGCTCAATCGTTGAGCTTGTGCTCAGATTGTCTGAGTGCAACAATCACTTGAATCGAGTGGGAGTTGATCTTCCAGAGATAGTGATGTTTCTCCAAAGTCATTGCCACCAAGCTGCTACAGCTTCGTGATGAACTATAACAAATCACGGATAAATATAATGATCCTTGAGATATTCGCGATGTTTGACACCGCGAAAGTAGGAATCAAGAAGGAGCATCAATTGTTGATGGTTGGTGAAACCACTAGTTTCAAGAAGGGCAAGGGCAAGAAGGGATACTTCATGAAACAGCAAATCAACTGCTGCTCTAATGAAGAAACCCAAGGTTGAACCAAACCCGAGACTAAGTGCTTCTGTAATAAGGGGAACAGCCACCGGAGCAGAATTACCCTAGATACTTGGTAGATGAGAAGGCTGGCAAGGTCGATAGAAGTATATTGGATATACATTAAGTTATTGTGTACTTTACTAGTACTCCTAGTAGCACCGTGGTATTAGATACCGGTTCGGTTGCTAAGTGTTAGTAACTCAAATAAAAGGCTACGTAATAAACGGAGACTAGCTAAAGGTGACTTGACGATATGTGTTGAAGTGTTTCCAAGTTTGATGTGATCAAACATCGCACGCCTCCCTCTACCATCAAGATTAGTATTAAACCAGAATAATTGTCATTTGGTGTTTGCGTTGAGCATAGACATGATTGGATTATGTCTATCGCAATACGCTTATTCATTTAAGGAGAATAATGGTTACTCTATTTATTTGAATAATACCTTCAATGGTCTTGCACCTAAAGGGATGGTTTATTGAATCTCGATCATAGTAATACACATTTTCATGCCAAAAGATATAAGATAGTAATGATGGTACCACTTACTTGTGGTAATCGCCATGTAAGTCATATTGGTATAAAACGCATGAAGCTCCATGTTGATGGATCTTTGGACTCACTCGCTTTTGAAAAGTTTGAGACATGCGAACCATGTCTATTGGTGTATACGCATGAAGAAACTCCATGCAGGATGGATCGCTTTGGACTCACTTGATTTTGAATCACTTGAGATATGCAAATCATACCACATGGGCAAAATTACTGAAAAGCCTCGGTTTCAAAGAAGATGGAACAAGATAGCAACTTTTGGAAGTAACACATTTTGATGTGTGCAGTCCAATGAGTGCCGAGGCATGCTGATGAATATCGTTATGTTCTTTCTTCACGGATGATTTGAGTAGATACCGAGTGTATTTACTTGATGAAACACAAGTATGAATTATTGAATGGTTCAAGTAATTTCAGAGTGAAGTTGAAGATCATCGTGACAAGAGGATAAAATGTCTATGATATGATCATAGAGATGAGTATCCGAGTTACGAGCTTTGTACGCAATTAAGACATTGTGGAAATTGTTTCACAATAAATACCGCTGGAACACCATAGTGTGATGGTGTGTCCAAACATCATAGTTGCACCCTATTGGATATGATGCGTACCATGATGTCTCTTATCGAATTACCACTATCGCTCATGGGTTAGGCATTAGAGACAACCACACTCACTTTAATAGGGCACCACGTAATTCCGTTGAGACGACACCGCTTGAACTATGGTTTGGAGAAACCTAAATTGTCGCTTTCTTAAAAGTTTGGGGCTGCGACGCTTATGTGAAAAAGTTTCAGGTTGATAAGCTCAAACCCAAAGCGGATAAAATGCTTCTTCATAGGACACCCAAAACAGTTGGGTATACCTCCAGTCTCAGTTCCGGAAGCAAAAAGGATTGTTTCTAGAATTAGGTCCTTTCCCGAGAAAAGTTTCTCTCGAAAGAATTGAGTGGGAGGATGGTGGAGACTTGATGAGGTTATTGAACCGTCACTTCAACAAGTGTGTAGCAGGGCACAAGAAGTTGTTCTTGTGGCGCCTACACCAATTGAAGTAGAAGCTTATGATAGTGATCATGAAGTTTTGGATCAAGTCACTACACTGCCTCGTGAGGGTCACAAGGATGCGTACTACTCGAGTGGTACAAAGTAATCCTGTCTTGAATGTCATGTTGCTAGACAACAATGAACCTACGAGCTATGAAGAAGCGATGGTGGGCCCGGATTCCGACGAATGGCTCAAGGCCATAACATCCGAGAGAGGATCCATGACTTTGGAAGAAATACTTGATGGTCGTAAGGACGTTGGGTAAAGATGGATTTTAAAAGGAAGATGTACAATGATGGTAAGTATCACCATTAAGAAAGCTCAACTTGTCGTTAAAGATGTTTTCCGACAAGTTCAAGGAGTTGACTACGGTGAGGCTTTCTCACTCGTAAGCGATGCTAAGAGTCTGTTGGAATTGGATTAGCAATTATCGCATGATTGATGAAATCTTGCGTATAGGATGTCAAAACATTGTTTCCTCGACGTTATACTTGAGGAAAGGTTGTATGTGATACAACTAGAAGGTTTTGTCAATCCCGAAAGATGCTAACAAGTATGCAAAGCTCCGACAATCCTTCTAAGGACTGGAGTAAGCATCTCGGAGTTGGAATGTACGCTTTGATGAGATGATCAAAGATTTTGGGTTTATAGAAAGTTTGTGAGAAACTTGTATTTCCAAAGAAGTGAGTGGGAGCACTATAGAATTTCTGATAAGTATATGTGAATGACATATTGTTGATCGGAAATGATGTAGAATTTCCGGAAAGCATATAGGGTTATTTGAAAAGTGTTTTTCAATATAAAACCTGAATTAAGCTGCTTGAACAGTGAGCATCAAGATATATGAGGATAGATAAAAAGGGCTAAATGGTACTTTCAAATGAGCACATACCTTGACATGATCTTGAAGGTGTTCAAGATGGATCTACCAAAGAAGGAGTTCTTGCCTGAGTTGTAAGGTATGAAGTTAAGAGTTAAAGCTCGACCACGGCAGAAGAGAGAGAAAGGACGAAGGTCGTCCCCTATGCTTCAGACATAGGCTCTGTAGTATGCTATGCTGTGCACCGCACTGGAAGTGTGCCTTGCCATGAGTCTGGCAAGGGGGTACAAGAGTGATCCAGGAATGGATCATTGGACAGCGGTGTAGCGACCCGACCTCAGACGGTCAAGCCTCTGTGTTACTGTGCCATCCCTGGATCAGTATGCTGGCACACACAGTACATCAATGTATATATCAAAGTGCAATCACATGCATAAATAACGTAAAACTGATATATACCTCATAATACTCAGCGGAAACAATCAAACGGGTGTGGAGTCCCATCAACGCCATCGGCAGGTTGAGTGTAGACCGTAACCCTGTACCGTACTCTTACTCGTCAGAAGAAAGTATCTGCAACATGATACGTTGCAGCCGTGTAGGTCAGTACATTGAATGTACCGGCAAGATCACAATATGAGAAAATAGATGATAAAACTATACTATATGCAATATGGCTTTATGGCTCTGTATCTGAGTTTTGTTTGCATAAAAGCTGATTTTATTTTCCCTACATCAAAGGAATAGAATGAAGTCTGTACTAAGGAGTTTTCTATCATGACATGGTTCCGCCAACCGATGTCTCATAGCCCAAAAATTCATCATATGTTGCCCACAATTAAGTTATCAATCCGGTGTTGAGAGTTCCGAGATAGATCCAAGTCCAGATGCTCAAATTGTCCGTGAATCGGGACACGGCTAATCGATTAGGTTATAACCTCCGCAGAGGTTTGTACACTTTACCCGCAAGATTCGATCCCTCTCTTTACGCTCTCGCACTTCAGAGTGTTTGAGAACAAGATGACCAAACATGGTCTTCCAAAGAGTTCCTCGACCACCGTCTGCACTCCATCCAATCCTACCGTAGTTCTACATCCGCTAGCACCGCCCCACCAGAGTCACAACTAAGGTCAACCAAGCCAGAGCCCATAATGACTTGCGGTTGCACAGGTAAGCTTCGGCGTGAAGTATTCTTCCGCCTCTTTGAGTCTGGGTGAAGCTTTCCGCAAGATGTCATGGCGCTTCTCCATGCATCCCGCCAACCACTGGGTTCTCCAGGTGCCCGCCAACCGCCCTTCACCCAAAGAGTGTGTATTGAATTCTGTCTCGAGTCTTGAAGTCTTGAGGTCTTGAAGATGCAGTCCTTGCAGATTCCATCATGGAGTTGTCGTCATTGACGAGAGTCCTCCATTCTCACACCACTCCAGTACTCATACCAACCCCGCCTACTATAGCGTAGCATAAAAATAAATTATCGTCCCGGCTTGGTAACAGGGAGATGGGTTCCTACCTCATGCATACTACTCAACTACAAGGATTCAATACCACTATCGAGGGATGGTTGCAAAGATGTCACTA
Source organism: Aegilops bicornis (assembly GCA_021605145.1). Classification (NCBI taxonomy): domain Eukaryota; kingdom Viridiplantae; phylum Streptophyta; class Magnoliopsida; order Poales; family Poaceae; genus Aegilops; species Aegilops bicornis. The sequence goes on along the minus strand of CM038671.1, from coordinate 439,159,281 downwards.
AATGCAATAAAAACATAGGTATGAAAGCATGGTCAAAGTGAACTTGCTCGGTAATACTTGATGAAGATAACAACGCTGTCGAAAATGACTTGGTAGAACTAATCGTCACTCCGCTGAAAATCTATATAGTCAAACATAGCATTCACATAAGCAAACATCCTAGCAAACAATTTTAGCACTCAAATAACAATCAAAACAGCAAGGAAAATCGATAATAAAACTCAAACAAAATCAAAAGAAACTTCAAATAAAACTACAAAGAAAAACTACTAACGAAGATCTATGACTTTGCTACAAACATCTAATATAGTTTTGCCGTAAGTAAAAACTTAACAACAATTAAAATACTAAACTAATAAATTAACAGAAAATAAAATGTAAAATAACTAATTTAACAGAAAGTATTTTTTTCCATAAAATTTTATTTGCAAAAAGAAACAAATAAAAAGCTTTTATAAAACTCTAACTATGACCTATAGAAGGTTTCATACAAAACTAAGGAAAATAATTTTTTTTAAGTAAAAATAAATTTTCTCCTGTTGTCTAACAGAAACTCAACTAATTTTGTCAAAAGTGACAAAAAGAAATAATTTAAAACTAATAAAAACAATAAATAAAAAGCTAAAACAGAACTAATATTAAAACAGTACTGTTTTGCTAAAAGCCTAATTTAAATTAACCTGAAAATAAAATACTAAATACTACTGGATAAACAAAGGTCCTAGAGACCAGGAGCAAAAAGAATTAATTAAAACCTATTTTTAAACTCCCGGAATAAGCAAAACAAGCTTTAATTCAAATCTGATCTAACTCAATTTTTATAAATCCAAACATAGATAAATAATATATTTTGGAAACTACAAGAAAATTGTGATCTAACGCAAAAAGAATCAGCATCATTGGACTTCTAGATCAAAAGTTATAAGCTAAACAAGAACGGAACTAAATCTGTTACGGAAATAAATCTGAAAAACGAGAACGGAGTTACGTGTACGTGAGGCAGAGATGGCAGGAAGGAGACGGTGATGTGGAGGGCTGCTCCGGCGAGGGGGCGAGGTCGTCGGCGAGGGTGTGGGTGGCGGAGGAGGGGGTCGGCGCTTGGGGAGGTGGCGCTGGGCGATGGGGAGGTTCCAGGAGAGCTTCTGGTGAGCGTTTCTAGGCAGGAAAAGGAGGACGGTGGCGAGGAGGCTACGGGCAGGGAGGGGGCGTGGTGATGGGAAAAATGGAACGAGGAGAGGGAGGGGGTTTTATAGGCGGTCTCGGGAGGCGCTGGGATGGAAAGAAGAGCGAGATCGGGAAGGTGGAGATTCCTGTCTCCATGGATATGGAAAGCTTCTGTAACGTGAGAGGAAACAAAGGAAGGAGATGATCTCTTGTTGGGCTAGAATAGGAAAGTGCTTAATGGGCCAACAGGTTTTTCCTAATAAAAACGATTCCATTCCTATTTTTAAAATTAGGAAACTAAAACAATAAAAAGGAAATCAAATCAATTTGGAATAAAGAGTTTTTATATACTAAAATTATCAGAAAAATAAAATGTAGATGATGAGCATTATTCCACGGCCAAAATAAAAACTTTAAAAAAATGTTTTTCAGAAAATCCCTAAAGGCTTTATTTCTTTTTGCAAATAATTTTTTTTAAATAAAAACTTTGGTTTTTCTTGGCTCAAATATTTTCAAAAATGCCACTGATTTTGGAGGGTCATTTTCCTCCGCTCTTTCTTGCTTGCAAGAATTTATTTTCGGGTATTTCTCGGGAAGAAAAATAGAGAAGCAAGTGCAAATATTTGAAAGAATTAAATTGTAAAACTCCGTTCAAATTTTTATAGTTGAAGAAGTCATGTCATCTTCTCTCATTGATTTTAATAGGATGAATTTGAATTTACCGGAGAAGGGGAAAGTCATTTTATTCCCTCTCATTCAAATGTTTTTGAAAAGGTTCAAATTTCACTCAAGTTTAATTCACTCAAACAAACAAACAAACAATTCAATTAATTATATTAACATTCCAAAATTTGGGATGTTACAAGCGGTCAAAATTCTCCTTGGAGTAAATAAGGACATGTTTCTCGATCATGGAGGTGATAAAGAGTTCGGCGTAAAGGGTTACGTCGATGCAAGCTTTAACACCTATCCGAGCGACTCTGAGTAGCAAACCGGATACGTATAGTGGAGCAACCATTTGGAATAGCTCCAAGTGGAGCGTGGAAGCAGCATTTACAATATGACATAGAGATTTGCGAAGTACATACGGATCTGAATGTTGTAGACCCATTGACTAAAACCTCTCTCACAAGCAAAACATGATCAAACCCCAGAACTCATTAAGTCTTAATCACATGATGATGTGAACTAGTTTAGTGACACTAGTAAACTCTTGGATGTTTGTCACATGGAGATGTGACCTATGAGTGTTGATCACATAGCGATGTGAACTAGATTATTGACTCTAGTGCAAGTGGGAGACTGTTGGAAATATGCCCTAGAGGCAATAATAAATTGGTTATTATTATATTTCCTTGTTCATGATAATCGCTTATTATCCATGCTATAATTGTATTGATAGGAAACTCAGATACATGTGTGGATACATAGACAACACCATGTCCCTAGTAAGCCTCTAGTTGACTAGCTCGTTGATCAACAGATGGTTACGATTTCCTGACCATGGACATTGGATGTCGTTGGATCACATCATTTGGAGAATGATGTGATGGACAAGACCCAATCCTAAGCCTAGCACAAAGATCGTGTAGTTCGTATGCTAAAGCTTTTCTAATGTCAAGTATCTTTTCCTTAGACCATGAGGTTGTGCAACTCCCGGATACCGTAGGAATGCTTTGGGTGTACCAAACGTCACAACGTAACTGGGTGGCTATAAAAGTGTACTACAGGTATCTCCGAAAGTGTCTGTTGGGTTGGCACGAATTGAGACTGGGATTTTGTCACTCTGTGTAAACGGAGAGGTATCTCTTGGCCCACTCGGTAGGACATCATCATAATATGCACAATGTGACCAAGGGGTTGATCACGGGATGATGTGTTATGGAACGAGTAAAGAGACTTGCCGGTAACGAGATTGAACAAGGTATCGGGATACCGACGATCGAATCTCGCGCAAGTACAATACCGCTAGACAAAGGGAATTGTATACGGGATTGATTGAGTCCTTGACATCGTGGGTTCATCCGATGAGATCATCGTGGAACATGTGGGAGCCAACATGGGTATCCAGATCCCGCTGTTGGTTATTGGCCGGAGAACGCGTCTAGGTCATGTCTCAAGATGGTTCCCGAACCCGTAGGGTCTACACACTTAAGGTTCGATGACGCTAGGGTTATAAAGGAAGTTTGTATGTGGTTACCGAATGTTGTTCGGAGTCCCGGATGGGATCCCGGATGTCACGAGGAGTTCTGGAATGGTCCGGAGGTAAAGATTTATATATGGGAAGTCCTATTTTGGCCACCGAAAAATGTTCGGGATTTTTCGGTATTGTACCGGGAAGGTTCTAGAAGGTTCCGGAGTGAGGCCCACCTGCATGGGGACCCACATGAACGTGGGTAGTGGGGAAAGTCCCCACACCCCTGGTCAAGGCACCAAGATCCCCTTAGAAGGAATAAGATCATATCCCAAAGGGATAAGATCAAGATCCCTAAAAGGGGGGATAACAATCGATGGGGAAGGAAATGATGTGATTTTTTCCTCCCACCTTTGCCAACGCCCCAATGGACTTGGAGGAAAGAAACCAGCCCCTCCACCCCTATATATAGTGGGAGGCGCATGGGAGCTGGACCCTTGGCCCCGGCGCAGCCCTCCCTCTCCAACTCCACCTCCTCCTCGGTAGTGCTTGGCGAAGCCTGCAGGATTGCCACGCCTCCATCACCACCACGCCGTTGTGCTGCTGCTGGATGAAGTCTTCCTCAACCTCTCCCTCTCCTTGCTGGATCAAGGCATGGGAGACGCCACCGGCTGTACGTGTGTTGAACGCGGAGGTGCCGTCTGCTCGGCACTAGGATCTCCGTGATTTGGATCACGGCACGACTCCTTCAACCCCGTTCTCTTGAACGCTTCCGCTTAGCGATCTACAAGGGTATGTAGATGCACTCTCCTTCCCCTCGTTGCTGGTTTCTCCATAGATAGATCTTGGTGACACGTAGGAAAATTATGAATTTCCGCTACGTTCCCCAACAGAGGGGCGCCCTCGTGATCCACCTGGAGTACGACGGCGCTTCCGTGATGTTCTTCAAGGTCCTTGATGCGGAAGGACGCCGACTAGAGTGCTGCCCTGAGAGAGGTGGTCGAGGCCCTGCTGCGGCGAGGACTAGGCTCGCCGACCGCTCCCCCAGCAGCTCCTCAGGCGGCGGAGGCGGCGGAGGATCCAGCGACTCCGCCGAGCTCTTTGCGACCCCGGAGACGAGCGACGACTCTGAGCCCCGAGCTATGCGTCGCTTTGAGCAGGGCAGGCTCGCCAGCCGCCGCCGCCATCGATCTGGATGGGGTTACGCCCGGTGCTTGACGGCCCACTGTTGATGATGGCGTCTTTTGCAGAGGCGCGTGTAGTTAGCGTTCTTTAGGATCTGCTCCCTTTGTTCCCTGCGAGGAATCGAAAAACGCGCCCCGTGGGGGCTTGTAAGGTGCCTGTGGTTCTGTTTGTTAATATGATCCTCGTCGTGAAGTGGTGCGAGATGCTCATCCCATCTTAGCTTAGTTCCTTCTTTCGAACCTCACGAGGGCTTGATGCTCTGTGCCGACAGGTCCCGGTCCCAAGGCAGGCTTCAGCCATCGTTGGTATGCCAGGTCGCGATGCCGTGGTCAAGGCCAGGAGGTGAGTGGCCCGGGGTCCATTAAAAGCCCCTGAGTCACGATGCTTAGGAGGTCCCCTTTAGCGCTCAAGCAGCCATCGTTCGGTGAGAAAGGAGCGCGACGTTGCTAACACGGGATTGCCTTAGGTGCGAGGTCGGTGCTGCGATAGCTAGTATTTCTGGAGGAGGACTTATCTCGGGGGTCAGGAACCGCTTCTTGGTGCGGCGTTAGGTCCGCGCATCGGCAGAGGAGGAGTTGCCTGGCGAGGTCCCCGCGTGCCTCTTCCCTCTCGCCTTTACTCCCCTTTTTGCTCTACGTCCTCGGGTCCCGGCCCTCGAGCGAGCTCAGCCGTCGTTGGTATGCCAGGTCGCGATGTCGTGGACAAGGCCAGAGGGTGAGGGCTGGAGAGCCAGTAGGAGCCCATGAGTCACGATGCTCAGATACCCCCCCTTTAACGTGCAAGCGGTTCGCACGGACGAGAGTGAAGGAGACGCCGTGAGGGCCTCGCCTGACGCTGCTCCTTGAAGAGATCCTGCAGGCTCATCACAAGAAGAACAAGAGTTCGCCACGACAATCGACAGTCAGCCGTTGGTTGCTCTGGAGGGGTGACGAGGCACTGAAGGCTTGACGAGGTGGCGCCATGCGGGGCTGCCGCGGCCAGAGCTCAGCCATTCAGGTTTGTCGGCGTTGCAGGGACGGACCCATGCGCAAGCTGCCGTCGTGCCGTTAGGGAGCAGCTCCATCAGTTGGTGTCAATCGAGCGGGCGACTAGGTCAAACACGTTAATCACGAAGGAGCAAGTTCATTTAGATAGGTGCAGGGAAGGCAGACATCACTGGGTCTGGCCCGAGCGACTTGGGGATGATGCAGCCCGAGGGGCGCCCCCAATAAAGTAAACTAGAAACATGAATCAAAAGGGATACATGCTGCAGGGACGGACCCACGCGGCCTGGGAATGATGCAGCCCTGGGGGGCGCTCCCAGCTAAAAATGAAACTTCAAGGATGTCACCGATAATGTTGAAGATGAAGGGATGTCAAGTAGTGGACGCCCTGCTACTGCGAAGCCGATCTTCACGAGCCCCCAGGCCTAGGATCCTCGGGGGGCTCCGGAGGCGCTGGTGGCTCCTCGCGGACCATCTCCATCTCCGCCAGGACTGCGGAACGCCTGGCCACTTGAGCCTCCAAGATGCTCCTTATGAGGCGTTGGCGCGTGGCAGCCACATTCGGCAAGCCGTAAGGCATGTGAACGTAGTTGTGGGGTGGACCTTCACAGCGCCTCACGCATGAGGGCCAGCGGCGCTCCTAAGAGGCGGCTCGGTTGAGCCCTGGTATGTCGATGCAGACGCGCAGCCCACCATCCTCGCCTGGATGGGGAGCTACGGCGGGTAAGCGGCGGCTGCCACTCATGACTCTTGACTCGTGCAGCTCCCGAATGATCTGGCTGACGAACTCCTGAGGGTTTGGCCCTCCTTGCCTCGCTCCTTCCTGAGGGAAACGTGCTTTGAAACACGCCTCCAAGTGGTGCCCGAGCGCCTCCCTCGTGATCTTAGCAAAGTCGGTGGCCCTCCAGGAGAGAGCCCCCGAGCCTTGCTCGAGGAGGGCGCCAGGTGCGCCTTCCTATGCGACAGAAGGAGGTGCCCCTAACAGCGCGGACCTTGAGGGGCCTGCCTCCCGAGGGTCGGGCCAGCGATGTCTTCTTCTTCTTAGGAGCAGCCTCGGGGAGCCTCCTGCTCCTGTGATCTGGGTCTTCAATTGACGCGGCTTGAAAAGCACGCTCCAGGGAACACACAACGTCTCTCTCTTCACAAGGCACCGTGATGACTCCACCGCTTCCTGGCATCTTGAGGACATTGTAGCCGTGATGAGTCACGGCCATGACTTTGGCCAGAGCTGGGTACCCGAGGATGGCATTGTATGGCAGGCGAATGTGGGCGACGTCGAAGTCAATGAGCTCGGTGCGGTAGTTGTCGTGCGCCTCGACGGTGACAGGGAGGCGGACCTGCTATCGGTGTCAAAACCGGCGGATCTCGGGTAGGGGGTCCCGAACTATGCGTCTAGGCGGATGGTAACAGGAGACAAGGGACACGATGTTTTTACCCAGGTTCGGGCCCTCTCGATGGAGGTAATACCCTACCCCGCTTGATTAATATTGATGATATGGGTAGTACAAGAGTAGATCTACCACGAGATCAAGGAGGCTAAACCCTAGAAGCTAGCCTATGGTATGATTGTTGTTCGCCCCACGGATTAAAACCCTCCGGTTTATATAGACACCAGATAGGTTAGGGTTACACAGAGTCGGTTACAATGGTAGGAGATCTACATAACCGTATAGCCAAGCTTTCCTTACACCCCAAGGAAAGTACCAAACGGACACGGGACGAAGTCTTCAAAATTGTATCTTCCTAGTCCAGAGTCCGCCAACGGTGATAGTTCGCTATCCGGACACCCCTAATCCGGGACTCCTCAAGTAGCCCCGAACCAGGCTTCAATGACGATGAGTCTGGCGTGTTGATTGTCTTCGGCATTGCGAGGCGGGTTCTTCTCGAAATTCCATATACTTGTCGAATAGTGTCCGGCTTCTGATAAATGTTGCGCTCCTTGGCTTCTACGCCCAATAATGGCCATCTTCCACGTGTTTGAATGAATGCGAAGAGCCAGGGTATTTTTACACTTACCCCCTAGCTGCGCTAATGAGCTGCCTATAAAAGGGCGAGGATCTAGATCTGAGTCACACCAACCCCCTTCACGAAGCTTTTATCGGAGCGCCTCGACCAAAGCCCATTCCATCATGGACAAATGACGCTGCTCCTCCTCTCGCCCCAGCCCTCACTGAAATTGGGAGAGATGCTCTACCCGCATAGCGAGCTAGTTATACTCCAAGCCAAGGGATTTCTTCCCCGCCTTCATGGTCCCGGTTCGAGCCGGACTTGCCACCTACAAGGGCGGAAAGCAAGCGGAGAGTGTCCCGATCCCTCTAAAGGAGAGCGGGTATGCTTCATCTCTTATCTAGTAAGAGGACTCGGATTTCAATACATCCGCTTTCTCCGGGGCTCTTGGAGTTCTACGGCCTCCAGTTGCACCACCTTACTCCTGCCTCCATATTGCACATCGCGGGCTTTGTGGCCCTTTGCGAACTGTTCTTGGGGGTCGAAGCTCATTTCGGGCTGTGGAAGAGATTATTCTGCCTAGTACCCCATTCTCATGAGGGGTCAATATATCAAGTGGGCGGAGCCGAGCTATGGCGCATCGCCGGGACCGGGTACCTATCCGGAACCCGAAGAAGGCGTCCGAAGACCGGCCTTGAATGGTTTTACATGGAGGACGTCCCGCTGTCGGATCCTGTTCGGATCGGCCTTCCGGAGTTCAGCAATGCTCCTCTGAAGAAGCGCCTAAGATGGCGCCCTCGGAGCCCCCGGAGAGAAAATGACCGGGATGTCCTCTATTTGATGAGCCGAATAAGGTTACTGGCTCATGCCGGATTGACCATGATTGGAGTCATGGCAATCTGCATTATGAGGGGAGTGCAGCCGCTCCAATATAGGGGCCACCCCATGTGGGACTTCAACGGGAAGACGATGCCACCCGCCATGGCTGCAAAGGGCCGGATCGGTCACCGAACGGTGAAGATCTTGTCCGCCATGTATAAAGGGAGGAGGAGGATTTCCTCCGCCTCAATCCACTGAAGGAGTTTTCTTCGAATAATCCTCGAAGCTGGGTAAGCAAACATCTTTGTGACCTGTCCGATCCATGTTCCCATGGTTAAATATCTCATTTCATGGTTTCTGCGCAGGAACTGCGCCGGACTGTGGAGAAGATACATAGCCCGCCCCCACAACCCGAGGATCCAGAACGGTCCCTCGATCCGACCTCCGAAGAGGATCTGGATATAAAGGTGGAGTTGATCGACGGGGTGTTCCACCAACTTAGCATCGACAATGCTTTGGTTGCCATTACGGCCGACACCCCGAATACTTCCACCTCACAGTAATCGAGACCGAGGCCCCAATATTACGATAATGACCCATCCGTGCTTATTTCTTGATCATCGATACCAATGGTGTTTCGCAGGGGGTGCCTTCGAGGTAGGAAGCCGAGCTCGCGGCGGCTAGCCAACAAGGGGCGGTACGGCCCCGCAGGCTAAAAAGGAGTGCGGTTCGGATCGAAACTCCGCCGCAACAGTATGGCGTGTCACCATGTTCCTAGGATTGATTCCTAGAAGGCGTACTAACGTTGATGCTCTTTTCAGGAAAAAGAGCGCTCGCCGGACTGAGTCCGGAGAGGTTGCCAATCGAACCTCCGCCGGACGGGCTCCAAAGCCGGGTCCCGAAGCGGAGGCGAACACGAGGCGTACGTCGGATGCTCCTCCGACAGAGGATGCCGACAGATTGTCCGCCACCAACTCCGAGGTGGAGAGCGCCTTGAATCACAGGCGCCGCCGGACAGTTCTTCATGACGCATGTTTCTCCCAAGAGGCCTTGAATGCCTTCAATTCAGGAGATGCGCACCTCCGTGCCGCTCAAGATGGTCTAGTGAGCCACGGAGCAGTATGTAAAGGACATACGGTAAGGAAATTTGTGATTATATATGCCAAGAGCCCCGAGACTTAAAATAGTTAGAATAACTGATTTAAGGATCATTTGTTATCTGCAGGATCTTACGAGAAAAAGAGTACCCGTGTCGGGGAGCTTGAAGAGTGCAAGGCCCAACTTGAGGCCGCACTAGCCGCTACAGGGGGAGCCTCAGAGACCCCCTCTGGTAATATACGCTTCAAAAAGATAAATAGTTTATGAAGTGCGGCGGGTGTGTAAATCTGACAAAAACATTGCAGATGGCGCCGGACTGGATCCGGACAAGCAACAGCTCTTGCGCCAGCTAAAGGCCGGCGAGAGCATGCTTACGAGGGTGCGGCAGGAGAAAAATGTTCGTGCCAACACCAAGCTGGGTGAGGAACTAAAAAATGTTCGTGCCAAGTTGTCTGACTCTGTAAAGGAGAATCGGCGGCTTCGTCGCAGCATTTTCAGTAAGTGCTTGAGCGAACTTTGAAAGAGTTCGGCGAGGAAGGTGACTAACATAAACATGTATGTAGGTTTGCTCACAGGTCGTCCTGAGGAGGAGATGCCCAGTTCTTCGGGTGATCTTCTTCCCGAATTGCGTCAGCTGCACGACCGAGTCCGGCAGGTGATGAAAGGCATCGGCCAGGCCTTGTGGCCATCTATCTCCCCGCCTCAAGGCATTGGGAGCCGGGCAGAGCTGCTTCAAGGAGCATGGCAGCGCTCCGGCTATGGAAGATATCGGCCTCCGTCAAGGTGCTGTGGAGGCCTGGGCCATGGTAAAGACGCGGTACACGAAGGTGACCCAAACCACATGGCCGAGGTCGGACCTGTGGGGCCTGATGGGATGGAGATCCTCAGAAGCTTAGTGTACGGCCAAGTAGAATTGGCCGCCAAGTATTCCCAGCAAGATTGCAAATTAGATAGCCTATTAGATGGCATTGAGGAGGAATACAATGAGTCGAGTTGACTATGTAAAAATATGACATGAAAAAATGTCTTCTAGCCAGATTGTAGATCGTTTGTCATAGCGGACCTTTTCGCTTCAACCTCAGGACCCAATAGTCCGGAGTGTGTCCGAATACCTTCGTGGTTATATAAGAACCGGGGTATGCATGGAGACAAGGCGTAGAGGTCATTATTGCTTTATCAGACAAGTGCCCAACTAGTTATGTTATATTACATGGGTAGTAAGAAACATCTTCCAGGGAGAATAGTTCCGTTAAGGGTTCCTTTCGCTGGGATGCATGCCCTAAAGTGCATGTCAAAATTGCTATGAAAGTAGAAAATCATCCGGGGCAGATGGGTAAATAGTTAAAATCATCTTTCATTTCACCGACCGAATATTCCCTTAAGAACGCTTAGATTTCGGCTTCACCCGGTCTGAGGTACACATCCGATTGACCCGGCAGTAATAATCGCAGAGGTGCTCCTTTACCACCTAGCCGAACAATCGGGAACGAGGGGGTAAGCAGTGGAGCCAGCAACCCAGCTTGGCCAAAACTTAAGTCATATCGATGCATATAATGGTGAATAAAAGGTACATGCGGAAGTTTAACGCATGTGTTGGGCATGAAGCTCAGATAAATAAGCTTCATTAAAGAAGCCCCGAGTATAATGAGCGCCGGTAGCGTCAAGTATGTCTTGAAAAGCGCAAAAGAGCCTTTAGAGGCTTCAAAAAGAAGGAGGAGGAATGAGAGAAATAAAAGACAGCAAAAATAGAAAATGTGGACGGAGGAAGGAGACGAACTTGGAGTCCGGCGCTTAGGCGTAGAATCTTCGTAGACGGGCTGCGTTCCATGGGTTCGGCTCGAGTCGGTTATCCGATGCGTTTCGCAGACGGTATGCTCTGCCGGTTAGGACCTGGTCGATGATGAAGGGACCTTCCCATTTGGGCTTGAGTTTGTCCTTTTTCTTGTCCGGCAGGCGTAGAACTAGTTCGCCAACGTTATAAGCCTTGGCCCGTACTTCCTGCTTTGATATCTTCGAGCCTGCTGGCCGATAGAATGCGGAACGAGCTTTTGCCACGCCGTGCTCCTCCTCCAATGCGTCCAAACTATCCCGCCGATCGAGCTCGGCTTCTCTTTCTTCATACATGCGCACGCGAGGTGAGTCATGTATTATGTCGCAGGGCAAGACTGCCTCTGCGCCGTACACCATAAAGAATGGTGTGAATCCGGTAGTACGATTCGGCGTGGTCCGCAGCCCCAGTGGAGTCGAAGCTCCTCAAACCGGTCGTGTTAGATTCCTTGAGGGACCGCACTAGTATGGGTTTAATGCCGCTCATGATTAGACCATTTGCTCGCTCGACTTGGCCGTTGGTTTGAGGGTGATAGATCGAGGCGTAATCGAGCTTGATGCCCATGTTTTTGCACCATAATTTGACCTCATCGGCCGTGAAGTTGGTGCCGTTATCGGTGATGATCTTGGGGGACACCGTAACGGTGCACTACCCCGATATGAAGTCTATCACCGTCCGGATTCGCCGCTTTAATAGGCTTGGCCTCTATCCATTTGGTGAATTTATCCACCATGACCAATAGGTATTTTTGCTTGTGGGTTCCTCCCTTAAGGGGTCCAACCATGTAAAGCCCCCAGACCGCGAACGGCCAGGTGATGGGTATAGTTTTGAGGGTGGTAGGTGGCATATGGCTTTGGTTAGCAAAAAGCTGGCAACCTACGCATCGTTGGACTAAGTCTTGTGCATCTGCCCGGGCCGTCGGCCAATAAAATCATGTACGGAAGGCCTTGCCTACAAGGGCCCGGGCTGCGGCGTGGTTCCCACCCAGTCCGGCATGAATTTCAGCCAGGAGGTTTCGCCCTTCCTCTTCGGAGATACACCTTTGAAGGGCTCCAGTAGTGCTCTTCTTATAAAGCTCTCCCTCATGGACTTTATCGGCTTTAGATTGCCGTACTATGCAGCGAGCCTCATTTTGGTCTTCGGGGAGTTCCTGCCTAGTTAGGTAGGCTAGGAATGGCTCCGTCCACGGGGAAACAACCGCCATTATTTCATGAGCGGAGGGTGTTATCTCGGGGGCAGAGCCTCCGGTTGTGTCGAGTCTTTGGCGTCGAAAGGCGGTTGGGTCCGGATTGTTATTGTGCGGACTCCTTCCCATAGTACGGATGGCTTGAACAGCCGTTCGAGAAAAGATATTGGGTGGGACAAGATCGCGTTTTGCACCGATGCGCCAATATATCCGCCGCCTAGTTGTTATCCGGGCTATATGATGAAATTGAGCCCTTGAACCGTCTTTGGCATTTTTAGGACCGCATTGCAGTATGCTGCCATTTTCGGATCTTTGGCATCAAAGTCCCCGTTTATTTGAGATATTGCGAGGTTCGAGTCCCCGCGCACCTCTAGGCGTTGAATGCCCATGGAGACTGCCATCCGGAGGCCGTGCGTATGGGCCTCGTATTCGCCGCGTTGTTGGAGTCCGTATCATTATCTAAAGGACGTATTGGACTGTCCCGGTTGGGGACGCCAGACGACGCCAGACCCAGTGCCGCCAACATTTTGGAGCCGTCAAAGTGCATGATCCAATTGGAGTATGCGCCGTACTCTTTAGGGAGTTGACTTGATCCATTTGGCCACGAAGTCGGCCAAAACCTGCGACTTAATAGCTCGTCGTGGCTTATAAGTTATGTCGAATGGAAGGAGCTCTATGGCCCATTTAGCAATCCGCCCGTCTGGCGTCGCGGTTGTTTATAAAGTCGTTAAGAGGTACTTCGAGGCTACCAAGTTATCGAACACTCTTGAAAGTAGTGTCGCAACTTCCGGGATGCCATAAACACCGCGTATGCTATCTTTTGATAGTGTGGGTACCGGGACTTGCATGGAGTTAGGACAGTGGACACATAGTAAACCGGTTTTTGAAGAGGGAACCGGTGTCCGTCCGTTTCTTCGACAACGAGCACCGCTACCGACAACTTGATGTGTTGCGGCGATATATAATAGCATTGGTTCGCCCACATTGGGTGCGGCCAGGACCGGATTTGTTGCCAAAATGGCCTTTATTTCTTCGAGTCCGGCCGTGGCGGCATCCGTCCACTCTAAGTGTTTGGTGTGCCGGAGGATGCGGTAAAGGGCTAACGCCTTTTCTCCCAAACGGGAAATAAAGCGGCTTAGAGCCGCTACGCGTCCCTTCAATTTTTGTATTTGTTTGAGGTCTTTTGGAATATCCAATTGTGACAGAGCTCGGATCTTGGCTGGGTTTGCTTCAATTCCTCTACCGGACACCCAGGAGCTTTCCGAACGCCGAAGACGCATTTTTCTGGATTGAGCTTGATGTCATATTTTCGAAGATTGTCGAATGTGAGCCTCAAGTCGTCTACTAGAGTTTCGATGTGCTTGGTTTTGACAACCACGTCATCTACATATGCTTCCACTGTTTTGCCGATCTGGTTTGCCAGACATATACGAATCATGCGCCGATATGTTGCGCCGGCGCTTTTTGAGCCCAAAGGGCATTGTGTTGAAGCGTAACGGGCCGTATGGAGTGATGAATGCTGTTGCAGCTTTTGGTCTGCAGCTCCGCCATCTTGATTTGGTGGTAGCCGGAGTACGCGTCGAGGAAGCACAATGAGTCGTGTCCTGCCGTGAAGGCGTCAATAATTTGATCAATTCGAGGGAGGAAGGGATCCTTTGGGCAAGCCTTATTAAGGTCTTTAAAATCAACACATAGGCGCCAGTGATTTATCCTTCTTTGGTACCATCACCAGGTTTGCTAGCCAGTCCGGATGTATTATATCTGATGAATCCGGCTTCCAAAGTTTGGCTAGCTCCTCTCCCATGGCCTCGCCTCTTGGGTTCGAAAGCGCCAAGAGCCTGTTTGATCGCTTGAATCCTTTTAGGATATTTAGGCTGTGCTCGGCCACCGACGTGGGATTCTGGCATGTCCGAAGGGTGCGAGCAAAGATGTCCCAGTTTTCTTGTAGAAATTCTCGTAGTGCGGCGTCTACATCAGGGTTTAATTGTGCCCCAATGGAGGCCGTCTTTGCAGGGTCCGTTGGGTGGACTTGGAATTTGACTATTTCATCCGCTGTTTTAGAAGAAGTGGACTTGGATCTTTTATCAAGTATCACATCGTCCCTGTTCACCGTGGAGCGCATCGCGGTGAGTTCCTCGGCCGCTAGGGCTTCGGATAGTGCCTCGAGGGCTAGTGCGGTTGTCTTGTTTTCGGCGCGGAGTGCTATGTTCGGATCGCTAGCGAGAGTGATGATTCCGTTAGGTCCGGGCATTTTAAGCTTCATGTACCCATAATGGGGTATAGCTTGAAAAATTGTGAATGCCTCTCGTTCTAATAAAGCATGATATCCGCTGTTGAACGGGGCCACTTGAAATGTGACCTCCTCGGACCTGTAATTGTCCGTGAGCCGAATACTACGTCGGTGTGATTTTTCCTGCAGCATGCTTCCGGCTAGGGATTATTCCTCTAAAGGTTGTGCCGCTTCGCTCAATGCGGTTCCATTCTATTTCCATTTTTCGGAGGGTTTCCTCATAGATGAGGTTTAGTCATCTGCCGCCATCCATGAGTACCTTAGTAAGGCGAAAGCCGTCCACTATCGGACTGAGGACCAATGCGGCTGGTGCTCGGGCTGTTCGGAATTTAGGTTCGTCACTGGCATTAAAGGTAATATCCGTGCCACTCCATGGATTTATTATTGCTACTTGGTAGACTTCGGCAAGGTTGCGGAGTGTTCGTTTTTGCATGTTATTTGATGCGAAAGTCTCGAAGACTGTTAACACCGTACTGGTGTTGCTGGGCTGGGATTCCTCGCCACTTTTGGCCACCTGCTGTAGTATCCAACATGCTCGAAGGCTATGAGTTGGAGTGGCGCCCTCTGTGCCATGAATTTTGCAGGGTCCGTTTAGCCAACCCTCCAGTACGGTTCCGTACCCTTTAGGGGGTTTTAGTTTTTTGGTATTTAACCCAGGTGCTTGATAATGATGCACCCTTTTATTTCGGACTAGGGATGTATTCGGGGCGGATTATCCCAAAATTTACTTTCGGTTTTCCAGGCGCTCTCCATCGCACAATACTTTTGTACTATGGTCACCAAGTCAGCAAAGCGTGTAATTTCACGACGACTTATGGCGTTTAGGATTCCCTTGTCCGTGCAATTATTGCAGAAAATTGGGATTACGTCCTCCTCTCGGCAGTCCTTTATCCTGTTCATAACCAGGAGGAATCGCCCAAGAATGATGTCTTGTTTCAGCGGGCTCTTGCCGAATTCGAGAGAGATCGCTAATGTTTGGGTGGTGGACTAGATCCGGAACCCCGTCCAATTTAGGACTCGGGGGCGAGAAGTTTCTGAACTTCGGAAGTTTGGATTTTTGAGTGTTATCCAATGAGCCCAACCCGCCGCCTGACTTTAAGTTCAGGGCTTGATCGACATTCGTCCCTCTGCGGGAATCCGGCATGGAGGGATCGGGAATCCGGATGTAGCTAGTCCTTAAGACAGGAGAAGAATCGCCGCATTGCTCCTCTATCACAGCAACATGATGGGTAGCCTGGGGAGAGTTGATCTCTCTTAGATCGGTTTTAGGCCCGATCCGGTCGTAGTCTGTGGCGACTCCCAGGGCGGCGATGCGATCCAAGAGCTCGTTTACAGAGGAGAGCTCGATCGGATCTAGCTGTTCGGCAAGTTCTGAATTAACATGGAGATTGGTTTCGATGACTCGAGAGGTCATCGTCGGCCTTGATGGCCGGATCGGGCGGTCATAAGAAAACCACCTAGCCGAAGAGTCTGGCCAGCGGCCAAGGCTCCTTTGGCGATAGCATCGTCTTTAAAGACGAGATGAGGCATCCTACCTGATGGCGACGACACAAAGGAACTCTCAATGAAAGCACCAATGTCGGTGTCAAAACCGACGGATCTCGGGTAGGGGGTCCCGAACTATGCGTCTAGGCGGATGGTAATAGGAGACAAGGGACACGATGTTTTTACCCAGGTTCGGGCCCTCTCGATGGAGGTAATACCCTACCCCGCTTGATTAATATTGATGATATGGGTAGTACAAGAGTAGATCTACCACGAGATCAAGGAGGCTAAACCCTAGAAGCTAGCCTATGGTATGATTGTTGTTCGTCCTACGGACTAAAACCCTCCGGTTTATATAGACACCGGATAGGTTAGGGTTACACGGAGTCGGTTACAATGGTAGGAGATCTACATATCTGCATCGCCAAGCTTGCCTTCCACACCAAGGAAAGTCTCATCCAGACACGGGAAGAAGTCTTCAATCTTGTATCTTCATAGTCCAGGAGTCCGGCCAACGGTGATAGTTCGGCTATCCGGACACCCCCTAATCCGGGACTCCCTCACCTGCCCTATCGGAATTGTGGAGCCATCAGTGACTCCGGAGAAAGGCTTGGTTGGCTGAAGCTGATTGTACGACACTTGGAGATTGTTGAATGTCTCGACGGACAGGACATTGAGCCCTGCTCCGCCATCAATGAGGGTCCTGGTGACTTGCACGCTGTCGATGATTGGGGAACAAAGCATCGGGAGGACTCCGCTGTGGCTGCGCACTTGAGCTGATCCGGCTGAGCTGAACGCGTGATGGCGCACGCTGACCACCTCGAGAGGGCGCGCGTGGCTTCGAGCTTGGGAGGACTGCATTCACTTGGCGGGCGAACCGCTTGAAGATGCGTTGAGAGGTCGGGGCTTGAGCTCCGCCAGGATGCAAGCGATTGCGCTGCCTCGGAAGCCCCTAGCCCCTCGTCCCCGATGATGGTCTTCATTTCTCCTTGGCCGCGGTGGCAGAGGAGGGAGGCCTGCGTTGCCTTGTGGGCGATCCTCGCGAGGCTGATCCCTCCAGCCTCCCTCACGAGGCGGGTCCCTCCAACCTCCCTCGCGAGGCTGATCCTGCCAGCGGCCCTCGCGAGGTCGGTCACGCCACCCTTGGCGAGGGCCACGGTCTTCCCAACGTCCCGTGCTTCTTCCTCCTCCTCGGCCGTTGCCTCGATCATTGAGGTCGGGGCGTCGACCGATTCGCCCTTCTCGCACGGCCCTGAGCTCTTGGCATTCGTTGGTGTTGTGGGTGTGGAGGTCGTGGTACACGCAGTACCGGCTGCCCTTGGAAGACTCGAGCTGATCCCTGCCTTGCTTGGTGTGCAGTTACGCCACGAGCACAGCAGCCCCCTTTGCGCTCACGCCCTTGACCTTGGGCTTCTTCTCTCGGGTCGGCAAATTGGCCACTCGGAGGGAAAGGCGTCCTTCCTCAGCCCTGGCGCACTTGGTCGCCAAGTTGAACAGCTCCAGGGATGTGCACAGGTCTTCATGCATCACCATCTCCTCCTTCATCTTGACGTCACGCACACCGTCGGAGAAGGCTGAGATGATGGCCTCCTCGCTCACCTTTGGAATCTTGAGGCATGCGTTGTTGAAGCGCTGGATGTACTTCTGCAGGGTCTCTCCTGGCTGTTGCTTGATGCGGCGCATGTCGCTCACGGCAGGGGGCCGGTCGCGAGTGCCTTGGAAGTTGGCGATGAAGCGGGTGCGCATCTCGTCCCTGTGGAGGAGATCATGCCAGAGCCGTGTTCGGGAGCAGTGCGGGCACCGTCCTTGAGCGCCATGGGAAACCAGTTCGCCATGACCTTCTCGTCCCTGTTGGCGGCTTCGTTGCCTAGCTCGTAGAACTAGAGGAACTCCGCAGGGTCGGCCGTGCCGTCGTAGCAAGGAGGCAGGTCTGGCTTGAACTTGTCGGGCAATGCGACGCTGCGTAGCTCGGTGGTGAAGGTGCGGCAGCCTGCAGTGGCCACGGGAGGCCTTTGGTGACGGAGGGCTTGATCTTGCGGGTCCTCGTGCGCTGCCGCTAGGAGCAGCGCGGGGTCTTGGCGTGCTGGAGCAGGGGTGCGGTCGTGACGGGTCGGTGCAGGGAGCACTCGGGCAGCTTCTTGGGGGCTGTCGGATTTCGGGTTCCGGCAGACCCTTGAGGTTTGAACAGTGGGGTGCGCGCGGAATCTCGCCCTCTACCTACCTGCACCCCGCCGCCTCGCTAGGATCTAAACTACGAAAGGAACGGCACAAGAGACACAGGGTTTATACTAGTTCGGGCCACCATTGTGGTGTAATACCCTACTCTAGTTTGTGGTGTGGTGGATTGCCTCTTGGGCTGATGGTGATGAACAATACAAAGAAGAACAGCCTCCGAGGGTCTGTTCTTGGCTGGTGCGATGAACTGCTAGGGGGAGTTCAGTCGCTTCTCTCTATCTCTCTGCCGATTCCAGATCTCTCCCCTTTACTATGGTGGCTAGCTCTACTTATATAGGCAGAGGCCCTGGGCCTCTTCCCAAATATTGAGCGGGAAGGGCGCCAACAATTGGCCATTTTGAAGGGGAACATATGGTACACTTATCCTGACTAAAGTTGGTCCTCTCCTGTCAAAGGCTCTGGTGATGACGCCGGCTTGGGCTCCACAATGACTTCCTTCCTGCCGTTGGACTGGTCTTGGTCTTGTTGCACCAAAATGGACGCCTTTGCTTGATGCCCTCGCCTGCTCTTGCTCCCTTTGCACCAAAGAGGAAAGGAGGACATTGCGCGGGCTGGCGCCCGCCTGGCGCCCTTGGTCGTCATGGCTTGCTGAAGGAAATATGCCCTAGAGGCAATAATAAAGTTATTATTTATTTCCTTATTTCATGATAAATGTTTATTATTCATGCTAGAATTGTATTAACCGGAAACATGATACATGTGTGAATACATAGACAAACATATAGTCACTAGTATGCCTCTACTTGACTAGCTCATTAATCAAAGATGGTTATGTTTCCTAACCATAGACATGTGTTGTTATTTGATTAATGGGATCACATCATTAGAAGAATGATGTGATTGACATGACCCATTCCGTTAGCCTAGCACTTGATCGCTTTAGTATATTGCTATTGCTTTCTTCATGACTTATACATGTTCCTATAACTATGAGATTATGCAACTCCCGTTTACGGAGGAACACTTTGGTGCTACCAAACGTCACAACGTAATCTGGGTGATTATAAAGGAGTACTGAGGTGTCTCCAAAGGTACATGTTGGGTTGGCGATTTCGAGATTAGGTTTTGTCACTCCGGTTGTCGGAGAGGTATCTCTGGCCCTCTCGGTAATGCACATCACTATAAGCCTTGCAAGCAATGTAGTTAATGAGTTAGTTACGGAATGATGCATTACGTAACGAGTAAAGAGACTTGCCAAGAACGAGATTGAACTAGGTATTGGATACCGACGATCAAATCTCGGGCAAGTAACATACCGATGACAAAGGGAACAAGCATTATGTTGTTATGCGGTTTGACCGATAAAGATCTTCAGAGAATATGTAGGAGCCAATATGGGCATCCAGGTTCCGCTATTGGTTATTGACCGAGAATAGTTCTAGGTCATGTCTACATAGTTCTCGAACCCGTAGGGTCCGCACGCTTAACGTCACGATGACAGTTTTATTATGAGTTTATGAGTTTTGATGTACCGAAGGAGTTCGGAGTCACGGGTGAGATTGAGGACATGACGAGGAGTCTCGAAATGGTCGAGACGTAAAGATCGATATATAGGACGACTATATTCGGAGTTCGGAAAGGTTCCGAGTGATTCGGGTATTTTTGGGAGTACCGGAGAGTTACGGAATTCGTATTGGGCCTCTTTGGGCCATACGGGAAAAGAGAGAAAGGGCCAAAAGAGTAGCCGCACCCTCCCTTGGACTAGTCCGAATTGGACTAAGGAAGGGGCGCACCTTCCTTCCTTCTCCTTCTCTCTTCCCTTTCCTTCTCTCCTACTCCTACTACATGGAAGGGTTCCTAGTTGGACTAGGAAAGGGGAATCCTACTCCTGGGAGTAGGACTCCCCTAGGGCGCCATAGAGAGGGCAGCCCTCCCTCCTCCACTCCTTTATATACGGGGCAGGGGCACCCATGGACACACAAGTTGATCTACGGATCGTTCCTTAGCCGTGTGCGGTGCCCCTCCACCATATTCCACCTCGGTCATATCGTCACGGAGTTTAGGCGAAGCCTCGCCGGTAGAACATCATCATCGTCACCACGCCGTCGTCCGACGGAACTCATCCGACACTTTGCTGGATCGGAGTCCGGGATCGCCATCGAGCTGAACGGCGTGTCTGAACTCGGAGGTGCCGTACGCTCGGTACTTGGATCGGTCGGATCGTGAAGACGCACGACTACATCAACCGCGTTGTCATAACGCTTCCGCTTACGGTCTCACGAGTGCGTGGACAATACTCTCCCCTCTCGTTGCTATGCATCACCATGATCCTTGCGTGTGCGTGGGAAATTTTTGAAATTACTACGCTCCCCAACAGTGGTATCGAGCCTGGTTTTATGCGTTGATGTCATATGCACGAGTAGAACACAAGTGAGTTGTGGGCGATATAAGTCATACCGCTTACCGGCATGTCATACTTTGGTTCGGGCGGTATTGTTGGATGAAGCGGCCCGGACCGACATTACGCTTACGCTTACGCTAGACTGGTTTTACAGCCGTGATTTGCACACAGTTGACTAGCGGGTGTCGGTTTCTCCAACTTTAGTTGAACCGAGTGTGGCTACGCCCGGTCCTTGCGAAGGTTAAAACAGCACCAACTTGACAAACTATCGTTGTGGTTTTGATGCGTAGGTAAGAACGGTTCTTGCTAAGCCCGTAGCAGCCACGTAAAACTTGCAACAACAAAGTAGAGGACTTCTAACTTGTTTTTGCAGGGCATGTTGTGATGTGATATGGTCAAGACGTGATGAGATATAAGTTGTTGTATGAGATGATCATGTTTTGTTGAAGTTATCGGCAACCGCGGAAGCCTTATGGTTGTTTCTTTATTACATAAGATGCAAGCGCCAAATAATTGCTTTACTTTATCGCTATGCGATAGCAATAGTTGCAAGAGCAATAGTTGGCGAGACGACCATGTGACGACACATTGATATAGATCAACATGATGGAGATCATGGTGTCATGCCGGTGACGATGGAAATCATGACGATGCTTTGGAGATGGAGATCAAAGGCACAAGATGATGATGGCCATATCATGTCACATATTTTGATTGCATATGATGTTTATCTTTTATACGTCTTATTTTGCTTAGTTTGACGGTAGCATTTTAAGATGATCTCTCACTAAATTATCAAGAAGTGTTCTCCCCGAGTATGCACCGCTATGAAAGTTCTTCGTGGCCGAGACACCACGTTAAGATCGTGTGTGATAGGCTAAAAGTTCAAATACAACGGCTCCAAAACACAAGCACACGAGGAATTCTCAGTTTAAACTTGACGAGCATAGCATATAAGAGATATGGCCTCGGAACACGGAGACCGAAAGGTCGAGCGTGAATCATATAGTAGATATGATCAACATATTGATGTTCACCGTTGAAACTACTCCATCTCACGTGACGATCGGACATGGTGTAGTTGATATGGATCACGTAATCACTTAGAAAGATTAGAGGGATGTCTATCTAAGTGGGAGTTCTTAAGTAATATGATTAATTGAACTTTAATTTATCATGAACTTAGTCCTGGTAGTATTTTGCAAATTATGTTGTAGATCAATAGCTCGCGTTGTTGCTTCCCTATGTTTTTTATATGTGTTCCTAGAGAAAATTGTATTGAAAAATGTTAGTAGCAATGATGCGGATTGGATCCGTGATCCGAGGTTTATCCTCATTGCTGCATAGAAGAATTATGTCCTTAATGCACCGCTTAGGTGATGGACCTATTGCAGGAGCAAATGCGACGTTATGAACGTTTGGCTAGCTCAATATGATGACTACTTGATAGTTTAGTGCACCATACTTAACGGCTTAGAATCGGGACTTCAAAGACGTTTTGAACGTCATGGACCATATGAGATGTTCCAGGAGTTGAAGTTAATATTTCAAGCAAATACCCGAGTTGAGAGATATGAAGTCTCCAACAAGTTCTATAGCTAAAAGATGGAGGAGAATCGCTCAACTAGTGAGCATGTGCTCAGATTGTCTGGGTACTTTAATCGCTTGAATCAAGTGGGAGTTAATCTTCCAGATAAGATAGTGATTGACAGAATTCTCTAGTCACCATCACTAAGTTACTAGAACTTTGTGATGAACTACAGTATGCAAGGGATGACGAAAACGATTCCCGAGCTCTTCGTGATGTTGAAATCGACGAAGGTAGAAATCAAGAAAGAGCATCAAGCGTTGATGATTGACAAGACCACTAGTTTCAAGAAAAGGGCAAAGGGAAAGAAAGGGAACTTCAAGTAGAATGACAAGCAAGTTGTCACTCCCACGAAGAAGCCCAAAGCTGAACCAAAGCCTGAAACCGAAAGTGCTTATAATCGCAAAGGAAATGGTCACCGGAGGCGGAAATGCCCTAATATTTGGTGGATAAGAAGGATGGCAAAGTGAACAAGGGTATATTTGATATACATGTTATGGATGTGTACTTTACTAGTGTTTATAGTAGCCCCGAGTATTTGATACTTGTTCGGTTGCTAAATATTAGTAACTCAAACAGGAGTTAACGAATAAACAGAGACTAGTTGAAGGGTGAAGTGATGATGCATATTGGAAGTGGTTCCAAGATTGATATGATCATCATCGCACACTCCCTATACTTTCGGATTAGTGTTAAACCTAAATAAATGTTATTTAGCGCTTATGCTGAACATGAATATGATTTGATCATGTTTATTGCGATACGGTTATTCATTTAAAGTCAAAGAATAATTGTTGTTCAGTTTACATGAATAAAACCTTCGATGGTTATACACCCAATGAAAATAGTTTGTTGGATCTCGATCGTTTGATACACATATTCATAATATTGAAACCAAAAAGATGTAAAGTTAATAATGATAGTGCAACTTATTTGTGGCACTGCCGTTTAGGTCATATTGGTGTAAAGCGCATGAAGAAACTCCATAAAGATGGATCTTCGGAATCACTTGGTTATGAATCATTTGATGCTTACAAATCGTGCCTTTTGGGCAAGATGACTAAAACTCCATTCTCCTAACAATGGAACGAAGCTCTTGACTTGTTGGAAATAATACATACCGATGTATGCGATCCAATGAGTGTTGATGCTCGTGACAAGTATCATTATTTTCTGACCTTCATAGATGATTTGAGCAGATATGCGTATATCTACTTGATGAAACATAAGTCTGAAATAGTTGAAAAGTTCAAAGAATTTCAGAGTGAAGTGGAAAATCATCGTAACAAGAAAATAAAGTTTCTACGATCCGATCGTGGAGATGAATGTTTGAGTTACGAGTTTGGTCTTCATTTGAAACAATGTGAAATAGTTTCGCAACTCACGCCATATGGAACACCACAGCATAATGGTGTGTCCGAAAGTCGTGACCGCACTTTATTGGATATGGTGTGATCTATGATGTCTCTTATCGGTTTACCACTATCGTTTTGGGGTTATGTATTAGAGACAGCTGCATTCACGTTTAATAGGCACCATCTAAATCCGTTGAGACGACACCGTATGAACTATGGTTTAACAATAAACCTAAGCTGTCGTTTCTTAAAGTTTGGAGTTGTGATGCTTATGTGAAAAAGTTTTCACCGATAAGCTCGAACCCAAATCGGAGAAGTGCGTCTTCATAGAATACCCAAAGGTAACTATTGGGTACACCTTCTATCACAGATCCGAAGGCAAGTTATTCGTTGCTAAGATGGATCCTTTCTAGAGAACAAGTTTCTCTCGAAAGAAGTGAGTGGGAGGAAAGTAGAACTTGATGAGGTTATTGTACCTTCTCCCTTATTGGAAAGTAGTTCATCACAGAAATCAGTTCCAGTGATTCCTACACCAATTAGTGAGGAAGTTAATGATGATGATCATGAAACTTCAGATCAAGTTGCTACCAAACCTCGTAGGTCTTCCAGAGTAAGATCCGCACCCGAGTGGTACGGTAATCATGTTCGGAAGTCATGTTACTAGACCATGATGAACCCACGAACTATGAGGAAGCGATGATGAGCCCAGATTCGCGAAATGGCTTGAGGCCATGAAATCTGAGATAGGATCCATGTATGAGAACAAAGTATGGACTTTGATTGACTTGCTCGATGATCAGCAAGCCATGTTAAATAAATGGATCTTCAAGAGGAAGACGGACACTGATAGTAGTGTTACTATCTACAAAGCTCGACTTATCACAAAAAGGTTTTCGACAAGTTCAAGGTGTTGACTACAATGAGATTTTCTCAATCGTAGCGATGCTTAAGTCTGTCCGAATCATGTTAGCAATTGCCACATTTTATGAAATCTGGCAAATGGATGTCAAAACTGCATTCTTTAATGGATTTATTAAAGAAAAGTTGTATATGATGCAACCAGAAGGTTTTGTCAATCCTAAAGGAGCTAACAAAATGTGCAAGCTTCAATGATCCATCTTTGGACTGGTGCAAGCATCTCGGAGTTGAATAAAACGCTTTGATAGTGTGATCAAAGCATATGGTTTTATATGCACTTTTGGAGAAGCCTGTATTTACAAGAAAGTGAGTGGGAGCACTACAACATTTCGATAAGTATATGTGAATGACATATTGTTGATCGGAGATAATGTAGAATTATGCTGCAAAGCATAAAGGAGTATTTGAAAGGAGTTTTTCAAAGAAAGACCTCAAGAAAACTACTTACATATTGAGCATCAAGATCTATTGAGATAGATCAAGACGCTTGATAAGTTTTTCAATAAGTACATACCTTGTCAAGATTTTGAAGTAGTTCAAAATGGAATACCAAAGAAAAGTTCTTGCCTGTGTTGCAAATGTGTGAAATTGAGTAAGACTCAAATCCCGACCACGGCAGAAAATAGAAAAGAGAATGAAAGTCATTCCCTATGCCTTAGTCATAGGTTCTATAAAGTATGCTATGCTATGTACCAGACCTATTGTATACCTTGCTCTGAATTTGGCAAGGAGTACAATAGTGATCTAGGAGTAGATCATCGGACATTGGTCAAGAACATCCTTAGTGAGGACTAAGGAAATATTTCTCGATTATGGAGGTGATAAAAGAGCTCGTCAGAAAGAGTTACATCGATGCAAGCTTTTTACATCGATCCAGATGACTCTAAGTCTCAATCTGGATACATATTGAAAGTGGGAGCAATTAGCTAGAGTAGCTCCGCAAGAGCATTGTAGACATAAAATATTTGTAAAATACATACGGCTCGAATGTGATGTAATCTGCTGACTAAGCTTCTCTCACGAGCAAAACATGATCAGACCTTAGTACTCTTTGGGTGTTAATCACATAGCGATGTGAACTAGATTATTGACTCTAGTAAACCCTTTGGATGTTGGTCACATGACGATGTGAACTATGGGTGTTAATCACATACGATGTGAATATTAGTGTTGAATCACATGATGATGTGAACTAGATTATTGACTCTAGTGCAAGTGGGAGATCAAGGAAATATGCCCTAGAGGCAATAATAAAGTTATTATTTATTTCCTTATTTCATGATAAATGTTTATTATTCATGCTAGAATTGTATTAACCGGAAACATGATACATGTGTGAATACATAGACAAACATATAGTCACTAGTATGCCTCTACTTGACTAGCTCATTAATCAAAGATGGTTATGTTTTCTAACCATAGACATGTGTTGTTATTTGATTAATGGGATCACATCATTAGAATAATGATGTGATTGACATGACCCATTCCGTTAGCCTAGCACTTGATCGTTTAGTATATTGCTATTGCTTTCTTCATGACTTATACATGTTCCTATAACTATGAGATTATGCAACTCCTGCCATCGGAGGAACACTTTGGTGCTACCAAACGTCACAACGAATCGGGTGATTATAAAGGAGTACTACAGGTGTCTCCAAAGGTACATGTTGGGTTGGCGTATTTCGAGATTAGGTTTTGTCACTTGATTGCTCGGAGAGGTATCTCCGGCCCTCTCGGTAATGCACATCACTATAAGCCTTGCAAGCAATGTAGCTAATGAGTTAGTTACGGAATGATGCATTACGTAACGAGTAAAGAGACTTGCCAAGAATCTAGATTGAACTAGGTATTGGATACCGACGATCAAATCTCGGCAAGTAACATACCGATGACAAAGGGAACAACGATGTTGTTATGCGGTTTGACCGATAAAGATCTTCAGAGAATATGTAGGAGCCAATATGGGCATCCAGGTTCCGCTATTGGTTATTGACCGAGAATAGTTCTAGGTCATGTCTACATAGTTCTCGAACCCGTAGGGTCCGCACGCTTAACGTTACGATGACAGTTTTATTATGAGTTTATGAGTTTTGATGTACCGAAGGAGTTCGGAGTCACGGATAAGATTGGGGACATGACGAGGAGTCTCGAAATGGTCGAGACGTAAAGATCGATATATTATATTCGGAGTTCGGAAAGGTTCCGAGTGATTCGGGTATTTTTGGGAGTACCGGAGAGTTACGGAATTCGTATTGGGCCTCTTTATACGGGAAAAGAGAGAAAGGGCCAAAAGAGTGGCCGCACCCTCCCTTGGACTAGTCCGAATTGGACTAGGGAAGGGGCGCACCTTCCTTCCTTCTCCTTCTCTTTTCCCTTTCCTTCTCTCCTACTCCTACTACATGGAAGGGTTCCTAGTTGGACTAGGAAAGGGGAATCTTACTCGGTGGGAGTAGGACTCCCCTAGGGCGCCGCCATAGAGAGGGCCGGCCTCCCTCCTCCACTCCTTTATATACGGGGCAGGGGGCACCCCATGGACACACAAGTTGATCTACGGATCGCTCTCAGCCGTGGCGGTGCCCCTCCACCATATTCCACCTCGGTCATATCGTCGTGGAGTTTAGGCGAAGCCCCGCGCCGGTAGAACATCATCATCGCCACCACGCCGTCAGGCCGACGGAACTCATCCCCGACACTTTGTTGGATCGAGTCCGGGATCGCCATCGAGCTGAACGTGTGCTGAACTCGGAGGTGCCGTGACGCTCGGTACTTGGATCGGTCGGATCGTGAAGACGACGACTACATCAACCGCGTTGTCATAACGCTCGCTTACGGTCTACGAGGGTACGTGGACAATACTCTCCCCTCTCATTGCTATGCATCACCATGATCCTTGCGTGTGCGTAGGAATTTTTTTGAAATTACTACGTTCCCCAACACTTGCGTCATGGGCACCTCGTGAGGTACCCCGCCTTGATCTCTCCGCCACCTCGCGAGCCAGCCTGATGAGGCCGCACCTGAGGAAGCTCGCTGTCGTCCGCCCCGCGAGGCTTGGCCCCTCGCGAGGGTCTTGAGCTTGTGTTGATGAAGATGGGCCGTGATGGTCCCTCCTTTGAGCCACGCCGCAGTGTGCAAGTCTGGGACCCCTGCCCGTAACGCCGACAGTAGCCCCGCCCAAGGCGCGCCGGACTTGGCCGAGCAGAGTGGCGAAGGGCGCGGTCTGCGAAGCGTGGCCCTAACAACCTGCAGCCTTGGGCGCCAGATGGCGCTTGATTGGACGTATGCGTCCACTTCCCCATGACGCCGGCAATCGCACGAATTGACAAGTCCTCGCATGCAGAGCGGGTCATGATTGCTGCGATCGTGGAGGTCGGCGGTTGGCCTTCCCGACTATAAGTACGGGACAGCTACCGCCCTTCTAGTCCATCTCCTCCTTGCTTCTTCTTCTTCCCCATGGCTCTACCAAGAGGTTCTCGGCCGCAGAGAAGGGAAGGCTCGCCAGTAGGGCCTCGACTCTCCCCGCCCAAGCGCGGTCGAGGCCGTCCCCGCAAACACCCTGCGGCTCCCATGGTGGCTCCTCGCGGTCGTGGAGATGACCTCCCGCGCGGTTGGGGGCGGCAGGCCGCTGCTAGGGGGTGCGCTACGGCCGCGCGCCCCCGTAGGCCGCGCTTCCACTCGGCAGAGGTGCTGCCGGAGTTTGTGGTGTGGTCAGCGGAGCCGACCGCACCTGCTCCAGCCTCCCTCGCTTCCTCCTAGGTGAGCTTCCGGCCGGTGCCCCGGGCGGCCTCCGCTTCAGCGGATGGTTGCTGCAGCCGGGCCTCCTGGCTTCACTGAGGTCTCGCAGCCGGAGCTCGCCCGGCCCGCGGCTAGCAACGCTTGTTCGCTGCCAAGGCTGTCCGAGCCGGGCGATGCACGCTGCACTTCAAGTTCGACGGGCGATGCCACCTCTACGTGAGGGTGTTCGGGAAGATGGTCGCCGCGCCGGTGCTGCCTCGAGAACGACGACCGTGGCCGCAGGTTCAGCCTCAAAGAACGATGAAGACGACAGCTGGGTCGGCGACGCCGGGCCTCGCCGAAGCCGACGGCTCTTCTTCGGACAGCGGCTCCTCCAGCGGTGGTCGCGACCAGCCTCCGTGCTGCCGCGCCCGCCTGGAGGGAGGTAGTGAGTCCGCCCGCCGTCTTGCCCCGGTGAAGCGCGAGAGGGAGTCTACCTTAGCTCCGGAGGCAGTTCGAGCCTCCCCCGCGAGTTGGTGTCAGGTGAGCCGCGCCTGTTTTGTCCTTTTTCCTTTTCCTGCGCAAAGAAACAAGATGAGGGCAAGGTGGGCGCAGGCTTTGGACGATTGTTGTTAGTTATCGTATTGTTTCTCCTATCTTGGTATTATGCCCTTGTGCCACACGCTCGCACGTCGAAATTACTTAGCTCGGGGGCGCCTGTCGTGGCCCTCGTCGAACGCTTCATGTCCTGCGAAGGTTAGTCTGGAGAGGTAGCTCCCTGCCACTGTGGAGGCGACCACCCAGCCCTGTTCGTGTCGCAGCGTGCCCGTGAGGCGTGGATCGGAGGGTGCTCTCAGAGTGGACCCGGTAGGGAAACCTCGAACAATAAGGGCAGAGAACACTTCATGGGCGCCAGTGCTGCCCCCTCGCGTGACCTTGCGTGAGAGAAATTGAGGTAAGAGGACGAAAGGTCGAAGAGCCACAAGTCAAAAACAGCTTTGATAAAACTTCAAATGAGAACGAACAAGCCAACTGCAGAAAGCAAATGAAAAAGCCGCGTCCGGCACCTAATCTAGTCTTCGATGTCTTCTCACCAGCGCGGAGCTAAGTGCTGCCACTGGGCGTGGGAGGGAGCCCAGGGCCTGAGGCCGGCGCTCCTGAGACTCCGGGGCGTGTACAGCCCCAACTCATTATTACGTGAGAGTGTCACGGGCGGCGAGCTTCACAGGCGTTGGCCTTCTTCACAGGCTCCAACCTTTCTTGGAGGAAGCAAGCTTCACGGGCATTGGCCCTCTTCACAGGCTCCGGGCCTTTTCCAAAAAGACAGCTTCACAGGCATTCGCCTTCTTCATAGGCTCTGGGCCTTTTCCAAAAAGACAGCTTCACGTGCATTCGCCTTTCTTCATGTGCCTGGGCCTTTCCAAAAAGACAGCTTCACAGGCATTCGCCTTCTTCACAGGCTCTGGGCCTTTTCCAAAAAGACAGCTTCATAGGCATTCGCCTTCTTCACATGCTCTGGGCCTTTTCCCAAAAGACAGCTTCACAGGCATTCGCCTTCTTCACAGGCACTGGGCCTTTTCCCAAAGGACAGCTTCACAGGCATTCGCCTTCTTCACAGGCTCTGGGCCTTTTCCCAAAGGACAGCTTCACAGGCATTCGCCTTCTTCACAGGCTCTGGGCCTTTTCCCAAAGGACAACTTCACAGGCATTTGCCTTCTTCACAGGCTCTGGGCCTTTTCAGGGGTAAAACCTCCGGAGGTGCTGGATGTTCCACGCGTTCTGGAATGGCACCCCTCCCGAGTCTCCAAGCGCGTGGAGCCGGGCCTGGAAACATGAACAACCTTGAACGGGCCCTCCCACATGGGAGAGAGCTTATGCAACCCTTCCCTGGAGAGAACCCGCCTGAGCACGAGGTCCCCTACCTTGAGAGTTCTGGGGCGGATGTTGCGGCAGTGGTATCGTCGCAGCGCTTGTTGGTACCTTGCTGCTTGCAACACAGCTTCTCGATGGCGCTTCTCCCCCAGCACGAGATCCGTCCCCCACATGGCGTCCTGTTGCGCCTCGTCGAACGCCAGGACCCATGCGGAACGACGTCTGACCTCGTGAGGAAGGACCGCTTCGGCTCTATAGACCAGGAAGAACGTGGTCTCTCTAGTTGGCTTGGTTGTGGTCGTGCGGATGGACCACAACACAGACTGAAGCTCGTCGTACCAACCCCTGCCGCAGGCCTCCAGTTTCTTCCTGAATGTTCTGGTTTTGAGGCCCCTCAGGACCTCTGCATTGGCCCGCTTGGCTGGCCGTTCGGGTGCGCCACCAAAGCGTAGCATATCTGCGTTCCCAGGTTAGCACAATATGTTTTGAAGAGGTTACTGGTGAACTAAGAACCGTTGTCAATGATGATGCGGTTCGGCACCCCGAACCGGCTCACGAGGCCCTTGACGAACTTGACCGCAGAACCTGCGGGGATGGTGCGGACGGCTTCCACTTCAGCCCACTTGGTGAACTTGTCCATGGCGACGTAAAGGTAGCGATAGCCCCCTGGCGCCCGAGGAAACGGGCCCAGGATATCCATCCCTGCATCGCGAATGGACACAAGAGGGGTATAGTTTGTAGGCCTCCCGCCGGCCGATGGATCTGCTTGGCATGGAATTGGCAGGCTTCATGAAGCCTTCACTAGCTTCACGGGCGTCGTTGAGCGCAGAGGGCCAATAGAAACCGCCCGAATGCCTTGCCCACGAGGGTTCGTGGACGACGAGTGATGCCCACAGCCTCCAACGTGTATATCCGCCACAATTCTTTCCCTTGCTCCTCGGAGATGAAGCACAAGTGCCACATCATTCGGCCGCTTCCGATAGAGCTCTCCATCCTCGACACAAGATAGTCGTGGCTTGCCGCGCCACGCCTCGCTTCCTCCTCCTTCTCCGGCAGGGTCCCTTGCGTTAAGTAGCTCGAGTTACGTGATCCAGCACCCTCCCCGAGGCTCCATCGCCGAGCAAAGGCCTCTCGAGGCCGGGCCACGCATCGGGCTCTGAGGCAGGTGGCCGGGGAGCTCCTCCCGAGGCTGCGCCGTGTTTGATAGTGATGGCATGGCGGAGGGCTTGAAAAGCAGCTCCTCGAACACGCCAGCTCCCGAGGTAACCGCCTGGATGCTCGTTTGGCGATGTCGCCGGCCTCCCGATTGGTGCCGCGGGCACATGCCGCAACTCCAACCCCGTAATCGCTTCTCCATCCTGCGGACCTCCGCAAGGTAGGCTTCCATGTGCTCATCTTTTGGCTCATACACCTTGTTGGAGAAATTGACAAGGAGCTGTGGAATCGCCTTGATGGTAAGGCGCTTCACCCCAGTGGCTGCCGCGGCCTTCAAGCCCGCTTATTAGACCTTCATACCGCGCTATGTTGTTGGAGACCTTTTCATCTTGCTGGAAACAGAGCTGCACAGCGTAGTAGAGCTTGTCCTGAGTGGGAGATATGAGCACCGCCTCAGCCCCAAAGGCCATGCCCGAGAACGCCCCATCGAAGTACATGACCCAGCCTTCCGGCGCTTCGCTTCCCGGAGAGAGGGACCGATCCTCATCGGCCTTGAGGCCCGGTGCCTCCGTCCATTCCGCCATGAAATCCGCTAACGCGGCCCCCTTGATGACTCTGGTCGTGCTGAATTCGATCTGAAACGCTTGCAGTTCAATGTTCCACTCAGCGACCCTTCCAGCAGAGTTAGGGCTCCTGAGCACCCTTTCCAAGGGGTATGCTGAGACGACCTTGATGGGGTGAGCCTGAAAATAGTGCCGCAGCTTGCATGAGGCCACCAATAGCACGAGGAGGAGCTTCTGAGGCATGGGGTTCCGCGCCCTTGCGTCCCGCAGCACCGTGCTGACGAAGTATATTGGGTGCTCAATGAGGTTTGGAGCGCCAAGATACTGGGCGCCTCCGGGACCGTGGCGCCTCGAGGCGGTGGGGCCTCCAGAGGTCGGGCACTGGGGAGGGACCTCTTCCTCCCCAAATAAGGCCTCGTGGCGGCTGACCCTTCTTAGCCACGACAGTGGTTTCTGCGGGTCTTTCTTGTTCCGGCTTTGCCTTGACCTGGGCTGCTGCTGTGGCTTTGGTCTGACGCTCTTCCCTAGCCGCCACCAGAGCTGCGCTGGCGGAGTAGGGAGTGGCGGCGAGGTAGAGCACCAGGGGTTCCTGCGGGCGTGGGGCCACCATGACCGGAGGGCTGGTCAGGTACCTCTTGAGATCTTGGAACGCCTTGTCGGCTTCTTCAGTCCATTCAAAAGGCCCCTTTTTCTTCATTAGCTGGAAGAAAGGCAGCGCTCGTTCCCCCAACTTGGAGATGAAGCGCCCTAGCGCAGTCATGCGCCCAGTGAGCTTACGTGATTTCCCTGAGGGTCTTTGGCGGGCTCATGTCCTCGACCGCCTTGACCTTTTCTGGGTTAGCCTCGATGCCTCGGTGGGATACGAGGAAGCCCAAGAGCTTGCCCGAGGGGACTCCAAACACACATTTCTCCGGGTTGAGCCGTAGGCTCACTGCTGCCGAGGCTCATGAAGGTTTCCTCCAGTGTCTTGTATCGTGGTTCGGCCTCCCGAGACTTCACCACAATGTCATCGACGTAAGCCTCAACATTCTTCCCGAGCTGCGGACCTGTGGTGATGTGCATCACCACCGGAAGGTCGCCCAGTGTTGCGCAGCCCGAATGGCATGCACGTAGCAAGACACCCCTGCTGGGTCGAAGGCCGTCTTCTCCACGTCCTCTACCGTCATCTTGATCTGGTGGTACCCAGAGAAGGCATCCAAGAAGCACAACAGGTCGCACTCAGCGGTGGAATCGACGATCTGGTCGATGCGAGGAAGCGGGAACGGATCTTGCGGGCATGCCTTGTTGAGGTTGGTGAAGTCGACACACATGCGCTCCTTCCCTCCCTTCTTGGTACAACAACAGGGTTGGCCAACCAATCTGGGTACCGGACCTCGCGCATGACCCCAGCGGCTTCTAGTTTGCGGGTCTCCTGGACGATGAAGGCTTGCTTTTCAGTGGACTGCCGCCTCGCTTTACATTTATGGCGACGTTGGGGCACACGTGGAGGTGATGCTCGATTACGCCCCTAGGGATACCCGCCAACCGATCAGGCTCCTGTGCAAATACCTTCTTGTTTGCGCTACAGAACTCGACCAGTGGCCTCCTCCCGCCGGGCTCGAGGTTGGCGCCTATGGTGAAAGTGGCGTCAGTGGACCCGTCCTCGTCGACGGGTATTTGCTTGGTCTCTGCCTTGTCTTGGATGAACAAATGTTTCTTCTTGGTTGGTGCAGCCCCCTTGGGCTCATGGGTCTCTGTGTCGGCGGGTTGCGCCGGCGCCGCCGTATTGAAGGCGAGCTTGAGCACTCGCAGCGCATCTCCGGTGTCCCCGGCACGGTGAGGACGCCTGCTGTTCCCGGGCATCTTCATGAGGTTGTACGCCGGGTGAGTCGCGCCATGAACTGGGCTGCTGGGTAGCCGAGGATGGCGTTGTAGGGGAGGCCGATGGGGCGATGTCGAAATCGACTGCCCGCAGGCGGAAGTTGTCGAGGTGCCAAGGTTATCGGGAGCCGGATCTGTCCCAAGGAGCTGGATGATCCGCCCCCGACGCCCAAGAAAGGCCGGCTGGGCTGCAGCCGCTCCCGGGGTATGCAGAGGAGGTTGAAGGCCTCGACTGAGAGCATGTTGAGGCCCGCGCCGCTGTTGATGAGAGTCCTGGTGATGGCCACCTGACAGATGGTAGGGGTGCACAGCATGGGGAGCGCACCCGAGCAGGCTGAGTTGGAGGGGTGGTCTTCCGAGCTGAAGGTTAGGCTAGCCTTGGGCGCCGACCGGTCCTGGGGGGCCTCCTGCTGCGTGGAGACGGCGCCGACCCGACGGATTTAACGGCTTGACGTGGTGACTGAGGCGGCGCCATGAAGCTGCCCAGAGGGCCGCGACGACCGGGCGCGGCAAGAAGGCAGGGTGAGGAAGAGGCCATGAGCTCTTCCCAAGAGGCCACAGAGGTTGTCAAGGTGGAGCAGCCATGCGCTGAGCGCCGGTGAGGGCCATAGGGAGCCGGCTGGCCATGACCTGTCACATCACCTCCAGCCGAGGACGGCTTCCTCAGACGCCAGCCAGAAAAGCCATCGGATCGGTCGCGCCGTAGCGCGGGCGGCGCTGCTGGCTTGAACTTGTCCGCCACCGCACTGTTGCAAGGCCGAGGCTGTGGCTCGAGCCCTCGGCCTCACACAAGGCCGGCAAATGGAAGGGCGGCGCGCTACTCATCGCGAGGCGGGCCGCGGCGGTGGCGGAAAGGAAAGTCCGGCGCACCCCCTACCTGGCGCGCCAAATGTCGGATTTCGGGTTCCGGCAGACCCTTGAGGTTCGAACACTGGGGTGCGCGTGGAATCTTGCCCTCTACCTACCTGCACCCCGCCGCCTCGCTAGGATCTAAACTATGAAAGGAACAGCACAAGAGACACACGGTTTATACTAGTTCGGGCCACCATTGTGGTGTAATACCCTACTCTAGTTTGTGGTGTGGTGGATTGCCTCTTGGGCTGATGGTGATGAACAATACAAAGAAGAACAGCCCATGAGGGTCTCGTTCTTGGCTGGTGCGATGAACTGCTAGGGGGAGTTCAGTCGCTTCTCTCTATCTCTCTGCCGATTCCAGATCTCTCCCCTTTACTATGGTGGCTAGCTCTACTTATATAGGCAGAGGCCCTGGGCCTCTTCTAAAATATTGAGCGGGAAGGGTGCCAACAATTGGCCATTTTGAAGGGGAACATATGGTACACTTATCATGACTAAAGTTGGTCCTTGCCTGTCAAAGGCTCTGGTGGTGATGCCGGCTTGGGCTCCGCAATGACTTCCTTCCTGCCGTTGGACTGGTCTTGGTCTTGTTGCACCGAAATGGACGCCTTTGCTTGATGCCTCGCCGCGCTTGCTCCTTTGCACCAAAGAGGAAAGGAGGACAACTGCTGGCTGGCGCTCACCGGGCGCCCTTTGGTCGTCATGGCTTGCGCCATGGGCACCTCGTGAGGTACCCGCCTTGATCTCTCCGCCACCTCGCGAGCCAGCTCGATGAGGTTGCTACCGAGGGAGCTCCCTGTCGTCCGCCCCGCGAGGCTTGACCCCTCACGAGGGTCTTGAGCTTGTGTTGATGAAGATGGGCCGTGATGGGCCCTCCTTTGAGCCATGTCGCGGGCCGCAGGCAGGCAAGTCTGGGGACCCCCGTTCCCAGAACACCGACAGGGGCGAGGGACCTCTTGGCAGCTCTGCTCTTGCTGCGCTGGTGCCGGACGGAGTGGGTTTCACCCAGGGGCCACGCGCCTTGGGGCCAAGGCGCCTTCTTGAGGGGAGGCGGCTGAGGCGCCCCCGGAGCTTCATCACCCGTGCAAGGCGGGGTGCGGTGCAGCGAGAAGGACGGCGCGGGGGAGCCTCAGCTGTGCGGACGAGCTCAACGACGCTGGTCGAGCCACTCCTCGTGAAACGCTGCCGACGGGCGGTAGCGCAGAAGCTCGCTTGCCGCTGGCGAGCGTGGCTCGAGTTTTCCATGGCGCGCTGAGCGCTGCATGATGAAGAACCACCGGGCGAAGCGGCGAGTAGCGGTGCGTCCGTCTCGCCTCACGGATGGATGCTGGGACAATGCCTGCTGCTCGTTCCCCGCCGGGCCGGTGGCGGTGTTGATGGCAGGCGACGGGGAACGGCGGGGGCGGCCGCCGACGGGGGCCGTCTGGGCGACGCGAGTAGCGAGAGCGGCCCGGCGCTCGGCGCGGGCCCGACGAGCGTCTGACATGGATGCGAGGGGCGGCGAAGAACAGGGCGGCGGAAGGCGGATTCCGGTGCACCCCTACCTGGCGCGCCAAATGTCGAATTTCGGGTTCCGGCAGACCCTCTATGTTCGAACTCTGGGGTGCACGCGGAGATCTCACCTCCTACCTACCTACACCTTGTCGCCTCGCAAGGATCTAAACTACACAAAGAGCAAC
Source organism: Aegilops bicornis (assembly GCA_021605145.1). NCBI lineage: Eukaryota > Viridiplantae > Streptophyta > Magnoliopsida > Poales > Poaceae > Aegilops > Aegilops bicornis. Next base: position 439,123,027 of record CM038671.1, on the reverse strand, counting down.
ACAAGGGACACAAGGTTTATACTGGTTCGGGCCACCATTGTGGTGTGGTGTGGTGGATTGCCTCAGGGGCTGATGATGAACAGTACAAGGAAGAACAGCCTCGCGAGGGTCTGTTCTTGGCCGGTGCGACGAACTGATAGGGGGAGTTCGGTCGCTTCTCTCTCTCTGGATTCGAGATTGATCTCTAGCTCTATTCCAGATGCCTCTACCCTGTGGGTGGCTAGTCCTATTTATAGGCAGAGGCCCTGGGCCTCTTCCCAAATATTGAGCGGGAAGGGCGCCAACAATTGGCCATTTTGAGGGGAACATCTAGTACACTTATCCTGACATAAGTCGGTCCTCGCCTGCCAAAGACTCTGATGACGACGCCGGCTTGGGCTCCACGATGACCTCCTTCCTGCCGTTGTGTTGGTCTTGGTCTTGTTGCACCGAAATGGTTGCCTTTGCTTGATGCTCTCGCCTGCGCTTGCCTCCTTTGCACCAAAGAGGAAATGAGGACACGGCGCAGGCTGGTGCCCGCCTGGCGCCCTCGGTCGTCATGGCTTGCGTCATGGGAACCTCGTGAGGTACCCTGCCTTGATCTCTCCGCCTCCTCGCGAGCCAGCCTGACGAGGCCGTGCCTGAGGAAGCTTCCTCGCCCGCCTCATGAGGCTTGGCCCCTCGCGAGGGTCTTGAGCTTGTGCTGATGAAGATGGGCCGTACTGGGCCACCCCTTGAGCCACGCCGCATGCAGGCAAGTCTGGGTACCCCCGTTCCCAGAACGCCGACAAATATTACTACCTCCATATCTCAAAACAATCATCAAGCATCAAACTTCTCTTAGTATTCAACGCACTTACGTGAAAGTTTTTACTAATCTTGGATGCCTATCATATTAGGACTAATTTTATAACCAAAGCAAATTGCCATGCTGTTCTAAAGGACTCTCAAAATAATATAAGTGAAGCATGAGAGATCAATAATTTCTATAAAATAAAACCACCACCGTGCTCTAAAAGATATAAGTGAAGCACATAGAGTATTCTAATAAATTCCAAATCATGTGTGTCTCTCACAAAAGGTGTGTACAGCAAGGATGATTGTGGTAAACTAAAAAGCAAAGACTCAAATCATACAAGACGCTCCAAGAAAAACACATATCATGTGGTGAATAAAAATATAGCTCCAAGTAAAGTTACCGATGGATTTAAGATTTAAAGAGCGGATGCCTTCCGGGGCATCCCCAAGCTTTGGCTTTTTTGTGTCCTTAGATTTACCTTGGGGTGCCTTGGGCATCCCCAAGCTTAGGCTCTTGCCACTCCTTGTTCCATAATCCATCAAATCTTTACCCAAAACTTGAAAACTTCACAACACAAAACTCAACAGAAAATCTCATGAGCTCCGTTAGCGAAAGAAAACAAAACACCACTTCAAGGTACTGTAATGAACTCATTATTTATTTATATTGTTGTTAAACCTACTGTATTCCAACTTCTCTATGGTTCATAAACTCCGATACTAGCCATAGATTCATGAAAATAAGCAAACAACACGCGAAAAACAGAATCTGTCAAAAACAGAACAGTCTGTAGTAATCTGTATCTAACGCAAACTTCTGTAACTCAGAAAAATCTACCAAACTAGGAAGACCTAGATAATTTAGTTATTGATCTACTGCAATTTGAATCAGTATTTTATCACATTCTGGTGGTTTTAAACAATTGTTTTCGTGAGCAGAAAGTTTCTGACTTTTTCAGCAAGATCAAATAACTGTCATCCAAGAAGATCCTATAGGTTTTACTTGGCTCAAACACTAATTAAAACATAAAAAAAATCTAACCAGAGTCTAGATCAAATATTTATTGAAAAACAGAAAGGAAATATATTGGGTTGTCTCCCAACAAGCGCTTTTCTTTAAAGCCTTTTAGCTAGGCATTGAAATTTTTAATGATGCTCACATGAAAGACAAGAAGTAAATCACAAAAGGAGCATCATAAAGCATGTGAAAAACACATCTAAGTCTAACATACTTCCTATGCATAGGCATTTTATAAGCAAACAAGTTATCATAGCAAGCAAAAATTAGCATATGCAAGGAAGAAGAAAGAGATGATAGCAATCTCACCATGACGAGAGGTAATTTATTAACATGAAAATTTCTACAACCATATTTTCCTCTCTCATAATAATTACATGTAGGATCATAAGAAAATTCAACAATATAGCTATCACAAAACATATTCTTAACACGATCCACATGTATGCAAAGTTGACACTCTTCCAAAATAGTGGGATTAACATTAACTAAAGTCATGACCTCTTAAAACCCACTTTTATCAAAAATACCATAAGATTGAAAATTCTCCAAATATGTGGGATCTAAAGTTGGCACTCTTCCAAACCCACTTTCAATATTATTGCAAACACTATTATCAATCTCATATTCATCATGGGGCTTAAATAAATTTTCAAGATCATAAATAGAATCACCCCAATCTTGATCATTGCAACAAGTAGTAGACATAGCAAAACTAGCATCCCCAAGCTTAGAGTTTTGCATATTATTAACACAATTGGCATTAAGAGAATTTATAATAACATCATTGCAATCATGCTTTTGATTCAAGGAACTATCAAGTATGGGTACAATAGCAATACTCTCATGTTTAACATAGGGAACTATAGCAAATTCATCTCCATAAATATTGGCATCATGGCCACAAGAATAGCAAGCATCATGTTCATCAAGGGATATTTCAATCAAATCATCGGAATCAACATTATCTATAGATTCATGCATATCATTATTTTCTTCCAAAGCAATGGTCATTCTCTCAATAATTTCTTTGACATAGACATTATGAGCATAGTTTTCATAGCAATATTTAAGTATGTCGGAATTTTCAGATTTGTAGAGAGTAATATCATACTTGTCAATCAAAGAAGCAACTTCATGAGCACCCTTAAAAACGATTTTTTTTCCAATTTGTTCGATATCATAGTAACTATAAACACCCTTTCCATAAGAAGATAAGATTTCATTATCATTAAACTCACATAGGTAGGGAAGGTGTTTTTAGGGTTCTTAGAGCAACAAGTAAAATCATAAATTTCACAAAGATTCCAAGCATAGCATACCAAACTATTTATATGATACCATAAGAGCTTCCCCTTTTCAGACAAACGATGGCACAAAAAATGAGCATGCTCATCTAAAGATTTCCCATCAACTAGGCTAGTTGGGGTTTCAGGACGAACGCATAAGGATCGAAGATGATCCAAGTACAACACTTTAAGTGGATCCATAGATCTTAGGTTCTTTGTTTAGCAATAAATTATTCCAACCAAACGAGCAAACGAGCCAAGTAAGACATCAAGGCAAACAAAAAGACGAACGGAAAAGAGGGCGAATAAAACGGCAAGGGTGAAGTGGGGGAGAGGAAAACGAGAGACAAATGGCAAATAATGTAATGCGAGGGATAAGAGTTTGTGATGGGTACTTGGTATGTCTTGACTTGTGCGTAGACTCCCCGACAACGGCGCCAGAAATGGCTAGTTGCCGGGAGATCAAATCTTGACTTGACTTGGCGTAAGCCTCCCCGGCAACGGCGCCAGAAATCCTTCTTGCTACCTCTTGAGCATGCGTTGGTTTTCCCTTGAAGAGGAAAGGGTGATGCAGCAAAGTAGCGTAAGTATTTCCCTCAGTTTTTGAGAACCAAGGTATCAATCCAGTAGGAGGCCACACTCAAGTCCCTCGTACCTACACAAACAAATAAGAATCTTGCGACCAACGCGATAAAGGGGTTGTCAATCCCTTCACGGCCACTGGCAAAAGTGAGATCTGATAGAGATGATAAGATAATATTTTTGTTATTTTTATGATAAAGAGTAAAAGTAAAGAAAGAAAAATAAACAGTGTTAGAAATAACGGTAGATTAATATGATAGAGAATAGACTCGGGGGCCATAGGTTTCACTAGTGGCTTCTCTCAAGAGCATAAGTATTACGGTGGGTGAACTAATTCATCACGAGCAATTGATAGAATTGAGCATAGTTATGAGAATATCTAGGTATGATCATGTATATAGGCATCACGTCCGTGACAAGTAGATGACCACTTCGCCTTGCATCTACTACTATTACTCCACACATCGACCGCTATCCAAAGATGCATCTAGAGTATTAAGTTCATAAGAACGGAGTAATGCTTTTAAGCAAGATGACATGATGTAGAGGGATAAACTCAAGCAATATGATATAAACCCCATCTTTTTATCCTCGATGGCAACAATACAATACGTGTCGCTTCCCCATCACATCGGGATCGAGCACCGCAAGATTGAATCCAAAGCTAAGAACTTATCCCATTGCAAGAAAGATCAATCTAGTAGGCCAAACCAAACTGATAATTCGAAGAGACTTGCAAAGCTAACCAATCATACATAAAAGAATTCAGAGGAGATTCAAATATTGTTCATAGATAATCTTGATCGTAAACCCACAATTCATCGGATCTCGACAAACACACCGCAAAAAGAGTTACATCGAATAGAACTCCAAGAAGATCGAGGAGAACTTTGCATTGAGATCCAAAGAGAGAGAAGAAGCCATCTAGCTAATAACTATGGACCCAAAGGTCTGAGGTAAACTACTCACACATCATCGGAGAGGTTATGGTGTTGATGTAGAAGCCCTCCATGATTGATGCCCCCTCCGGCGGAGCGCCGGAAAAGGTCCCAAGATGGGATCTCACGGGTACATAGTGTTGCGGCAATGGAAATAGGTTTTTGTGGTGCTCCTGGATGGTTTCGGGGTACGTAGGTATATATAGGCGGAAGAAGTAGGTCAGTGGAGCCACGAGGGGCCCATGAGGGTGGAGGGCGCGCCCAGGGGGGTAGGCGCGCCCCCCTACCTCGTGGCCTCCTCGTTGATTGCTTGACGTCCACTCCAAGTCCTCTGGATCACGCTTGTTCCAAAAATCATGCTCCCGAAGGTTTCATTCCGTTTGGACCCCGTTTGATATTCCTTTTCTGCAAAACACTGAAATAGGCACAAAAAAACAACAATTTGCACTGGGCCTTGGGTTAATAGGTTAGTCCCAAAAATAATATAAAAGTGTATAATAAAGCCCATTAAACATCCAAAACAAAATATATAATAGCACGGAGCAAGCAAAAATTATAGATACGTTGGAGACGTATCAGCCAGTGAGAATGTCGCCATCGCAGGCAAAGGACTTCAGGAACGCCGGCTCGCCGCAATGGCCGACGATGCGAATGCGCTTGTGAGAGCCCTCGTGTGCCCGTGAGAGCTCGTTCGAGGGCTCCGCGGCCGGACATCTTCGCTATGGCCGCTGCTTCAGCGGCGGGACCTCTCTAGTGCTTCTGCGGCCTTGGTCTTTGCTGCCTCCTTATATCTCCACCCTAAACTCCTCCTACCAGTCATGGCGAAATGACTTGACAGAAAAAACCAGTTTTGTGGGTGATGAGGAGAGGAACTGTGAAGTAATTTTCGAGTGGGTGGTTTTTATAGCCCGGTGCTAAGTGTGAACACATATTAGTTTGATAGTTCTGAATAGATTTGCAATTACTTATTGCATTGTAATCAGCAATGTGACGAGAAACAAGGTCAAAATTTATTGATGGCAGAAGGTTGACCACGTGGTTGCTCGCCGTTGAGGCGGCCGCGGCGCGCTCCGCTCTAGCGTCCCTGCGCGCGCTCTGCTCGCCGTTGAGGCAAAGTTACAATGGCAACTGTTAATAATTCTTAATAATTGTCTTACATATTCAGGATAATTTAAAATGCCAAATGCTGCAAGGCCCAGAACACTCACGACCTACATATGCATACAATTATAATAAAATATAAGCTAAAAGGCTGAGGTGGCGACCTTCCGACGATGGTCTTCTCGGACTCCATGATCAGCATAGCACCCTTGCGCCCGTCTCGACCCGCCTCCGCCTACGGAGCTGCTGGCGCTGGGAGGCTCTTGGGGCTGCTGGGCCTCTTCAAGAAGAGCTTGACAGCGTGCAATCCCGCGCATGACAACTCCGCGGAACTGCTCCATTTCCATGTCTCTGCCTGGTAGCAAATTCCGTCGATTTGCATCCTCAAGATATCACGTTGGCGATGTTCTACTTCGTCGGGGACGTCAACTACGCCAAGGATGCGCCCGATCCTGGCCACCACATCATCGGGATCCAAGTTGACACGGCCGCCGCCTGAAATGATTAAGCCGTAGGCTGCCTTTGTCTTGACTGAATCGCAGAGGTCCTTCCGCCCATTCGCTATGGGGCATCAGGCTCGGCGAGCACCGTGACGGCGGCTCTTTGGGTGGGTCATCGATCATGCCGCCGAGCAGCTCTGGATCTTTTGCACGGTGGATGGCAAACTGCTCATCACAACTCCTCTACAATATGTCAATTGTGCTCCCAAGGACAGTGACACCGATATCGCTACCGATGGGCCATGGTGTCTGCACCGGCCGATGAAGCTCTTGCTCCCCGACAAGCTCTGGCTCGTTCTCCTCACTGAAGATGTAACGCAGGTAGGCGTCAACGTCGAAGCTTTGGTTGTTGCATGGCATGCTTGGAATAACTAATGGTAGATGGGTGAGGACTAGATCTTCGCAGAGTGTCGCGGCGGTGCGTTGCTGCCTGGGTTATATGCAGCAAGCTGTTAGCTGGTGACGGGAAACTGGTGAGGGAATAGGCGTGGATTTTACAGTTCACCCACGTGGAGCGCGGGAAGACTAAGTGGAGCACACACACAACCCGAATACCGTACCTGGTGCCACGTGTTATTTATCACACAAGTGTTAACATAAGGAAACATATGTGTAACTTATTAATCATCACACACGAGTACTCGCAGACGCATCGTGTGCGATACTCCTAGCCACCGCAAGCAACTAGTTTGCATTTTCAAAGTTTTTTGTACACACAGAATCGCACATGAACTAACTATATTAACTCTCTGTGTTGTAATTTCTCATCACAAACAGTTCATCTGAGTCGGCTGTTTGCCACGTATCACACACATCTTGTTAAGTTGAACCATTTCTGTTGCGTTCGCTAATTGAAAATAGTTCATCCGAGTGAACCGTATGCCCTATATCACACACACCTTGATCTGGCTAACCGTTTATGTTGCACTCCCTAATAGAAAACGGTTCATCTGAGCGAATTGTAGGCCGTATATCGCACACACATTGATATGGCTGCCCGTTTCTGTTGTTCTGCCTCATCGCAAACAGTTCGAACGGGTTAACCGTGTGGCTCAAATCGCACACTCAACTAAAATCTGAACCGTGTTTGATGGCTCCGCCATCGCAAACGTTTTGAACCTTTTTTGACGGTTTTTTTACATCCCTATTTGTGATTAATGCATCGCACACAGTTTTGTCAAAGGGTCTCTGATCATAGTGTTGCACTAGCAGCATCCTGCAGTAGTGGGGGATCTAGACCGTCACCTCGCTTTGCTTGGGCTTTATCATGTTATATTCTTCCAAGTTGATGCTACAGAGGACATCATCATTGTAAATGTAAACTTTAAGTGAAAGTAGAAGCATACATACAACTCTGATCAAAGGAAATATCTCTATTATTAATGGTGAGTTCAGACGCATCAAGGCCAACATTTTGTTACATCCCCTCCTACGTACCCACGTATGTCTCCCGGCTCCCACCAACTAATCGATTTTTTTATTTCCCCACACGCACAACTGGTGGACAGAAGAATCCCCAAAAAACCAATAATTGAAATCTAAGTACTTCCTCCCTCCCAGCTCCTGCAATCCCTGATAGAGCTAAATCCGGTAGATCTCGAGGTACGGGTCCTAAGCTAGGCGTCTTGGAACGATGGTAATAGGAACATAAAAATTTACCCAGGTTCAGACTCTCTGAGGAGATAATACCCTATGTTTATTCCGTTCGGGTTAATACATAGTAGATGTATCTACCAAGAGATTGTAATGTGTCTTCTATGAGCTTGGCCCCTCGGTTTATATAGGTACCTGGAGGTCCTTGGGTTACAGGGTCCTAATCGGCCACGTATGAGGAGACATGGTTCCTCACGACTCCAACGTCTTGGAGTCACTACAAGAAATATGTCAACTTGTGACCTTGACTATTGGTCACTGAAAGGTCATTGATTTTCATTTGCGACCTTTTTGTGACCAAAAACAGAAGGTCAAAAGCTGGCGGTCGTAAACTAAAATTAACGACCTTCTCTGTGAGAAGGTCGTAGACGTTTATGACCAAAACAGAAGGTCGTTGAACCCATGACCTTTTGTTTTGGTCACTGGCTGTCTGCCCAGGCCACGTCGGATCCGACGTGGCAAAATTGTGACCAATTGAAAAGGTCAAAAACTAGAATCGGCCCGGTCCAATTGGGTGTTTATATGGGCCGAGCCCATTAATTCAGCCTTTCTATATATTTTTTCCTGTCAATTTTTGGTCAGACTTCATGGGCCAAGCCCAACAATTCAGCCTTTTTATTTCATGGGTCATGGCCTTTTTGTACCAACAGTTTTAGTTTTTTTATAAAATGGGTCAAATTGTCAAACAGGTCCGACTTGTCAGGTTCTGATTAGTGGGTCCTTTCTATTAGGCCTAGATTCTTCATATTTCAATTTGACAATAAGAAAATAACCAGTAGTTAAATTGGCAAGCAAAAAACACACATGATACTTCAAATAACAATAGCCAGATTCAATACAAGCTCGACAAATGACACGTCCTACAAGCTGTAGCATATACAAGCTTATTTACAAGCTCTACAAATGACACGTCCTACAAGCAATAGCATTTACAAGTTCTACAAGTTACACGTAATACAAGCTTAGTTGATACAAGCTCTACAACTATGGGAACCAGTTACAAGCTCTACAAGTGTTTTCTTCTTCTACATGTAGCTCCTTCAATAGCGATCAAATGCCGGACTCACTGGAGAGTCAAGACTGGGCCTTCCACGGATGCCCTGTTACATGAATCAGCTGATAAAAATTAGAAAAACTGGAGCCAATATATTATGAACATTCTATTCAAAAAAGGAGTAAAGGACATTCTTTGTTTCATCACGTTACAAAGGAGCAGCACAAACCACAACTTTACTCGACACACACACACACATACGCACATGAATATTAAGCTCGGCCCAAAGAACTATATCATGGTTTAACAAATTGGCCTCAGATCATCAAACCACCATGCTTATGATCATAATCTAAGCATATCATCAAACAAAACCTACATGATAAAGATCACAAAGACATCAAGCCACAGTAGCATCAAATACGGCATGTGATTCAACGCAACAACAATGGGGCTACCACAACGACATGAAAAACCTAAGCATACTAGAGAAAATAGATAGTTGGTCTTTGGAGGACTGGTGAATTACCTCAATGGCATACTTGATGGGTGATGATGGTCCTTCTCAAGTAGTTGTCGTCCACAGTTAAGAGGTTTCATACATCCGTCTCACAACAATCAATGAACCGTAAATCGTAATCTAATACTTCAATCTCATAAGAAGTTTAAAAAAGACTATAGCAGACGTAAATATGTGGACTACTTCTAAAATGGTACATATAGCACATGCCCAAACAAATATGTGATTTCAAGGTTGAAAGCTTTAACATAGAACGCTGAATAATTCGTTGCCCAAAACGTGCTATATATACACCAAGTGATGAGAAACCATATGTAGAATTCATAAACGTAAGGAGCAGAATTTCTAAAAGAAGTACACCATTACATAGTGCTACAACAAATGTGAAATGCTTGATGATGTACATGAATTCACATTTAGAAGGAAAGAAATGTACTGTAAAACGTTCCATATCTGAAACATATTCACTCAACTAAAAGAAGGTCGAGTTTTACTTGCAAATGAAAACATGCTAGAACCTTTCTGTCAATTTATGAGAAGTAGAACCATTGTGCCACTTGGTTGTTCTTTAAATAAAGAAAATCAGTTGTAACGCAGGCTAACAGAAACGCTATGAGCATCGTTTGGGCAGACCATCCAGGATGATGTACAAATCAGAATGAAAGCATGATTATATATTTCAGGATGATGTACAAATCAAGATGAAAGCATAGAGCTGACAAGTTTGATGAGCTTCGATATGAAGAGAAGAACAGAGATACTAGGTAATTCGATGGGTTTGGGCTTGACAATGAAGCGAGAACACATCAATTGACGAAAACAAGATGCTGAATTATATTTGGTAGTATATATACTGTGGTATACTATGTTCGTGTCAAGGGCAGCTTTCGTACCAGTGCCTAAAAACATTGTAAACAAGTACAAATACTCCGTTATTACAAGTACAAACGGACTTGGACTGGGCAACGATGATATCAGGGGAAAAGAGTCGAGTTCTTGATTAGTTAAGAAAAGCTCTACTTTCAAGAAACTTTCACATCAGAAAACTAAAGGAAACATAATTACTTCTCAATATACTATGGAGTCACACTTTCAAAAAACCTGTCTATGTATATACAAACTTGAGAGATTAGCCATGCAAAGGTTCAGTGGATCCAAATAAACATGCACATCAGAAAACTAGAGGAACAGACGAACAGTCAACACATATATATCTAGTCAAAAAAATATCTACTACACAAGTGCATACATTACTCAACATCTACTACACAAGTGCATACAGTACTCAACATTCACTCAAAGTATGTTGTGCAGGATCGCACCATTCCATTTTCACTCAAAGTACAATAGTACATCACATTTTTGGATGATCACCAAAGGCAAAACTACTCCGACTATGATCATCAACATTTACTACTCCTAACTACTCCTGTGCAATCCTACTCTGCAAAAAACTTCCTCACCCTCCATTCACCCCTGTTCAAGCAAAGATCGTAGTAAAACTACTCCTAATGCTACAACAGTTAACAAAGAAGTGAAATTACTATGATGTGCAAAATTTACAAGAATACTCCATCGAATATTACTCAAACTTAATGAAGTTAACTAAGCCTTTTCAGTTTAGAATATACAAGTCGAAAATAAGCTTGCAAGCAAGTTTATGTAAGTAATGCACAATCGAGTACAATACTTCTATGGATTTCTGCAAATAATTCATGATTTTCTAACTAATCCAAGATGTCCATTTAATTAACTGGAAAAGTAAGTTAAATCTTGTTGAATCTTGGTAAATACTCCAAGCAAAATTACTCCACACATGTACAGTTCAATCTTGTTAAATACTCCAAGCAAAATTACTGGAGTACTGGAGTACTAAAAGTTAAATGTGTTGCACATGTCTCAAGGAACCAAAGGCGCTTGCTCCCTTTGGTCCAGCTCCTTGTCACAAGAAGATGACCGATACTCGGATGCAGAGTGAGCTCCCTGCAAATGACATTGTATCAATGCTTTGCAGCAACAAAAGGAACTCACATACAATAGAACTTGTGCAATAGTGTATCAACACCCCAAAGGAGGCATTACAAAATTCTCAAATAATGTTTAGAAGGATTAACCTCACAGCAACACACCAACCTGAATATACTACCACTGTACTGGCACCACCATACATTCAACCAACAGGATATAACAAATACCAAGTTAGGCAGCCCATGCAGATAAGGGTGCATTTGGATGCAAAGTATTTTACTACATCCCAGTTCCAATCACGGGTCGTTTACCATGCGAAAACTAGATCTAGAATTAGGAAAACCTGCCAACAGAACCGCACAAAGCCTCCTATTGCACAAATCAAGAGCAGCCGTCGAACGGGACTCATCACATCGATGAGTACAGAAGAACAAGAACCGGGCGAGGGATGGTGGAACAGGGAACGGACGGCGCCTACCTCAATGGAACGAAACCTCTCCTCCTGCCCCTCCTCCTCGAGCAGAGCAGGGCCGAAGCTAGGCGCAACCCTCATCCATCTCGAGCAGGGCAAGGTCGGCGCCCTCCTACCTTCATCTCCATCTCCACGCCGTGATGACCTGCAGCAAAGGGACAGATAGGAGGAGAAGGTGAGGAGGAGCGGGTGGATCTGGGCGAGGAAGGAGGGGAAGGGCCTACCTGGACAACAACGGTGACGGATCTCGCGAGCTCACGTGCGGGTGAAGGTGGCCATGGACCTCGGCAGAGGCCCGCGTACGGCAACAGTGGCTGGGGGCCCGCGGCCGCGGGCACGTCGGGGGGCGCGGCCGGGCCGGAGATCACGGCGGTGCGGAGGGCCGGGTAGGCGAGGACGCGGCGGAGCAGGGGGCTTGATGAGCGACCAGAGCCCCGGCAAGGATAGCACGAAGACCCCAGCGAGCTGTAGAAGCTCGCCTGCGAGTACCCCGTCCCCGCCGGCGCGGGGGTGGCCATGGATGGGCACGGGGGTGGCCATGGATGGGCACGGGGGTGGCGATGCGGTGAGGAAGGGCTCGCCGGTGGAGCTGATGGGGAGGCGGCGGTAGCGATCTGGAATGGGCGGGTGCGGAGAGGGCTGGAGGGGAGGGGATCGAGGGGAGCGGATCTGGAAGAGGAGAGGAGGAGAAGAGAGCGAGGGAAAGGAAGGAGGGGGGGGTGGATGCAAAATGACCACAGGGCAGAGCTAGGGTTTCGGGGATGGTGTGGAAGGGCTGAGGACTGCCGTTGGATCCACGAACATCCGACGGTGTTCAATGCATGATCCGCGTGAGACGTCCACGGACGAATCAGAATACAGTACGACCTTATGACCATCTAAATTGGTCAAAAAAATTCATTTTCTACTTTTCGAGTGCCTAAATTGAGTTTTTTTGTAAATGACCTACCATATATTTGTTGCAAAATGGGACTAGATCATTTTTATAATATATTAGGCCATATTTAATGTATAATTGACAAAATGGTTGGTTGTCAAAAGTTTTTATACACCTCTAGTGAAAAAGACAAAATTCCGCCATTTCAGCAGGAAGCGGGTCAAATTTGAACTATAGTTGCCTCATATTTTGCTCTTTATTTTTTCCAAAAATAATTTCTTGGTACATAAGTATCTATTTAATCAGAGAAACGCCAAAAGTTTTCTAATATTCAACCACTAGCTAGGAACGGTCATGCCCGCCGTTTTGACCGCATTTTGAAACGGGCATGAAAAATTCAAAAAAATGGAAAACCTTCGCATTGTGTCATTATATGTGACCAAGTTTCTAGGAAAAATAATAAACTTGTAATACAGAAATTATTTTTAAAAAGTGTTCTCGGAAATGAGCTGTCATGCGTGAAGATTCATGGCTTTCAAGCCAAATGATCAATCTTATGGCCACATTCATGGCATAGTTTGTTCAAATGATCTCATATTGTGCAAAAGGGTGCATATTGGAATGGCAAACAATGTTGCCTTAGGAAGTTTTCATTTTCTGTGCACGGAAAATTCATTTTCCATTTTCTGAGTGCCCCAAATGAGGTTTTTTTGTGAAGGACCTACCAAATAATTCTTGCAAAATTGGACCAAATAATTTTTCTAAAATACTAGGCCATATTTAATGCACAATCTACCAAATGTTTTGGTGTAAAAAGTTTTGATCCACCTCCGGTGAAAAAGACAAATTTCCGCCGATTCAGGTGGAAGCGGGTCAAATTTGAACTGCAGCTGCCTCATAGTTTGCTCTTTATTTTTTTTTCAAAAATCATTTCTAGGTACATAAGTATCTATTCAATTAGAAAAACATCAAAAAAATTCCAAGATTCAACCACTAGCTAGGAATGGTCAAGCCCGCCATTTTGACCGCATTTTGAAACGGGCATAAAAAATAAAATAAAATAAAAAATTTGGAAAACCTTCGCATTGTGTCATTATATGTGACCAAGTATCTAGGAAAAATAATAAACTTGTAATACGGAAATTATTTTTAAAAAGTGTTCTCAGAAATGAGCTGTCATGCATGAAGATTCATTGCTTTCAAGCCAAATGATCAATCTTATGGCCACATTCATGGCATAGTTTGTTCAAATGATCTTATATTGTGCAAAAGGGTGCATCTTGGAATTGCAAACAATGTTGCCTAAGGAAGTTTTCATTTTCTGTGCACGGAAAATTCATTTTCCATTTTCCGAGTGCCCCAAATGAGGTTTTTTGTGAAGGACCTACCAAATAATTCTTGCAAAATTGGACCAAATCATTTTTATAAAATACTAGGCCATATTTAATGCACAATTGACCAAATTGTTGGGTGTAAAAAGTTTTGATCCACCTCTGGTGAAAAAGACAAATTTCCACGATTCTGTGGAAGCGGGTCAAATTTGAACTGCAGCTGCCTCATAGTTTGCTCTTTATTTTTTCCAAAAATCATTTCTAGGTACATAAGTATCTATTTAATTATAGAAACATCAAAAGTTTTCCAAGATTCAACCACTAGCTAGGAATGTCAAGCCCGCCGTTTTGACCGCATTTTGAAACGGGCATAAAAAATAAAAAAAAATCAAAAAATTGGAAAACCTTCGCATTGTTTCATTATATGTGACCAAGTTTCTAGGAAAAATAATAAACTTGTAATACGGAAATTATTTTTAAAAAGTGTTCTCAGAAATGAGCTGTCATGCGTGAAGATTCATTGTTTTCAAGCCAAATGATCAATCTTATGGCCACATTCATGGCATAGTTTTCTCAAATGATCTTATATTGTGCAAAAGGGTGCATCTTGGAATTGCAAACAATGTTTCCTAAGGAAGTTTCATTTTCTGTGCACAGAAAATTCATTTTCCATTTTCCGAGTGCCCCAAATGAGGTTTTTTTGTGAAGGACCTACCAAATAATTCTTGCAAAATTTTACCAAATCATTTTTATAAAATACTAGGCCATATTTAATGCACAATTTACCAAATGGTTGGGTGTAAAAAGTTTTGATCCACCTCTGGTGAAAAATACAAATTTCCGCCGATTCAGCTGGAAGCGGGTCAAATTTGAACTGCAGCTGCCTCATGGTTTGCTCTTTATTTTTTCCAAAAATCATTTCTAGGTACATAAGTATCTATTCAATTAGAAAAAAATCAAAAAAATTCCAAGATTCAACCACTAGCTAGGAATGGTCAAGCCCGCCGTTTTGACCGCATTTTGAAACGGGCATAAAAAATAAAATAAAAATAAAAAATTTGGAAAACCTTCGCATTGTGTCATTATATGTGACCAAGTATCTAGGAAAAATAATAAACTTGTAATACGGAAATTATTTTTAAAATGTGTTCTCAGAAATGAGCTGTCATGCATGAAGATTCATTGCTTTCAAGCCAAATGATCAATCTTATGGCCACATTCATGGCATAGTTTGTTCAAATGATCTTATATTGTGCAAAAGGGTGCATCTTGGAATTGCAAACAATGTTGCCTAAGGAAGTTTTCATTTTACGCACGGAAAATTCATTTTCCATTTTCCGAGTGCCCCAAATGAGGTTTTTTGTGAAGGACCTACCAAATAATTCTTGCAAAATTGGACCAAATCATTTTTATAAAATACTAGGCCATATTTAATGCACAATTGGCCAAATGGTTGGGTGTAAAAATTTTTGATCCACCTCTGGTGAAAAAGACAAATTTCTGCCGATTTAGATGGAAGCGGGTCAAATTTGAACTGCAACTGCCTCATAGTTTGCTCTTTATTTTTTCCAAAAATCATTTCTAGGTACATAAGTATCTATTTAATTAGAGAAACATCAAAAGTTTTCCAAGATTCAACCACTAGCTAGGAGCGGTCAAGCCCGCCCGTTTTGGTAGCATTTTGAAACGGGCATAAAAAATTAAAAAAAATCAAAAAATTGGAAAACCTTCACATTGTGTCATTATATGTGACCATGTTTCCAGGAAAAATAATAAACTTGTAATACGGCAATTATTTTAAACAAGTGTTCTCAGAAATGAGCTATCATGCGTGAAGATTCATGGCTTTCAAGCCAAATGATCAATCTTATGGCCACATTCTTCGCATAGTTTGTTCAAATGATCTCATATTGTGCACAAGGGTGCATCTTGGAATTCCAAACAATGTTGCCTAAGGGAGTTTTCATTTTCTTTGCACGAAAAATACATTTTCCATTTTCCGAGTGCCCGAAATGAGTTTTTTTGTGAAGGACCTACCATATATTTGTTGCAAAATTGGACCAAATCAATTTTCTAAAATACTAGGCCATATTTAATTCACAATTGACAAAATGGTTGGGTGTCAAAAGTTTTGATCTACCTCTGGTGAAAAAGACAAATTCCCGCCGATTCAGCAGGAAGCGGGTCAAATTTGAACTGCAGCTGCCTCAAAGTTTACTATTTATTTTTTCCAAAAATCATTTATAGTTACATAAGTACCTATTTAATCATAAATACATGGTTTGGTGGCGATACGTCGAGGTTTGGGCGGGGGCCGAGGCCCCCAACTCTAGAGCTCAGAACTTCAAGATGCCCGCCGCATGGTCACCGCGTGACCGTGGCGTTGCCATGTGTTCTAGGCAGCCTAGGCATGTCTATTGGGTTAGGCACTCCCCAGGTAGGTGCTAGGAAGAAAATTACAACATAAGATTCTCACGAGGAGACCGATCGATGCTCAAACATGAATGAGCAGCCAAGTGTTTGATTAGCGGTACGGGAAATGTACATGGCTAATGGGCATGAGTTTTGGCTGAGG
Source organism: Aegilops bicornis (assembly GCA_021605145.1). NCBI lineage: Eukaryota > Viridiplantae > Streptophyta > Magnoliopsida > Poales > Poaceae > Aegilops > Aegilops bicornis. Next base: position 439,106,432 of record CM038671.1, on the reverse strand, counting down.
ATGATCAGTTACTAAGAAGACCGTCTTCACAAATTTTCATCTCAAAAGGAGGAGCCTAGGTGGTACTTGCTTTGCAAACTACCACACTGGACATAAATATGAATGCTGAAGCTCGGCTCAAAATAATGAATGGATTGAGCTGGCATTTGGTGGAGGATGGTTATTTGGGCATAGGAAAGCACTGTAGAAAATGGATACTATTTGGACATGCCAAAGTGGTACTTCCTTCACAAAATGTTGTTCTGAACAAAATAGGAAAATGAATATTTTTGAATTATTTCTGAACTAGGCAAGGAAGGTTTTTTACATATTTAACAAAGATATGACCCAAAGAATTTATGAGATTTTTTTGGGAATTTTGGGAATGACAGAAATATAGGTTGCTTCTCAAACTAGGGCAAAAACTGCCACATGGACATGACACATAGGCAAAACTGATGAGGTGGCGCCTAGTCATAGCAACCCACCACAATTTACAAGGTTATGATCATCTATATTGGTCATGATCAGCTAGAAATAAGGCAGCAAACCTGTGCTATCTGCTTTATGACCATTTCGTGTAAGGAAATTACGACCTTTCTGACCAAAATGGTCGTTATAGTTTAGGGTTTGGAGCCCCCCGAACAGCTTTTGACCAATTGGTCTGAAATGGTCATAGATCTATGACCAATTCTTCCAGGGTCACTGACAGAAGGTCACTAGTTGACATATTTCTTGTAGTGAGTTCACGTAAGGTCTTTGAGATATTCTATGTAACCGCCATGGGCTAATGGAGAGGCCTAGGATGGAACCGACATAGGGGTCCTCGGCCCGGCCCACTAGATTTGGAACCGTCATGGATAGATACCCCCTAGCTGGGACACCGTCAGTGGCCCTTGAACCAGTCTTCAAGTCTGGTCGCATCTCGGCTCATCTGAGTTATTCCTCATCTTCAAAATCACAACAAGAAATCTGTTAACGCTGGTCTTGAAACTGGCTCAATGAATGCATGCCTTTCCTAAATCGAGGTTTAGTGCCGAGATGCATCCAAAATATCCTAAGTACATCAGTTCTGACAAGTGTTGTAAGAATTTAATCCAGGCTGCATGCCAAAAGATGCTCCCGCGTAGTCGTCCCGCGGACGCGAAGTATTCCCGGACTCTAGGGTGATGATTGCTCGGTATAGATCTGACAACACAGACCGGTCTTATCCATGGGTGAATCTAACCACGTGGCATTCTAGACTTGACAGTCAACAAGACGTGCAGTCGTGGTGTAGGACCTGCCAAGGTCATGTCCCATCAAGTGAGATCATGCATATCGAAACATTCATTACACTACTGCAGGATGCTACTAACGCGACACTATGATCAGAGACCCTTCAAGAAACTGTGTGCAATGCAATAATCACAAACGGTGGTGTATGAAAACCGTCAGAAGTGATGCAAAACGTTTGCGATGAATGATACATCAAACACGGTTCAGATTATAGTTGCGTGTGCGATGAGGGGCATACGGTTGATCTGTACAAACTGTTTGCGATGAGACAGAACAACAGAAACGGGCAGCCAGATCAAGGTGTGTGTGTGTGATATACGGCATACAGTTCACTCCAATGTACCATTTGCGATGAGTGAGGTGAACACAAACGATTCGGCGTAACAAGATGTGTGTGATACCCGACAAACAGGCCGGTAATCAGAATTGTGTGAGATCATTATAAACAGCCCATACGGTATTTTTTTGTGAATTGTGTGCTCGTCAGGGCACACAGTTCAACAAACCAACCTGTTGTCGATAATGTAGAAGATCTCTGTCGAATACATATTACTAACCATTTGCGATGAGATTGACAGGATAAACAGAGATATACATAGTCTGCTTAATTTAGTCCTTCTTCTTCTTGTTGTTCTTGTTGGATGGCCCCGCGACATCGTCATGGCGAGGACGCTTCTTGCCGCTGACCGTTGGCTTTTCATCGCCGCCGCGGTCGTCATCGTCGTTGCTGTCGTCGTCCTCCTCCTCCTCGTTCGACCATTCCTCCTCCTCATCATCGTCGTCCTCTTCTTCGTCCTCTTCTTCGTCCTCTGAAGGTTCCTCATCCGTTTGGTTGTCGTCTTAAAACTCCAGAGGCGGCGTCCCTTCCATGAACCGGATATAATCGAGGTCTGGGCTCGACGTCAACTCATGGAAGACGAGCGGGATGATTCCGATGTTGACCTATCATCGGGCGCCAGACTGTTGGCCAAACCGTCGTCCTCGCTATCGCTCGACATGGCTGCAGAGTGTGTGCCAATGTGTAGCGTGGCCTGCCGGTGACGATGAAGATGGTGGACACTTAAGCTGGGTATGCATAGAAGAGGAACTGCCAATTGAAGCGGGGATTGACGTATTATCTAACCGCTGATATAATCAACTGTAAATATTTGTACCCAGTCGCTCCAAATTCCCGGGGTTGCGCAGGACTCCTATTGGCTATTCGGCTGGTTTCCTTTTTCAGGACAAAAACAAGGAACGAGTTTTGGGATTATGCACCGGTACCGGTATGAACTGAGTAGGACAGTTGGCAAGCAATACATTGAGCTCTTCTTATTGATAAAGCCAGTAATAATCAAACTAGAAAAGAAAAAGAAAAAAAGACAAATACAATTATCTGCACGAATCTTCGAGTAACATCAATGGCATATATAGGACCTAGATGTGCATTACTTTGAGCACATCTAGATGTGCTTTAGCAATACTGTCAAACAAAACCCCTAATCATCATTGCAAACAACGCATAGAACATCGCTAATGCGACAACCACAACTACACATGCTAGTTCCTTCTCGTCTCTTGCTTTCATCTATTGCCTGTGATTGATTCTTTCTTGCTTCATTGTACTGATTGTACATTCCAGATCAGCCAGTTTCTTCTTCAACTTTACGTTATCTTCTGCGAGCTTGGTGATAACACTCCGAGCCCTGCCATGCCATTCTTCATCCAGCCAGTTAACAAAGGCACAAGCCTCATATCCCTGCCAATGTTAAATAGTATTCTGGATGAGCGGTGGGATTAACTAAAGTAAAATGATGAACTTAATTAGCACTAACCTCTAAGGGCAATCGAGAAACCGCCGCCAATGTCGAATCCCTCCATGCATACACGTCGAGCGGGAGTGTGCCCGTGCACACAACTCAGCTTTGGTAATTCTCGGTGGCGCAAAAACTGAGTCGAACTCGTGTTATGCGAGTCCGAGTCAAGCTCCGGATCCGTGATGAATCGCTTTCCTTGGGGGGGGGGGGTCATTCAGGACAGATTCAGCAAGGAGCCATACTTTGGACATGGTAAAAAAGATCGGGATAGATTGGAACCTGACAGGACGATTCAGATCCGTAGTAGACTTGCCTTCTGATGACCTTAGGCAAGTGCTCGGCGGGGACCACCGTCGTGGCGGCGATACAAGCAGGAGTAGCTGCACCTAAACCATCAGCGCCATGCGAGGGAATTTGGAGGCTATGTAGGGATTTGGGGGAAATGGGGAAACTGTGGAGATAAGCTAACGGTTGGGAACTACTAATGGCACTATATATATGTTGTATACGGCACACTGTTTGTACATGTCATTTGTGTTAGGTATTACAATGTCACACACGATTTCCGCACCAAACCGTGTGAGAAGACAACGTAGGTTAGACACGGTTGTCATTACATAACTGTATGTGATGTACTACCCTGTCCATATAATTGAGTTACGGTGAGATACCCTGTAAACAACCGCTCCACAGATATCCGTAAAAAAAACAGCCACTATGCATATAGAAATGGAGGCGGCGGCCTAGGCAGCGGCTACCGGAGAAGAGGTCAATCCTCAGTCGGTGGGCGGTGGCGGCGTCATAGGAGGTCAATCCTCATTCTGTGGTGGGAGATAGGAGGAGCTCAACCATCAAGGTCGGCGGCGGCGTGATTCGAGCACATCCATCACGGTCAATGGCGGGATAGTGGAGGTCGAACTTCAGGCGGCAGCGGCACTAAGCTTTGCTCCTCGACCCTGCTATCTCGGCGTGCCTCCATCGCGCTTGTCTGTCTGCTGGGTGGAGGTCGCCGCGCGGCTAATTAATTAAGGTATTCTTTTCGTGAGTGGCTAAATTTAGGTATTCAATTCCTAAGTGTAGTGTTGTACTAGTACTCTGCGTGTAAATTGACTGGCCAATAATTTTTGTCATAGAACGTCTGGATAACAACATGGAGCACCCTCAGTAATTATTAAAATAAAACCTTGTGATTTATGCACAAATCTTTGGACAACAATTAATTCGTGTATTAATGTTGTTGTTTTATTTTTAATTACCATTCGTGTGCTGCAGATGGAACGAACTCGATGGACGGAGAATCGGAAAACCGCAGATTTTATCAGTGGCGTGACTGAGTTCATGAATTTGGCTGAAAGTACAAAGAGGAGAATTGGTGATGCGGATTACATCCTGTGTCCATGTACTGATTGCGCCAATACAGAGTCACATGAAGTTGCAGATGTCCAGATGCACTTAGTCTATAGGGGATTCATTGATGGATATACACGTTGGACCAGACACGGTGAAGAGGAGGTCATGGATGAAGATACCCAGGGCAGCGAGATGCCAAACCCCGATCAGTGTCACATGGATGTTGAATCTAACATCGGGGCAGAGGCATCAAGCTACCAATGGAACACCGGAAAGCCGAAACGCCCACTAGAAAACCAAGACGTCGACGCAGATGAAGACGATCTTGATATGCCAGATTTTGCTGCTATGATTGCAGATTTCGAGGGCCCAGCTAAGCATATGATTGGGTATAAGGATCTGCCAACCATTGATGCGGACTCCAAGAAAGAATTGTATCCAGGTTGCAAAAAGAAATATTCCAGGTTGAGTGCCACCCTGGCGCTTCTCAGATTTAAAGCAGCAAACGGTCTATCAAACAAGGGCTTCACAGAGATGTTAGGTCTTTTGAAAGAAATTCTTCCGGAAGATAATGTGCTCCCCAGAAGCACGAATGAAGCGAAGAAAATTGTTTGCCCATTGGAACTTGAAGTACAGAAGATACACGCTTGTGTGAATGATTGTATATTGTACCGTGGTGAGTACAAAGATTTTTGTGCATGTCCCACATGCAAGCATGCACAATACAAGCGCAGGAGAGCAAAGGACAAGTACAAATTGGACAACGAGATCAAGACAGGAGTTCCGTTCAAGGTTGTTTGGTACTTGCCTTTAATTCCAAGGTTGAGGCATTTGTTTGCAAACCCTAGAGAGGCAAAGAGGTTGCGGTGGCATCATGATGAGCGAATTGTGGATAGGTATATGAGGCACCCGAAAGATGGGGATCAGTGGGAATTAATCGACAAAAAGTTTGAAAATTTTGCCAAGGATCCTAGAAGTATAAGGCTCGGGAGTGTCTTGTGGGATGAATCCTTTTGGCGATATGAGCACCAATCACAACACATGGCCGGTGCTTCTGTGCATATATAACCTAGCTCCTTGGTTGTGTATGAAGAAAAAATACATTATGATGTCAATTATTATCCAAGGCCTGAAGCAACCTGGAAATGACATCGACATTTACTTTCAGCTACTGGTAGAAGAACTGGCAGTGTGGATAGATGCTTTCTTTGTAAAATGTTATGATGCTTACGAAAGGAGATTTTCGATCTACATGCCATCTTGGTGCACACCATTCAAGATATGCCGCATTAGGCAACACATCGGGGCAGAAAACAAGGGGAGAAGTAGGGTGTGTCACATGCATGGATAGGACAGCTAGCAGAAGACTTCCCAACTCGCACAAAACAGTGTATTTGCATCATCATAGATTCTTACGGAAAAATCACCCATACCGAAAGATGAAAGCTGAATTTGATGGTGGTCCACAACATGGCTAAAAAATTAATGTTGTGCTTGGCAAGAACCACCCTTTGACGGTGAAACTAACACCCAAGGATCAATTGTTTAAGAAGAAATCGGTGTTCTAGAAATTACCTTACTGGGAGATTCTACGTGTAATGCCACTGCATCGATGTCATGCACGAGAGAAGAACGTATGTGAAAGCATCCTTGGTACTCTGCTCAAGATTAAAGGTAAAAGAAAGGATGGTGATGGTTCACGGCTCGATATGCTTGCTGATCAATCACAACGCAAGAGTGAAGCAGAATATGATGACAAATTCATCAAAGCTCGCCAGAGTTACAATTTCAGTACAAAAGAAGCAACACAGTTCTTCACCTATTTGTTGTCAGTTAAGACACGCTCTTCCTACTCCGCAAACATCAAATGTCTCGTGGATGCGAGCTTACGTAAAATGAAGTTGGGACACATAAAGTCACATGATTGCCACGTAATGTTGACACAAATCCTCCCGGTGGCCATCAGGAATCTGATGGACAAAGATATAAGAAACACACTCATTGACCTATGTGATTTCTTCAACCAACTATGGCAGAAAGTTGTAGATCCTCAAGAGTTGGATCATATGCAAGATGATATTGCAAGAATATTGTCCAACCTAGACATGTTTTTCCCACCGTCATTCTTTGATATCATGATCCATCTCACTGTGCACCTTGTCGACGAGATAAAGTATTGTGGTCCTGTGTTTCTTCGCAACATGTATCCCTTCGAGCGGTTCATGGGAATCCTGAAGCTCTTTTGTCGGAACCGAAACCATCCAGAGGAAAGCATCCTACAAGGTTATACCGCGGAGGAGGTGGTTGAGTTTTGCACCGAATACATGAAACAAAGACCTATAGGTTTGCCCCTCTCTCGCCACGAGGGAAGGCTGAAAGGTAAGCCAGTCCTTGCTGGCACGCAAATGGCTGCACCCGAAGAATTGGCAGAGAAAGCCCATTTGGCGGTACTGCTTAACAGCCCAGTTCTCATCGCTTATGCCGAAGAACATTTGGCGGAGATACGCCAAAGATTCTTACCGATGGTGCCTTCATCAGAGGTGGAGATGAAGGAGCACACTAAGAACTACGCCGAATGGCTGAAGAATTGTTTGGCACAAGGATCCATCATTGACATTGCTACGTGGTTGGCACAAAAGCCATCACCTACAGTGCTGATATACCAAGCATATAACATAAATGGATACACGTTCTACATTGAGGAACGTGATAAGAAGACCTCGTATCATAACAGCTCTATTTGAATAGAATGCATGACTGTAAATGAAGGTGATAAAAGGGTATACTATGGAATCATCAAAGAGATTTGGGAGCTTGAATAGGTGAAAGTTAAGGTGGCATTATTCAGGTGCGCATGGATCCCTCTTGGTCAGGTCAGGATTGATGAGTACAGGAAGACCTGTGTTAACAGGACAACGATGGCATATCACGCGGACCCATTCATTCTTGCCAGGGATGCTACCCAGATTTTCTTTGTGGAAGACCCCTTGCATAAGAACTGCCATTTAGCGATGCATGGGAAGAGAAGGGTACTAGGTGTCGACGATGTCGCCGACCAGGACGAGTACGATGAATTTGATGAGTTACCAGCCAAGGGATCACGCACCAGTGCAACAGAGAAGAAGTTTAAAATCATATAAAAAAACCCAAGTTCATTCGGGGTCAACTTAATGATTCCAGTTCCCACATGTACATGGGAACTAAGCTGTAAGACTAGTCTTTATGTCCACCCTGCAACTTAATTCGTTCAATTTAGAACTGTCGCGTGCACTGAATTTGTGAGTTATGCCCGGTTTTCTGTTGCTGTAAGAACCATTAATATGTTGACCTTGATATGCTGTCAACTCAGGCAATGAATATGAACTGTTTTTTCTTCTTCTTCTTATTATTATTATATCATAGAGGTAGCACACTCAATCGATCACTACAGTATGTGTGAACAAAAATATGCAATCTGGTTTGCGAATAGCACACGGTTCGTTGATGAAAGTCGTGTGCCGACCAAACCCTGCCACCACCCCGCCCACGATCTGAGTCGTGCTTTCTGATTGGCCAAAATCCAAACCCCACGGATCGTACGTCTGCACCGTTGGATGCTCCCAGATCGAACGACGATCCTCATCCCTTTCGACAACACATGCAATTCCGGTTGTAATTTTATTTTTATGCACAAAATGCACGTTAATATCAAAAAATGTCTTAAATATAGCTAACGATACCTGAAATGCGCCAGAAAATCAAACTCGTGCTATAATGGTGATTGCGTACCGTGGAAATTTTTATGAGGCCAAACGATGAAGTCACCAGCCACAGGAGTTTGAGTTGACACGTCACCTTTTGGAACACATGATCCTTCATGTGAGATGCTCCGGTTTGGAAGGAGTGGTCATCAAAACTTGTGCCAAACTTTACCAATTTTTTTCCATGGGGTCGTGAGAGCACGCCACAGGCACACATCGATTTTGATGATGTCCGAACTCCATCTGAATTTTCTGTAATTAAAATACCAACTAGGCCTACGCCGGGTCGCACTCATGACGAAATGTTTGAAACTTCTCCCGCTTCTCGAACAAACGGATGAAAACTCACAAAGTGACGCACTTTACATGATCTCAGACACCTTTGCTAGCTACCGATAGTAAGGGGTATCATAGCCAGTATCATGCATGCCAACTAGGCAATTTTGATGAGCTATCATAGAATTAATTAAATGAAGAAAGAGAGGGTTAAGTATCATATCATGAAACCGTATCATAATAAATGTTATGCTACTATGTGTCATGCATGACAATATAAATAAAGTACTACATATGATACTAACTACTCTGTGATACTATGCATTATTAGAGCAAGTAAGTACACAATAGAGTGACATAAGACTAGCCACAATGGGTAGTAACATAGAATATTACTAGTCTATGTTACTACCTCTATAGTGGGGAGTAACATATGTGTAGTAACATGCAACACTTCATTTATTAGGCTATAGACTCATCTTGCTTTGAGATGTGTGATGTTACTCAGACTAGCCACAATGGGTAGTAACATAGACTAGTAACATGCCTATGTGTTACACTAGTCTATGTTACTAGCTCTATAGTGGGGAGTAGCATATATGTGTGGTAACATGCAACACTTCATTTATTAGGCTATAGACACATCTTGCCTTGATATGTACATGTGATGTTACTCATACTACTAGTAACTAGCTTTGTTACTACTTTCCTCTCTTTCTTCATTTATTGCTTGCCACATCATCTACTTTATCTAGATATGTGTGATGTTACTACCTATGTTACTCCCATTGTGGGTAGTCTCATACTATAGTAAGACTATACCCATGGGAGTAACATAGGTAGTAACATCACACATATCCACTTTCCTCCATTTCTTCATTTATTGCTTGCCACATCATCTATTTTATCTAGATATGTGTGATGTTACTACCTATGTTACTCCCACTGTGGGTAGTCTGGCTATAAGGAATAAAATAATATATATATGCTTATTAGTTCGAGGAAAGAGAAGAGAAGCGGGCTCTTGGTTAGTAGAGTCAGCTGCAACAGGAGGCCCAAGACACTTTGTGAGGATGTAAGGTGGGCCAACTATTGATAAACTAGTACGTATACAAAACTTATTATACATACCCGCTAAGAGGTTGGCTGTATATGACATGTCAAATTCTTATAGCCGACCCTTGGCAGTATTATTAACCATGCTCTTATTGAGGTAGCTAGTATATTATAGACGACTAGCTAGTATCAGACTAGCCACAGTGGGAGTAACTTCAAAGAAGAATAATCGACTCCAACTCAAAGAAACTTGCTTATGTGGCAATAAGTTAATGAGGAGAGAGATAGTTTCAGTAACTTAGATAGTTATTGAAGCATCACATGTCCCAATGCAATATGAGTATGTAACCTAAGAAATGAGGCTTTGCATGACACTACACTTATGTTACTACCCACTATAAAGGTAGTAACATATATAGTCTAGGGATATGTGTATGTTACCAGTGTACTACTCTCCATGTGGCTAGCTAGTGTCATACTCCCTCCTTTCCAGTTTAGCTAGGCTGGTTCTAATGGTATTATCATAAGCGGTATCATGCATGCCAACTAGACTTTCTGGATGATGTGGCACACAAGAGAGGATGTGGTATCATATCATGATACCGTGTCATATTAAATGGTGTACTACTACTTTGTGTGATTAGTAAGGCAACCTAAGATGTTAACTTATGATACTATATGCATTACGGAAGTAGCTAGTATCCTAGCTACACTATCATATATATGCATGATACTACTTGTATATATATAGGACAACACTATTCTAATCCCAGGATTAGAATAATTATTTGGATCACCGCGCGGCCTATATAGGAGCTGAGCGGATGTTCCCGAACTCCCGCAACTGTGCGCATTATAGAGAAAAAAAACCACATGATCCACTCCCCCACCCCATCGACCCCCGCATCGGTTCCCTGAATCAGGCAACCGCCGCTGCCGCCGACCTCCCCAGATCGCCCCGCCGCCGACCTCCCCAGATCACGCCACCGGCGTCTCCATTCTCCCTGGGTTGTGCTGCCACATCCACTCGCCGGTCCCCATCCCTGGAGCACCTCCAACCACGGGCCGCCATCCCCGGAGTGGCTCATGCCGCCGGCCCCGATCCCCGGAGCGCTTTCCTCCTCCGCGGCCAGTGCCCATCCTCCTCCGTGGCCGGCGCGCTCCCTTCCCACGGCCGGCGCCCGTCCTCCTCTACTGCGAGCCTCTCCCGCTACTCTCGCTGTCGCGCACCGCCCCATCGCCCCGGATCTCGCTACTACCGTCCACCTCGCACCGCAACCTTCTTCCACGCATCTCTCGACCAGCAGCGACGCCACCACTCACCTGCGCTGCCCCGGCCAGCGAGCATCGCGCCACCCCAAGCCACACGAGCTGGCTGCCAAAGCCCTCAGTCTACTAACTTAGAGATGGCACCGGCCGCCACCGCTGCCGGTGATCTAGATCCGGCGCCTCCACTGCTACCGTGCACCATTGCAGCTATGTCGCGGTTGCCTGCACCATCGCTTCTGGAAAGGGCCTCCGACGCTGTGTTCCGGTGAAGTCAACATGATGCAACCACTACTGTTCCCCACTGTTTTCTAGTTATCTCTCTCTTAAGGAGAAGTTCTTGAGCACCGTGTACACCCCAGCAGCCCCGAGGAGCGCTATGTACATGATGAAACCAATTTTGTGTTGTTCTGCACCTCAGCCTTCCCATGGATCCCACTTCTCGTTCTCTTCCTTTTGGTCTAATTTTGGAACTGAAGTTCAGATATAACATGGGAAGAAAAAGTTCATAGGATTTTTGCATAAAAATTCACAAATGTTGTTATACTCCATCGGTACTAGCTTGAATCTGAACAATTTCATACAAATGGTCATTTTGCAAGTTACTGAGCATGTCGTTCTCTTCTTATGCCCATGATGCAACCCCTGTATTTTTTTGGATGAGTTTGGTGATGTAGCTGTCTTTGGATGCAGCAACACAACCTATCGGTACAGTTGGTGATGCAGCTATGGATATTGTGCGTGATGCTGCTACTATGTGCAACAAGGAATTTGCTTTGATCTTAAAAACTGTATCCCCCCAAAAAAAGGAGTTCCCACAAAAAATAATGTTTGGTAGGTCAGATACAAAAATGACTGAAGTTCAAAATGATAGTAGAGTGTGATACAAAAAAAGAGAACTTTATAAAACAAATATTAGTTGAACCAGAAAAGAAGATAACACTGAAAGTATGTGCGTGATGCAGGCAGAGTACTAGTTGTACATAATAGCTCCCCAAACCACTCCCAGGGACACGCCACAACAACCAATAGAGCTCCACCGTGACCCTCACTATAGAACTTGTGTTGCACCTGAAGTTCAACACAAGAAGTAAGTGTGTTCCGTAAGTTTATCAATTTCTAAAGAAATCCTTGAAGTTCAAATTTAAATAATAGGGCGGTCCAATGTTTATTACAAACATGTGATTTTCCCCATTACTATAGAATAAACCAAGAAGTTCAAAAATAAAAAATGGAATAGTTCGATTAGTTTATCAAAAATGGCATTTCCCATTTTATTAAACAATTGGAGAAGTTCAAATTTAAATAACATAGAATTTCAAAATGTTTATTCCAAAATCAAGAAGGTGAAATTAAAAAATCAATCAGTTTAAAAAGTTTGTAAACATGGAGTTGCCCCTGTTTTTTTAAGATCTGGAATTTCAAATTTAAAGAAGTGATTGGTTCGATGTTTATTACATAACTAGGAGTTTTCCCTTTACTAATGAATAACACCAAGAAGTCCTAATTAAAAAATAAAGCCGTTTGATGTTTATTAAAAATCTTAGAGTTTGCTCGATAGTAAAGATTAAAATCAAGAAGTTCAATTTTAAAAAACGGAGTAGTTCAATGCATATTAAAAACTCCGTTTTTTCTCGTTACTAAAGAATAAAGCCAAGAAGTTCAATTTTAAAAAGCAGAGCAGTTTGATATTTATTTGAAAACTTGATTTCTTCGATTACTAAAGAATAAGACCAATAAGATCTATTCAAAAATGAAGAAATTCAATGTTTCTAACAAAACTCCAATTTTCACATTCCTAAAAAGCGCAAAAAGAAGTTGAAAAAAAAGTTAGAGCGGTTCGATGTCTATAAAAAACTCAGTTTTTTTGATATTAAAGTGAAATAGGTAGAAGTTCAAATTGACAATGCATGTAAGTTCATGTAATCTTGCATGGTGTGTCTTTCGTATGAAAAATAAGAGTAAAAAGGCGAAGTCCAAATTTTTGTGGCTAGAAGTTCAAGTGCATGCATCGAGAAAGTTCAAAAGTTCCTCTGTTCAACCGGTTTCCTAACTAAGCTCAAATTAAAATAACAAAAATAGTTTAGAAAAATTAATTAGAAAAAAGAATGTGGATGGGGTCCAATATTTATGACAAAACTAGGATATTTTGATGCTAAAAGAAATAAACCAAGAACTCCAAATAAAAAAAAGAAGTTCAATATTTATAAAAAAAACACAGGTTTTCTTCGTTACTAAAGAATAAAATTAAAGAAGTTCAAATTAAAATAAAAGGAGTAGTTTGATGTTTACGAAAAACTCAAATTCTTTACATTTCTAGGAAAAATAAAAGTATGAGGTTTAATTTAAAAAAATATTGGATGCTTATTTGAAAACATGTTTTTTTTCTAAGAATAAGACTAAGAAGTTCAATTTGAAATAAGATAGAAGTTCGAATTGTAAAAAAACTCAGATTTGTTGCAAGAAATTCACGTGCATCTCCGTGCATGGTTCAGAATTTATATTCTGGGACGTTCAACCTCCAATTACATGTTTTAAAATGCCAAAAAATGACGTTCGACCATCAATTGTGTGTAGTTTGACGTATACACAAAAACATGACAAAAGTTCATAGTGAAAACAGCGAGAAGTTCAAGTACTACAAGGAATGCATTTCAGGTGAGAATATAAGTATAGAAAAATAAAAGCTTAAAAGGTTTGTTGACAGAAGTTCAAGTGCTCTGTCCGGAGAAGTTCAAAAATTCTTGCGAGAGAGGTTCACCTTGTATTTCCATGTTCGATTTTTTCCTTATAAAAATCAAATACAATTCTTTACTCAAAAATATGAAAAGGTGAAGTTCAAATTGAAATAACAGAGAAGTTCGGAGTTTATTTAAACCTAGGATTTACCTGTTCAAAAAATAAAAAACACAATGCCTTTTTTGCACTTTTAAAAACAACTCATAAATGAAAAAAATGGTTGCTAGAAGTTCAAGTGCTCGGCGAGGATAAGTTCAAAAATTCTTGTGAGAGAGGTTCACCGTGTATTTAGATGTCCAAAATACATAAAAGGATGTTGTTTGTTGTGTTTAAAAATAATTCACTCAAACTAGAGAGAAGTTCAAAGGGATGATATCCAGAAGTTCACGTACTGCATGGTGTTTGTTTCGTATAAGAAAATACAAACAGCGGGAAGTTCAAGGTGATGTTCTAACAAAACATTAGTCTAAAACATCATGTTATACAATTTCTTGTTATGTATTATTTCCTAAAATTTAACAATATGTATGGATGAAAAAACTAGTATATGTTGGTTTCAATTCAAAAACTACAAAACAAAGAAGCCCAAGTAAATTCAAATACTAGAACAAAAAGAAGTCCAACGAAGGAGAAAAAGAACACAAAACATACACACTGGAAAAAATAAGAAGAAAACAAAGCTCGCCCAGATAAATTTTAACTCCGGAAGTTTAAGAAACGAAAGAATAAGTTCAATATAAAAAAATAACAAAGTTCTATTCAAAATAACGAACAAGTTCGATGTTTCTAAAAAACCTCCAATTTTCACATTTCTAAGAAAATTGACAATGAAGTTCAAATACAAAAGGTAGAGTAGTTCAATGCCTATGAAAAACTCAGGTATTTTCACGTAACCGAGAGAAGTTCAGGTTGATAACTGCCAGAAGTTCATAAAAATAGACCGCTTCATAATTCATAAAAAAAGGATTAAGAAATTCAGATTAATATTCATAAAAAACTCAGATATTTTCACGTAACTGAGAGAAGTTCAGATTGATAACTCCGAGAAGTTCATGTACTACACGGTGTGCATTTTGTATTAAAAAATAATGAAAATGCAAAACATAAAGTTTTGTTGCTAGAAGTTCAAGTGCTCGACTCGAGAAAGTTCAAAAATTCTTGTGTGGGAGAGGTTGAACAAAAATACGTGACAGAAGTTCAAGGTGAAAACAACGAGAAGTTCAACTACTGCAAGGAATGCATTTCAAATGAGAATAAAAGTACAGAAAATTAAAAGCTTAAAAGTTTTGTTGAAAGAAGTTCAAGTGCTCTGTCTCGGAAGTTCAAAAATTCTTACGAGAGAGGCTCATCTTGTATTTCCATGTTCAATTTTTTCCGTATAAAAATTGAATACAATTCTTTACTCAAAATATAAAAAGGTGAAGTTTAAATTGAAATAACAGTGAAGTTCGGAGTTTATTAAAACATAGGATTTACCTGTTCAAAAAATAAAAAGCACAACGCCATTTTTTGCACTCTTGAAAACAATCTCATAAACGTAAAAATGGTTGCTAGAAGTTCAAGTGCTTTCGTGAGGAAAAGTTCAAAAATTCTTGTGAGAGAGGTTCACTGTATTTAGATGTCCAAAATACATAAAAAATATGTTGTTTTTGGTGTTTTAAAACAATTCTCTCAAACCAGAGAGAAGTTCAAAGTGATAACAACGGGAAGTTCACGTACTACATGGTGTGTATTTCGTATAAAAAATACAATGAAGTGAAACAAAGTGAAGTTCAAACAGACATGCCCAAGAAGTTCAACTACTTCACGCAAAGGCAAAAAATAGCACGTCAAAATTAGAGTGAAGTTCAAGCAGACATGCCCGAGAAGTTCAACTACTTGTGCAATGCATTTCCATTCACGATGAAGGCGTAAATCATGATCTCGCTGCTTTCTAATTTACTTCAAAAGCGGCAGGAATATCATTTGTGTAAGTTCAAGTCCTCGGTCGGAGAAAGTTAAAAATATATTGTGAGAGAGGTTTGTACAAAAGAATATCATTTGTGTAACAACGATTTAAAATGGATGGGAAAATTACAAACAAAAATATGTCACAGAAGTCCAACGTGAAAACAGCAGGAAGTTCAACTACTACACTAAATTAATTTCACAAAAAACTTTTAAAACCGTCGCGAGTATGAAAAAAATGATCAACACGGAAAAGTTGCGTGTTTATAACAGCTTTCCATCGGTATATCAGTTGCTTAATTCCGGTGAGTGAATGAAGAGCTACGAGCAAAAAAAAGCACGTGAAAAACAGAGTGAAGTTCAGGCAGAACTACCGCAGAAGTTCAAGTACTTCACGTGATGCATTTTCGACGAATCTGTTCTGCGATAAAGGCAGAACGAGTGATCTCGCCGTTTCTGAAATTACTTGAAAATGACTGGGATTCAGAGAAAACCATCAACATGAAAAAGTTTCGCATTTTTCGTAGCTTTTCAACAGTACATCATTTGCCCCGTTCCGATGAAGTTTGTAGAAATTACGGCAAAAATACGTTTTTGTCATTTTGAAAATCAACGTAAAACCGTAATGAATTTGGAGAAACAATATATACCAAAAAGTTTCGCATTTGTTCAGGCTTTCCAACGCCATATCATTTGCTACGTTCAGACGTATGATTAAAAAAATATATTGAAAATACATACTTGATAGAACTTGTACCGTTTTCTAAATTACTCTTAAACCATTCAAAATTAGAAAAAATAGTCAACATGAGAAAAAAGCGCATTTTCATAAGCTTTCCAACGGCATATCATTTGTCTCAATTGGGTTAGGCGTTTAGAAATGGCAACGAAAATACGAACTTGATTGTTTGGTTTGTGAAATTTTATGATTTTCCACATTACTCTTTAACCATAGGGAATTAGAAAAAACTTTCAGCATGTGGAAGGAGCGTTTTTACAGCAGCTTTCCAACGCCATATTATTTGCCTCATTCCGATAAACGGTTTAGAAATGCAATCGAAAATACGATTCACGTTTTTTGTATGAAGAAAAAACGGTTTTCAAAACTGCTCTTAAACCACTTACATTTTGCTAAAATTTTAAGTTGTGTCATGATACTGGTGTCCATAGCTTTCCAACGGATATCGCAAGCCCCATTTGGGCAATGTTGACGGAAGTTCAACCTAGCAATAGGGGAAGTTCAGGTCGAACAATTCAGGCAGTAAAATTGCAAAATACGCAATTTCATCACGACCCGAGAGCTAAATCCGTCAGCGAGCGAGATTTCTATTTAAAACTGGTATTTAGTTGCTAAAAACGTTTCTAGATTACACTAACATCATATAGAACACTATTGACCAGAATAATTCGCGGGGGAAGCCACGGTTGCAAAGATAGTCCGAAGGTCGGGTTCGTACAGAGGGAAGTTCAGGCGCGTGTACAAACAAAAATACGTCACAGAAGTTCAACGTGAAAACAACATGAAGTTCAACTACTACGCTGAATGAATTTTAGATGAAAAACTTTTAAAATCGTTGCGAGTATGAAAAATGATCAATACGGGAAAGTTGCGTGTTTACAACAGCTTTCCATCGGTACATCACTTGCTCAATTCCGGTGAGTGGATGGAGAGCTAGGATCTGTGGATCAAGATATACGAGCAAAAAAAAGCACGTGAAAAACAGAGTGAAGTTCAAGTACACGTGCCGAGAAGTTCAGGTTCTTCACCCGGTGCATTTTTGAAGAATCAGTTTCCCGATAAAGGCAGAACGAATGATCTCGCCATTTTCGCAATTACTTGAAAATGGCTAGGAAACAGAGAAAACCGTCAACATGAACAAGTTTCGCATTTTCCGTAGCTTTTCAGTGGTATATTATTTGACCCATTCCTAAAAAGTATGTAGAAATTGTGCCAAAATACGTTTTTAGCCATTTTCCAATTTGACTTAAAACTGTAAGGAATTAGGAGAAACAATATATACGAAAAAGTTTTGCATTTGCTCAAGTTTCCAACGCTGTATCATTTGTTGCATTCGGCCGTACGGTTAAAAAATTAGCTTGAAAATACGAACTCGGTGGAACTTGTACCGTTTTCTGAATTACTTTTAAACCGTTCCAAATTAGAAACAACTTTTAACATGAAAAAGTAGCGCATTTTCACAAGCTTTCCAATGCCATATCATTTGCCTCAAATGGATTAGCCGTTTAAAAATTACGTTGAAAATACGAACTCGGTTGTTCGGATTACGGAATTTTACGATTTTCAAAATTACTCTTTATCCTTAGGGAATTATAGAAAACTTTGAACATGTCGAAGGAGCGGTTTTGCAGCAGCTTTCCAACGCTATATTATTTACCTCATTCCGATAAAAGGTTTAGAAATGTGATAAAAAATACGATTCACGTTTTTTGTGTGAAGAAAAAACGCTTTTCAAAACTGCTCTTAAACCGCTTACATTTTACCAAAAATTTAACTTGGGTCATGATATTGGTGTCCATAGCTTTCCAACGGTATATCGCAAGCCCCATTTGGACACATTTTAGCTGAAGTTCAACCTAGTACTCGCGGAAGGTCGGTAGCGTTACTCGGGAAGTTCATGTTGTGATCGAATATTATTACGATCCCGTGATCGTAATAGTGTTTATGTATATATGTATATATATATATATATATATATATATATATATATATATATATATATATATATATATATATATATGATACTCCCATTACAACCAGCCTTATAGGGTTCAATTCAAAAATCTCACCAACCAAGGTGGTGGAATACCTTTTGTAGTTTGCAAGAACACCCAATTAATGCTTTTGTTTTCCTCAAAAATTTATGTTTTCCAATGTATGAATTGCAATACATGCATGCATATATAAAGTACATGCATTGGTCAACTTTCTCTTAATACTTGCATGCAATGATTTAATGCACCTTGGAATCTGGACATGTGATGGGGAACAACCAAATTGAGCCTTATAAAATGGAAAAACTAAAATTTTGAGATAAGCCTATAAACCTGAAAGGAGGGAGTATATATGCATGATACTAGTATATGATCGGCAATACCTCCGTAATGCGTGCATGCATAGTATCATGAGTTAGTATCTTAGGTTCCTTATTAATTACCATGCATGACACAAAGCAGTACAACATTTGAATATGATACGGTATCATGATATGATACCACACACCCTCTCTTTCATCATTTAACTGTGTGCCACATCATCCAAAAAGTCTAGTTGGGATGCATCATACCGCTTGATACTCCCATATTACGACCAGCCTTATTAGGGTGGCCATAGTGGGGGTATCATAGCCGGTATCATGCACCCGGGAATAGAAAATATGATGATGTGGCAAAGAAGCAGTAACATAAGTAGATACCATAACACACACACACACACACACACACACACACACACACACACACACACACACACACACACATATATATATATATATATATATATATATATATATATACATACATACATCTGGGCTATTCTGTTACATGTAACAGAATATGATTCTGTTACCCTACTTGAACTGACATAGTTTACAGGTTGGACTGACGTGGTTTTCTACTTGAACTGATTTTCTTGCGTGTACGACGGACGGAAATAGGGGATGCAACGTGGAGCTTCCGGGCGTTCTCCGGCGCGGTGCTGCGGGCCATTCGTTGCCAGAGGAGACGTTGAAGGGGTTCCGCACGTGCGCGCGCTCACCTGGTCGTGTTTTGCGATCTGGAGTCACCGGATGTGACGGCGTGGTCATTTAGCGGGCGGACGTGTTTTGGGCGTTGGTGTTTACCGTGGTGTTCGTAGGCCTCATTTTATGTCCGGTTTGTTGTTTTGGAAGTGAGAATTATCGGTATGTTAGAGTTTTCGGAGATTAATTTCATCTGTAATTTCTAATCACAAGTTTTGGTGTTTTTGGTCGTTTTCCACGCCCGCCATGCAAATGTGTTCTTCTTTTTCTGTTGTTTTACTTTGGAATTGGCGTTGCAGGGAGAGATATGAGGATTGTAAGAAATATTTGCGTTGTCAATTTTGCTTCTTTGAGTTGTTTCTACCCCAGATTCCCATGTTATTTTGTCGTTGGCGGATGTGGTGTATGGCGGCCGGCTCGAGCCTGCGATTTCTTGTAATCTGGTCAAACTGTGTAATTAAGTTGCGTGATTTTTAGTGTTGTTTGAATTGCTGCCGTATGTGTAGTTGGACTGCTCCGTGTCAAAGTTGTCTTACTGCCGCGTTGACATCGGAGTAAGTATTTTTCTACTGGCTACCTACCAAAGAAAAGCGAGATGGATCCTGAGCTGGGAGAGGTCACGGAGGAGGAGGCGGATGCTGTCGACGTGAGGGCTGCAGTAGCGGAGCAGAGGAGGAGGAGGAGGAGGAGGAGGAGGCGCAGGCGCAGGCAGATGGCGGCACGACGTGCTGCCGAGGAGGAGCTGGAGGCAGACTTGAACAGACGCCTTGCGCGCGAGGTGATGGATACTTGCAACTCTAATGAACTGGAGCTTCTTTTCCCATAGGTTAGGGGAAGGAACCATATTCAGATCATCAGTTGGGCTAGGGAGAGAGTAGCCACGGCTCCACACCCATCCACCAAGGCCAAACGGCATCGTTTCTTTGATCATTATGACTGAAGTAGTGACTATTATGTTTTTAAGATTTGTGTTGTGAGGGAGCAGATGTTTGAATGACTAAATGAATTCAACTGTTTTACCTCTCAATGTGTTGTTTTATCTGCATATGTTTTTTATGTGCACTTTTGAACTACTGGTTTATCTGAAGTTGAACTGATTTGCGGTCAAATGTTGCATGGGTTGTATAATAACTATTTCCTACCAGCTGGCTGCCCACCTGCCTATTTATTATTTTTATAATCTGCGAGTCTCCCTGGCTATAAATTCTATCCATCTATGTGTGGTGTGTGGCTCAGTCTCCCCCTCCTTTTTCTTCCTTCTTCCAGAATCAGATCTAGGTTCCTCCCTCTTCTCTCCGTTGTTTTCTTTGTTGTTCGTGTGTGTTCCATGGAGGATTGTTCGTGTGGATGCCTGGCAAAGATGGCGCGCATAGTCGACATTTGTGTGTACTGAATCTGGTTTGGAGCTCACCTGGACTTCAAAGCCGTGGGCAACTTTCTTGTCTGCTGTACAACAACCATGGGTTTCCTGCACCCTATGTTTGTCGCCTGACGGTTGGTGACTTGAAGGAATCATGGGTGTGTGTTTCTATTCGTTTTGTTTTCTACTTTTTTGTAGTTCTCTTTTTGAATCCCATGGACTGAATCTGTAGTTTAGTTTTGTCAATAGTTTGTCTATATTTTTTATTTGGTTTTGTCAGAATTTAACAGTAGGATTTCTGTGTGTATTTGTTCATTACTTAACAATATTTTATCCATTTTTGTATAATCCTTGATCTATTTTTTGTCAGATGTTTTTACTGTAGGTGTATTGATATGTATATTTCTTCAGTTTAGTCAGTTCACATGACTAGTTAGTTTGGTGTTATTGTTTTGGTTCAGATTTTTTCTTTTTAGTTAGTTATGCAAACCGTTCCTATATCTCGTAAAAATTCAGTTATGTCGGTGTTCACTTTGTTTTGTACTCCCATGCCCATTTGCAGAAAATGTCACCCAAGATCAGGATTGTTGCTCCTAGTCCCGGCGTACTGAAGATGGAGACTTCAGACAAAAATGGGTATCAGTTGATGGAAGTTGGCTACCACATCGACTTTGATGGTTGCATCAACCTAACTACTGGGTGGAAGGAGTTTGTGGCAGAGTCTGGATTTGAGGATGGTGATGTGGTTATGGTTATGTTCTCCAGGGAAGATGACTCCCTGACGTTCAGAATTTATGTGCTGTAGGTTTAAATGTGGCAAATGATTTGATTATGTTGCAGTACTTTTTCTTTAAAACATTTGCATGTGGGATGGTTGAATTCTATGGTGTTATCAGATGGTTTGGAAAATTTTATGTAATGCTTTCCTATTGTTTTGCTCAAGCACAACTTTTTTTAATATATATTCTTTATATTTGAATTGGAACTATTATAGTTCAAGTGATGGGCATCCCTTGTATTGACTGTGATATTTTCATGTACACGGCTCGCAGACGGAACTATACGCTCATGATGTTTGTAGGACCCCTTTTGGTTTTTGAGTTTGCCGAGCTTACATGTTGTTAATGATAGTACTGAACTATTTAGGTTGTCAATGACCAATCAAATTTGTTTGTTGTATAGCATTTTTTCTTTCTATTTACATGATTTTTAGAGCACAATTTATCATTTTCCAGTTTGAAAAATGATAGTTCTAGTATTTTTTAAAATAACAAGAATTTAATCTTTTTGCTGCACAGTGCTAATTTTACTTGAACCTTATGAATTGTAGTAGTTGAACTTTTTATAAATTTGTTTCTGAAATTTTTATAACAATCCTCTACGTTTAATTTTTTAAAAAATATATAATTTTTTTAATTCTTAAAATTATCATGTGTTTGAACTTTTTACATTACTTGTTTTGAACTATTTCTTGTGAGGTTTTTTTTTAAATTATCTGCATTTCTTTTTTTATTTTGGTTGTGGGTGATCGGCTGGAATTTTGTAATGGGGCGAACTACTGTGTTGGGCCATCCGCCTGAGTCATTGTTTCCAGCCCAGATAGCTCATTCGCGCGACTGTGCAGTGCGGTGCGCGTGCGCTCTGGGTTTAGTCCCACCTCGCTAGTCGAGGGGGCTCTGGACCTGTTTATAAGCGCAGCCGAGGCTCGCTGGTCGAACTCCTCTGAATACTTACCCGAGCGCTTATACACGACGCTCGCTCTCTCTCATAACCTGTGGGCCCTGGTCTGCGGGCCCTGCATTGTGCGGATTACTAGGGATTCGTCCACGGGCTCGAGTTCAAGTATCTAGCAGCGTCAGGGCCTGCGCGTGACGTTGGGCGGTCAAATTTTTCTTTTCTTTTTTTGTTTGTTTGAATCTAGTACTTGACTCCACCAGTAACTTGGACTGATAATTTTTGTTCTGGTTCTTGTCAGTTTTGTGTAAGTGTAATCTATAATATTTTTGATTCTTAGCATTGTTTCTTTCTAGTTATTTTTTCCTGACATAAGCATTTTTTGAAGTACTAAATGTTGTCCTCTACTTGAATTGACATCTTTTTTTATAGTGTGTTTCCCTCGCTTTTCTCTTTGTTGTCATTCTTTCCCCCGCACCGCACCGAGGGGCATAGTTGTACTGACACATCTTCCTTGTATGGACTTGCCCCCATTATCTATCTTTAGGGGTGTGTGGGTGCGTGTGGGGGAACAGAATAACCGTGACCGCGCCTTTGTCAAACGAAGCGCCGCGTTAAGCGAGGCCGAGCAGGGGAGGGGGGTCGGGAACCCCTCCCCATCACGGCGAGGCCGAGCCAGAACGAGTCAGAGCAGGCGACGACGCTGGGCGTCAAGGCGTCAGATGCGGAGGCGAAGTCCAGACATGACTTGCCCCCGCACCGCACCGCACCGAGGGGCATAGTTGTACTGACACATCTTCCTTGTATGGACTTGCCCCCATTACCTATCTTTAATGGTGTGTGGGTGCGTGTGGGGGTGGGACAGAATAACCGCACTGCGCCTGTCAAACAAGCGCACTGCCGTCTTAGCACGAGGCCGAGCCGGGGGGTCCCTCCCCCCTCCCCCATACCGGCGAGGCTGAGCCACGAACGAGCCGTAACAGGCAACGACGCGGCGTGCCGCTGCGTCGCATGCGGAGGCGAGACCGTAACATGACTTGCCCCCGCACCGCACCGAGGGGCATAGTTGTACATACACATCTTCCTTGTATGGACTTGCCCCCATTATCTCTCTTAGGGGTGTGTGGGTGCGTGTGGGGAGTGGGGACAGAATAACCGCACTGCGCCTGTCAAACAAGCACACTGCCGCGTTAGCGCGAGGCCGAGCCAGGGGGGAGGGGGGTCGGGACCCCCCTCCCCCATCCCGGCGAGGCTGAGCCAGGAGGCCGTAGCAGGCGACGACGCGGCGTGTCGCGGCGTCGCATGCGGAGGCGAGTCCGTAACATGACTTGCCCCCGAACCGCACTGAGGGGCATAGTTGTACAGATACATCTTCCTTGTATGGACTTGCCCCATAATCTATCTTTAGGGGTGTGTGGGTGCGTGTGTGGGGGGGAACAGAATAACCGCACTGCGCCTCTCAAACGAGCGCACTGCCGCGTTTGAGGCCGAGCCAGGGGGGAGGGGGGTCGGGACCCCCCCTCCCCCCAACTCGGCGAGGCCGAGCCAGGAACAAGCCGTAGCAGGCGACGACGTGGCGTGTCGTGGCGTCGCATGCGGAGGCGAGTCCGTAACATGACTTGCCCCTGCACCGCACCGAGGGACATAGTTGTACTGACACATCTTCCTTCTATGGACTTTCCCCCATTATCTATTTTAGGGGTGTGAGGGTGTGTGTGTGTGGGCGGGGGGACAGAATAACCGCGCTGCCAAACGAGTGCCTTTGAAGAAGCGTTAAGCGAGGTGAGCCGGGGGAGGGGGGGGACCCCTCCCCCATCCCGGCGAGGTCGAGCTGAACGAGTCAGAAGCGACGACGCTGGCGTGTCGCGGCGTCGCATGCGGAGGCGAGTCCGTAACATGACTTGCCCCCGCACCGCACCGAGGGGCATAGTTGTACTGACACATCTTCCTTGTATGGACTTGCCCCCATTATCTATCTTAGGGGTGTGTGGGTGCGTGTGGGGGGGGGAACAGAATAACCGCACTGCGCCTGTCAAACGAGCGCACTGCCGCGTTAGCGCGAGGCCGAGCCGGGGGGGAGGGGGGGTCGGGACCCCCCTCCCCCATCCCGGCGAGGCCGAGCCAGGAACGAGCCGTAGCAGGCGACGACGCGGCGTGCCGCGGCGTCGCATGCGGAGGCGAGTCCGTAACATGACTTGCCCCCGCACCGCACCGCACCGAGGGGCATAGTTGTACTGACACATCTTCCTTGTATGGACTTGCCCCATTATCTATCTTTAGGGGTGTGTGGGTGCGTGTGGGGGGGGGGGACAGAATAACCGCATCAAGGCCACAACGAGCGCCTTTAAGAAGCGAGGCCGAGCGGGAGGGGGGGTCGGTACCCCCTCCCCCATCCCGGCGAGGCCGAGCCAGGAATGAGCCGTAGCAGTCGACAACGCGGCATGCTGCGGCCTCGCATGCGGAGGCGAGTCCGTAACATGACTTACCCCCGCACCGCACCGCACCGAGGGGCATTGTTGTACTGACACATCTTCCTTGTATGGACTTGACCCCATTATCTATCTTTAGGGGGTGTGTGGGTGCGTGTGGGGGGGGGGACAGAATAACCGCCTCGCTTTGTCAAACGGCGCATAAATCACAGCGTTAGCGTGAGGCCGAGCCGGGGAGGGGGTTGGGACCCCTCCCCATCTCCGGCGAGGCCAAGCCAGAACGACAGTAGCAGCACGACGCCGGGCGTGCCGTGACGTCGCATGCGGAGGCGAGTCCGTAACATGACTTGCCCCCGCACCGCACCGAGGGGCATAGTTGTACTGACACATCTTCCTTGTATGTACTTCCCCCCGTTATCTATCTTTGGGGTGTGTGGGTGCGTGTGAGGGGGACAGAATAACTGCACTGCCTCCGTCAAACGAGCGCACTGCCAGCGTTATCGAGAGGCCGAGCCGGGAGGGTGAGGACCCTCCCCCATCTCGCGAGGCCGAGCCAGAATGAGCCGGAGCAGGTGACGACGCTGGCGTGCCATGGAGTCGCATGCGGAGGCGAGCCCAATATGACTTGCCTCGCACCGCACCGAGGGGCATAGTTGTACTGACACATCTTCCTTGTATGGACTTGCCCCCATTATCTATCTTAGGGGTGTGTGGGTGCGTGTGTGTGTGTGTGGGGATGAATAACCGCACCAAGACTTTTGTCAAACGAGCGTGACTGCCAAGAAGCGAGGTCGAGCCGAGGGGAGGGGGAGGGACCTCCCCCATCTCAGCGAGGCCGGGCCAGAACGAGCAGAGTAGTAACGACGCTGGCGTGCAGCGTCGCATGCGGAGGCGAGTCCGTAACATGACTTGCCCCCGCACCGCACCGCTCCGCACCGAGAGGTATGCGGGGGCGAGTCCATAACATGACTTGCCCCCATTATGTTATCTTTTTTTAGGGGAAAACAACACCGTTATGAATTGTTATTTCATTTGTACTTTTTTGATAATTTTTATTGTACTGTTGTGAGTTATTATTTGTACTTTTGCCATTTGTTTTCTCCCTCTATATTAATTTTTTTATCGTATTTAATTTTTGCTATTATCTTTGGTAACCGCCCAGAGATAGTGGGCTTTGCCACGATTGTGGGATTTAGCCGTCGGTTTTCTCCCACTCACCTTTTAACCTCCTCTCTCCCC
Source organism: Aegilops bicornis (assembly GCA_021605145.1). Classification (NCBI taxonomy): domain Eukaryota; kingdom Viridiplantae; phylum Streptophyta; class Magnoliopsida; order Poales; family Poaceae; genus Aegilops; species Aegilops bicornis. Next base: position 439,080,545 of record CM038671.1, on the reverse strand, counting down.
CGTTCCGCTCCGCTCCCCTCCCCAAATCGATTCCTTCTTCGTTCCCCTCTTCTTCTGTTCTCGCACAGAAGTTGCTTCTACTGTTTCGCCGCGGGAGCGTCGGCTGGCGGGTTGAACCCTAGGGGTAGATGTCTTTGTGCTCTGTTTGCTCCTTTTGCTCTGTCGTCGATTTCCCTTGCGTCCTCTTATGTACAGATTTTCCCTCTATTTCTAAGCTATTGCTCTCTTGCCGTCTCAGGATGGATTCGCTAGGGTTCCTTTGCTCTTGAACAAGCGGTTGGCGACAGTGATACTGGATTCCGTGGCGGATTTTGTGTTTGCTGGTAAGAGTTTTGCTTTGTATGGCGTGCTTCATTTCTGAAATAGGTCAGAGCCCTAATTTTTGTTCATGTGTCTTGCAGATCTGGTTGGGCAGATTTTAGGTCTGTAGATCTCAATGGGTACATCATCTAGTCTGGACAAGTTGAATGCAGGTGATTTTCCCTGTAATTTGGATGATGTTTTAACAGATCTGGTTTTTAGGTTGTATAGGTGTTGTCGTATCGACTTTATAAGTTGTATTTATTCTAATAGCTGTTAATTTCGCCGTGGAATGTGTGGTGTGCATATTTTTCGCGGTTGATGTGACCTACAAACAGGTTGTAGTACTGATCACCATCTGTAGTTTGAACTGCTGTCCTGGCATTTGAAATACGGTGTCATAGTCAGTGAAGAACTATTATGATGCTGAAAGAGTTGTCATTCTGAAGTTTGTTGTGCCAGTGGTGGGTTGATATTGTTTTATTGGGTGCACTTGTGGTGTTCTTATAGTTGAATTGATTGCTTTGTTCGTGTACTTTTTTGCTAATTATGATGTTGTTGCAGATGTTGGAGTGCCGGCGCCTCCTGATTCTGAAAAATAAGAACAGTTTCAAGATCTTGTGAATGTTATTTTTGGGACACCAAACCCTCTAGAAGAACTTGCGAATGTTGCTGGTGTTTCCCTTATATTTGCTCTTTTTTATCAGCCTTAAATACATAAATATGATTAGCTAGATCAGTTGTTCCTTCTCTTTGTGTCTGATGCTACGCGCTTTATTTATCTTGTCTCTACAATGTTAATTTTGTTTTAATTTTACATGTGCGTGCTTATGTTATTGGTTTATGCAGTTAATGACAGCCATGGTGCTCCTGAGGACATTTCTGATGTTGTCAAAGATATTAATGATGGAATGCATTCTCTTAACGTTGATGATTGTGATGGCAGCTTGCAGTTGTCTGTTACTCAGTCACAGAGTGTTGATGGCACTAAGCCTGTTACTCAGGCTGAGGATGTTCCTATGCAGTTACAACTTGAGCATGAAAGGATAAGAAAAAAGAAGTGTGATTTACAGAGGAGAAAGGAGTTGGAACGGCGTCAAAAGGCTGCCTGTGTGCAACGAAGCGATGGTGATGTTGCTCAAGCTCCTAAAGGTGTAGGTGATGAAGGTGGTGACGCGGCCTTTTCAACTATTGATGGTGGATCTCATGGAAGTGACATGCCTGTGAAGACAAACCTGATGCAAACTCATTTGAAGCAAGTGTTTACTCATGATGCAGTTAAGGAGAAGAAAGCTGTTTTGAAGAGAAAGATGTCAGATCGAAATGTTGATGTCACACAGAGGCGTAGCCCACGTGTGAAAGCTGGTTCCCAACCTGGTAATAGCAAAGCTGATGGGGATAGTGTTGCTGTGAAGATTGGTCCAAGCACACTTGGTGGCTCCCCTGTTCGTTGGAGTCCACGAGTTTTGACAAATAAAAGCCTTCTTCGTATCCTCTTCCAGAGCGCTCTTTGTTGAAAGAAAATAAGAAGCGTAAAGTTGCTCTTGCGAAGGTGAACAAAGGTGTGAAGAAGCGTGCTCGTGTCGAAGCTGAAGATGTTGTATCTGAAGAAGATGATATTGAAGTTGATTCTGAAGATAAATTTGCAGTGGTACGTGTTTGTACTGTATGTGGCTTACTAGTTGTACTTGCAATGATTTAATTGGATCTGGGCTGGTATGCTGGCCAGTTGAGGCTGGTCATTGTTTGCATCAATTGAGAGGTGGTACTGATGTTGTTTTAAGAGTTGAACTTGTGCAATCTTTTCTTTTTTCTACTTACCTTCATATGCTTGTTTTGTTTTCTATATTCATTTATTTAAGCTGTGGCTTCTTTATTTTCATTTACAACATGTTAGCTTTATGAGTCTGGTCAAGCTTGTGGGAGGCAATGCCGGAAAAGTTGCCTTGGATGAAGGTGACCAACGGAAATTGAACTTAACTATGCAATGTTCGTTGGGAGAGGTTGAAGCTTGTGCTAAATTGCTTGAGAGTCGCCATGTGGCTAGGGTTCATGCAGCTGGTTTTGGTTCTATCTTCAAGTGGAGGGTGAAGTCTAACATTTCCCGCCCTCTGATGGGAGATTTGTACCTGAGGATAGATCCTGATATGATGACTCTTGACATGGGTGAGGCTAATAAGAAGCTTCACATCACTAGCGATGGTATACATCAATTATTTGGGTTCCCTCGTGGTGGTCGTTCTGCACCAAGGCCGTCAGAGGACGGATATGACAACGCTCTGATGAAGTTAAGATCGGAGCTTGACATTAGCAGGAACAAAGATATCAAGGCAAAGGATTTGAGGGCTAGGCTCAAGGAGCTTGTCAAGGATCCTAGCAAAGATGACCTTGCTCTGAAAGTGTTCTTCATTATTGTGTTTATGAAGGTTGTGTTGCCTGGTGCTGCCCCGCGCGTTTCCAGAGAGGCAGCAATGTTTGAGAATCTCTTCATTGAGGACATGGCTAATATGGATTATTGCCAGCTGATGGTTGATGAGCTTAGAAGGGCTGTTGTCAGGTACCAAGATGGTGTTACCCTTGGGAAGGCAATCACAGGCTATGCTATAGGGCCTGTACTAATGTACCTTGACTGCCTTATCCGTGGCAAGACTGCGGAGCCTGACATGTGAGTCCCCCGCATATGTTTCATGGATCATGTCAAGCTTTCCGATCTGGTTGATGCAGATTTGATAAAAAAGGCAACGCAAATCCAAAGACTTGGGTGTTTGGGAAGCTTCCGGTGAGTTATATTTGTTTCATGTCTTGCAGACCTTTTTTTATTTAGGTATAGCTATTTTTGCTGGAGTGAACATGTGTCCACCTGTTTAGATTTTGTCATTTCTTAAGCTTTGTTAGGTTTAGGTATGATTTTTAGTACTGTTGTTTCATGTCTGGTTGAACTGAATATCTTTGTTCAACTGTCCTGTCGGTAAATACTAACAAATTGGCACTGACAGTTAAAGATTGATAGTGCTATTGATTCAAATCGGTTAATATCATGTTTTATTTTTCCCTGTGTGTTGCATTGATTAATTAACTCTTTTCCCCTTGTTTGTAGTGGAAAACTCAAGAGGAGGTTGTTTTTTTTCGAGTGTATAAACGGCCAGTCCTGGAGATGCCGTCGTCTCAGGTTCCCAAGTTTTCATCTCTGCACGATGAGTTGAGAGATGGCCGTGGTGTTGAGGGTGCTGGTTATGTCCCCCTGGCCTAGTAATGCTAGTACTTCACAGAGGCAAGGTTTTGGTATTGATGTTGTTGTTTCTGCATTGGAGCGCGCTGAGCATATTTTTAGAAATGTGTGTTCTGAGCTGGAAAAGGTCCCAATGATAGTTGAGCAGCTGAGCTATATCAATGGTATCATTCCTGAAGGTCATCAATTTAACGCTGAGGAAGCAGTTGACTATATTGAGATGGAGAGAATTTTAATTGGTGATATGCGTGACGGTGTTGCTGATCTAGTTCAGAGCTTGGTTCATCGGTTGAACAACATGAAGCGTTTCAAAACTATGCAAGACTCTCGCTGCAAGCCATATGAAGAAAGTGCAAATGTTGTTATCAGGCAGATTGAGCAGGATGAGGCTGCTGCCACCGGCAGCAGGGCTGGTGATGGTACCGAGGCTAATGTTTCTGATCACGAAACGAATGATGTTGGCTTGGAGCACCCTGTTGTTGACGTGAGTCAGTCCTTGGTGTTTGCAATGTTTACTATGTTGTTCTCCTGTCAGTATTGTAGTTGAACTTTCTCATCTTCTTCTGTTTATTTATTTTTCTTCCATGCAGATTGAGTAGGATGAGGCTGCTGCCACCGACAGCAGGGCTGATGATGGTACTGAGGCTAATGTTTCTGATCACCATACAAACTATGTTGGCTTGGAGCACCCTGTTGTTGATGTGAGTCAGTCCTCGGTGTTTGTATGTTTTTACTGTTGGGGAACGTAGCAGAAATTCGAAATTTTCCTACGTGTCACCAAGATCTATCTATGGAGAAACTAGCAACGAGGGAAGGAGAGTGCATCTACATACCCTTGTAGATCGCTAAGCGGAAGCGTTCATGAGAACGGGGTTGAAGGAGTCGTACTCGTCGTGATCCAAATCACCGGAGATCCGAAAGTGCCGAGCAGACGGCACCTCCGTGTTCAACACACGTACAGCCGGTGGCGTCTCCCATGCCTTGATCCAGCAAGGAGAGAGGGAGAGGTTGAGGAAGACTCCATCCAACAGCAGCACAACGTGGCGTGGTGGTGGTGGAGGAGCGTGGCAATCCAGCAGGCTTCGCCAAGCACCAAGGGAGAGGAGGAGGAGGAGAGGCAGGCTGCGCTGGAGAGGGAGAGGCTCTCGTGTGTTATGGGCAGCCCCTTGGCCTCATATATATAGGGGAAGGGAGGAGGGTGCGCCTCTGGGGTTCCCACCCCTAGAGGCGGCAGCCCCAAAACCCATCTATGGGTGGCGGCCACAAGGGGAGGAGAGGGAGGCGCGGGGAGTATGGGCCTTGGGGCCCATCGCCCTTAGGGTTTGCCCCTCTCCCTTCTAGCCGCATGGGCCATGGTGGGGCGCCCTAGCCCACCTAGGGGCTGGTGCCCTCTCATACTTGGCCCATGTATGCCTCTGAAGCATGTGGCCCCACTTGGTGGACCCCCGGGACCCACCCGGTGGTCCCGTGACGTGCCGATAAACCCCAAACTTTTCCGGTGACCAAAACAGAACTTCCCATATATAAATCTTTACCTCCGGACCATTCCGGAACTCCTCGTGACGTCCGGGATCTCATCCGGACTCGAACAACATTCGGTAACCACATACAAACTTCCTTTATAACCCTAAGCGCCATCGAACCTTAAGTGTGTAGACCCTACAGGTTCGGAGACATGTAGACATGACCAGAGGCGTTCTCCGGTCAATAACCAACAGCGGGATCTGGATACCCATGTTGGCTCCCACATGTTCCGCGATGATCTCATCGGATGAACCACGATGTCAAGGACTCAATCGATCCGTATACAATTCCCTTTGTCTAGCGGTATTGTACTTGCCCGAGATTCGATCGTCGGTATCCCGATACCTTGTTCAATCTCGTTTCGGCAAGTCTCTTTACTCGTTCCGTAACACATCATCCTGTGATCAACCCCTTGGTCACATTGTGCACATTATGATGATGTCCTACCGAGTGGGCCCAGAGATACCTCTCCGTTTACACGGAGTGACAAATCCCAGTCTCGATTCGTGCCAACCCAACAGACACTTTCGGGATACCGTAATGCACCTTTATAGCCACCCGATTACGTTGTGACGTTTGGTACACCCAAAGCATTCCTACGGTATCCGGAGTTGCACAATCTCATGTTCTAAGGAAATGATACTTGACATTAGAAAAGCTTTAGCATATGAACTACGATCTTTGTGCTAGGCTTAGGATTGGGTCTTGTCCATCACATCATTCTACTAATGATGTGATCCCGTTATCAATGACATCCAATGTCCATGGTTAGGAAACCGTAACCATCTATTGATCAACGAGCTAGCCAATAGAGGCTTGCTAGGGACATGGTGTTGTCTATGTATCCACACATGTATTTGAGTTTCCTATCAATACAATTATAGCATGGATAATAAACGATTATCATGAACAAGGAAATATAATAATAATAACTAATTTATTATTGCCTCTAGGGCATATTTCCAACAGTCTCCCACTTGCACTAGAGTCAATAATCTAGTTCACATCGTCATGTGATTAACACTGATATGTCACATCGCCATGTGACTAACACCCAAAGAGTTTACTAGTGTACGTAAACTAGTTCACATCATCATGTGATTTAGACTCAATGAGTTCGAGGTTTGATCATGTTTTGCTTGTGAGTGAGGTTTTAGTCAACGGGTTTTTAGTCAACGGGTGCGAACCTTTCAGATCCGTGTGTACTTCGCTATTCTCTATGTCATATTGTAAATCTTGCTTCCACGCTCCACTTGGAGCTATTCCAAATGGTTGCTCCACTATACGTATCCGGTTTGCTACTCGAGTCACTTTCGGATAGGTGTTATAGCTTGCATCGACGTAACCCTTTACGCGAACTCTTTATCACCTCCATAATCGAGAAACATTTCCTTATTCTTCTAAGGATAATTTTGATCATTGTCCAATGATCGATCTGGATCATTCTTGTACCCCTTGTGACTCATGGCAAGGCACACTTCCGGCGGTACACAAAGATAGCATACTTGTAGAGCCTATGTCTAAGGCATAGGGGACGATCTTAAATCCTTTCTCTACGATACTGCCGTGGTCGAGCTTTAAGTCTTAACTTCATACCTTACAATTGAGCTAAGAACTCCTTCTTTGGTCGATCCATCTTGAACACCTTCAAGATCATGTCAAGGTACATGCTCATTTGAAAGTATTATTAAACATTTTGATCTATCTTATAGATCTTGATGCTTATTGTTCAAGTAGCCTAATCCAGGTTTTCTATTGAAAATCATCTTTCAAATAACCCTATATGCTTTCCAGAAATTCTACATCATTTACGATCATCAATATGTCAACAACATATACTCATCAGAAATTCTATAGTGCTCCCACTTACTTCTTTGGAAATACAAGTTTCTCATAAACTTTGTATAAACCCAAAATCTTTGATCATCTCATCAAAGCGCACATTCCAACTCCGAGATGCTTACTCCGGTCCTTAGAAAGGATCATTTGGAGCCAAAGATACCTTTTAGCATCCTTAGGATCGACAAAACTTTCTGATTGTATCACATACAACCTTTCCTTCTAAACCGGTAAGGAAACTCATTTTGACATCCATCTGCCAGATTTCATAAATGCAGCTTATGCTAACATGATTCCGACGGACTTAAGCGTCGCTACGGATGAGAAAAACTCATCGTAGTCAACTCCTTGAACTTGTGAAAACTCTTTGCCACAAGTCGAGCTTCATAGACGGTGATATTACCGTCCACGTCCGTCTTCTTCTTAAAGATCCATTTATCTCAATGGCTTGCCGATCATCGGGCAAGTCCACCAAAGTCATGGATCCTTTCTCGGATTTTATGGCCTCTAACCATTTGTCGGAATTTGGGCCCACCATTGCTTCTCCATAGCTCGTAGGTTCATTGTTGTCTAGCAACATGACCTTCAAGACAGGATTGCGTACCACTCTGAAGTAGTACGCATCCTTGTCACCCTACGAGGTACGTCAGTGACTTGATCCGAAACTTCATGATCACTATCATAAGCTTCTACTTCAATTGGTGTAGGTGCCACGGGAACAACTTCCTGTGCCGTGCAACACACTAGTTGAAGCGATGGTTCAGTAACCTCATCAAGTCTCCACCATCCTCCCACTCAACTTTTCGAGACGAACTTTTCCTCGAGAAAGGACCCGATTCAAGAAACAATCCCTATTGCTTTCGGATCTGAATTAGGAGGTATACCCAACTGTTTTTGGGTGTCCTATGAAGATGCATTTTATCCGCTTTGGGTTCGAGCTTATCAACCTGAAACTTTTTCACATAAGTGTCCCGGCCCCAAACCTTTAAGAAATGACAGCTTAGGTTTCTCTAAACCATAGTTCATACGGTGTCATCTCAACGGAATTACGTGGTGCCCCATTAAAGTGAGTGCGGTTGTCTCTAATGCCTAACCCATGAGCGATAGTGGTAATTCGATAAGAGATATCATGGTACGCACCATATCCAATAGAGTGCAACTATGATGTTCGGACACACCATCACACTATGGTGTTCCAAGTGTATTAATTGTGAAACAACTTGCACAATGTCTTAATTGTGTGCCAAAACTCGTAACTCAGATATTCATCTCTATGATCATATCATAGACATTCTATCCTCTTATCACGAAGATCTTTAACTTCACTCTGAAATTACTTGAACCATTCAATAATTCAGACTTGTGTTTCATCAAGCAAATACACTCAAGATCTACTTAAATCATCCGTGAAGTAAGAACATAACGATATTCCTTTGCATGCCTCAAAGCACTCATTGGACTGCTCACATCAAGATGTGTTACTTCCAACAAGTTGCTATCTTGTTCCATCTTCTTGAAAAAGAGGCTTTTCGGTCATCTTGCCCATGTGGTATGATTTGCATGTCTCAAGTGATTCAAAATCAAGTGAGTCCAAACGATCCATCTGCATGGAGTTTCTTCATGCGTATACACCAATAGACATGGTTCGCATGTCTCACACTTTTCAAAAACGAGTGAGTCCAAAGATCCATCAACATGGAGCTTCTTCATGCGTTTTATACCACTATGATTTACATGGCAGCGCCACAAGTAGGTGGTACTATCATTACTATCTTATATCTTTTGGCATGAAAACGTGTATCACTACGATCGAGATTCAATAAACCATTCAGGTTTAATACTAATCTTGATGGTAGAGGGAGCGTGCGATGTTTGATCACATCAAACTTGGAAACACTTCCAACATATATCGTCAACTCACCTTTAGCTAGTCTCCGTTTATTCCGTAGCTCTTTTATTTCGAGTTACTAACACTTGGCAACCGAACCGGTATCTTAATACCCTGGTGCTACTAGGAGTACTAGTAAAGTACACATTAACATAATGTATATCCAATATACTTCTTTCGACCTTGCCAGCCTTCTTATCTACCAAGTATCTAGGGTAATGCTGCTCCGTTGGCTGTTCCCCTTATTACTGAAGCACTTAGTCTTGGGTTTGGGTTCAACCTTGGGTTTCTTCACTAGAGCAGCACTGATTTGCCGTTTCATGAAGTATCCCTTTTTGCCCTTGCCCTTCTTGAAACTAGTGGTTTCACCAACCATCAACAATTGATGCTCCTTCTTGACTTCTACTTTCGTGATGTCAAACAACGCGAATACCTCAAGGATCATCTCTATCCTTGATATGTTATAGTTCATCACGAAGCTCTAGCAGCTTGGTGGCAATGACTTTGGAGAAACATCACTATCTCATCTGGAAGATCAACTCCCACTCGATTCGAGTGATTGTTGTACTCTGACAATCTGAGCACAAGCTCAACAATTGAGCTTTTCTCCCTTAGTTTGTAGGCTAAGAAAATCGTCGGAGGTCTCATACCTCTTGACGTGGGCACGAGCCTGAAATCCAATTTCATCCCTCAAAACATCTCATGTTCCGTGACGTTTCGAAAAACGTCTTTGGTGCCTCAACTCTAAACCGTTTAACTGAACTATCACGTAGTTATCAAAACGTGTATGTCCGATGTTCGCAACATCCACAAACGATGTTTGGGGTTCAGCTCACTGAGCGGTGCATTAAGGACATAAGCTTTCTACTGATCACATAATTGCTACTTTCAACTTTCAACTATATTTTCTCTAGGAACATGTCTAAACAGTGGAACTAAAGCGCGAGCTTATGACATAATTTGCAAAAGGTCTTTTGACTATGTTCAAGATAATTAAGTTCATCTTATGAACTCCCACTCAGATAGACATCCCTCTGGTCATCTAAGTGATTACATGATCCGAGTCAACTAAGCCGTGTCCGATCATCACGTGAGACGGACTAGTCAACATCGGTGAACATCTTCATGTTGATCGTATCTACCATACGACTCATGCTCGACCTTTCGGTCTCTGTGTTCCCGAGGCCATGTCTGTACATGCTAGGCTCGTCAAGTTAACCCCAAGTGTTTTTGCTGTGTAAATCTGTCTTACACCCGTTGTATGTGAACTTAAGAATCCATCACACCCGATCATCACGTGGTGCTTAGAAGCGACGAACTGTAGCGGGTGCACGATCGGGGAGAACACTTCTTGAAATTTGTGTAAGGGATCATCTTATTTACTACCGTCGTTCTAAGTAAACAAGATGCATAAACATAATAAACATCACATGCAATTATATAGTAGTGACATGATATGGCCAATATCATATTGCTCCTTTTGATCTCCATCTTCGTGGCTCCATGATCATTATTGTCACCGGCATGACACCATGATCTCCATCATCATGATCTCCATCATCGTGTCTCCATGAAGTTGTCTCGCCAACTTATTACTTCTACTACTATGGCTACGGTTAGCAATAAAGTAAAGTAATTACATGGCGTTGTTCAATGACACGCAGGTCATACAATAAATAAAGACAACTCCTATGGCTCCTGCCGGTTGTCATACTCATCGACATGCAAGTCGTGAATCCTATTACAAGAACATGAGCAATCTCATACATCACATATCATTCATCACATTCTTCTTGGCCATATCACATCACATAGCATACCCTGCAAAAACAAGTTAGACGTCCTCTAATTGTTGTTTGCATGTTTTTACGATGGCTGCTATGGGTTTCTAGCAAGAACGTTTCTTACCTACGCAAAAACCACAACGTGATATGCCAATTGCTATTTACCCTTCATAAGGACCCTTTTCATCGAATCCGTTCCGACTAAAGTGGGAGGCGGCACCGCTAGCCACCTTATGCACCAAGTGCATGTCGGTCGGTGGAACACATCTCACGTGGAAATGCGTGTAAGGTCGGTCCGGCCGCTTCATCCCACAATACCGTTGAAACAAGATTGGACTAGTAACGGTAAGCATATTGAACAAAATCAACGCCCACAACTACTTTGTGTTCTACTCGTGCAAAGAATCTACGCAATAGACCTAGCTCATGATGCCACTGTTGGGTAACGTAGCAGAAATTCAAAATTTTCCTACGTGTCACCAAGATCTATCTATGGAGAAACTAGCAACGAGGGAAGGAGAGTGCATCTACATACCCTTGTAGATCGCTAAGCGGAACCGTTCATGAGAACGGGGTTGAAGGAGTCGTACTCGTCGTGATCCAAATCACCGGAGATCCGAAAGTGCCGAGCAGACGGCACCTCCGTGTTCAACACACGAGACTGGTGACGTCTCCCATGCCTTGATCCAGCAAGGAGAGAGGGAGAGGTTGAGGAAGACTCCATCCAACAGCAGCACAACGGCGTGGTGGTGGTGGAGGAGCGTGGCAATCCCGCAGGGCTTCGCCAAGCACCAAGGGAGAGGAGGAGGAGGAGAGGCAGGCTGCGCTGGAGAGGGAGAGGCTCTCGTGTGTTATGGGCAGCCCCTTGGCCTCATATATAGGGGAAGGGAGGAGGGTGCGCCCCTCTGGGGTTCCCACCCCCAGAGGGGCGGCAGCCCCCAAAACCCATCTATGGGGGGCGGCCACACGGGGGGAGGAGAGGGAGGCGCAGGGAGTATGGGCCTTCGGGCCCATCTGCCCTTAGGGTTTGCCCCCTCTCCCCTTCTAGCCGCATGGGCCATGGTGGGAGGCGCCCTAGCCCACCTAGGGGCTGGTGCCCTCTCATACTTGGCCCATGTATGCCTCTGGAGCATGTGGCCCCACTTGGTGGACCCCCGGGACCCTCCCGGTGGTCCCGGTACGTTACCGATAAACCCCGAAACTTTTCCGGTGACCAAAACAGAACTTCCCATATATAAATCTTTACCTCCGGACCATTCCGGAACTCCTCGTGACGTCCGGGATCTCATCCGGGACTCCGAACAACATTCGGTAACCACATACAAACTTCCTTTATAACCCTAGCGTCATCGAACCTTAAGTGTGTAGACCCTACGGGTTCGGGAGACATGTAGACATGACCGAGACGTTCTCCGGTCAATAACCAACAGCGGGATCTGGATACCCATGTTGGCTCCCACATGTTCCGCGATGATCTCATCGAATGAACCACGATGTCAAGGACTCAATCGATCCCGTATACAATTCCCTTTGTCTAGCGGTATTGTACTTGCCCGAGATTCGATCATCGGTATCCCGATACCTTGTTCAATCTCGTTTCGGCAAAGTCTCTTTACTCGTTCCGTAACACATCATCCCGTGATCAACCCCTTGGTCACATTGTGCACATTATGATGATGTCCTACCGAGTGGGCCCAGAGATACCTCTCCGTTTACACGGAGTGACAAATCGATCTCGATTCGTGCCAACCCAATGACACTTTCGGAGATACTGTAATGCACCTTTATAGCCACCCGATTCGTTGTGACGTTTGGTACACCCAAAGCATTCCTACTACGGTATCCGGGAGTTGCACAATCTCATGGTCTAAGGAAATGATACTTGACATTAGAAAAGCTTTAGCATACGAACTACGATCTTTGTGCTAGGCTTAGGATTGGGTCTTGTCCATCACATCATTCTACTAATGATGTGATCCCGTTATCAATGACATCCAATGTCCATGGTTAGGAAACCGTAACCATCTATTGATCAACGAGCTAGCCAATAGAGGCTTGCTAGGGACATGGTGTTGTCTATGTATCCACACATGTATTTGAGTTTCCTATCAATACAATTATAGCATGGATAATAAACGATTATCATGAACAAGGAAATATAATAATAATAACTAATTTATTATTGCCTCTAGGGCATATTTCCAACATTTACTATGTTGTTCTGCTATCAGTATTGTAGTTGAACTTCCTCATCTTCATCTGTTTATTAATTTTTTTCTTTTCATGCAGGAGACCAGTCATAATGTTGAGGCTGCCGTTGATTGTGGAGTTAATGATCCATCTACTTATAAGTGCAAGGTTATTTTTATTTTTATTGTGTTTATACATATTTCTTGAATTTCCATGTGCACCAATGTGCCTTGCTTGTTCATTTTTCTATCCCACACCGTTAAGAGTTTGCAGGTGATACCTACCTTTTTTGTTACTGTGGTTTAATTCCTTGTGTTTATTGTTGCTAATAATAGCATTGTTTTTTTTGCTTTATTACATATGAATTAGGGTCCTGTTGTTGGCGACGAGCCTTGTTCGCCCGTTGGTGATGTTCCTTTGAATGTTAGAAGCAACAAGATCGATGATGTTGCTGTGAATGCTTCTAAGGTTTGTTTTTCTGTGCACCTCTTGCTAGCTTATTTTTTATTGTTAGTTTGCTCATATTATTCACTTTTTTGAATTTTTATTTCTTCAGATGACTGATGTTGAGCGTGAGGCTGTCGTTAGTGGTGGAGATGATGCTCATGGTGTTCCATTGAGTAGTGGGCGATGTTGGTACCAAAGTTCTTGATGAGGATGTTGGTGCCGCCAGCATACTTGATGCCAAATCGTCTGGTGTTGGTATTGCTTTGGGAATGAAAATGTTTACGATTGTGAAGATTTGTCACGGAGAATTTCCGCTGGAGGTCTTGATTACGGTGATGCATTGCAAGATGCCTCTAGCATGGAGGAGGTGCCATCCGAGGATGATGATTTACTTCTGTCGATTTCTTCTGGCCCCTTGATGCAGGAGGCGCTCGTGTCGTCCCAGGATTTTCTTTCTACAGACCCTGAAAGCACAGCGATATTGGTTTCCTCTCAAGATCTCACATCTTCAAACCCTGAAACTGGAGACATATTGGTCTCATCACAGGAACTACCGTCGTCGTCAAACAGTGATAGTGCAGGTAAGGACTTGTAAATGAGGCGTACATCTCAATTTTGGCATTTTGGACATGTTCATTTGTAGTGCTTGAACTTATTATTTTTCTTCTTTTTCTGCAAGCAGAAAGTGGTAATGTTGTTAAGGTTGATATGTTTTTCTTCACTGTTATGAGGTTGCGCACGAACCGTATGAAACGGTTAGTTTGGGATTTTGCCCGTACCATTTTTGTCTCTTTTGCTTTCTCTCATACGGTAGTTTTAATTCATGTAATCTTTTGTGTTTTCCTAGTGATAAGCCGATGTTTCAAAATAAAGAATGTGATGCCAGTGTTGGTTCTATTGCTAAGGGGTTTGTCCCCACTCGCATGCTCAACTCAGACAGTGCTGACGTTGTTTTATATTCTCTACGTCAGAAGTACCGAGACACTGACAAGTTGATAGTACCCAGATGGGTGACGGTCAGTATTTTGCTTTGTAGATAGGATGATAACTTGTTTTGCCAATTTTCTAACTGTTGTTGTTCTTTTTGTACAATAGACCAAGATCCGTGATGGAAATATTGATTCCATGTGCTAAATTGGTACACGAGATCAGGGGTTGATGGTTTTGACCAAGTAGGTGAACTTGAACTTTTTGTACTCATGAACTAGAACTATCATGTTTTCTTGCAAGTTTGGGAGGTGGGGGAATGAACATGAGTAGCCTGCTTTTACCCCTGCACTTATGAATGATGTGTGCTTCTTTTTTTAAAGCTGAACTTATTGTCGCAAGGAAATTGAACTGATATGTTTGTTGCAATATAAACTTGAGTAGCATTTATTTTTTGTAGTGTTTTGATTACTCAATTAGAACTTATGATTATCTGATTTTTTTTGTACTTCTGAATTTCAATTTCCTTCTTTTATTTTATTGTTTGGAGGCTGAATTTTTTGTTTCATTATGATTTGTTAAATTCATTTTTCCTCTGTAATTTTTTGTCAGCTTCTCTTCCCTGCTTTTGATCCGCGTCATTTGCGGCTACCATGAAGCCTAGCGAAGAATCTGGGCATTGGTGCTTGATTGTTCTGAATTTGAGGTTCCGTCGTTTCGAGTGTCTTGATTCACTGTAGCGATGAAACACAGGTGGTGCGATTAGATTCTTAAGGACTATGACAGATAACAAAAAGAAGCTTTGGAGGGAGTCTATCATAGACAGGGCCAAACCGTTCTCGCCGGTGCATATTGATGGTTTCTCTTGCGAGTTTGTGCGGGTGCCGCAACAGAAAAACACGTGAGTATCCGTTTTTAATGATTTTTGTTAGTTGTTTTTGTTGCTGGGAGGGTGGTGTTCCTCTATTTTCGAATTTGTGATGTACACTTTTGTTTTTTCTTTTGTTAACATGCATGATTGTGGATTCTTTATGCTACAAAGCTGCAAGACCTATCATTGCCGGGAGGATGGTGTGATTGAAATGCTGGATTACAACCACAAAGACATTCCTGACATTAGGAAGACTTTTCTGTATACCTGCGCAACTAGCGATGTGTTTGATGTTGACTTCCGTGATTTGTTTGGCATCAAACCCTGTACGTAATGCATGACCTTTTGTAATTTTTTGCAGCTTGTACTTCTTGATTAAATCTTGTCATGAATTATGTATTTGAACTTTACCCTTGATGTGGTCTTTTATTTTTTTATTTTTGCAGGTGAGTGGCTGGATCTTGATGAGCATGACTACAGGATCTTTGGCAGCCAGTTCTCGGAGCTCGACCGCGTATCTATTGATCTTAGCCAGGGGCGTTCTCCAGAAAAGACAAGATCTGGTGTTATTAAGGGGCGGTTGGGAGCTCTGAAAGGTTCTACGGCTGCTTGTGCAGAGAGCCCCTCTACACCCAAGAATCCCATTGTGGAATTGATAGACAGCGATGATGATGCGTTTGACAAGATTGCTGGCATGGGAAGAGTCACCGGGGCCAGCTGCTTTGCCAAGGGTTTATTCACTTCTTTGGAATAGTGGCCCGTAAAATTTGGTGGTGCTAGGAAGGATCCTGCTTTGGATTACGGCAATGTTACAAGCACGAAGCGTGCACCCAGAGCTCCTATAAAGTTTTGCTCCACATCCGTGACTTCACCCTCATAATTTCCCTCACCGGACAAGGCTCGCATAAGTTGTATAATCTGTTGCTTAGAGATGAAGCATGTGAGAAGTATCTTGGGTGAGTATCTCTCATTACGTTTCCTCTTCTTTTCCTCTCGTTGTTTGTAAATCGCTAGATAAATATGACTGTTGTTACTTTTTATACAACTTGAACTGCTATGAATGCCTTATCTTGCTTCCCCTATTTATTGTTCTTGTCTGTGCTGCAGGAATACATTCTCAATGATACCTGAGCCCGATGGTAGCGTAACCAACTTCACTGGGAAACGCATCTGGGAAGTTTTTGCACCTGGACAAATGATGGAGGGTGATGTAATGGACTTCCTCATTAACGATTGGAAGAAAGATCCCAATAGAAATGTTGATTTTGCGTCTGGGAAAAGGGTATTCCTGAGTCCATATTTCATCACGGTAATCAATCAGATTGTTTGTTTCTCTTAAACAAGACTGCCTATTGTTTTACGAGTTTTAATAATACTTTGCTTGTTGATCCTTTCCCCCTGTCTATTTCTTTCTGGGCTTTTTGTAGGTTGTGCTTGACTGTACGTTTTACGGTGGTGAAGATAAAGAGTTTAATGTGGAGAGCGCATCGAGAGATTTCAGGAGCTATGTTAAAAAAGAGGAAGACTTGCTCACTGCCGACCTTGTGAGTTCTACTAGCTGATTTTTGGTTTTATTTGTTTGTTGTCATGCTGGTTTTTTTATTTTGAATATTTGATATCTCTTTTTTGGTCATTTGTTTTTAGATCATGATGCCTCTATTCAAGCCTATGGTTTTACCAAAGGATAAGAAAGTGAACCACTTTTCCTTATATGTCATGAATCGGTACCGAAGTAGCGTCGACATCCTTGACTCTTTACCTTATCCTAAGAACCATCGTCCTTCAAAGAACACCTATCATAAATATTGTGAGAAGATTGTCAGTGACATTTATTATCTATACTGGATTAATTTTTCCGCATCTTTGTTTCTGCTTTTCTGAGACCTGATAATGTGTGGTTTCTTTTCTTTTTTTATAGATCTCCAGGATGGTCCAAGTAATGAAGGTTGTGTATGGTGATGCTGAGTACAATGCGAGCAAGCAGCCCAAATGGGAGCTTTTTGCAAAGAAACCAACGTTTGTGAAGGTTCCACTTCAAGGGGTGAATGAATGTGGCCATTATACAGTGAAGTATGCGGGATCCTATGATGGTGAAAAGATTGTTGGGAACATTCGAGATAATGATGTGGGTTCTAGTTGAGCTTTTCACTTTTCTGTGTTTGGCTGATTGTGTATTCTTCTTTTTAATGTTTCATGATTTTTGATACTTTGTTTTATTGTTTTGCAGCCTCATGTTGTTGATTGGAACGCTGAGGATCCGTATAGAGTTGTGTTCAACTGGAATAACTAGCTTCTGGTGACGGAGCTTCCCAAGGAGTTTCAGGCTTTGGCTCCTGGTGCATAGAAGAAATGTCATCATTCGTGTAGTGAAATGGATAGTTGTGTGATATATCTCTTGAAAGCATTGTAGGCTTTGATTGTAGTGTTTGGATGTCTTGTCAAGTACTATGTAATTACTAGTATATTTTGTGTTGTGTTTAAGTGTGGCACAATGTTTAACAATCTTTTTTTCCATGATGATAGTGTGGTTGAATAGCTGTTTTCACTTGTGTATGTTTCATTGGGAATTCGTTTTGGTTAAGTTCAATTTTTTGTACTGAAGTCTTGTAAACTAGTTGAACCGAAAACACATTTTTCCAAGTTCATTACGAGTTGTTGCTGGAAAAGTGAGAATTATTTTATTTTCATCTGTCCCAACCTAGGTTGGACCTTTATAGTTTCTGTACCTCTTTTCTTGTACTTATTGTATAGTTCTGTTAGTACTGAATTGTAATGTCATTCAGCGTAAGGCTTTTAAAATTTGGTGTCACGACGACACTTGTGGATCTAGCGTGAGTGGAGTGACACTTCCTTGTTATGTATAACTGATTTCATATAATGTATCAGAACCTAATTTTTTTTTTTGGATTCAAATTATTTATGACCAAGTTGCTACGTGATCTCTGGCCAGATTTTATTTAAGTATAAGAAATTTAGCAAAATTTGAGAGCCAAATTTTTGTTTGAACTTCTTGAATTTTTGTAGTTGAACTTCATAGTAAAAGTTAAAGCACTGGTTTAAATTGGCTACATTTAACAGACAGCCGTATAAAGTTCATAATTGCTTCACTAGTCAATGTGGGCTGCTGCTTATGTTTTTTTAAATTTTTGTCCTTGGTTGAACTGTAATCTATTTGGTTGAGTCCGGGCCTTCTTTCTCAAGGCATTAATTGGTATCATCATAGCACTTACCTAATAAACTAAGTTGTACTGAGATTTCAATTGTGCTAGTACTTTGATAATTTTATTTTCTTGTGTTGTTTGAAACTAGTGCCTCACTGGTCAATGTGGGCTGATGCTTCTGTTTTGTTTTCTTGTGATTTTTCTCCTTGGTCGAACTGATATCCTTTTGATTTAGTTTTGGCCTTCTTTATTCTAGGCTGTGGTTCTTCTCAAGGCAATGTTTGGTATGCTCATAGTACTTGCCTTATAGACTAAGTTGTGCTGAGATTTCAGTTGTATTATTACTGTTATTCTTAGTGTGTCGATGTTTTATGGAATGCGAACTGAAGCTTCCTGTTCCTTTTTATATTTTGTAGAATGAATGTACCGTTTGTTCAAGTGTACCAGAACTCTCAGTCCTAGCATGCTAGTGACTAGGAAATACGTATTCATTGTTCTTTGCTTTTCCTATTGCAGTACTCAGTAAATTTCTAACTACTATTAGCACGATGCTGTTAGTAGTGAATGTTGTCCTCGGCTGAAACTTAGTCTTCTTAGTGTTCTTCTGAAACTAAAAACTGGTTTCTTAGTGTGATAGTACTACTGTAAATGTCTAAGCTGTACTGAGCATCCAAGTCTACTATTTGCTGTTGTCCTTAATTAGTCTGCCACTGTTTTTGTTTTTTGTGAAAATATCCATGTGTGATTTTTGTTTCTCCATGACTAGTGCTGCGTGGCAGCCATCAAGTTTCAACTTCAACCTACTTCAACTTCAAATGATGGATCAACAAAATAGGAAGCTAGCAAACTTGTTGAACGACATAAGCAAACGATGTACTTGATAGACATAGGCAAACTTGTTCAAACCCTGACACACATAATATAAGGTAGCTGGTTCAACATAACGAAAGCAAACTATAAATCTGAAACAACAAGATTATGGACAGGCAGAAGTGCGAGCAACACGAATGTAGACTTTCATGCATCTCCATCCCGCGAAGTTGCAGTGGTAGTAGGGGTCAACCTCCTGCTCTTTTGAAATATCCCAACCTGTCACGATGTTGTCGATTGTCTTCCCTGACTTGTATGTTGCGTACGCATCTATTCCCGCATACGTGATGAGGTTGTCTGGCAGCGGGCTGGTCCCCCACGATTTGTGGTCCGCCTGTCCCATCTTCTTCTTCATGCATTTGTAGAATGGGTGGATTACGCCTACCGCAACATCGGCCAAGGAGTCGTAGTATTTATCGGTCTTTGGATCTTTCCACTTGCGGCGCATGTCGATGAAGTTGTTGGGGTTGATCTCCAAACCGGACTTGTTCGGACACCGCTTGTCACCTCCAATGCTGAAACCAACAAATGTGTACAATTTCTCCTCCTGCAGGAAGTCTTTGAGGCGCTTCGGCCTGCAAGGGGGAGACACACATTTAAAGATTAGTCTTCTTTTTTGAAGATTTAATTCTTCTGCTTTTTGGTTTTACAAGTGATAATCCATGAGGTAGATGCTTATATAGTATAAGTCATGGATGAATGTAGTTCAGAAACTAGTACACAAAGTCCTGAAATTAAATTCAACTACACCATGTTATTTTTCTTTTTTGCTATCTTCAGTGCTTCACCAAATGCTTCACCAAATTCAAGAATCATTTTACCAGATTCAATGATATATGTGCTGCTTGATTCAAGTTTAGTTTTCTTTTTTGTTGAATAAAAGACCTATACCAGTGCTTGATACATCTTTGTGCATCAATTCTATATCAAGTTCAGAAATTAATTTGAGAAACATGTGCATCAAGATATGGACCTATACCACTTCACCAAACATCTTTTAATACATCAATTCTATAAACTATACTAGTGCATCAAGATCAGAATCTATGCTAGTACATCAAGTTCAGAAATTAATTTGGTGCATCAAGTTCAGAATTCTATAAACATTTTTTCAGATGCTAATCTGGTGAAACAATCCACTTCACAGTTTCAGAAATGCATGTAAGTTGAGAAACATGTACTCGTGCATCCACTTCACAAAACTATAGTAGTTCATCTAGTTGGGAAACAAGTTTAATGAAGTTTTTAGTGAGTAGTACTAGTATAATAGATGAATGAACAATAGTATGGGTTACCATTTTGTGGCTGCTGCGATGTGGTACACCAAGTAGAGTTCCTCGACGCACAACTGCAGGACTGCCGCCATCTGGGAGGTTCATCGTCGCTGGTGTACTCCACATCAACTTCGATGAAGCTCGGATACAAGCCGACGCCTTCATCCTGAGCCTGCTCATCACCACGTCGGCCTTGCCTGGTTCACTGGTGCATACAATCTCCAGCTTCTCCTTGCCGTGGAGCTCAACCTCTGTGAGGGTTCTCGTGTACTCGCGCTTCTCACCGGGGACGTGAACATCGACGAGGTTGCTGCTCTTGTTCGACGACTCACCATGATGACGCATGGCGGACGATTCCTCCGCCATCGCCTTCCTCCGGCGACTGTTGGCTCGGGAGAGATAAGTTTTTGGTTTGTGTGCAGTGGAGATTGAAGCGGCAATGGTGGTTCTGTGAATGAGGCAGAGATGGAAGACAATGGGGTATTTTGCAGTGCGTCGTGGGGGATGTGTCGGAGGCAGTTCGCCAGGGGCGTGGGTGTGGTGGTCGTGGGGGTCCCCGTTTGCAGTATCTTGTGGCAACCGCTCAGTGGGTGGCGCGGGTGGTGGCCTGGAAGAAGCAACCCTCCAAGTCAAAGGGTTTTCTTGTTGCCTTGACTAGTCTTGTCAAGTTGTACTTATGATCTCGCTAAATCCCACTTGCACGTCTCGGGGTGGTGATGATGGCATTTTGCCTTTATTTAGGTGATGTATGCTTTGTGATGTTTTTACGTGTGGATGTTAAGTATTGTTTTTCCTTTGAAGTCTTATAGACTAGTTTATCTCAAAACATTTTTCGATTATACAGGAGTTGTTGCTCAAAACTGGTACTTATTTATTTTCATCTGTACTAACCTAAGTTAGGCCTTTATAGTTTTTGTATTCTCATTTTAGTGCACTTATGGTTTAGTGCTGTGTGAACTGAAATGTAATTTCATACAGCGTGCGGTTTTGAAATTTGGTGTCACAGTGGTGTGAGTGGCCTAACTGATCCTGTTTTTTTAGTACTGATGTCATATGTATGTTTGAACTGAGTTTTTTTTTGTTTTTTGGAGTGGGTTGGGGGATTGAGATTATTTTATGACCAGACCATTCGTTGACGTGTGGACAGATTTTATATAAATAAGAAATTTAGCAGAATTGACAAATAAATTCTATTTGAACTTCTTGCATTTTAGTAGTTGAAGTAGTCAGAATTTATATAAATAAGAAATTTAGCATAATTGGCAAACATTATATATTTGAACTTCTTTTATTTTAGTAGTTGAACTTGTCAGAATTTATATAAATAAGAAATTTAGCATAATTGACAAACATTATATGTTTGAACTTTTTGTATTTTAGTAGTTGAACTTGTCGATTTTATATAAAAAGAAATTTAGCATAATTGACAAACATTATATGTTTGAACTTTTTGCATTTTAGTAGTTGAATTTGAAAGTAATATTTAATTCGGTTTTTTAAATTATGTACATTTAATAGATAGGCTATTAAGTTCTCTTCTTTTTGGAGGTTCATTGTTTTTGTATCATATTTTCTCCTTTTCTTTTATCATCCGTGGTGGAGATCTAATTTTTTTTTTATTTTTCGTATTTAAAGTTATTGCCTGCGAACTAGTATTTGAATTTATATGTTTTCAGTTTCGAACATTTTTCTTGTAGTTTATATTTCTTTGCCCCGCCCTCTGGTTTGTTTAACTAGACTTATTGGTGGGGTGTTTTTAGACGATGCAGGCTATTGGGCCGTTTTCAGGCCCAAATAGCTCGTCCGCGGGGCTTTGCAGTACGGCGTGCGCGTGCGCTCTGGGTTTAGTCCCACCTCGCAAGTCGAGGGGGCTCCGGACCTGTTTATAAGCGCAGCCGAGGCTCACTGGTCGAACTCCTCTGAATACTTGCCTGAGAGCTTATACACAGCGCTCGCTCTCTCTCATGACCTGTGGGCCCTAGTCGGCGGGCCCTGTGTTGTGCGGATTACTAGGGATTCGCCCACGGGCTCGAGTTCAAGTATCTAGCAGCGTCAGGGCCTGCGCCTGACCTTGGGTGGTCAATTTTTTCTTTTTTTGTTTGTTTGAATCTAGTACTTGACTCCACCAAAGAACTTGGTGATACTTTTTGTTACGGTTCTTGTCGACTTTGTGTAAGTGTAATCTTTTTCATTTGAGTTTTTGCCTTCTTTTTGTGTTTGTTTTTGTGATTATTCTCAAGGGTCTTACGGTGTCATTTTCGGAACTATGGTACTTGCGTGTAGACTAAGTTGTCTTGATAGTCCATTCATAGTAGCGCTTATGTTCTTAGTCGACATTTTTGGGTGATTCTGGACTGATGCTTCTTTGTACTTTTTATTGTAGTAAGTATGTACTGTCCGATCAAGTGTACTAGTACTGTCATTCTTAATCTGCAAGTGACCAACATAAGTGTGTGCTGATGCTTCTTAAAATTTTCTATTTGTAGTACTTGTTAATTTTCTAGCAGCTACATGTTATCAATGAGCCCACTCGGTAGGACATCATCATAATGAGCTCAATGTGATCAAGGAGTTGTTCACGGGATGATGTGTTACCGGAACGAGTAAAGAGACTTGCCGTAACGAGATTGAACAAGGTATCGGTATACCGACGATCGAATCTCGGGCAAGTATCGTGCCGATAGACAAAGGGAAATGTATACGAGATTGATTGAATCCTCTACATCGTGGTTCATCCGATGAGATTATCATGGAGCATGTGGGAGCCAACATGGGTATCCAGATCCCGTTGTTGGTTATTGACCAGAGAGTTGTCTCGGTCATGTCTACGTGTCTCCCGAACCCGTAGGGTCTACACACTTAAGGTTCGATGGACGCTTAGAGTTGTAGAGATATTAGTATGCGGTTAATCGAAAGTTGTTGAAGTCCCAGATGGGATCCCGGACGTCATGAGGAGTTCGGAATGGTGCGGAGGTAAATATTTATATATAGGAAGTCGATTCGGCCGCAAGGGAGAGTTTCGGGGTCACGGTATTGTACCGGGACCACGGAAGGGTCCCGGGGGTCCACCGGGTGGGGCCACCTATCCCGGAGGGCCACATGGGCTGAAGTGGCGTGGGAACCATCCCCTGGTGGGCTGGTGCGCCCCACTCAAGGGCCCAAGGCGCCTAGGGTTGGAAATCCTAGGGGGCTGTTGCCCCCCGAGGGGGCATGCGCCCCCTGGTTGGAAACCCTAAGGGGTCGTTGCCTCCGAGGGGCCGCCGCCCCCCTAGATGGGATCTCCAAGGGGGCATGCGCCCCCTAGCCCCTATATATAGTGGAGGGGAGGGAGGGCAGCCGCACCCTAAGCCTGGCGCCTCCTCTCCCTCCCGTGACACCTCTTCCTCCTGTAGTAGCGCTTGGCGAAGCCTGCTGAATCCCACTGCTTCCACCACCACGCCATCGTGCTGCTGGATCTCCATCAACTTCTCCTCCCCCCTTGCTGGATCAAGAAGGAGGAGACGTCTCCGCTCCGTACGTGTGTTGAACGCGGAGGTGCCGTCCGTTCGGCGCTAGGATCATCGGTGATTTGGATCACGACGAGTACGACTCCATCAACCCTGTTCTCTTGAACGCTTCCGCTCGCGATCTACAAGGGTATGTAGATGCACTCCTCTCTCTCTTGTTGCTAGATGCCTCCTTAGATTGATCTTGGTGATGCGTAGAAAATTTTAAATTTCTGCTACGATCCCCAACAGTGGCATCATGAGCTAGGTCTATGCGTAGTTTCTATGCACGAGTAGAACACAAGTTGTTGTGGGCGTCGATTTTGTCAATTTACTTGCCGTTACTAGTCTTATCTTGATCTGGCGGCATCGTAGGATGAAGCGGCCCGGACCGACCTTACACGTACACTTACGTGAGACAGGTTCCACCGACTGACATGCACTAGTTGCATAAGGTGGCTAGCGGGTGTCTGTCTCTCCTACTTTAGTTGGATCGGATTCGGTGAAAAGGGTCCATATGAAGGGTAAATAGAAATTGGCATATCACATTGTGGTTTTGGCGTAGGTAAGAAACGTTCTTGCTAAGAAACCTATAGCAGCCACGTAAAAATTTGCAACAACCATTAGAGGACGTCTAACTTGTTTTAGCAGCCTATGCCGTGTGATGTGATATGGCCAAAAGGATGTGATGAATGATACATGTGATGTATGAGATTGATCATGTTCTTGTAATAGGAATCACGACTTGCATGTCGATGAGTATGACAACCGGCAGGAGCCATAGAAGTTGTCTTAATTTATTTATGACCTGCATGTCAACATAAATGTCATGTAATTACTTTACTTTATTGCTAAACCGTTAGCCATAGTAGTAGAAGTAATAGTTGACGAGATAACTTCATGAAGACACGATGACAAGGATCATGATGATGGAGATCATGGTGTCAAGCCGGTGACGATGATGATCATGGCACCTCGGAGATGGAGATCAAAAGGAGCAAAATGATATTGGCCATATCATGTCACTATTTGATTGCATGTGATGTTTATCATGTTTTTATATCTTATTTGCTTAGAACTACGGTACCATAAATAAGATGATCCCTCATTAAAATATCAAGAATTGTGTTCCCCTAAGCTGCACCGTTGCTAAGGTCCGTTGTTCCGAAGCACCACGTGATGATTGGGTGTGATAGGTTCTAACGTTCGCATACAACAGGTGTAAGCCAGATTTACACACGCAATACACTTAGGTTGACTTGACGAGCCTAGCATGTACAGACATGGCCTCGGAACACGGAAGACCGAAAGGTCGAACAAGAGTCGTATATAAGATACGATCAACATGAAGATGTTCACCGATGATGACTAGTCCGTCTCACGTGATGATCGGACACGGCCTAGTTGACTCGGATCATGTATCACTTAGATGACTAGAGGGATGTCTATCTGAGTGGGAGTTCATTAAATAATTTGATTGGATGAACTTAATTATCATGAATATAGTATAAAACTTTGCAATATGTCTTGTAGATCAAATGGCCCACGCTAATGTTGCCCTCAACTTCAACGTGTTCCTAGAGAAAACCAAGCTGAAAGACGATGGCAACAACTACACGGACTGGGTCCGTAACCTGAGGATTATCCTCATAGCTGCCAAGAAAGCATATGTCCTTGATGCACCGCTAGGTGAAGGACCTGTTTTCCCAGCAACTCAAGACGTTATGAACGCCTGGCAGTCTCGTAGTGATGATTACTCCCTAGTTCAGTGCTGCATGCTTTACAGCTTAGAACCGGGGCTCCAAAAGCATTTTGAGCAGCATAGAGCATATGAGATGTTCCAAGAGCTGAAAATGGTTTTCCAAGCTCATCCCCGGGCCGAGAGATATGAAGTCTCCGACAAGTTCTACAGTTGTAAGATGGAGGAGAATAGTTCTGTCAGCAAGCACATACTCAAAATGTGTGGGTTGCACAACCGCTTATCTCAGCTGGGAGTTAATCTCCCGGATGATGCGGTCATTGACAGAATCCTTCAGTCGCTCCCACCTAGCTACAAGACCTTTGTGATGAACTTCAATATGCAGGGGATGGAAAATACCATTCTGAGGTATATTCAATGCTGAAATCAACGGAGGTGGAGATCAAAAAGGAACATCAAGTGTTGATGGTGAATAAAACCACTAAGTTCAAGAAAGGCAAGGGAGTTGCCACGCCCGGTAAGCCAGTTGTCGGGAAGAAGCCAAAGCATGGACCCAAGCCTGAGATTGAGTGCTTTTATTGCAAGGGAAACGGTCACTGGAAGCGGAACTGCCCCAAGTACTTAGCGGATAAGAAGGCCGGCAATACCAAAGGTATATGTGATATACATGTTATTGATGTGTACCTAACTAGCGCTCGTAGTAGCTCCTGAGTATTTGATACCGGTGCGGTTGCTCATATTTGTAACTCAAAACAGGGGCTGTGGAATAAGCGGAGACTGGCGAAGGACGAGGTGACGATGCGCGTCGGGAATGGTTCCAAGGTCGATGTGATCGCCGTCGACACACTACCTCTACATTTACCTACAGGATTAGTTTTAAACCTCAATAATTGTTATTTAGTACCAGCTTTGAGCATGAACATTGTATCTGGATCTCGTTTAATGCGAGATGGCTACTCATTTAAATCTGAGAATAATGGTTGTTCTATTTATATGAGAGACATGTTTTATGGTCATGCCCCGCTGGTCAATGGGTTATTCTTATTGAATCTCGAACGTGATGTTACACATATTCATAGTGTGAATGCCAAAAGATGTAAGGTTGATAATGATAGTCCCACATACTTGTGACACTGCCGCCTTGGTCACATTGGTGTCAAACGCATGAAGAAACTCCATGCAGATGGACTTTTGGAGTCTCTTGCTTATGAATCATTTGACACGTGCGAACCATGCCTCATGGGCAAAATGACCAAGACTCCGTTCTCTGAAACAATGGAGCGAGCAACCAACTTATTGGAAATCATACATACTGATGTGTGCGGTCCAATGAGCGTTGAGGCTCGCGGTGGTTATCGTTATGTTCTCACCCTCACCGATGACTTAAGTAGATATGGGTATGTCTACTTAATGAAACACAAGTCTGAGACCTTTGAAAAGTTCAAGGAATTTCAGAATGGTTCAGAATCAATGTGACAGGAAAATCAAGTTCTTACTATCAGATCGTGGGGGAGAATATTTGAGTCACGAATTTGGCACGCACTTAAGGAAATGTGGAATTGTTTCACAACTCACGCCGCCTGGAACACCTCAGCGGAATGGTGTGTCCGAACGTCGTAATCGCACTCTATTGGATATGGTGCGATCTATGATGTCTCTTACCGATCTACCGCTATCATTTTGGGTTTATGCTATAGAGACTGCCGCATTCACTTTAAATAGGGCTCCGTCGAAATCCGTTGAGACGACACCGTATGAATTGTGGTTTGGGAAGAAACCTAAGTTGTCGCTTTACGAAAGTTTGGGGATGCGATGCTTATGTCAAGAAACTTCAACCTGAAAAGCTCGAACCCAAATTGTAAAAATGCGTCTTCATAGGATACCCTAAGGAAACTATTGGGTATACCTTCTACCTCAGATCCAAAGGCAAGATCTTTGTTGCCAAGAATGGATCCTTTCTAGAGAAAGAGTTTCTCTCGAAAGAAGTAAGTGGGAGGAAAGTAGAACTTGATGAAGTATTGCCTATTGAACCGGAGAGTAGCGCAGCTCAAGAAAATGTTTCTGTGGTGCCTGCACCGACTAGAGAGGAAGTTAATGATGATGATCAAGGAACTTGGATCAAGTTACTACTGAACCGTGGGTCCACAAGGACACGTTCCGCACCAGAGTGGTACGGTAACCCTGTCCTGGAAATCATGTTGTTAGACAATGGTGAACCTTCGAACTATGAAGAGGCGATGGCGGGCCCGGATTTCGACAAATGGCTTGAAGCCATGAAATCTGAGATAGGATCCATATATGAAAATGAAGTATGGACTTTGACTGACTTGCCCGATTATCTGCGAGCCATAGAAAATAAATGGATCTTTAAGAAGAAGACAGACGCGGATGGTAATGTGACCATCTATAAGGCTCGGCTTGTCGCTAAGGGTTATCGACAAGTTCAAGGGGTTGACTACGATGAGAATTTCTCACCCGTAGCGAAGCTGAAGTCCGTCTGAATCATGTTAGCAATTGCCGCATTCTATGATTATGAGGTAATTATTTGTTTGTACTGATTGTCTTTCTGAACTGGGACTAGCAGAAGCAGACATAGCTTGTTTTTTCAAACTTTTTTTTAGGTGTTCACGGGTGTGTTTGTTTTACTATGCCTTTGTACTGACGACTGAGAATATCAGTACTGATGTACTATAAGAGTTTAAATTGTCCTTAACATTTTTTTGCTGAGTTACTGGTCGATAGTAGTGTTTGCGTCAGATAAATCCAGATAAGTTTTTTCAAATGTATTTGTGACTGCATCCAAAAGGATTATCAAATGGTTTACATAATACTGTCACTGGTCTACCGGGCATAAATCACAAATTATATCTTGACTATAGTACTGATCGAGAAATCGATGATAAAGCTAGATAAGTTTTGGTAGCGACAGTGTTTCTGAAATGTTTCCTCATTGTGTACCGAGGCAACTGAGACTACAAGCTTATTTTTCAGTTGACGCAACAGCATAACCACTATGGATTGTTCAGTCTTGAGCTTCTCCTAACTGGCCCCGAATGTTGTGCCTTCTTTGGCGCCCTTTTACGGTTGAGCCTTGGCAGCTTCATCGTCAGTTTCAGTTTCCTCGTCCCCGATACTGTCATCTTCATTGTCTTCATCTGATTGGTCATCATTCTCGTCAAACTCTTCTTCTTCATCGTCTTCATTTGATTTTTTGGAACTCTGTACCTTGCCATGTTTCTGTTCAGCGCCACTTACCTCCTTGCCCACTTTGCACGTGCGGGCATTATGTCCGTCAGTTCCCCCACACTTGCGGCAAGTGTAGCTGTTACGTGTGTTGTCTCTATTGGTAGAAACTTGGGTGGCTCCAATCTGCTTGTGCAGCGTTTGATTGTTGACACTGGCATCTGTGTGGAGTGGGCATGTGCGGTAGTTATGGTTGCTCACGATGTTGCAGAATCCGCATGCCCTTATCCCGAGAGGTTTGCCGTCCGGGCCAAATTCCACGCGCTTGATGGGGCGTGGCGGCTTTTTGGCTGCTGCTTTTGCTGCATGCGTCTTACTCTTCCTCCCCTTTGTGTTTGAGAATATGGGTGGTTTAATCACCCTTTCCTGCTGCTGCCGGTAGGATGTCCTGTTGTCATGTCGTTCGCCTGCAGCACCATCAAGCTCATGATTTTGCATGTGAGCATGTTGCTGCTCTTGAGTGTGCACATGGGCAAGGTCTGGTTGCCGTTTCTCATCTTCCTCATTGTCGAATGGGTCAATAGCTCCCAGATGGTTCATCTCGGATAACATTGTAGCAATATCCTGCTCGATGGCTTCATTGTCCGCGACACCTCCATTTTTAGCAGAATGCATGGTGTCTGAGGGAGTCCTGGATTAGGGGGTATCTGGACAACCGGACTATATACATCGTCCGGACTATTGAAGCGTGAAGATACAAGACTCAAGACTTCGACCCGTGTCCGGATGGGACTTTCCTTGGCGTGGAAGGCAAGCTTAGCGATCCGGATATTATATTTCCTTCATTGTAACCGACTCCATGTAAACCCTAGCCCTCCCCGGTGTCTATATAAACCGTAGAGGTTGGTCCTTAGAAGGCCGATCACAATTACAATCATACCATCATAGGCTAGCTTCTAGGGTTTAGCCTCTATGATCTCGTGGTAGATCTACTCTTGTACTACCCATATCTTCAATATTAATCAAGCAGGAAGTAGGGTTTTACCTCCATCGAGATGGACCGAACACAGGTAAACATCTGTGTCCCTTGCTTCCTGTTACCATCAGCCTAGACGCACAGATCGGGACCCCCTACCCGAGATCCGCCGGTTTTGACACCGACATTGGTGCTTTCATTGAGAGTTCCTCTGTGTCGCCGCTAGAGGGCTCGATGGCTCCTTCAACCATCGTCAATAACACGGTCCCGGGTGAGACCTTTCTCCCCTGACAGATCTTCGTGTTCGGCGGCTTCGTCCTGCGGGCCAATTCGCTTGGCCATCTGGAGCAGATCGGTAGCTACGCCCCTGGCCACCAGATCAGGATCGGAAACCTGAATTACATGGCGGATATCCGCAGAGACTGGATCGCCGACGAATCCGTGCCTATGCGAGGAGCACCGGATAGTCGCGACGAGCACGGCTTAGACCTGCTATCGGACAAAGCTCGGGGTATCACCCCCGCAGTAGCCTCGGACCTAAATCCGGAGCAGGCCGCGTTGCCTAAGGACGGAGGGCTGGACCCCGCCCCGCAGGTCGCACACTTATCGGCGGTGGAGCGAACACGGGCCTTACCTCTATGGTGGCTGTGACTCCGGACCCGGATTCGTATCCGGATGTTGGTTCCGGTCCGCGCACTCGAGCCCGGTCGAGAGCCAGGTTGGGCTCCGGTAATGGAGTTCACCGCTGCGACATCTTTCAGCACTCGCCATTTGGCGACATGCTGAACTCGTTGAAAACTCTCTCTTTGATAGAAAATTCTGGGCCAAACTATGTCCGGCTCGAGTGGGAAGCAGGCGACGAAGAAATTCGTTGCCCACCCACCACCCACTTCATAGCCACGGTCGATGATTTAACCGACGTGCCTGACTTTGACTCCGAAGACATCGACGGTATGGACGACGATGCATGAGAAGATTCGGAATCTATGGGGCGCTGGACTTCTCCCTCGTCACACGACAAATACATAGTGGATACGCCCAAAGAGGACAAAGGCGACAATCCGGGCGATAAAACCCCCGGACAAAAGCCAAAGCGACGGCGCAGACGCCGTTCTAAGTCCAGCAACAGTAAAAATATCGACAAGAGCACCAGAGAGAACGATACTACAATCAACTACGAAGGCAACAACGACCATACGGACCCAACGATGGAGCAGGACGAACCAGGTCACCCTGAACACAGTTTGGAGCAGACACCCGAGGACAATGATCCCGACGGACGAGGTCATCAAACCAAACCAGCACAGGAAAATAGTCCGGATAATGATGCAATCCCGGAAAAACACGTGGAACGAGATAACCTCCACAGAAAGCTTATGGCCACCGCAAGAAGTCTAAAGAAGCAGAAGCAACGGCTCAAAGCCGCACAGGAAACGCTCAACTATAGATGGAACAAAGTGCTAGACACTGAAGAAAGATACGGCAATGATCGCCATACAAAGAGCTATCCAAAACGCAAGCTACTGCCAGAATTTGATGATGAAGCTGTGCCACTTCATAACCGCAACAAAGCGGCTACCGACGCCGTGCACGATCTATGTGAGCACCTGGATAAGAAAGCTGGCGCGGCCAGGTCCATTTATGGATCCAAAGGACACACCCCAGCGAGGGACTATGGTCACCAAAACGATTATGCCAATCGAATACCAGTCCGGAATAAACACCGGACACAACAACAGCCGACGACATGCCACAACATGTCCAGATACAGAGGGGCTGCTCACCCCCTGTGCTTTACCAAAGAAGTACTGGACCATGAATTTCCACAGGGCTTTAAACCTGTGAACATAGAGGCATACGACGGAACGACAGACCAGTGTATGCGGATTGAGGATTTTATCCTGCATATACATATGGCTCGTGGGGATGACATCCACGCCATCAAATACCTTCCCCTCAAACTGAAGGGACCAGCCCGACACTGGTTGAAGAGCCTCCCCGAAAATTCAATTGGGAGTTGGGAGGAACTCGAGGAAGCTTTCAGGGCCAATTTTCAAGGGACCTATGTCCGGCCTCCGGATGCTGACGATTTAAGTCACATAATCCAACAACCCGGAGAGTCCGCCCGCAAGCTTTGGAACAGATTCCTCACTAAGAAGAATCAAATTGTCGATTATCCGGACGCCGAAGCCTTAGCAGCATTCAAACATAGCATCCGCGATGAGTGGCTCGCCAGACACCTCGGCCAAGAAAAGCCAAGGACAATGGCAGCCCTAACAAGCCTTATGACCTGCTTTTGCGCGGGTGAAGATAGCTGGCTAGCCCGTAAAGGCACCAGCACCCCAGCACATCCAAAATAAGGGATGGCAACGGGAAGCAACGGCGTAATAGAAACAAACGCCCAAACAAGGAAGATAGCCCGGATAACACAACGGTTAATGCCGGATTCAGGGGCTCTCAACCTGATCAGCAAAAGAAGCCATCTAAAGGCAGTAAAGAGGGACCGTCCGGTCTGAATAGAGTCCTAGACAAACTGTGCCAAATTCATGGCACCCCTAACAAACCTGCAAATCACACACACAGAGAGTGCTGGGTCTTCAAGTAGGCTGGCAAATTAAATGCCGAACACAAGGGAAGGGAAACACCAAGTGAAGACGAGGATGAACCTCGCCAGCCGAACACTGGGGGACAGAAAAAATTCCCGCCAGAGGTTAAAACAGTGAACATGATCCGCGCGACTCACACGTCCATGAGGAGGCACGAATGCGCGCATGGAAACGCGCTCGATATAGAGCCGATCGTACTCACACCTAACCACTGGACGTCTTATCCGATCACCTTCGATCACTGGGACGACCGAACTAGTATTCGGCATGGAGGATCAGAGGCCTTGGTGCTTGACCCAATAATCGACGGATACCATCTCACCCACGTCCTCATGGACGGCGGCAGCAGTCTCAATTTAATATATGAGAACACTGTCCGCAGGATGGGGATAGACCCATCCAGAATTAACCAAAGCAACACCACCTTCGAAGGGGTGATACCTGGCATTGAAGCCCACAGCAGGGGCTCCGTCGTACTGGAGGTAACATTCGGCTCTTCAGGAAACTCCAAAAGCGAAGAGCTACTCTTCATCATCGCACCCTTCCGAAACGACTATCATGCATTGCTTGGAAGTACGGCCTTCGCCCGCTTCAACGCATTGCCACACTATGGCTACCTCACACTCAAGATGCCCGGTCCACGTGGCGTCATCACCATTAGCGGAATCACAGAGCGCTCTTCATGCGCAGAGGAACTCGCGCCGGCCTTAGCGGCCGGACTATAAGCGGCCTCCAAAATCAAAAAACATGACTGGTCATTAAAGGCCACAGACACGGTTAGACGAGTCCGGTCGCCCGGATAAAATTGAATCAGGGCACTGTATATGTAATCCCATAATGGACAACAGGGGCTATAAATACTCAATACAGCCCCACACTCGGCTCAACCTTATGGGTAGGCCAACATCTCACACTTTTATTATCCATACTCACGTTGTACTCTTCTACGAGTTCTCTTTTTTCCACAGACAACTTCGCGCGATAC
The DNA here is from genome assembly GCA_021605145.1 of Aegilops bicornis. Taxonomy (NCBI): domain Eukaryota; kingdom Viridiplantae; phylum Streptophyta; class Magnoliopsida; order Poales; family Poaceae; genus Aegilops; species Aegilops bicornis. Next base: position 439,047,307 of record CM038671.1, on the reverse strand, counting down.
CCTTCCAGGATACGGCACAACGGAGACAAAGGCGCAGACGTGCAGCAGGGCCCCGTTCAACAGGTTTCTTTTTAGATTAAGCCCCTGTGTAAACCTATTCTATTGCCTCTTGTTGTTTAACCATCCCATGGGTTCCATACCCACAGAGGATACTGCCGTTTTTGGCATTTCGCCATGACAAATTAACACACGTACCTGGAAACACAGGGTTTATAATGAATGGGCATTCTTGAGCCCATCGCCTGTTATAAAGTCTGAATACCTTCCGGAGTGTTCGACGTCACGAGTTGGGCCTTATATGCAGCAGCTCCGAATCATGTCTTTGGTCAAATGTTGGGTTTGCCCGGCTCCTGGGTTTGCCGCCTTACGTTCCGTTATTATCGGCTAAGGTGACCAAAGGAGAACTACTGCGGTTGTGCCCTGGTTATTCCGGACGAGCAGCTCAGTAGAGAAAGCCGAAAACTGACTGTTATGATGCAGCGAGAGACTGTTCAACCACTCAAAGACCAATCGGAATCTTTAGGATCCCTCCGCATTAACGAAGGACCGTTTCCCGGTCATGTATACACACGCCCGTATTCGGGTGCACGCGAAGGTACCAGGGGCTACATAGTAGCCCCAATGTTCGACTCCCATGGCTAAGCGAAAGTGTTACAGCTATATAGTCCGGTTACCTAGTTCGACATGCGATCACCTCCTTAATGGACCAAGACGTTGGATCAAGTGTGATTAAGCATATTTGCGAACACCCCCGCATTGTCTGCGTGAAATGAAGCCAACGAATCGCTATCTTCGGATTACACATTCATATATACATACATACATACATATATATATATATATATATATATATATATATATAAACGTGACAGGGGACACCATAATACTTTCAGGCAAAAAGTATAAATATAGCCTTATAACCAAAATAACATTGTTTTTACAATGATATGATTCATCACTCGAACAAGACATTCTTCGAGCACTGCGCCTCTATTAGGCGGGCACCTTCTGTGACCTGCGCCAAGTAGTGCTCGGCCGGATATTGGCCCCCGCCGGATCCTGGGTTGCTATAATGGTGGCCTCCATATCCGTCCAATAGGCTTTAACGCGGGCAAGAGCCATTCGTGCACCCTATATGCACGCCGACCTCCTCATGGCGTCGATCCGCGGCACGGCCCCAAGGAATTGCTGCGCCAAGCCAAAATAACTGTCCGACTTAGGCCCCTTCGGCCAAATATGGTCTATCACAGCCCGCATTGCAAGCCCGGACAGCCTGTGAAGCTCGCTACAGCAGCCATCTTGTCACTTAACGGCAGCGGGCGAGTGGGAGCATTGAATTGCGACCAGAAAAGCTTCTCCACTTCCTTATCCCCCTGATCCTCGAAGAACTTGGTAGCGTCAGCCGTACTCTTCGCCAAATCCACATACGCGTCCGCAGGACTCCAGCGTCCATCCAGGGAAGCGTACTTCGGATCGAAAAACTTCGTCCGCAGCAAGTAGGAGCCTCCAGCCGCGATTTTACCGGCCTGTTGAAGTTCCTCCCGCGCACCCATAAGCGTGGTCCGTATTTCCTTGGTGGCATTAAGTGCCTTGTCCAGCTCGGCTGAACTATCCGTATGCTCCTTGTCGGTGTCAAAACCGGCAGATCTCGGGTAGGGGGTCCCGAACTGTGCGTCTAGGCGGATGGTAACAGGAGACAAGGGACACGATGTTTTTACCCAGGTTCGGGCCCTCTCGATGGAGGTAATACCATACTCCTGCTTGATTAATATTGATGATATGGGTAGTACAAGAGTAGATCTACCACGAGATCGGAGAGGCTAAACCCTAGAAGCTAGCCTATGGTATGATTGTTGTTCGTCCTACGAACTAAAACCCTTCGGTTTATATAGACACCGAATAGGGTTAGGGTTACAGTAGTCGGTTACAATGGTAGGAGATCTACATATCCGTATCGCCAAGCTTGCCTTCCACGCCAAGGAAAGTCCCATCCGGACACGGACGAAGTCTTCAATCTTGTATCTTCATAGTCCAGAGTCCGCCAACGGTGATAGTTCGGCTATCCGGACACCCCTAATCCAGGACTCCTCGGTAGCCCCGAACCAGGCTTCAATGGCGATGAGTCCGGCGCGTTGATTGTCTTCGGCATTGCGAGGCGGGTACTTCTCCAAATTCCATATACTTTCTGAATAGTGTCCGGCTTCTGATAAATGCTGCGCTCCTTGGCTTCTACGCCCAATAATGGCCATCTTCCACGTGTTTGAATGAATGCGAAAAGCTAGGGTATTTTTACACTTACCCCCCTAGCTGCGCAAATGAGCCGCCTATATGAAAGGGGCGAGGATCTAGATCTGAGTCACACCATCCCCCTCATGAAGCTTTCACCGGGCGCCTCGACAAAACCCATTCCATCATGGACAAATAACGCGGCTCCTCCTCTCGCGCTCCCCTCACTGGAAATTGGGAGAGATGCTCAGTCCCGCATAGCGAGCTAGTTATACTCCAAACCAAGGATTTCTTCCCCGCCTTCATGGTTCCGGTTCGAGCCAGACTTGCCACCTACAAGGGTGGAAAGCAAGCGGAGAGTGTCCCCGATCCCTCTAAAGGAGAGCGGGTGTGCTTTATCTCTTATCTAGTAAGAGGACTCGGATTTCCAATTCATCTGTTTCTCCGGGGGCTCTTGGAGTTCTACGGCCTCCAGTTGCACCACCTTACGCCTGCCTCCATTTTGCACATCGCGGGCTTCGTGGCCCTTTTCGAACTGTTCTTGGGCATCGAGGCTCATTTCGCGCTATAGAAGAGATTATTCTGCCTAGTACCCCGTTCTCATGAGGGGTCAATATACCAAGTGGGCGGAGCCGAACTATGGCGCATCGCCGGGACCGGATATCTATCCGGAACCCCGAAGAAGGCGTCCGAGGACTGGCCTTCGGAATGGTTTTACATGGAGGACGTCCCGCTGCCGGATCCTGTTCGGATCGGCCTTCGGAGTTTAGCAATGCTCCTCTCGAAGAAGCGCCTAAGCCGGGCGCCCTTGAGCCCAGGGAAAATGACCGGACATCCTTTACTTGATGAGCCGAATAAGATTACTGGCTCATGCCGGATTGACCATGATTGGAGTCATGGCAATCTGCATTATGAAAGTGCAGCCGCTCCAATATAGGGGCCACCCCATGTGGGACTTCAACGGGGAGGACGATGCCACCCGCCATGGACGCAAAGGGCCGGGATCGGTTACCGAACTGGTGAAGACATTGTCCGCCATGTATAAAGGGGAGGAGGAGGATTTTCTCCGCGTCAGTCCACTGAGCGGGTTTTCTTCGAATAATCCTCGAAGTTGGGTAAGCAAACATCTTTGTGGCCTGCCCGATCTATGTTCCCGTGGTTAAATATCTCATTTCGTGGTTTCTACGCAGGAATTGCGCCGGGCCGTGGAGAAGATACACAGCCCGTCCCCACAACCCGAGGATCCGGAACGGTCCCTCGATCCGGCCTCCGAAGAGGACCCGGATATAAAGGTGGAGCTGATCGACGGGGTGTTCCACCAACTTAGCATCGACAATGCTTTGGTCGCCATTACGGCCGATTACCCCGGAATACTTCCAGCCTCACAGGTAACTGAGACCGAGGTCCCAATAATCTGATAATGACCCATCCGTGCTTATTTTTTTGATCACCGTATACCAATGGTGTTTCGCGTAGGGGTCCTTCGAGGCAGGAGGCCGAGCTCATGGCGGCTAGCCAACAAGGCAGACGGCCTCAGCAAAAAAAAAGAAGTGCGATCCGGATCGAAACTCCGCCGCAACGGTATGGCGTGTCACCATATTCCCAAGATTGATTCCTGGAAGGCGTACTAATGCTGGTGCTCTTTTCAGGAAAAAGAGCGCTCGCCGGACTGTGTCCGGAGAGGTTGCCAATCGAACCTCCGCCAGCCAGGCTCCAAAGTCGGGTCCAGAAGCGGAGGCGAGCACGAGGCGTGCGTCGGATGCTCCTCCGGCGAGAGGATGCCGACAAATTGTCCGCCACCAACTCCGAGGTGGAGAGCGCCATGAATCACAGGCGCCGCCGGACAGTTCTTCGTGACGCATGTTTCTCCCAAGAGGCCTTGAATGCCTTCAATTCGGGAGATGCGCACCTCCGTGCCGCTCAAGATGGTCTAGCCAAAGCCACGGTGAAGTATGTAAAGGACATACAGGTGAGGAAATTTGACAGTTATATATGCCAGTAGCCCCCGAGACTTAAAATAATTAGAATAACTGATTTAAGGATCATTTGTTATGCAGGATCTTACAAAAAAGAATACCCGACTGTCCCAGAGCTTGAAGAATGCAAGGTCCAACTTGAGGTCAAGACTTAGCCGCCATGTGGGGAGCCACAGAGACCCCTCCGGTAATATATGCCTCAAAAGATAAATAGTTTATGAAGTGCGGCGTGTGTGTAAATCGACAATAATATTGCAGATGGCGCGGACTAGATCCGGACAAGCAACAGCTCTTGCGCGGTTGAAGGCGGCGAGAGCATGCTTACGAGGGTGCGGCAGGAGAAAAATAACCTCCAAGATGCCAACACCCAACCGGGTGAGGAACTAAAGGATGTTCTTGCCCGGTTGTCCGACTCCGTAAAGGAGAATCGGCAACCGTCGTGGCATTTTCGGTAAGTGCTTGAGCGAACTTTGAAAGAGTTCGGCGAGGAAGGCGACTAACATAAACATGTATGTAGGTTTGCTCACAGTGTCGTCTGAGGAGGAGATGCCCAGTTCTTGGTGATCTTCTTCCCCGGTATGTCGGTACCTAACGAAGTTCGGCAGGTGATGAAAGGCGTCGCCAGTGCCTTGTGGCCATCTATCTCCCTGCCCGAAGGCATTGGGGAGCTGGCAGAGCGGCTTCAAGGAGCAAGGCGGCGCTTCCGACTATGGAAGATATCGGCCTGCCGTCAAGGCGCCAGGGAGGCCTGGGCCATGGTAAAGACGCGGTACACGAAGGCTGATCCAAACCATATGGCCGAGGTCGGACCTGTGGGGCCTGATGGGAAGGAGATCCTCAGAAAGTTAGTGTACGGCCAAGTAGAATTGGCCGCCAAGTATTCCCAGCAAGATTGTAAATTAGATAGCCTATTAGATGGCATTGAGGAGGAATACAATTAGTCGAGTTGACTATGTAATTGAATATGACATGAAAAATGTCTTCTAGCTGGATTGTAGATCATTTGTCATAGCGGACCTTTTTGCTTCGACCTCGGGACCCAATAGTCCGGAATGTGTCCGAATACCCTCGCGGTTATGTAAGAACCGGGGCATGCATGGAGATAAGGCGTAGGGGTCATTATTAACATGTCGGACAAGTGCCCAATTAGTTATGTTATATTACATGGATAGTAAGAAACATCTTCCAGGGAGAATAGTTCCGTTAAGGGTTCCTTTCCCCGGGAGGCATGCCCTAAAGTGCATGTCCAAACTGCTAAGAAAGCAGAAAATCATCTGGGGGCAGATGGATAAATAGTTAAAAATCATCTTTCAGTTCACCGACCGAATATTCCCTTAAGAACGCTAGCTTCGGTTTCACCCAGTCTGAGGTACACATCCGGCTGACCCGGCAAGAATAATCGCAGAGGTGCTCCTTTACCACCTAGCCGAACAATCAGGAGCGAGGGGTAAGCACAGAGCCAGCAACCCAGCTTGGCCAAAACTTAAGTCATATCGATGCATATAATGGTGAGTAAAAGGTACATGCGGAAGTTTGACACATGTGTTGGGCATGAAGCCCGTATAAATAAGCTTACATTAAAGAAGCCCCCAGGTATAATGAGCGCGGACAGCGCATCAAGTATGTGCGAACAAAGTGCAAACGAGCCTCGAAAGGCTTCAAGAAGAAGGAGGAGGAAGGAGAGAAATAAAAGACAGCAAAAATAGAAAATGTGGACGGAGGAAGGAGACGAACTCGGAGTCCGGCGCTTAAGGCGAGAATCTTCGTGAGACGGGCTGCGTTCCATGGGTTCGGCTCGAGTCGGTTATCCGATGCGTTTAGCAGACGGTATGCTCCGCCGTCAGGACCTGGTCGATGATGAAGGACCTTCCCATTTGGGCTTGAGTTTGTCCTTTTTCTTGTCCGGCGGTGTAGAACTAGTTCAAGAACGTTGTAGGCTTTGGCCCGCATTTCCTGCTTTGATATCTTCGAGCCTGCTGTTGATAAAATGCGGAACGAGCTTTTGCCACGTCGCGCTCCTCCTCCAATGCGTCAAACTGTCCCGCCGATCGAGCTCGGCTTCTCTTTCTTCATACATGCGCACGCGAGGTGAGTCATGAATTATGTCGCAGGCAAGATCGCCTCTCGCCGTACACCATAAAAATGGTGTGAATCCGTAGTACGATTCGGCGTGGTCCGCAGCCCCAGAGTACGGAGTCGAGCTCCTCAACCCAAAGGCGTGTTAGATTCCTTGAGGGACCGCACTAGTCCGGGTTTAAGTCCGCTCATGATTAGACCGTTTGCTCGCTCGACTTGGCCGTTGGTTTGAGGGTGATAGATCGAGGCGTAATCGAGCTTGATGCCCATGTTTTTGCACCATAATTTGACCTCATCGGCCGTGAAGTTGGTGCCGTTATCGTGATGATACTTTGTGGGGGAATGACGTAACGGTGCACTACCCACGATATGAAGTCTATCACTGGCCCGGATTCGCCGTTTTAACGAGCTTGGCCTCTATCCATTTGGTGAATTTATCCACCATGACCAATAGGTATTTTTGCTTGTGGGTTCCTTCCTTAAGGGGTCCAACCATGTCAAGCCCCTGCACCGCGAACGGCCAGTGATGGGTATAGTTTTGAGGGCGGTGGGTGGCAAGTGGCTTTGGTTAGCAAAAAGCTGGCAACCCGACGCATCGTTGGACTAAGTACTGCGCATCTGCCCGTGCTGTCAGCCAATAAAATACTGTACGGGAGGCCTTGCATACAAGGGCCCGGGCTGCGGCGTGGTGCCCACCCGGTCCGGCATGAATTTCAGCCAGAGGTTTCGCCTTCCACTTCGGAGATACACATTTGAAGGACTCTGTTGTGCTTTTCTTATAGAGCTCTCCCTCGTGGACTTTATAGGCTTTGGATCGCCGCACTATGCAAATGAGCCTCATTTTGGTCTTCTGGGAGTTCCTGCCTAGTTAGGTAGGCTAGGAATGGTTCCGTCCACGGGGCGATAACCGCCATTATTTCGTGAGCGGAGGGTGTTATCTCGGTGGCAGAGCCTCCGATTGTGTCAGAGTGTTCGGTGTCAGGCAGTGCGGTTGGGTCCGGATTGTTATTTCTGGACTCCTTCCCATAGTACGGATGGCTTGAACAGCCGTTCCTGTGAAGATGTTGGGCGGGACGGCATCGCGTTTTGCACCGATGCGTGCCAATACGTCCGCCGCCTGGTTGTTATCCCGGGCTATACGATGAAATTCGAGCCCTTCGAACCGTGCTGACATTTTTAGGAGCGCATTGCGGTACGCTGCCATTTTCGGATCTTTGGCATCAAAGTCTCCATTTATTTGAGATATCGCGAGGTTCGAATCCGTTTATGTTGGAGACTGCCATCCGGAGGCCGTGCAGGAGGGCCTCGTATTCGGCTGCGTTGCTGGAGTCCGTATACATTATCTGAAGGACGTATTGGACTGTGTCCCCGGTTGGGGACGTCAGGACGACGCCAGCCCCCAGGCCGCCAACATTTTGGAGCCGTCAAAGTGCATGATCCAATTGGAGTATGCGCCGTACTCTTTAGGGTGTTCGGCTTCGGTCCATTCGGCCACGAAGTCGGCCAAAACCTGCGACTTAATAGCTCGTTGTGGCTTATAGGTTATGTCGAATGGAAGGAGCTCGTCATTTAGCAATCCGGCCCGTCGCGTCGCGGTTGTTTATAATGTCGTTAAGAGGTAGTTCGGAGGCTACCGTTATCGAACACTCTTGAAAGTAGTGTCGCAGCTTCCGGGATGCCATGAACACCGCGTATGCTATCTTTTGATAATGTGGGTACCGGGACTTGCATGGAGTTAGAACAGTGAACACATAGTAAACCGGTTTTTGAAGAGGGAACCGGTGTCCGTCCGTTCTCGCTCGACGACGAGCACCGCTACCGACAACTTGATGTGTTGCGGCGATATATAATAGCATTGGTTCGCCCACGTTGGGCGTGGCCAGGACCGAATTTGTTGCCAATATGGCTTTTATTTCTTCGAGTCTGGCCGTGGCGGCATCCGTTCACTTGAAGTGTTCGGTGCGCCGGAGGAGGCGGTAAAGGATGCTTCCCGGCTAGGGATTATTCCTCTAAAGGTTGTGCTGCTTCGCTCAATGCGATTCCAGTTTTTTTCCATTTTTCGGAGGGTTTCCTCGTAGATGAGGTTTAGTCCGCTGCCGCCATCCATGAGTACCTTAGTAAGGCGAAAGTCATCCACTATTGGACTGAGGACCAATGCGGCTGGTGCTCGGGCTGTTCGGAATTTGGATTAAATCACCGCATTAAAGGTAATAGTCGTGTCACCCATGGATTTATTGTTGCTACTTGGTAGACTTTGGCAAGGTTATGGAGTGTTCGTTTCTGCATGTTATTTGATGCGGAAGTCTCAAGACCTGTTAATACTTTATCTTGGTGTTGCTTTGGGCTGGGATTACGAGGCTAGAAGCTCTTCGCCACTTTTGGCCACCGCCGTAGTATCCAACATGCTCGAGGGCTATGAGTTGGAGTGGCGCCCTCTGCGCTATGAATTTTGCAGGGTCCGTTTAGCCAACCCTCCAGTACGGTTCCGTGCCCTTTAGGGGGTTTTTGTTTTTTGATGTATAACCCAAGTGCTTGATGATGATGCACCCTTTTATTTCGGACTAGGGCTGTATTCGTGGCCGGATTATCCCAAATTTTACTTTCGGTTTTCCAAGCACTCTCCATCGCACAGTACTTTTGTCCTATGGTCACCAAGTCAGCAAAGCGTGTAATTTCACGATTACTTATGGCGTTTAGGATTCCCTTGTCCGTGCAATTATTGCAGAAAAGTGAGATTGCGTCCTCCTCTCGGCAGTCCTTTATCCTGTCCATAACCAGGAGGAATCTGGCCCAGTAATGATGTCTTGTTTTAGCGGGCTCTTGCCGAATTCGGGATAGATCGCTAATGTTTGGGTGGGCGGTGGAACTAGATCCGGAACCCCGTCAAAATTAAGACTCAGGGGCCGAGAAGTTTCCGAACTTGGAAGTTTGGATTTTTGAATACTATCCAGTGAATCCAACTCGCCGCCTGACTTTAAGTTCAGGGCTTGATGGCCATCCGTCCCTCTGCGGGAATCCGGCATGGACGGATCGGGAATCCGGACGTAGCTAGTCCTTAAGAAAGAAGAAGAATCGCCGTATTGCTCCTCTATCACAGCAACATGATGGGTAGCCTGGGGAGAGTTGATCTCTCGAGATCGGTTTTAGGCCCGATCCGGTCGTAGTCTGTGGCGACTCCTGTGATGCGATGGCGCGATCCAAGAGCTTGTTTATGGAGGAGAGCTCGATCGGATCTAACTATTCGGCAAGTTCGAGTTAACGTGAAGATTGGTTTCGATGACTCGAGAAGTCATCGTCGTGCTGATGGCGGCTGGCGGTTATAAGAAAACCACCTAGACGAAGAGTCTGACCTGTGGCCAAGGCTCCTTTGGCGATAGTATCGTCTTTAAAGACGGGATGAGGCATCCTTCCTGACGGCGACGACACAGAGGAACTCTCAATGAAAGCACCAATGTCGGTGTCAAAACCGGCGGATCTCGGGTAGGGGGTCCCGAACTGTGCGTCTAGGCGGATGGTAACAGGAGACAAGGGACACGATGTTTTTACCCAGGTTCGGGCCCTCTTGATGGAGGTAATACCCTACTCCTTCTTGATTAATATTGATGATATGGGTAGTACAAGAGTAGATCTACCACGAGATCGTAGAGGCTAAACCCTAGAAGCTAGCCTATGGTATGATTGTTGTTCGTCCTATGGACTAAAACCCTTCGGTTTATATAGACACCGAATAGGGTTAGGGTTACAGTAGTCGGTTACAATGGTAGGAGATCTACATATCCAGATCGCCAAGCTTGCCTTCCACGCCAAGGAAAGTCCCATCCGGACACGGGACGAAGTCTTCAATCTTGTATCTTCATAGTCCAGGAGTCCGGCCAACGGTGATAGTTCGGCTATCCGGACACCCCCTAATCCAGGACTCCCTCACTCCTTTTTAAGGAGCTCATACCGGTCATCGGCATTTTTTAACTCCACAGCCATTTTGGCTATCTTTTCCTCGCTTCGGCGATGAGCAACCTGTTCGGCTCTCAATTCTTCGGCCGCCTTTAGGGCAGCCGCATTGCTAACCTGAGCTTGTTCCTTGGCTTGGACAAGTTCTGCCCTCAGGGCCTCCATGGCAGTAGCACCATCTGCAGTCCGAACATATTACATTAATATCATGCCGCCTCCATATTTTCCTATACAAAGTAAGGCAGAGCACATAGCTTTCGATTTGTCCAGCCGCTCGTTCACCAGCGTGATATCGGCATCAATCGATCCAATCTGCCTGGTTAGTTCGGCAACTTCAACGGACTGGTCGGCGGCCGGGACGCAGGTACCTGCACGATTTACAAAGGCAATCATTGATTTATGATCCCCGTTTGCCGCCTAGGGCGGCAACCAGAATCTCGGGGCTACTATCTATATGGAGCACACCTAACGCGTGCCTCACGGCCAAAAACAGTGTATTCTTCACTACATACCTCAAAGCCTACGAGCGAGACTTGTAAATGCTTCATTCAAACCGCTTGTAGCGGACGCAATCTTCTTGAGCACCGCGCTCATTAATGAGTGGTGCTCCTCCGATAGCGCAGCTTGCTCCAGTAGGCCCGTCAGTACGTCCGGCCGGACATCGAACTATGCCGGACCCTTCCCATCGCCCCTCGTGGGAGCCAAACGCTCCGGGCTGAGGGGGGCTGACGCATTGGCTTCCGGCTTCGGCAGATCCGGACTCGTCCGTGAAGACACCTCGGTGTCGCTCACATCATGAGCCGGAGAGGTGGGTGGGGTCTCGCTCTCCATCATCTCCGGAGGAAGATCCCCCGAAGACGAACTCTGTTGAGAAGGGCTGCTAGCCGGACTGCGACAGACGCATCCTGGTTATTGATCTAGGAGGAACACAGTACCTTCGAATTAAAAATTAACTTACAGCTCGGTGGAGAGCTGGCCCGTTGGTGGGCACGATGCGGTGAGGGTGCCCGTCGGGGCAGATCCCCCAGGTGTTATCTTTTTCCCTGGTTTGGGCATCTCCGTCTCCGAGACTTCGGAGGAAGCCCTCTTCTTCCCGCGCGGGGAGGAGGCCTTAGCCTCTCCTTTTCGACTATCCTCCTTAGGGGAGGCAACAATTCCCCCGGTTCGGATGCGTAGCGCGTGGAGTTTGGTTTCTTCGTTTTTCCCCTTGTCTTTCCTTGAGGGCATTCTGCTGAGTACCCAGTCAAGCATCTGGCCATGGTGGGACCAGGCGAGCCTTCGGGAAGTGGCGCCGGACACCTGATTCTCTCCGCCTTGCTGAGCCATTCCTGGCCACGGATGATTTTCAGAATAAACAATTATGACAAACACAAAATAAGGTGTCCGGTATCAAGTTTACTTACTAGGGTATCTAGGCGATTGCAGCTTAGGCCCGCATCCTCGGTGGTGTCCGGACACTTTACTTTCGGTCCGAAGAATAATTTGCACATCCCTTCGAGCTTCAGGCCGAAGAAGTGCTTGACAGTCCGCGGATCCTCTGGATTGAATTCCCACATCCGGAGAGGCCGACGTTGGCACGACAACATCCGTCGGATTAACATCACTTGCATTATGCTGACAAGGTTAATGTTCCTCTCAAGAAGCTCTCGGATGCGGTTCTCCAGTACTGGAACATCAACAGCGGGCCCCCAATTCCGTCCTACGTCGGTCCAAGACGCTAGTTGTGACGGAGGGCCCGAGCGGAACTCAGGGGCGGCCACCCACTTTGTGCCTCTGGGAGCCGTGACATAAAACCACCTCCATTGCCATACATTGGATACTTCTGGGAAAGAACCCTCTGGCCATGGGGCATCAGTGTTCCTGCTTATTACAGCACCTCCGCACACCGCGTGTCGCCCCTCGATCATCTTCGGCTTCACATTGAAGGTCTTGAACCATAAGCCGAAGTGTGGGGTGACATGGAGGAAGGCCTCGCACATTATAATGAACGACGAGATATGGAGGATAGCGTGCGGAGCTAGATCATGAAAATCCAACCCATAATAGAACATGAGCCCCCTCACAAAAGGATCGAGGGTAAGGCCCAAGCAACGGAGGAAGTAAGGAACGAACACGACACACTCATTTGGCTCCGGCATAGGGATGACCTTCCCTGGAGCAGGAAGCCTGTGCTGGATGTCGGCGGTCAGATATCCGACCTCCCTAAGCTTCGTAATGTCCTCCGCTTGAATCGAGGAGGCCACCCACCGGCCTTGAGGGTCGGATCCGGACATATTGGAGGATCTGGGGTGTTGGAGCTTAGATCTCGGGTGTTAGAACTCGAGGTGCGGAAAGGCGCGAGGGGGGTGGAAAAGAGGCATAGGCCTCGGCCCCTTTTATAAAGGGGGTGAATATCAAGAGTCCTTAGGGTGACCGCTTGAGGTTTACCGTACGGCACACGGAGTCATACCAACGGCCGTCGTAGGGCTACGCACGCCCTCATTAATGGAAGATCCCGTGATAAGGGGACACGATCTCTGCTTTGACAAGACGTGTCAAAGAAACTGCCTCGCAATGTGCGCTGTGGCAGGTAGTGGTAAAACGGTTCGAATAATGACCCGACCGTAATGACATGTCGCGTTGCCTAAAAAGTTGTCAGCAGATTGCATTTGTGAAATACCATTATCTCTACGGTGGCATGTGAAGATCATTTTGTGGATCCGGACACGGTTCAAGTGTTCGATAATTACTTTGGAGTATTCGGAGATGGATCCCGCCCTGCAATGCCGAAGACAAGACTGCGCGCCGGACTCATAGTCATTGAAGCTTGGTTCAGGGGCTATTGAGGGAGTCCTGGATTAGGGGGTATCCGGACAGCCGGACTATATACATCGTCCGGACTATTGAAGCGTGAAGATACAAGACTCAAGACTTTGACCCGTGTCCGGATGGGACTTTCCTTGGCGTGGAAGGCAAGCTTGGCGATCCGGATATTATATTTCCTTCCTTGTAACCGACTCCATGTAAACCCTAGCCCTCCCCGGTGTCTATATAAACCGGAGAGGTTGGTCCTTAGAAGGCCGATCACAATAACAATCATACCATCATAGGCTAGCTTCTAGGGTTTAGCCTCTACGATCTCGTGGTAGATCTACTCTTGTACTACCCATATCTTCAATATTAATCAAGCAGGAAGTAGGGTTTTACCTCCATCGAGAGGGCCCGAACCTGGGTAAACATATGTGTCCCTTGCTTCCTGTTACCATCAGCCTAGACGCACAGATCGGGACCCCCTACCCGAGATCCGCCGGTTTCGACACCGACAGCGTCGAGTTCTTGTTCAAGTTTGTCCATGACGACCCGTGACCTCGCCATTTGCTCTTGGCTTCTCAAGCTTTTTCTGTGCACCCTCATGTTCAGCGTCGTGATGAGCTTTCAATGCGATATTGGGATGCCTTGTTTGACGCTACTGTCCGCAAGTCATTTCTGTTGAATGTTAGCTGGATGTTCGGGCGTTTGGTGTATCTCCTGAGAATGTATTTCTCTGGAACGCTGGCAGCCTTAATTGTCTACATCATGCACGGGACATGCACGTAGAAAAGACCTGTATTTTTTAGGAAGAGGTGCATGTTTTTTGTCATTTCATTCGAAAAAAAACTTTGCAAAAAAAGTAGTACAGTATGTAACATCTTTTTTTAGTCCTCACCTGTGTGGTCCCATAGCCTGCACTCGCACTCATATGTTTCTCCCACGGGGTCTGCAACCACCTGGAACGCGTGCTGAGTCCACACAAACAGTTTTTGCCGGTTGTTGTAGCGCACGAGGTACTTTGTGGGCTCTTCCGTCTCTGTCGCCGTGAAGTGTGTGCTCAGTTTTAGCCTATTTCTGATCTCGCTGTACACAGCTCGTGAGTAAATCTTTGCCATCTGGGTGTCAAACCCATAGAAGGTCAGCCTGTTTTGTTCCTTCTGCACATGCAAGAATGATGACCAAATTATTAGTTTTCTCGCAGCAAAAACTTGTCTAACTAATAAAGTTTTACTTTAGTAAGCATGTTATTTTGTCTTACGACAGGTGATAGAGCTATACCTGGTTACCCATTGTCTCCTGGTTCTCTGTCTGCCTCCTTGTTTTGACGCATGAGTTTACCTGGCTGAGAAACTGGTGTAGGTTTTGTCTCTCACTTACGAAGTTCTTCTTGAGCACATAGTTCATGCTCTGACTTTGTTGTGTGGATGTCATTTGGCGCAGAAAATTTCTTTGAAGTAGGCTGATATCCATCTCTCACGCTCGTTCCACATGGCCACCATCGTGGCATCATCATGGAGGTTGTACTTATCCATGAGTCTTTCGGGCAGCCTCAAACTCGGTTGGCATGAGGGGCGAGTTGAGGATTGATGTGAATTCATCCTTAAAGTCTTCGTGGAGGTAGTACAATTGTATGCGAGGTGTTCCTGTACTTCTTCATAATGTGCGATGCTTGACTTGTGTACCATGTTCCCGAAAGCATCTGGGATCGCCAAAGCCATTGTCGGGCACTGGTTTGGTAATGAGAAAAGAGACATGGAGTGGTCAGCAGATGGTTGTGCATATATACCAATAGAACTGACACAACATTTTTATTGTGTTATTTTCCTTTTTGGGGGGGTGGTTGGGGATGGTTTTGGCGGGTGTACCTGTGAGGATGCATGTAGGAGCCTTCCCTCTCATGCACCTTCAGAATGTCTTGAACAGCCATCTGAATGAATCTGCATTCTCATCTCTTATCGTATGCGAAACCAAAGAATGTAGTCGTAAGTGGTTGTTAGTACCGACAAACACCCCAAGTGGCATATGGTACTTGTTGGTCTTATATGTGGTGTCAAATGTTACGCAGTCACCAAAGTCCTGATAGGCCCCTCGGCAGCTTGCATTTGCCCAGAATATGTTCTTAACTCTGTCGGACTCATCGAGTTGCATGTCACAGAAGAATTCCCTGTTTATAGCTTTCATCTCCCTAAAGAAGTTGACAGTCTTTAGGACATCGTCCACATCATCCATCCTTGAATTCTTTGCTTTCCTGCATATTAAAAGTTCATTCAAAAATGCATGTTGAACTGGCGTCAGGTCATGCGTTGCGTAATATGTTTGTACTGACAGGAAAAAAGACGGAGGCGGTTTATGGGAGGAGAACAAGTTTGTACTTACAGGTTAATCAGGTCTTTGGCATTCATTTCGAGGAAGTAGCTACCAGGGTCATCACTACCCAGTATGCTCATGATTTGCGCGTGTTCAATGCCTTTGAACTGCAGGTACTTGACGTACTCCAAGATTGTTTTGTCAAAGTTTTGTGGGAGTGCAAGAAGACAAGCATTTGCGGAGTGAGATGTAGCATGTGGTTGTGTTCCCAAACTATCTCTTTTACGACAAATGTTCCATCCTTTTCCCTCTTCAGCCTCATTTTAGCCCTTGATTAGTCTGGCTGTCGTCTTGTTCCGCTGTCTATTAGCTTCTGACACCTTCGATTCATAGACTCCATAGCACGTGCAATAAAGCTCGGGTCTTAAACTTGGGGCCTTCCCTAACAGCAAAACCCGCGTGCTTTACATAGACGTTGTAGAAGTTCTTTGCTTCTTCGAAAGTTTCAAAGTGCATCTCTAGCCTTGGCAGAACGTAAGCTTCAATGTTAGGTGGCTGCATGCTACAGTGAGCAAACAAAAACGCAGTTGTTAGATGGGGTGGTCACAGTACCATGGTATGGGCTGTGCTTGTATGTTTTTTTTTTCTATATGGATACTTACATGTGTATAGCTCTGTGTTGCCTCTGGTGTTTGCTGTTCACCCTGGTGTATGGGCGCGGGTGGTGTCACCCTTGGCACATGCAACAATGCATCTCTTGGAGGGAGCAATGTTGACGAAGATCTCCGTCTCTCATTGTACGGCTGTCTCCCCTCAGATTCATTGTGAGGTTGCTACTGTCTATATGGCTCATATCTTGTACTTTGGAACCTGCTAGAGTGGACAAAATTTCTGTCTCTTTGGCCTGGTCTTCCCGTCATAACCGCTTTTGCAAAGACGGATGATTGATGTTGACGGAGCGACTGGTGGAAGCCTTGTTGCAACCCATCCACGGCTCCCTGTCCTTGCCTTTCTGCATGCGCTAGGGAAGGAAAACATTTGTTGTTGGGGAAATTGTTGGCCTTGTTGCAACCCAGCAGTGGCAAAGCTTGTATTCCCAGATATTGGTGTTTGCTGCATAGAAGAACACATACGTGCTTACGATGATTCCGGTGTATCTTGAAATCTGCACTGTATTGTTGAAGTATCCGGTGCTATTTACGGTGTTACCCAACGGTGCGGTGCCCCATATACTGCTTGGCTCATCAAGCGCTTCATTGCGTGTCTTAGTCTTGCATGCTTCTGCAATGACATTCAACAGTTTTGGGATTAATCTTTTCTGCATTTTTCTCGTACATGCTATGGGTAACATGTCATGCACTGAAGGCAATGTACAAGTTGAACTTGCATCGCTGGTCGTTATTTAAACTTTGTTCTCTATTTTGTATCTGGTTTAGTTTTCAGTCGAACTGATGAACGTACATCTTCAACACTGATGTATTGTTTTTTAGCACTGCTTGTAAACTGAACATTGAACTTCATCTGTTATGGAAAGTTTATTTTTCCCTATAACTGATGCATAAACATTTTGGTGCACTACTTGCAAATTGAACATTGAACTTCAGAGATGTATGGATATGCATATATATAAAACTGATGCATGTCTTCTCCTTTGTTCATCTATAACTTATGCAACTACACTAGAAGAAATCCTAGTTTATGTATCATTGAACTTACTGTGTAACAAGTGTATATTTTTTTCAACAACATTCTTTCACTAGTTCGAACTGATGCAACTACACGACATGTACTATTAGAAATAACATCATACAACTTGCAGTGGTAGCTGAACCTTATATAAAGCCTAGTAGCTACTTGGGTGATGCATAAGTTTATGTTTTTGGCTTGAACTGAAGCTAGCATATTAGAGTCTTGATAGTATCCTCGACATCCAAATTGTGCATCAAGTGGCGGGGTGTAATCAAGCGATCAAGCATTTGCAATGTACTATCGAGTTCTTCTTCATAGCAGGGTGATGGTGATGGATGACACAAACGTGGGAAGCAGACATTACTTCCAGTGGGCTGACTTCTTCTTCTTCCTCTCGTGGGCGGCGTACTGGCATGTTCTTAGGAGGCGGCGCCATTGATGCAGCTCCTGCTTGTGGTGGACGTCTGGCGAAGAGGTCCGGGGAGGCAGCACCTTGCGGGGATCACTGCCCCGGAGAAGGAGCCCGGGCGACGAAGGGAGGCAGTAGGCAGGGATGACGGCCCCGTCGTTGAATCCGGCGACGGAGGGAGGCATGTGGCGGGGATCACGGCCCTGTCGATGGATCCTGCAGCGAAGGGAGGCAGGAGGCGGGGATCACGGCCCTGTCGATGGATCTAGCGACGGAGGGAGGCAGGAGGCGGGGATCACGGCCCTGTCGATGGATCTGGCGACGGAAGGAGGCAGGAGGCGGTGGCGGATCTGTCGCCGGCCAGTCACGGCGCCGCGGGCTCCCTCGCTCCGGCTGCCGCCGTCGCTCACTCGCCCACGACGGCTATCTCTGGCGGAAGAAGGCGGGTTGGGTTCGGGCTGGGTCGGGGGGATTCTACGGTGGTCTGCGCGTTGCGCCTATATAGGGCGGGGGGTAACAGAATAATATTCTGTTACGGGTAACAGAATAGTCCAACCCTATATATATAATGAATGTTATACTACTTTGTGTCATGCATGGCCATGAATACGGTCATCTATGATATATAGTCCCTCCGTAAACTAATAAGAGCGTTTAGGTCACTATTTAGTAATCTAAATGCTCTTATATTAGTTTACTGAGGGAGCTAGTACTACTCTATGATACTATATATGCACTATGAAGGTACGTACGTAGTATCATACACTAGTATCATATGCATGATACTATATATATATATAGTACTATATGATACTCCCTATATAAGGCTGGCCATAGTGGTGGTATAATAGCCGACGATGTCATGCACTCAGAAATAGCAAGTATATATGCTGATGTGGCAAAGAATTAAATATATATAAAGAGGGTTAGAGTAACATATAGTAGGTAGATACCGTATCATGTTAAATGTGATGCTAATTTGTGTCATGCATGGCAATAAATATGATCTATATATATGATATACTATACTCTATGTATTATACTATGCACTATAATTAATTAAAGGTAGTATCATATGTACTGTATATTCATGATACTAGTATATGACACTCTCCACTATACTCATGATTTCTTACCGTGGAAAACAATTGGAGGTGAAACGATTAACTCATGTTTTCATTCGAACAAAAATATGATGTTAGGTAATGTAAATGTTTTCAAAGAGCACACGGTTCACTCACAAAAGCCGTGTGTCCACTAAACCGTGGCCGATGCACCCCCCACCCCTCTGCCACGCACGCGATCTGAATCGTGCGTTCTGATTGGCCCGAACCCAAACCCCACGGATCGTACGTCTGCACTGTTGGATTCTCCTTGATCGAACGATGATCCTCATCCCTTTCGACAACACATGTACATGTTTTCAAATAGCCCCTCCCAAAAAAATGTTTTCAAATAGCACACGGTTCACACACGAAAGCCATGTGCCTACCAAACCGTGGCCGATGCCCCCCTCGCTGCGCGTGCTTTCTGATTGGCCAGAACCCAAACCCCACGGATCGTACGTCTGCACCGTTGGATGCTCCCCGATCGAACGGCAATCCTCATCCCTTTCGACAGGAAATGCAGTCCGGGTAGGAATTGATTTATATGCAAACATGCATGGTAAATGCCAAAAAATGTCTTACATATAGCACACGAGACCTGAAATGCACCAGCAAATCAAACCCGTGGTAAAATTGTGATTGGTTTATGTGCGAAATTTTTAGATGAGAAACGGTGAACTCACGTCTTCATTTCAAAATTAGTACATCTTCGTTTCAAATGAAATTATTCCTTTTGTGCACACGAGCGCTTAGAGGCAACCATTTGCATAGGTCTTTCCGCGCGCGTGGCGACCGAGGATATTTTTCACCCTTTTCACCTAGGCCGCCAACACTCCCCACCGTCTGCCCACGTTTCACTCAACTAGTCCATCCAATCTCCTTCGCTAGCTCCCCCCTCCTCCAGATCCACAGCAGAACCCTCTCCGGTGCCGCCGTGCTCACCCCGGCCGTGTGCCCGCTCTTCGGCGTCAAGCCTACCTCCACTGCCATTCCCAACACGCAGCGGCCCGCGCCTCGCCGTCTTCGTTTGCTCGCCAGCCACCCTCAAGCATATTGATGCTGTAACCCTTGCCTCTCCTGTGGTCCGGTCGGGTTTGCATTAAGAAGCCTGTTAGTTACTGCTCTCCATCGCGGTGAGGCATATTTCCTTGCAATCCCTCTTCCAATTTCATTTCATATGTTCCCAAATTGGCTATAAAGTAACGGAGAGCGTATATATGTTCATTATCTACCTTCCTTACTACATATAAGTTGTATTTGTTCCAATAAGTTACTACCTATTTACAGATCGCGGGCGCCCGAGTCACACATACTTAACAAATTAGCCATACATTTTCTAAATTATTGCATGGCATGTTCAGAAATCTTGATACCAAGTTGTTAGTTTTATGCTTATCCTCCTTTCCTGAGATTCGCATGTGTCCTCTGTAGATGCCGAGTAGCAGCGACATCACTCATTCAGGCCATGTATCTTCATCTGATTCGGACAACAATAGGTCTTCAGCAGATTGTGAGGGATCAAGTAGTCTTGAACGGGATAGAGCTGCAGCAATTACCCTTCCGGCCAGGACACGGAGGAATGCTCCAAGGAAGCCCACACACCAGCCTAAATGTGTATATGAAGTAATCGAGATTGATTTAAAGTCCTAGGCTCCAACTAAACCAGATAAAGCACGCATGAGGTTCAGGAGTGTGTGTGGATTTGTTGACGGGGCAAGGCTCAACATTAATCTGCTAGGGTTTCGGAAGGCTGACACAGAAACACGGCGAAGGTTAGTCCGAGAGATCATGGATCACTTCAACGTTCTAGAGCAGTGGAGAATGCAGGTGGAACACGCTGCACTTAAGAAGTCTAGGGATGCTTGGAGAAACTGGAAGCACGTGTTGTACAAGAAGTACTTGAGTGAAGGGAAGGACCCAATCCCCGCATACCCCCAAATTACAAAGGCAGACTGGACAGAATTCAAAAGGGTCAGGGCAACTCTAGAGTTTCTTGAAGAGTTTCAAGCAATCGGAACTTTAGAAGAAGAACATACACCCCCACCGTATGGGTGTGGCAGGATACTACGACATGAAACTGATATGGGAACAGGAGGACAAAGAAGCAGTAGCGGCGGGTGGGAGTCCGGCCTTTAGTGAAATCAAGGGCGAACGCGCCAGAGACTACTTGCGGGCACGTGCAAAGAGGCGTGATGACGGAACTTATTACTTTGAAAACGCACGTGACGCCAAGCTGTATGAAGTGATGGTAGAGGCTTCCAAGATCCTGGAAGGTTCTCACAGAACTTCGAGGCCATGTGACATTTTGTCCATTGCTCTGGACACAAAAGAGCCACCTAGCCGTGCAAGGGGTATAGGCGTTAATGTCCTGCACAAGAGGGCTTTCACACTCAGCAAAGAAGAGAGGCTCAGCGTGAAAAAAGCAAGGAGTGAAATGAAGCAGAATGCATTGTTTGAAAAGTTGAAGGAGATTTATCCGGCTATTCGAAAGGATGTTGAGGAGTCAATGATGATGATGCAGAAGACTCTAACACTGACAGATACCAGCAGATGGGAGGGGAGGCGGGCATGGATGATGCTGCTTATTGTGCGACAACACTTCACAAGAGTACATGTGCATCAACTGACCCCAGTGACACTAAGACTGCAGCTGCTCGTGATGATGCTATATCTGATGTATCTGGAATGAAAGACAGACTGAAGCGCATGCTTACATATTATGAAGGTACATTAAACAACAGCCTGGGTTTGCCCACCCTTCTTGGAAGATGGCCTCTTCTTGGACAATGTGCCATTGAATCGGGTTGTGTGAAGTGCTACATGACTGAAGTAAACCCTGGATTCAATGAATTTGCCTTGAAGAATGTCCTAGGAGACTTCGGTGAGCAAAAGACCTTGGGAAAACACTGTTACATCACATCCAGTGGCCACGAAAGGAAATAGAGTTCATCGATGAGATTCCTGAAGCCCCGCCAAGAGCAACCACTATTGCCCCTCAACCGGCGACGCTCTCCTTGCCAGAGCAGCTCTCGTGGGCTGATGCATCAACCTGTGATCAGCCGGACCTACTTTGTGGCGTAAATGCCATGTCATCCTCCGGCCCAAAGCAGCTAGTGGCAAGGCCTACAACTACTGATGGCGCACCACGGTTCGATTCTTTGGCGGAAGCGGCGGGGGAGACCCACTGCGGCACATGCTCGGCCAGACCAACCTGGTGGAGCAGGCGCTAAGCGATCGATGCTGAGAACCGCCGCTAAGCGATCAGAGGGTCGAACCGATTGCTCATCGGTCCGTCGATCGCGGTAGCGTGATCGACATACCAATGCGTCGGCACTTCCTACTCAGCAAAGCAACACGTCGGCACGACCTCCTCAGCACACTGACAAGTTGGCACCACCTGTGCAGAAACCCGACATAGCTTCAACGCATGGTCAACAATCCGATGCCTCTGCGCCTATAGCCCAGCAGTCCGTCATTGCAGCACCACTAGCTCAGCGGTCTGGCATAGATAAACAGTCTGCTAAGAAGTCCGCCCAAGCATCACCGTCTGCTCGGCAGTCTACCGTGCAGGTAACCAGACGTTCTGCGAGAAATGCTTCAAGTATTGATACGTCTCCAACGTATCTATAATTTTTGATTGCTCCATGCTACTTTATCTACTGTTTTGGACTATATTGGGCTTTATTTTCCACTTTTAAATTATTTTTGGGACTAACTTATTAACCAGAGGCCCAACCCAGAATTGTTGTTTTTTGCCTATTTCAGTGTTTCGAAGAAACGGAATATCAAACGGAGTCCACACGGAATGAAACCTTCGGAAACGTGATTTTCTCACCGAACGTGATCCAGGGAACTTGGACCCTACTCCAAGGAACAAAAGAGGCGCTCACGAGGGTGGGGCGCCCCTGTATGCTGCCCCCCGCCTCGTGGGCCCCATGTTGCTCCACCGACGTACTCCTTCCTCCTATATATACCTACGTACCCCCAAGCGATCGAGCAGGGCAAAAACCTAATTCCACCTTGGCAATTTCCTATATCCACGAGATCCCATCTTGGGGCCTGTTAGGAGCTCACGGGAGGGCATCCACCACGGAGGGCTTCTACATCATCACAATAGCCCCTCCGATGAAGTGTGAGTAGTTTACTTCAAACCTACGGGTCCATAGCTAGTAGCTAGATGGCTTATTCTCTCTTTTTGGATCTCAATACAATGTTCTCTCCCTCTCTCGTGGAGATCTATTCGATGTAATCTTCTTTTTGCGGTGTGTCTGTTGAGACCGATGAATTGTGGGTTTATGATCCAGCTTATCTATGAATAATATTTGAACCTTCTCTGAATTCTTTTATGTATGATTGGTTATCTTTGCAAGTCTCTTCGAATTATCCATTTGGTTTGGCCAACTAGATTGGTAGTTCTTGCAATGGGAGAAGTGCTTAGCTTTGGGTTCAATCTTGCGGTGTCCTTTCCCAGCGACAGAAGGGGCAGCAAGGCACGTATTGTATTGTTGCCATCGAGGATAACAAGATGGGTTTTTTATCATATTGCATGAATTTATCCCTTTACATCATGTCATCTTGCTTAAGGCGTTACTCTGTTTTTAACTTAATACTCTAGATGCATCTTTGGATAGCGGTCGATGAGTGGAGTAATAGTAGTAGATCGAGTAATCGTTTCGGTCTACTTGTCTCAGACGTGATGCCTATATACATGATCATACCTAGATATACTCATAACTATGCTCAATTCTATCAATTGCTCAACGTTAATTTGTTCACCCACCGTAGAATACTTATGCTCTTGAGAGAAGCCACTAGTGAAACCTATGGCCCCCGGGTCTATTCTCATCATATCAATCTCCATCACTTTAATACTTGCTTTTTTTACTTTGCCTTTTACTTTTTACTTTGCATGTCTATACCAAAAATACCAAAAATATTATTTATCATCTCTATCAGATCTCACTCTAAGTAAGTGACCGTGAAGGGATTGACAACCCCTAATCGCGTTGGTTGTGAGGAGCTATTGTTTTGTGCAGGTATGAGGGACTTGTGCGTGGCCTCCTCTTTGGATTGATACCTTGGTTCTCAAAAACTGAGGGAAATACTTACGCTACTTTGCTGCATCATCCTCTCCTCTTCGGGGAAATCCAACGCAGTGCTCAAGAGGTAGCAAGAAGAACTTCTGGCATCATTGCCGGGGAGGCTCGTGCAAGAGCAAGTCAACCATACCAAGTACCCATCACAATCCCTATCTCTCGCATTACATTATTTGTCATTTGCCTCTTGTTTTCCTCTCCCCCACTTCACCCTTGCCGTTTTATTCGCCTTCTCTTTCCCAATCTCCTCCTCTTTTTCCCGTTGCCTTTTCCTCGTCCGTTTGTTTGCTCGTGTGTTGGATTGCTTGTTTGACGCGATGGCTCAAGATGCTACCAAATTGTGTGACTTCACCAATACCAATAATAATGATTTCCTTAGCACTCTGATTGCTCCTCTTGCTAATACTGAATCTTGTGAAATCAATACTGCTTTGTTGAATCTTATTATGAAAGATCAATTCGCCGGCCTTCCTAGTGAAGATGCTCCTACTCATCTGAATAGCTTCGTTGATTTATGTGATATGCAAAAGAAAAAAGATGTCGATAATGATGTCGTTAAGTTGAAGTTATTTCCTTTTTCGCTTAGAGATCGTGCTAAAGCGTGGTTTCCATCTCTGCCGAAAAATAGTATTGATTCTTGGAACAAGTGCAAAGATGCTTTTATCTCTAAGTATTTTCCTCCCGCTAAGATTATCTCTCTTAGGAACGATATTATGAATTTTAAGCAACTTGATCATGAACATGTTGCACAAGCTTGGGAGAGAATGAAATTAATGATACGTAATTGTCCTACTCATGGTTTGAACTTGTGGATGATTATACAAAACTTTTATGCGGATTGAATTTTGCTTCTAGAAATCTTTTAGATTCCGCTGGGAAGCACTTTTATGGAAATCACTCTAGGAGATGCTACTAAACTTCTAGACAATATTATAGTTAATTATTCTCAATGGCACCTGAAAGATCTACTAATAAAAAAGTGCATGCGATAGAAGAAATTAATGTTTTGAGTGGAAAGATGGATGAACTTATGAAATTATTTGCTACTAAGAGTGTTTCTTGATCCTAATGATATGCCTTTGTCTACTTTGATTGAGAATAATAATGAATCTATGGATGTGAATTTTCTTGGTAGGAATAATTTTGGTAACAACGCAGCATTATAGAGGGAATTTTAATCCTAGGCCTTATCCTAGTAATCCTCCTAATAATTATGGAAATTCGTACAACAACTCTTATGGAAATTTTAATAAGATGCCCTCTGAATTTGAGAGTAGTGTTAAACAGTTTATGAATTCACAAAAGAATTTTAATGCTTTGCTTGAAGAGAAATTGCTTAAAGTTGATGATTTGGCTAGGAGCGTTGATAGAATTTCTCTTGAAATTGATTCTTTAAAG
The DNA here is from genome assembly GCA_021605145.1 of Aegilops bicornis. NCBI lineage: Eukaryota > Viridiplantae > Streptophyta > Magnoliopsida > Poales > Poaceae > Aegilops > Aegilops bicornis. The sequence goes on along the minus strand of CM038671.1, from coordinate 439,022,286 downwards.
CTTAGATCTATTCCTCCTAAGCATGATATCAATGAGTCTCTCAAAGCTATGAGAATTTCCATTGATGAGTGCAAAGAAAGAACCGCTAGGATGCGTGCTTCCAAAGATGCCTTTATTAAAGCGTGTTCTTCCAATTCCTATGAAAATCAAGATGAAGACCTAAAAGTTATTGATGTGTCCCCCATTAAATATTTGTTTTGCAATATGAATCTTGATGAAACTGAATATGATCTCCCTTTACCTAGAAGGCGTTCTAAGAATTCGGAGTTTTTAGATCTTCATGGTGAAATTGATAAGTGTGGGATTGAAAGAAATAAAAACCTAGATGTTGCTAAACCACTATTTTGGATCTCAAGGAACTTAATTATGAAAATTGCTCTTTAATTGATTGTATTTCCTTGTTGCAATCCAAATTCTCCTCATGCTTATAGTCAAAATAAGGCCTTTACCGAACACATTGTTGATGCCTTGATGCAATCTTATGAAGAAAAACTTGAGTTGAAGGTCTCTATCCCTAGAAAACTCTATGATGAGTGGGAACCAACTATTAAAATTAAAATTAAAAATTATGAGTTTCATGCCTTGTGTGATTTGGGTGCTAGTGTCTCTACTATCCCCAAAACTTCGTGTGATTTGCTAGATTTCCGTGACTTTGATGATTGCTCTCTGAACTTGCATCTTGAGGATTCCACTATTAAAAAGCCTATGGGAAGAATTAATGATGTTCTTATTGTTGCAAATAGGAATTATGTGCCCGTAGATTTTATCGTTCTTGATATAGATTGCAAGCCTTCATGTCCTATTATTCTTGGTAGACCTTTCCTTAGAACGATTGGTGCAATTATTGATATGAAGGAAGGAAATATTAGATTCCAATTTCCCTTAAAGAAGGGCATGGAACACTTCCCTAGAAATAAAATAAAATTACCATATGAATCTATAATGAGAGCCACTTATGGATTGCCTACCAAAGATGGCAATACCTAGATCTATCCTTGCTTTTATGCCTAGCTAGGGGCGTTAAACGATAGCGCTTGTTGGGAGGCAACCCAATTTTATTTTTAGTTTTTTTATTTTGCTTCTGTTTAGGAATAAATAATCCATCTATCCTCTGTTTAGATGTGGTTTTATGTTTTAATTAGTGTTTGTGCCAAGCTAGACCTATTGGATCTTCTTGGATGATATTTATTTGATCTTGCTGTAATTCCCAGAAACTTTGCGCTCAGTGCCCGAATTATTAAAAATCACCAGAATGTGATAAAATACTGATTCCAATTGCTTCTGATCAATAAATAAATTGTCTAGGTCGTCTAGTTTTGGTATATGTTTTTTTGAGTTCCAGAAGTTTGCGTTAGTTACAGATAACTACAGATTGTTCTGTTTTTGACAGATTCTGTTTATCGTGTGTTGTTTGCTTATTTTGATGAATCTATGGCTAGTAAAATAGTTTATAATCTATAGAGAAGTTGGAATACAGTAGTTTTAACACCAATATAAATAAAGAATGAGTTCATTACAGTACCTGAAAGTAATCTTTTGTTTTCTTTCTCTAACGGAGCTCACGAGATTTCTATCGAGTTTTGTGTTGTGAAGTTTTCAAGTTTTGGGTAAATTCTTTTGATGGATTATGGAACAAGGAGTGGCAAGAGCCTAAGCTTGGGGATGCCCATGGCACCCCCAAGATAATCCAAGGAAACCAAAAAGTCAAAGCTTGGGGATGCCCCGGAAGGCATCCCTTCTTTCGTCTACTTCCATCGGTAACTTTACTTGGAGCTATATTTTTATTCACCACATGATAAGTGTTTTTCTTGGAGCGTCTTGTATTATTTGCGTCTTTGCTTGTTAGTCTACCACAATCATCCTTGCTGTTCACACCTTTTGAGAGAACCATACATAAATTGGAATTTGATAGAATGCTCATAGTGCTTCACTTATATCTTTTGAGCTTGATAGTTTTGCTCATAGTGCTTCACTTATATCTTTTGAGCGTGATAATTTTTGCTCTAGTACTTCACTTACATCTTTTAGAGCACGGTGGTGGATTTGTTTTAAAGAAACTATTGATCTCTCATGCTTCACTTAGATTATTTTGAGAGTTGTTAATAGCATGGTAATTTGCTTAAAATTAATATACTTGGTATTCAAGATATGTGGAACTTTCTTTTGAGTGCGTTGAATACTAAGAAAAGTTTGATACTTGAAATTGTTTTGAGATATGGAGGTGGTAATATTAAAGTCATGCTAGTTGGGTGATTATGAATTTAAAAAATGCTTGTGTCGAATTTAGCAAATCCTGTAGCATGCACGTATGGTTAAAGTTTTGTAACAAATTTGAAACATGAAGTGTACCTGGCTTGTGCATCCTTATGAGTCATGATGGGGAATGAGCGATGGTCTTTTCCTACCAATCTATCCCCTAGGAGCATGCGCGTAGTACTTGATTTTGATGACTTCTAAATTTTTGCAATAAGTATATGAGTTCTTTTGACTAATGTTGAGTCCATGGATTATACGCACTTTTACCTTTCCGCCTTTGCTAGCCTCTTGAAGACCGTGCATTGCCCTTTCTCACCTTGAGAGTTGGTGCAAACTTAGCAGTGCATCCAAACCCCGTGATATGATACGCTCTATCACACATAAACCTCCTTATATCTTCCTCAAAACAGCCACCATACCTACCTATTATGGCATTACCATAGCCATTCCGAGATATATTGCCATGCAACTTTCCACCGTTCCGTTCATCATCATCATGATATACTTTACTTTTGTCATATTGCCATTGCATGATCATGTAGTTGACATCGTATTTGTGGCAAAGCCACCATGCATTATTTTTCATACATGTCACTCTTGATTCATTGCACCATCCCTGTACACCGCGGAGGCATTCATATAGAGTCATATCTTGTTCTAGTTTCGAGTTGTAATCCTTGTGTTGTAATCAATAGAAGTGTGATGATCATCATTATTAGAGCATTGCCCAAAAAAAAGAGAAAGGCCAAAAAGAAAAAAAGAAAGGCCCAAAAAAAAGGGCAATGTTACTATCTCTTTTTCCACACTTGTGCTTCAAAGTAGCACCTTGTTCTTTATGTAGTGAGTCTCATATATTGTGCTTCAATGTAGCACCATGTTTTTCATATAGTGAGTCTGATAAGTTGTCTTTTTATACTAGTGGGAATTTTTCATTATAGAACTTGGCTTGTATATTCCTACGATGGGCTTCCTCAAATGCCCTAGGTCTTCGTGAGCAAGCAAGTTGGATGCACACTCACTAGTTTTCTTTTGTTGAGCATTCATTTATAGCTCTAGTGCATACATTGCATGGCAATCCCTACTCCTCATGTTGACATCAATTGTGGGCATCTCCATAGCCCATTGATTATCCCGTCAATGTGAGACTTTCTCCTTTTTCTTCTCCACACAATCCCCATCATCATATTCTATTCCACCCATAGTGCTATATCCATGGCTCACGCTCATGTATTGCGTGAAGGTTGAAAAAGTTTGAGATTATTTAAGTATGAAACAATTGCTTGGCTTGTCATCGGGGTATAGAAGTTGGGAACATCTTTGTGTGACGAAAATGAAGCATAGCCTAACTATATGATTTTGTAGGGATGAACTTTCTTTTGCCATGCTATTTTGAGAAGACATGATTACTTTCATTAGTATGCTTGAAGTATTACTATTTCTTTTATCAATATGAACTTTTATTTTGTATTCATTCGGATCTGAATATTCATACCACAATAAAGAAGATTTACATTGAAATTATGCCAAAATATCACTCCGCATCGAAAATTCTCTTTTTATCATTTACCTACTCGAGGACGAGCAGGAATTAAGCTTGGGGATGCCTGATACGTCTCCAACGAATCTATAATTTTTTATTGCTCCATGCTACTTTATCTACTGTTTTGGACTATATTGGGCTTTATTTTCCACTTTTGTATTATTTTGGGACTAACCTATTGACCGGAGGCCCAGCCCAGAATTGCTGTTTTTTGCCTATTTCAGTGTTTCGAAGAAACGGAATATCAAACCGAGTCCAGACGGAATGAAACCTTCGGAAACGTGATTTTCTCACCGAACGTGATCCAGGGGACTTGGACCCTACTCCAAGGAACAAAAGAGGCGGTCACGAGGGTGGGCGCCCCCCTAAGGGCGCGGCCCCCTGCCTCGTGGGCCCCCTGTTGCTCCACCGACGTACTCCTTCCTCCTATATATACCTACGTACCCCCAAACGATCAGAACAGGAGCCAAAAACCTAATTCCACCGCGGCAATTTCCTGTATCCACCAGATCCCATCTTGGGGCCTGTTTCGGAGCTCCGCCGGAGGGGGCATCCACCACGGAGGGCTTCTACATCATCACCATAGCCCCTCCGATGAAGTGTGAGTAGTTTACTTCAAACCTACGGGTCCATAGCTAGTAGCTAGATGGCTTATTCTCTCTTTTTGGATCTCAATAGAATGTTCTCCCCCTCTCGTGGAGATCTATTCGATGTAATCTTATTTTTTTATGTGTCTGTTGAGACCGATGAATTGTGGGTTTATGATCCAGCTTATCTATGAATAATATTTGAATCTTCTCTGAATTCTTTTATGTATGATTGGTTATCTTTGCAAGTCTCTTTGAATTATCCATTTGGTTTGGCCAACTAGATTGGTAGTTCTTGCAATGGGAGAAGTGCTTAGCTTTGGGTTCAATCTTGCGGTGTCCTTTCGGATGTGAAGGGCAGCAAGGCACGTATTGTATTGTTGCCATCGAGGATAACAAGATGGGGTTTTTATCATATTGCATGAATTTATCCCTCTACATCATGTCATCTTGCTTAAGGCGTTACTCTGTTTTTAACTTAATACTCTAGATGCATGCTGGATAGCGGTCGATGAGTGGAGTAATAGTGGTAGATGCAGAATCGTTTCGGTCTACTTGTCTCGGACGTGATGCCTATATACATGATCATACCTAGATATACTCATAACTATGATTAATTCTGTCAATTGCTCAACACTAATTTGTTCACTCATCGTAGAATACTTATGCTCTTGAGAGAAGCCACTAGTGAAACCTATGGCCCCCGGGTCTATTCTCATCATATCAATCTCCATCACTTTAATACTTGCTTTGTTTTTACTTTGCCTTTTACTTTTTACTTTCATCTCTATACCAAAAATACCAAAAATATTATTTATCATCTCTATCAGATCTCACTCTCGTAAGTGACCGTGAAGGGATTGACAACCCCTAATCGCATTGGTTACGAGGAGCTATTGTTTTGTGCAGGTACGAGGGACTTGTGCGTGGCCTCCTACTGGATTGATACCTTGGTTCTCAAAAACTGAGGGAAATACTTACGCTACTTTGCTGCATCATCCTCTCCTCTTCGGGGAAATCCAACGCAGTGCTCAAGAGGTAGCAAGAAGTACCAAGAAGGAAGTGGCCAAAAAGGCTACACCCACGTCCACGAGGAAGCGCAGTGGGAAAGTGAAGAGGAAAGAGAACGATTGCCTCTTACTTAAAGCACTCACCGCCTAGAACCAAATTAACAGCAGCTTGTTCGAATCGGGGAGTAATATTATTTCTGACGCCATGGATGATGAAGAAGTAGAATTTTTGCTTGCTAAAAGAAAAGCAGACGTACTTGAAGCACGCAATTACGTCCATGGTCAGCCATTTCTTGTTGGCGAATACTTTGATGAGTGCAGCTCCAGTTGTCGCGAGTTACATGAATATTGCATGGATCAAATGTCAAAAGGTCATCGCCATTTGCTAGTCCACTACAACAGAGATCATTTCCGGCACAATGTTGGTTCCATCATTGTGAGTTTCAAGGACTTACGTCTCTTCTTCAACTTCCGGGTGCTCGATGCCACTCTTGTTAGATGCGTGATCTTGTAAGTACTTAACAAACTCTGATCAAATTCTCCATACAAGGTTGTAAATGATAAACAGTTAACTGCATTTTATTCCTCTTAGGGGATTGAACGCGAAGAGAAGACAAAGTGAGAGTGTGTATTTCATAGATCCTGCATTAGCAAATGGCACAACATTACATGAAAAGGACCAACGGGACTGGGCCATTAACACGGTCGTCCGTATCTTCAAAAACATGTCCCATGCAGAATCATTTCTCTGGCCATATCATGAAGGGTAAGTCAAGTAAACAACCACGCATACACTAATTGTCTTTCAGATTTCGACATCATTCATAAGTTCATGGCTTTCTTAATATGTAGCAATCACTGGATATTGGTATTCATTGTTCCAAACAAGAACACAGTTTACTACATCAATTCTCTCAGAGAGTCAACAAACGCTCAGGATCTAATGCATCTTCAGCAATTCTTTGATAGGTATTGAATTATATGATGTTGAAATTAATTTGCATTCATATCTGGTTCAATAATTGATGTTGTCAAAATTCATCATCATTTGCAGTGTGATGGCATTGTGGGAAACTAAAACAGGGAACCTGTTCAAGAGGAAACTACCTCTGCAGCACGAGATCGTTTCTCCGAAACACACCAAAATCCATTATTTTCGGAAAATTTATCCAATAGTTTGTAAATACCTTTCCTTACGCTAGTCAAATGTTCAAGCTTCTAAATAAACCTCTTTCTATTTTGTCCAAAGAAAAAATAATACATCTAAACCGGTTAGGTTGTTCCTAACAGGACAAATACATGACTAATTTTGTACAAAAAATTTCAGTGTCATCAGCAAGAAGCAAGGACCAACCTTTGTGGATACTATGTTTGCAGACACATGATCTCCATCTGCAAATCTGTTGATAGTTGTGACGATCCTCGCGAATTAGTACCAGTAAGTCTATCTTAATTAATATATTCTCCTCCACTCATATGGCACATTCTGATCTTAATTATACTGCAGCTCATCTTAAAACCGAGGACCCCTGAACCGCTCCCGGCTGGCTAATTGCTGATGGTTCGGAGATTTATCAGTGACTTGTTCCTGGATCACTACATCAATCCCACTGGTGATGATGAAGATTTCAGCATGGTTTCTCCTGAAACATTGAGTAAGAGTTAGCCGCTAAACATATAACGCATGGATCCATTATTTTCCATCTAATGAGGTCTTCGTATTTCGTACACTATGATTAATTATGCAATGCATATATGTGTGGACAAATCATTGGAATTTAGCTACCATATGTTCAATTGCAATTGTTGCGAAATCTGATGAATGTTCTTCCTGTGGACACTATTTGTTCAATTGAATATCGTGGCGAATTTGCTTTTTGCGTGCGATTCAAAATGGGATATTTTTCTTTATTTGTTCAATTGAATATTGTGGTGTTTGCTTTTTGCGTGCCGATTCAAAATGGGATATTTTTGTTTTAACTCGGCAATTGCTCACTTTGCAGTTCAACTAAATGAGTGTGTGCGATCCACATCGGAAAGCATACGTCAATCATATTGGAACCGTCTGTGATACACAGCAGATCGCGAACGATTCACAACGCTACTACGTGTGCGTAGGTTCTCCGGAACCGTTTGTGATATCACGTTATCGCACACGAGAACTGGGAGTAAACCGTGCCCAATGCAAAATACAATCCCAATCGTATTTTTTTTCAGGAAACGTGTGGGATCCCAAACGAAAAGCACACGTCACTCTTGCGGCAACCGTCGGTGATACCTAACAAATCACAAATAGTCTGCAGCACTTGTATGTGTGCGAAGGGGCTCCTGAACCGTTTGTGATAGAACATTATTGAAGATGGTAATTGTTGGAAAACATGTGCGATGGAGTCTAGCATGGCAGACGGGTTACGCAGAAAACTCGTGTGCGATAGGGCACAAATCACACACAGTTCATATGTTGGCCCGTGTGCCTTACATCGCTTTCCCAAACGGTTCGTTCTGATGCATCGTATGGTTTCACTGCATCATTAGAAACGCTTAATCACCGATACCACACGTGCGAAAGAATTTAGTGTGTGCTGAATCGCACACGATTACATTTTGGAAGGCCTCTGGATCACTGTTCCATATCCCCGACGGTTTCTAGGTCGTGTGGGAAGGACCCCCTATCACACACACTCACTTGGCGATGGTTCTGAAGGCCGTCGCAGAAAGGGTAAAAAATCGTTTGTTTAGGACCAACACGCACCTGTGTTAGTTAAGCAAGAGCCCACTCGATCCCCGTATGCATTCAATGCATGAACATGGGGGAGTGGAGAATTTACTGCCGTGTAGCGCGATTAAATCATTGCCGCTTGACCTTTTTCCGCATAAAACGGAGGTCCCGATGTCCTGCAAGTGCATGGGGCTGTTGTAGCACTTTCGTGGAGAGCTGGTCAAGCTGGCTGCGCGTCATCATCGACGACTTCCACTTGCCTTTGGTGGCGGATGCCACTTTGTGTGCCTGAGTAGGTGCCTTGCCGGTATCGATAACCTGGCTAGCCTTCCTCACATGTTTCTCTCCGACCATCGCTTTCACTATGGTGGAGAGCTGCAGTGCATGGGGAGACAATCTTGGAGCACTGGAGCACTTGGACGCTTAAGCACGAGGAAGAAGATGACTGTGAGGGGAGTGAGAGCATAAGGCTCTCTCTCGTATTGCCTCCTCCCTTTTATTAGGGGTGGGGAAAGTGAAGTCGCTGCAGCCTAGTACTGCCAGACGATAGTAAATCTCTTTGCATCCCATGGCTAAGACTTAATGACGCAGGGGATTGAGGGGTTGTTATTAATCCTTGCATGGTGATCGAGGCGCACGTCCCCTCTCGATGGATGTGGCATTTGTGGGGCCCTGGCCCACTCCCGCACATCACGTTAACCGTCACGTCAAGACTGACACGTGGCTAGGTGGGCAGTGGATAAGACCAGCCTGAATCGAGATGATGAGGATCATAAGCGCAAACTTAACATGTCATGGTGGAGCTATATGGAGTGAACAAGAGTGGCTATAACAAATCTAGAGCGACTTAGTAGACCAAGATAAACAGGGAGAAGGTGGGGTATGAAATCTAAGATGCAAGCTTGAGAAAATAGGACCATTGAAGAGAGGGATGAAGTAGGAAAAACACAATTAACAAAAAAAATTACATTGTCATGAGACAACACACGAACGTTACGCAACTAAATCTTAACTTTTTTCATAGTTTTGCGTTCGAGATGAACTCCTGATACGATCAGTTTCGTTTCTTCTTTTCAGCATGCGTCCTCCACCTTCATGGCCATCGGATCTGATTTTAATCAGATGGCTAGGAGAAATGAATTACATAGGCTAGGTTTTGCAACTGAGTCATAATTGCAATCTTCCCCACCGCAACAACTAGTGTGTTATGGGATCTGAGTCCTCTCGAGAGCAGCCGCCATGCGTGCTCATCCCGAGCTCCCCATTAGACTGACGCCTCCTACTTCTTAAACTTGCGTTGATTTTTCCCTTAAAGAGGAAAGGGTGATGCATCAAAGTAGAGATTGAGTATTTTCCTCAGTTAAGAACCAAGGTATCAATCCAATAGGAGGCACAAGGAAGTCCCCAATATATGCACCTGCACAAACTAACAAACACTTGCACACAACGCGAAAAGGGGGTTGTCAATCCCTTCATGGTCACGAATAAGAGTGAGATCTAATAGAGGCTTGTGGCCTCCTCGGGACTCTTCTGGCCCTCTCTCCAAGTTACGTAGGTGTCTTCTGGTCCAAGAAAAATCATCATAAAGTTTTATTCCATTTGGTATCCATTTGATATTCCTTTTCTGTAAAACTCTAAAACTAGGAAAAAACAGAAACTGGCACTGGGCTCTGGATTAATAAGTTAGTCCAAAAATAATATAAAATAGCATATTAATGCATATAAAACATCCAAAATAGATAATATAATAGCATGGAACAATAAAAAGTTATAGATACGTTGGAGACGTATCAAGCATCCCCAAGCTTAATTCGTGCTCGTCCTCGAGTAGGTAAATGATTAAAACAGAAATTTTGATGTGGAATGCTACCTAACATATTTATCAATGCAATTTTCTTTATTGTGGCAAGAATATTCAGATCCATAAGATTCAAAAAAAAGTTTAATATTGACATAAAAACAATAATACTTCAAGCATACTAACAAAGCAATTATGTCTTCTCAAAATAACATGGCAAAAGAAAGTTATCCCTACAAAATCATATGGTCTGGCTATGCTCCATCCTCATCACACAAAGTATTTCATCATGCACAACCCCGATGACAAGCCAATCAATTTGTTTCATACTTTTTATATTCTCAAACTTTTTCAACTTTCACGCAATACATGAGCATGAGCCATGGATATAGCACTATAAGTGGAATAGAATATGGTGGTTGTGGAGAAGGCAAAAATAAGGAGAAGGTCTCACATCAACTAGGCAAATCAATGGACTATAAGTGAGTAGGGATTGCCATGCAACGGATGCACTAGAGTTATAAGTGTATGAAAGCTCAAAAAGAAACTAAGTGGGTGTGGATCCAACTTGCTTTCTGACGAAGACCTAGGGCAATTTGAGGAAGCCCATCATTGGAATATACAAGCCAAGTTCTATAATGAATAATTCCCACTAGTATATGAAAGTGACAATATAGGAGACTCTCTATCATGAAGATCATGGTGCTACTTTGAAGCACAACTGTGAAAAAATGATAGTAACATTGTCGCTTCTCTCATTTCTCTCATTTTTTTGTTTTTGTTTGGGCTTCTTTGGCCTCTCTTTTTTCATTTGGGCTTCTTTGGCCTTTTTTTTGTAAAGTCCGGAGACTCATCCAAACTTGTGAGGGAATCATAGTTGCCATCATCCTTTCCTCACATGGGACAATGCTCTAATAATGATGGTCATCACAAATTTATTTACTTACAACTCAAGAATTACAACTCGATACTAGAAGAAAATATGACTCTATATGAATGCCTCCAGCGGTGTACCCGGATTTGCAATGATCAAGAGTGACATCTATAAAAAAATATGAATGGTGGCCTTGCCACAAATACTATGCCAACTACATGATCATGCAAAGCAATATGACAATTATGGTATGTGTCATAATAAAACGGAATGGTGGAAGTTGCATGGCAATATATCTCAGAATTGCTATGGAAATGTGTAACGCCCCGGATTCGATGCGACAGGTGTCTGCCAGTTATTCGCCATCGTTGCCATGTCATTTGCTTGCGTGTTGCATTTTTCCATGTCATCATGTGAATTGCATTGCATATGTGTTCGTCTCATGCATCCGAGCATTTTCCCCGTTGCCCGTTTTGCAATCTGACACTCCTATGTCCTCCGGTGTCCCCCTTTTGTCTCTTGTTGTGAGCGGGTGTTAAAAATTCTCGGAATGGACCGAGATTTGCCAAGCGGCCTTGGTACACCACCGATAGACCGCGTGTCAAGTTTTGTGCCATTTGGAGTCCGTTTGATACTCCAACGGTTAACTGGGGAACCGTGAAGGCCTCGTGTGTGTTGCAGCCCAACACCCCTCCAAAGTGGCCCAATAACCCATCCAAACCTCCTCCATGCTCTCGGTCATTCGATCACGATCGCGTGGCCGAAAACCGCTCCTCATTTGGACTCTCCTAGCTCCCTCTATCTATAAATTAGTCTCATCCCCCGAGATTTCAGGCAAACCCTAGTCTTCTTCCACCTCCCGCCGCCGGACATGTCCATCCCGAGCCGGACATGTCCGTGCCGCCGCACCCGGCGAATCTCGTCGCGCCACGTCACCGACCCCGCCGCCGGCTCTCTCTCTCTCTCCTCCGCGGTGCGCGGGCCCGTGAGCCCAGATCTGGCCCGCCGGGCCCGAACCAGCCGCCGCCCGCGCCTCTCCCGTTGCTCGCGCCCTCCGCCCGCGCGCCCGGCTCCTCCTCCGCGCCGCCGCCGCCTCTCCAAGCGCCTCCCCGCCGCCCGCGCCTCACCTGGAGCTCGCCACCGGCCGCCCCGCTCCGTTCCTCGTCAGATCCGGCGTGCCCGCGGCCGGATCAGCCCCGCTCCGTCCTCCAACACCCCTCGCCGGAGCCGGAGCTCCGCCCGGCCGCCGCCATGGCCTCGGGCCTCCTGTGTCGTGATCTGGACGTCGCCGTCCCGGAACCCCGTCGTCCCGCCATCCAAACGACGTCCCCGAGCCGTACCGCGCTGTCCCGAACCACTCCATCCAGTTTTCTGCGAGGTGAAGAATATGACTAAGTCCCGAAAATTGTTGCATTCTGGTGCCCCCTTTGACATGCCATAACTTGTTGCATACTGCCCCGTTTTGCGTGTATAATATGTCGAAATGTTTATTATGTGATGCCCTTCATTTCATTACATTGTGCAATGCTTGTTTGAGTTCATCTTGATGCTCTAATCATCGTTGCAAGAGTGCTATGTGATATTGTCTGCTGCAGTTTAACAGAACTTGCTCAATTGTCTTTTTTACATATTTTTGTGTGATTTTCTTTTGAGCATGAAGTCTGCATGTGTTATGAGCTACAACATTTCATTTTTGATGTGGTGCAATCCACTCTTCATTATATGCCATGAGTTGATTGTTGCCTCCGTGATGTTGCTGATTTCTGCGACTTAGTCATTTCTGCCAAGCCTGAAACGGATACATTGTGATGCTATGTAAACCTATTGCTACCATGAGTTATACGCATAATCTGGAGATGTTCACTAAGGGTGTTGTGTTACACATGTTATTATCTATCCATCCATGCCCCTGTTTGAATTTATGGAGTGATCTAGCATGTCTTAATCTTGCTCTACTTTTGCTATAAAATGTTCCTCGCAGATTGTTTACATGTTAATTAGTTTTGCCATGGTTGTTGTTAGCGATCCAAGCATGCTATGAACTTGCTATTGCCAAGGTTAGCTTCATTAACATGTCATCCTGTTGTAGGTATGCTTGTCTTGTCATGCAATTCTTTGTGATGAGTGATTTGAGCTCGCAAAGGTGCCTTCATAATTGTGTTTATTCCATGCTCAGTTTTCCTGCGAAGTCTGAATCTGTTTATGAAACTTGCTATGTTTACATGGGTGTCATCATATCTTCCGTGCCTTTTTGGCTCGTGGTCAGTAAGGGACTTTTGTTCTATGCAATTAGTAGATTTATTCCATGTCTTTTTTTGCTACGAACAGTTCCTGTAGCATGTTGTTTGATAGCTCTACACTTTATAACCTGATGTTATTTCTGTCATGTCTAGTGAAATTCTGCTAAGTCTGTGAAACTGTTATTATTTGTAATCTTTCCATGTCCTTTTGAGCATGTTCTATTGATTTCTATATATAACTCAGTGTTCATGTTTTGTTATGCTTTACCTGTATATCATGTCCATGCCTTTTGTTTTCATGTTGTGGTGCTGTAGCATATTGTTGTGATGCTTGCAAGATGCCTAGATGCGGTTTTGGACAGCTTGTTCTTTAAACTTGTATTGTGTGTATGTGTTTAACCGTTTCTCCGTTTTGAGTGTGCTCTATATGAAACTTGCTCAGTTTTGCATGTAGTTTCATGTTACCTTGTTGCATCCATGTTTTGAGGTGTGTGCTTGATGTTTGAATGCATTTTGCATCAATGCCATGTTTAACTTGTTTTGCTCATATCTTCTAGGCCGTACCTCCGAATCTAATGAACTTTATATGCAACTTGACTAGAATTTCGTGTAGATCATCGTGGTTCATCTTACCTTGCTGTTTAACAACTTGAACATAAGGTTTATTCAGATCTGGACCAATTTCAAAATTTGCATATGAGGACTTACCGGAATTATTATATGTTGTTTCCGGCCTCATTTAAACTTGTTTTAATGTGTTGCTCTTGTATGCATCATATCTTGCCATGAGTAGCTTCATGTAGCTTTGTCATGCATCATACTTGGTTGAGCATGATGCCTTGTTCATGTGTGGCGTGTTTACCATGTTGTGTGCTTCTTCTCGATAGTTCCCGTTTCGTTGCGATCGTGAGGATTCGTTCGTCTATGCTTGGTTCGTCTTCGTGGCTTCATCTTCTTCATGGACTCGTTCTTCTTCCTAGCGGGATTTCAGGCAAGATGACCGTCACCTTGGATCTCATTACTATCATTGCTATGCTAGTTGCTTCGTTCTATCGCTATGCTGCGTTACCTACCACTTGCTTATCAAGCCTCCCAAATTGCCATGAACCTCTAACCTTTGTCACCCTTCCTAGCAAACCGTTGTTTGGCTATGTTACCGCTTTTGCTCAGCCCCTCTTATAGTGTTGCTAGTTGCAGGCGAAGATGAAGATTGCTCCATGTTGGATTATGTTTATGTTGGGATATCACAATGTCTCTTATATTATTAATGCATCTATATACTTGGTAAAGGGTGGAAGGCTCGGCCTTATGCCTGGTGTTTTGTTCCACTCTTGCCTCCCTAGTTTCCGTCATATCGGTATTATGTTCCTGGATTTTGCGTCCCCTACAGCGGTTGGGCGTTATAGGAACCCCTTGACAGTTCGCCTTGAATAAAACTCCTCCAAAGAAGGCCCAACATTGGTTTTACCATTTGCCTACCACCTATACCTTTCCCTTGGGAGTAATTAACACGAGGGTCATCTTTATTTTAGCCCCGGGCCAATGCTTGTCTAAGTGTTGGTCCAAACTAGAGCACCGTCTTGGGACCGTCCCTTGGCAACTTGGGTTATGTTGGTACCTATACGCTTAGCTTATCCGGTGCGTGGCACGAGACGAGATCTGTGCGGCTACTATCAGGGTGTCGGCACGCCGGGAGGTCTTGCTGGACTTGTTTTACCATTGTCGAAATGTCTTGTAACCGGGATTCCGAGACTGATCCGGTCTTCCCGGGAGAAGGAATATCCTTCGCTGATCGTGAGAGCTTATCATGGGCTAAGTTGGGACACCCCTGCATGGTTTGAACTTTCGAAAGTCGTGCCCGCGGTTATGTGGCAGATGGGAATTTGTTAATATCCGGTTGTAGTAAACTTGAAGTAAACTCTTCTAAAATACACCAACCGCGTGCATATCCGTGATTGTCTCTTTTTGGGGTTGTTCGAGAGGAGAACACGGTTTTTGGGTTATGTTTGACGTAAGTAGGAGTTCAGGATCACTTCTTGATCATTACTAGTTGGCGACTGCTTTTTAAGCTCCTCTTCTCGCTCTTGTTTGCGTAAGTTAGCCACCATACTTTTCTTAGCCGCTGCTGCAACCTCACCACTTTACCCCTTCCTTACCCATTAAGCTTTGCTAGTCTTGATACCCATGGTAATGGGATTGTTGAGTCCTCGTGGCTCACAGACTACTAAAACAACAGTTGCAGGTACAGGTTATACGATGATCATGACGCGAGAGCGATGTTTACTTGTTTTGGAGTCCTTCGTATTCTTCGTCGATCAGGTGATAGGTTCCTGGTCGGCAGCCTGGGCTAGCAGGGTTGATGTCATTTGAGTTTCTGTTTGTGTTTCATCCGTAGTCGGATGATGATCTTATGTATGGTGTATTGATGTATTCTTGTGGCGTTTGTGCCTTTTGTTTGTATCCCCAACTATTATGTAATGGTTTGATGTAATGATATCCACCTTGCAGAAGCGTCTTCAAGATGCGCTTCTATCCTTGGTGGGACCTTTGAGTTCCTTTAGGATAGGGTCGCATCTTGGGCGTGACAAGTTGGTATCAGAGCCTCGACCGACCATAGGAGCCCCTTGATTGATCGTGTAGTTTGGCCGATGTCGAGTCTAGAAGAAAACTTTTTCGGAGTCTAGTTATATCGGAGAGTAGGAATTCTTTTTACTCCTCTGCCCCTTCGTCGCTTTGGTAAGGAATCTCGACGTAGGTGTTTTGAATTACACCTCTTCCCCTTCAATTTTTTCTTTAGGATCACGCGGTTAGTTTTCGTGCGTTGTCCATCCTCTTTTATCTGGTGCATCTCTCATCAAGTCGACTCAAACCTCTTTGTCTTTCGCGAGATCAATCCTCGGTTCTTCCTCCATGACGTTGTTTCCCTGTCTGAAGTTGTCCTTGTTATTTTTTCCCACCCGCCCACCCTTTTTTTCTTCTCGGAACAGGAGTCCGTAATCGAGTATCCATCCTACTCGTGTGAAGCCTTTGCATTCTCTCCTCAATTATTTCAAACAGTGCTTTTCTCTTCAAGTTATTCGTCGATTCCTCGTTCAAGAATTTGATCAGTCAGATGCCTTCTCCAAGATCGCTTTCAAATTCCCTTATGTTCGGGTCAATCTTTTCTCTTTTCATTCTCCCGGAGTATCTCAACAATTTTACTGGTGTTCCTCGTCGTCATTCTCAACATTTGAAGACCAAAGGAGAATTTCTCTTAAATCGTGTCCGTTCTCTCGATGATTCGTGGTTCTACTAGATGTTATCCTCTCAAATTATTTCAAATTGTGCAATTCTTTTCATCCATCCAGAGTATTTCAGGAGTCGTTTTTTTCCGTTTCGATCATCCGGAGGCCATCTTTTCGAAATATCCCTTCATTATAAGTTTTCAAATTCGTTCTCCAATTATTCTATATTCATGCCTTTTTCGTTCGTCTCAATATCCTTCCGATGCTTCGTTCTAGTATTTCTTCAATCAGTTCGCGTTCTCTACGTTCTCTTCTCTCTACATTCCCTCAAGTATCTTCGTGCTTTTCTAATTCTTCCCAGTGATTCATTCTCTTTTCGTCATTCGTTTCAATTCTTATGGTGGCTCGTTCGAGATTCTTTCTGTTGTTATCATATCAATTCATTCGTTCTTTCCAATCCTACCGGTGGATCATGAAGACCTTCCCAAACTTCGCGCTATATCCCCCCTTAATCCTTTCCAACGCGAATAAGTAGGATAAGCATAACATAATCCTTATTCTTCTTTCATCAAGTGGATCAATTCCTTCCTTCGGAGATTTTTCATGATGTCTCTCGGTCCTGAGTCATTCTTTTCTTTTCCGGAGTGCCAAGTTTCTCGCTTGCCTCGTCGCGAAGTTCCATCTTAGTCATCTCAAGGTTTTAATCTTATCCCTTTCATCCTTCAATTTTATCTCGTCATTATTTTGTTACCGGAGTTCATCACGGTGGTTCGTCAGTATTTAATTCATTCTTCAAGTGTTCATCAAGATTCTTGTTGGAGGAGCGCAAGTATTTTTTCCCCTTGCGTCTCGAAGTGCAATTAATTCTCCGTATTCTTTTGAAGTGGAGTTTTTCATTTCTTCATTCTTCTCAACTATTCAATCATTTCCGTTTGTGGTCGGTTATCACCTCAAAATGTTGAAATGTTATCCATAAGTCCACTACAAGATTATTCTTTTCGTTGTTGATTTTCTCCACAACTTCATTCAATCCTTCCTTCTAAAGTTGCTTTCATTTCTTTCATGGTAGAAGTTGTCATCTTCTTCCCCGTTCTTATCATTCCACTCTTTCAATTATTCCGGAGGCATTGTGTTGTTCCTCAAGCCAAGTATACTTCCATATTCTCAAGTTCATGTTCTATTCTTTACATGTTCAGCCGGAGTGCCGCCTAAATTCTTTCAGCCTTATTCCATTCTTATCTTGTTCCTTGAGTTTTTGATTCTCGTCTTACTCATCGTTCCGCTCTTCTTGCCGAGTGCTCTCAACTCTTTTCTTCTTCTCTTGCGTTCTTGTTTCGCCTCTTCCCTTTTTCCTTCCGTCTCGGTCCTAAGATCTCGGGACGAGATCTCTTGTTAGTGGAGGAGAGTTGTAACGCCCCGGATTTGATGCAACAGGTGTCTGCCAGTTATTCGCCGTCGTTGCCATGTCGTTTGCTTGCATGTTGCATTTTTCGATGTCATCATGTGCATTGCATTGCATATGTGTTCGTCTCATGCAACCGAGCATTTTCCCCGTTGCCCGTTTTGCAATCTGACACTCCCATGTCCTCCGACGTCCCCCTTTTGTCTCTTGTTGTGAGCGGGTATTAAACATTCTCGGAATGTACCGAGATTTGCCAAGCGGCCTTGGTACACCACCGGTAGACCGCCTGTCAAGTTTCGTGCCATTTGGAGTCCGTTTGGTACTCCAACGGTTAACCGGGGAACCGTGAAGGCCTCGTGTGTGTTGCAGCCCAACACCCCTCCAAAGAGGCCCAATAACCCATCCAAACCTCCTCCATGCTCTCGGTCGTTTGATCACGATCGCGTGGCCGGAAACCGCTCCTCATTTGGACTCTCCTAGCTCCCTCTACCTATAAATTAGTCTCCTCCCCCGAGATTCAGGCAAACCCTAGTCTTCTTCCACCTCCCGCCGCCGGACATGTCCATCCCGAGCCGGACGTGTCCGCGCCGCCGCGCCCGGCGAATCTCGTCGCGCCACGTCACCGACCCCGCCGCCGGCTCTCTCTCTCCTCCGCGCCCTTGCCGCGAAACCAGATCTGCCCGCCAGCCCGAACCAACACGCGCCGCCCGGCAGCGCCTCTCCCGTTGCTCCGCGCCCTCCGCCCGCGCCCGGCTCCTCCTCCGCGCCCGCGGAGTTCCTCGCCGTTGCCGCCTCTCCATCGCGTCGCCCGCGCCGCCAAGCGCCTCCCCGCCGCCCGCGCCTCGCCTGGAGCTCGCCACCGGCCGCCCCGCCCCATTCCTCGTCAGATCCGGCGTGCCTGGGCTAGCAGGGGATAGGTTCCTGGTCGGCAGCCTGGGCTAGCAGGGTGGATGTCGTTTGAGTTTCTGTTTGAGTTTCATCCGTAGTCGGATGATGATCTTATGTATTTTGTATTGATGTACTCTTGGGGCGTTTGTTCCTTTTGTTTGTATCCCCAACTATTATGTAATGGTTTGATGTAATGATATCCACCTTGCAGAAGCGTCTTCAAGATGTGCTTCTATCCTTGGTGGGACCTTTGAGTTCCTTTAGGATAGGGTCGCATCTTGGGCGTGACAAAATGCCATAATAGCTAGGTATGGTGGTTGTTTTGAAGAAGGGTATATGGTGGGTTTAATGCACCGGCGGAAGTTGCGCGATACTAGAGAGGCTAGCAATGGTGGAAGGGTGAGAGTGTGTATAATCCATGGACTCAACATTAGTCATAAAGAACTCACATACTTATTGCAAGAATTTATTAGCCATCAAAACAAAGTAGTACACGCATGCTCCTAGGGATAGATTGGTAGGAAAAGAGCATCGCTCGTCCCCGGCCGCCACTCATAAGGAAAACAATCAAAAAATAAATCATGCTCCGACTTCATCACATAACGGTTCACCATACGTGCATGCTACGGGAATCACAAACTTTAACACAAGTATTTCTACCAATCCACAATTATTTACTAGCATGACTCTAATATCACCATCTTTATATCTCAAAACAAATGCAAGGAATCAAACTTCTCATATATTCAATGCTCTTATATGATAGTTTTTATTATATCCCTCTTGGATGCCCATCATATTAGGACTAAATTCATAACCTAAGCAAATTACCATGCTGTTTAAGACTCTCAAAATAATATAAGTGAAGCATGAGAGTTCAAAAATTTCAATAAAATAAAGCCTCCGCCGTGCTCTAAAAATATATAAGTGAAGCACTATAGCAAACTGCCTAGCTCAAAAGATATAAGTGAGGCATATAGAGTATTCTAATAAATTCACGATAAATGCATGTCCCTCTCAAAAGGTGTGTACAGCGAGGATGATTGTGGCAAAATAAAAAGCAAATACTCATATCATACAAGACACTCCAAGGAAAACACATATCATGTGGTGAATAAAAATATAGCCTCAAGTAAATTTACCAATGGATTGAAGACGAAAGAGGGGATGCCATCCGGGGCATACCCAAGATTAGATGCTTGGTTGTCCTTGAATATTACCTTGGGGTGCCTTGGGAATACCCAAGCTTAGGATCTTGCCACTCCTTGTTCCATAGTCCATCAAATCTTTACCCAAAACTTGAAAACTTCACAACACAAAACTCAACAGAAAACTCGTAAGCTCTGTGAGTATAATAAAATAAATCACCACTTTAGGTACTGTTGTGAACTCATTCTAAATTTATATTTGTCTTATATCTACTGTATTCCAACTTCTCCGGTTCATACCCCCCGATACTACCCATAGATTCATCAAAATAAGCAAACAACACATCGAAAACTGAATCTGTCAAAAACAAAACAGTGTGTAGTAATCTGGAAACTTCGCATAGTTCTGTAACTCCACAAATTCTGAAAAATTAGTACAACCTAGGAAATATGTATATCAATCTTGTGTAAAACATTCAGAATTTTATCACGCTTCTGTGATTTAAAAAAAATCGGCTACTGGACGCAAAAGTTTTTGTTTTTCAGCAAGATCAAATCGACTATCACCATAGACCATCCCAATGGTCTTACTTGGCTCAAACACTAATTAAAACACCGAAACACAATAACTATAGAGGTAAACAATGTGTATTTATTCACATACAGTAGCAAACACAAAAACCACAAAAATAAAAATTGGGTTGCCTCCCAACAAGCGCTATTGTTTAACGCCCCTAGCTAGGCATAAAACATAGATCTAGGTATTGTCATCTTTGGTATGCAATATATAAGTAGCCCTCATAATAGATTCATATGGCAACTTAATTTTGTTTCTTGGAAAGTGTTCCATGCCCTTTCTTAATGGAAATCAAAATCTAATGTTTCCTTCTTTCATATCAATAATTGCACCAATAGTTCTAAGGAAAGGTCTATCAAGAATAATAGGACATGTAGGATTGAAATATATATCAAGCACATTAAAATCTACAGGAACATAATTCCTATTTGCAACAATAATAATATCATTAATCCTTCCCATAGGTTTCTTAATAGTAGAATCCGCTAGATGCAAATTCAAAGAACAACCATCAAATTTATGGAAACCTAGCACATCACATAAAGTTTTTGGAATAGTGGAAACGCTAGCACCCAAATCACACAAAGCATTACACTCATAATCTTTAATTTTAATCTTAATAGTAGGTTCCCACTCATCATAAAGCTTTCTAGGGATAGAAACTTCTAACTCAAGTTTTTCTTCAAACGATTTCATCATAGCATCAACGATATGTTTAGTAAAAGCTTTATTTCGATTACAAGCATGAGGTGAATTTAACATGTATTGCAACAAGGAAATACAATCTATCAAATAACAATTATAATAATCAAAGTCCTTGAAATCCAAAAGAGTGGGTTCATCGCTACTTTAAGTTTTGACCTCTCCAATCCCACTTTTATCAATTTTTTCATTAAGATCTTTAAACTCCAAATTATTGGGACGCCTTCTAGCTAAAGTTAACTCATCTCCAGTCCATCTTTATCAAGATTTATATTAGCAAACAAAGATTCAATAGGAGTCACACCAATCACTTTAAGATCTTCATCATTATTTGCGCAAAACTCCGGTTTAGCAGCCATCTTATTTACCAATGTAGTTTGTTTATCGGAGATCTGGCCTACTAAATTTTCAATATGAGCAAATCGAGATTTAAGACCATAAATTTCCTTAGTAACATCATCAAGCTCTTTATTAATACACTCCATCATAGTTTTTTGTTCTTTAAGTTCATTCCTAAAGAAGCTATTATGCTCAAATTGTAAGGACATACAACTTTTTGCATTGTTTTCAATTTATTCCAACTTTCTATTGTAAGGATCAAGGTTTTTGAGTTGAGCCATGAAGGCAAGCAATCTAGCACACAAGCAAACGAAAAGACGAACGAAAGAAGGGCGAATAAAAAGGCAAATATTTTTTTGATTTTCTGAAAACATTTTAGAAGTGGGGGAGAGGAAAACAAGAGGCAAATGGCAATTAATGTAAGTGCAAGAGATGAATGTTTATGATGGGTACTTGGTAGGCTTGATGTAGAACCTCCCCGACAATGGCGCATGAAATTCTTCCGGCTACTTCTTGAGCTTGCGTTGATTTTTCCCTTGAAGAGGAAAGGGTGATGCATCAATGTAGAGATAAGTATTTCCCTCAGTTAAGAACAAAGGTATCAATCCAGTAGGAGGCACAAGAAAGTCCCAAATATATGCACCTACACAAACTAACAAACGCTTGCACACAACGCGAAAAAGGGGTTGTCAATCCCTTCACGGTCACGAACAAGAGTGACATCTAATAGAGATAGGTATAAAAGATAAATAGAAGAGCAAACTAAAGTCAATATACATAAATTGAAGCAAGGTATTTTTGGCGTTTTTTGGTTTATAGATCTGAAAATATATGATGGAAAATAGACCCGGGAGCCATAGGTTTCACTAAAGGCTTCTCTCTTGAAACAAAATATACGGTGGGTAAACAAATTACTGTTGAGCAATGGATAGAAAAGCGCATAATTATGACGATATCTAAGGCAATGATCATTGTCGGTGTACAAAAGTAGGGGCTCTCCTTTTGACCCCTTTACTTGTGCACGGGCAGTCAGAGCCGCGTGCCGCGACCACACCTAGCAGGGTAGAGGAGGGAAGCCAGAGGAAAGCCGAAGCCCAAGACGACCAAGGCAACACCAAGACCAGAGATACAAAGAGCAAGAGGGCGAGGTGGACTCCCCCGGCAAGACCCTTGTCGGGGCGGCCTCCGTAGCCCCGGCAAGATCCTTGCCGGGTCAACTTGCCTCACGCCAACAGAGTGAGCCACCCTTGAGCCCAAGGGTTCCAAACACCGCCAACAGCTACATTGGGACCCGGGCTCGGGAGGCACCTCCGTGGTGGCATGCAGATCTTTGTGAAGATCATAAATACACAGGATCAGATGAGGACCAGAAGACGGCGACCCATGGCGGGATCCTAGCCGAGGAAATCCACAAGACCACCGGCAAGCGCCTTGCCGGGGACGACTGCAACGCCACGGCAAGACCCTTGCCGGGCCCCTGGCAAGACCCTCGCCGAGGGCATCAGCGGGGCCACAGCCAGGCCCGCATCTGCCAAGACTCCACCGCCGTTCCCATGCAGCTGCCAGCTCAACCAGTTGAGCAGGCGCCTGCGTGGCGATGTGCGGCCTCTACACTGACTCAGCAAGCACCTGCGTGGTGGCATGCAAGTCTTCCTGAAGGCTCCACCACCGCGCCAGCCCGGCCCGACCAGCGTGGGCGCCACGGCGCCTCGTCGGCTCGAAGCGATGTCGAAGCGGCGGCGACAGCTGGGATGTGCTTCCTTGCCGTCCCCTATAAAGGGAGAGGGGCACGTCGACGGCGCATTAAATGTGTTTGTCCGACGGTGCCAGAGGATAGACTCATCCACTGTACACCTTTCCACCTCCTGTGTGCCACTGTGGCAACCCCTTTTGCCGATAAAAGGAGGCCTGAGGCGTCCAGGAGAAGGATTCGGATATTTTGGGCAAGTTGCACCCCGTAGCTAGCTCAAGAACCCAAGAACACTCAAATACATTCACCAAAGCAGGACTAGGGTATTACGCATCCTCGCGGCCCGAACCTGGGTAAACGATCTGTGTGCTTCCTGTCAGACCCACTCTTTGTACAACCCCGCGCCCGCCAACCGTAGAAGGAATCCCAGTGATTCCATAGGTGTCGATTTCCCCCGACAATCATGAATATAGGCATCACGTCCGTGACAAGTAGACTGACTCCTGCCTGCATCTACTAGTATTACTCCACACATCGACCGCTATCCAACATGCATCTAGAGTGTTAAGTTCATAAGAACGGAGTAACGCTTTAAGTAAGATGACATGATGTAGAGGGATAAACTCAAGCAATATGATATAAAGCCCATCTTTTTATCCTTGATGGCAACAATACAATACGTGTCTGCTACCCCTTCTGTCACTGGGTGAGGACACCGCAAGATTAAACCCAAAGCTAAGAACCTCTCCCATTGCAAGAAAAACCAATCTAGTTGGCCAAACTGAACTGATAGTTCGAGAGAAATACAAAGATATCTTAATCATGCATAAAATAGTTCAGAGAAGACTCAAATAATATTAATAGTTAATCTAATCATAAATCCACAATTCATCGGATCTCAACAAACACACTGCAAAAGAATATTACATCAGATAGAACGCCAAGAACATCGAGGAGAACATTGTATTAAATATCAAAGAGAGAGAAGAAGTCATCTAGCTACTAGTTATGGACCCGTAGGTCTGTTGTAAACTACTCACGCTTCATCGAAAGGGCAACAAGGTTGATGTAGAGGCCCTCCGTGATCGAATCTCCCTCCGGTAAGGTGCCGAAAAAGGCCCCAAGATGGGATCTCACGGAAACAGAGGCTTGCGGAGGCGGAAAAGTATTGTGGTGGATGCTTCTGATGTTGGGGGAATATATGAGAATATATAGCGCTGGAATTAGGGTTGGAGGACTCCCGAGGGGCCCACAAGCCCTCTGGGCGCACCCTAGAGGCTTGTAGACTCCTCGGGACTCTTTTGGCCCTCTCTCCAAGTTACGTAGGTGGTTCTGGTCCAAGAAAAATCATCGTAAAGTTTTATTCCGTTTGATATTTCTTTTTTCTGTAAAACTCAAAAACAAGGAAAAAAACAGAAACTGGCACTGGGCTCTTGGTTAATAAGTTAGTCCCAAAAATAATATAAAATACCATATTAATGCATATAAAACATCCAAAATATATAATATAATAGCATGGAACAATAAAAACTATAGATACATTGGAGACGTATCACCTCCTTGCGTTGCTCCGACCGCCACCACTGACGCTCGCCACCGATAGCACGCCGACGAGGTCGCCGGCGTTGGTGCAACCGCCGCCACTGCCTCCACTATGAACGTCGGTCGTCGCGGTGCCCCCGAGATCAAGCTGCATCCGCCGTCCCGAGGGAGCACAGGTAGCCGCGTCCACCGTGAGTTTCCGCGCCTGGCGCTCGCGTGTTACTGCTCCTTGTTCTGTGACAGTGTGTTGTTGCTCGCTGTCCATGTCCACCATGAGTTTCCGCGTCCGGTGTCGGTGTTTGTGAGTCCGGCGCCGACGTGTTGTGATACGTCTCCAACGTATCTATAATTTTTGATTGCTCCATGCTGTTATATTATCATTCTTGGATGTTTTACAAACATTTTATAGTAACTTTATATCATTTTTGGGACTAACCTATTGACATGGTGCCCAGTGTCAGTTGCTATTTTTTCTTGTTTTTTACTTCGCAGAAAATCAATACTAAACGGAGTCCAAACGCAGTGAAACATTTTGGTGATTTTTTTGGACCAGAAGACACAAGTTGGGCTAAGGAAGTACCAGAGGGGTGTGATGCCTACTACGCAACTTTATTCTTGTAGACACGTGTTGGGCCTCCAAGCGCAGAGTTTTGTAGGACAATGGCAATTTTCCCTCAAGTGGATGACCTAAGGTTTATCAATTCGTGAGAGTTGTAGGATGAAGATGGTCTCTCTCAAATGACCCTGCAACCAAATACAAGAAATCTCTTGTGTCCCCAACACACCCAATACAATGGCAAATTGTATAGGTGCACTAGTTCGGTGAAGAGATGGTGATAAAAATGTAATAGGGATGGTAGAAATATATTTTTATAATCTGGATAAATAAAAACAGCAAGGTAGCAAATAGTAAGTGGGCACAAAAACGGTATTGCAATGCTTGAAAATGAGGCCTAGGGTCCGTACTTTTGCTAGTGCAATCTCTCAGTAGTGCTAATATAATTGGATCATATAACCACCCCTCAAAGTGCGATGAAGAATCACTCCAAAGTTCCTATATAGCGGAGAACATAAGAATAAATTGTTTGTAGGGTACGAAACCACCTTGATAACCCACAAGTGTAGGGGATCAATTGTAGCCTCTTTAGATAAGTAAGAGTGTCGAACCCAACGAGGAGCTAAAGGAAGAACAAATATTCCCTCGAGTTCTATCAACCACTGATACAACTCTATGCACGCTTGACGTTCGCTTTACCTAGAACAAGTATGAAACTAGAAGTACTTTGTAGGTGTTGTTGGATAGGTTTGCAAGAATACAAAGAGCACGTAAATAAATTCTAGGGGCTGTTTAGATAAAGACACAATAAAGTTAGTATAGAGAGTGTGGAAAAGTGGTGGTAGGAGTTGCGAAATTGTCCCTAAGCAATTGACTACTTTACTAGACCGATAGCAAGTTTTACGTGGGAGAGGCCACTGCTAGCATGTCATCCCTCACTTGGAATTCTATGCACTTATGATTTGAACTATTAGCAAGCATCCGCAACTACTAACGTTCATTAAGGTAAAACACAACCATAGCATTAAGATATATTGGTCCCCCTACAATCCCGTATGCATCAATTTCTATGCTTGGTTGAAGCTTCTGTCACTCTTGCCCTCCAATACATAGTCCTATCAACATACAACTAACCCTATAGTGTGATCCACGCGCGCGCTCATATGATGGGCACCAATGGACAACAACATAACCACAAGCAAATTAAACCAATCATAGCAATTCACCAATTACCGATGGGACAACGAAAATCTACTCAAACATCATAGGATGGCAACACATCATTGGATAATAATATGAAGCATAAAGCACCATGTTCATGTAGAGGGTACAGCGGGTTGCGGGAGAGTGGACCGCTGTAGATAGATGGTGGAAGGTGATGAAGATGTTGGTGCAGATGACGGAGGTGTTGGTGTAGATTGTGGTGACGATGATGGCCCCGGTGGCACTTGTAGGATCGAAAGTATGTCTAGAGGGGGGTGATTAGACTACTTGACCAAATAAAAATCTAGCATTTTCCCAATTTTAGTTCTTGGCAAATTTTAGCAACTTAGAACAAGTCAAGCAATCTTAACACAATTCAAGCCAGCATGCAAAGAGTATATGAGCAGTGGAAAGTAAAGCATGCAACTTGCAAGAATGTAAAGGGAAGGGTTTGGAGGTTTCAAACGCAATTGGAGACACGGATGTTTTTGTCGTGGTTCTGGTAGGTGGTGCTATCGTACATCCACGTTGATGGAGACTTCAACCCACAAAGGGTAACGGTTGCGCGAGTCCATGGAGGGCTCCACCCATGAAGGGTCCACGAAGAAGCAACCTTGTCTATCCAACCATGGTCGTCGCCCACGAAGGAATTGCCTCACTAGCGGTAGATCTTTTTCCCTTACAAACTCCTTGGTTCAACTCCACAATCTTGTCGGAGGCTCCCAAGTGACACCTAGCCAATCTAGGAGACACCACTCTCCAAGAAGTAACAAATGGTGTGTTGATGATGAACTCCTTGCTCTTGTGCTTCAAATGATAGTCTCCCCAACACTCAACTCTCTCTCACGGGATTTGGATTTTGGTGGAAAGAAGATTTGAGTGGAAAGCAACTTGGGAAGGCTAGAGATCAAGATTCATATGGTAGGAATGGAATATCTTGGTCTCAACACAAGTGTAGGTGGTTCTCTCTCAGAAAATGTAGGTTGGAAGTTTAGGTTCGTTATGATGGCTCTCTTCTCGAATGAAGAGGAGGTGGAGGGGTATTTATAGCCTCCACACAAAATCTAACCGTTACACACAACTTGCCAAACTCGGTGGGACCGAATTGGTAAACTCGGTCGGACCGATTCAGTAAATCTAGTGACTGTTAGGATTTTCGGTGGGACCGACATGCAACTCGGTAGGACCGATATGGTTAGGGTTAGGGCATAACGTAATCTCGGTGAGACCAATTACACAAACTCGTTGAGACCGATTTTGGTAATAAGCTAACCAGAGAGTTGGTCAGGTAAACACGGTGGGACCGATTCGCTCATTTCGGTGAGACCGAAATGTTACAAAAGGGAAACAGAGAGTTTACATTGCAATCTCGGTGGGACAGATCGCTCATCTCTGTAGGACCGGAACGTTACGAAGGGAAACAGAGAGATTACAATCCTATCTCGGTGAGACCGAGATCCCTATCGGTGAGACCGATTTGCCTAGGGTTTGTGGCAGTGGCTATGACATCTGAACTCGGTGGCGCCGGATGGAAAGAATCGGTGGGGCCGAGTTTGACGTTTGGTTTGGGTCATATGTGGATGTGAGAATGTAGTTGAGGGCTTTGGAGCATATCACTAAGCACTTTGAGCAAGAGCCTCATTAAGCAACACCTCATCCCTCCTTGATAGTATTGGCTTTTCCTATAGACTCAATGTGATCTTGGATCACTAAAATAGAAAATGTAGAGTCTTGAACTTTTGAGCTTGAGCCAATCCTTTTGTCCTTAGTATTTTGAGGGGTCCACTTTTCTCATCCATGCCATGCCAATCATTGAGCTTTCCTGAAATATTAGTCTTGAAATAGCATTAGCTCAATGAACTATATGTTGTTAGGAATTACCAAAACCACCTAGGGATAGTTGCACTTTCAATCTCCCCCTTTTTGGTAATTGATGACAACATATAGATCAAAGCTTCGACAAATGATAATAAGAGTGAAAAACTTCGTCGCTTTGAGAAGTATGTGAAAAGCAAGAGCTCCCCCTAAATTTGTGCATAGTTTAAGATTTGCTTTGGACTGCAAATGCACAAAGCGTTAGGATCATAGGTTACTCTTCCATGTCACATACATCTTGGTGGAGCACTAAAAATGATAATAATTAAAATACATGCACTCATCACCAAGCAAGGTGAGTGATCATATGGAATATAAAAGGATAATGTCATCCAACAAGCATAAAGGTAGTATATGATCAAACACATGACCATCCAAGTATCACACACAAGCATAAAGTATTTCAAACAAGCAAATAACAAAGTTCAACCACCAAGGAGAAACGCAAGAGAGAACAAAAGCAACACTCTCTCTCGAAGCCTATGATCTATACATTTTCTCCCCCTTTGGAAACAAGTTACCAAAAAGTTCATATAAAATGCATAGTGCTAGATCGACACTCAGGCTTGGTCTTCAGGTGGTGGTGTAGACAGAACTCCAAGGACGAAGGCGTCAGTCGATGTAGATGGAGCTGGTTGAGTAGGTGCTGGAGCTGGTGGTACTGAAGCTGTAGCTGGTGCAGATGAAGTTGCTCTGGTGTCTGTAACAGGCATAGAAGCAGATCTCTGACCTCTAGGCACTCTAGCAAAATCATCAGTGGTCGTCTTGCCCTTCTTCTCCTGCACTTCCTCCTGAAGTTGCTCAACAACAGACTGTATCTCAGTGACCTTCACATCTAAGTCGTAGAACTTCTGCTCCATGATCCTCTCCAAGCTCTCCTGGTTTCGAGTCAGGGTGGCCAGTCCCTTCTCAATCCTCAGAGTGGAGGCAATCAAGTAGCCAAGCTGATCTTGCTTGCTCTTCAGAAGATACTGAGATACCTCATCCATGGTTGGCATCTTTGCAGCTTTCTTAGTCCTTCCCTTCTCCCTCTTTGCTTGTGCTTGCACAGAAGATGGTTCATTTTCATCCATCACCACAGTGTTATCCAAGTCTGGGTAGATGGGCAGGTGCTCCTTGTCCAAAAGATATGTGTCAGTGCCCATCTTGGAGTTGATCAGCTCCTGAATCTGTGGGGCATACCCACAACTCCTCTTTTGATCTGCAGTTGTCCTATTTATGGTTTCCACAATTAGGCTCATGACCTTGAACTTCTGTGGAACATCAAAAATGTGCAGCAAGTTGATGGAGTGACCTCTGGTCATTCTGTGATCAACTGACTTGGGCAGGAGTGTGTGCCTGAGGATCCAGTTGATTGTGGGCAGGCCTGACAGCAAGTGTTTCACAGATCCTAGCTGGTGAGTCTCAAGATCTACATCAGGAATCTCCTTGTACATGCTAGCCATGGAGTTGTGATCCTTCTTCTTCTTGGCATAGACATCCAAGTCATCTTCTTGTTCTTCTGGGGCATTGATCAACTGAGCCCATTCTGCAACTGTTGACTGGTACCTAGTGCCTTCAGACATCCAGACAATCCTTCCATCTGGGTAGAAGTGAGCTGTGGAGTAGAACTGCATGATGAGCTCATCATTCCACTTTGTGAGCTTCTGAGCCACAAACTCATCAACTCCACAAGCCTTGAAACTATCATAGACTCCAGGATAGTGCTCTTCATTCTCCTTGATGTACTCCCAGTTGACCCATCTCATGTCACACACTATTGGCTTCTTGTCAAGCAAAACTGTCTCATAGAAGTCCTATTGTTCCTTGGTATGGAACCTATAATCCACAGCAGTTCTTCTTCTGGTGGCATATGGGTCTGACTCTCTCCATAGCCTCAATCCTGAATCCTTCCTTATTTTCATGTTCTCGACTCTTTGGATGAACATCATTGTGATCTGGAATTTTTGGCTTCAACTTCCTCAAGACATGTGACTCATCATCTTCTTCTTCCATTGCAGCTTCAGGCACTGGGGCCTTGTTCTTCTCTGCTGCTGGGATGTTCCTGGTGCTCCTCTTGGGTGCAGTTTTGGGTTTTGGAGCAGCTGACTTGGGAGCTTCTTTGGGCTTAGATGGAGCAGCCCCTGATCTTATGGCATCTCCCATGAGCTTCTGGGCTTTAGGTGCTGGTGCAGCAACCTCTTCCTCTTCCTCTTCAGAGTCTCTCATCATAGAGGGCTTCCCTAGAACTCTGGCAGTGGTTTGCTTGACCCTCTCTTTCCTCTTCTTGCCATCTCCAGCTTTCTTGGGTTCAAGAGTGAACACCATTTTCTCACCTGTGGCAACTTTCCTTGGCTTAGACATTGGTTGTCTTCCTGCTGGCCTCTTGGTCTTCAGACACAGGCTTGAATTCGGCGGTATGCCATATTCCTTTTTGAGCACCTTCTTCTTTGAGGTGGCTTCTTCCTCCTCAGCCACATAGTCCTCATCCTCCGAATCTAAGGTTCTTTTCTTGCTGGCCCTTGTGGCAGCCTTTGGCAAGTTGCTGGGTGTGCTCCTGCTTCCATCATCTGAGCTGCTAGAGGGACTAGTGCCCTCACTCATGTGAACCTGCTCCTCAGACTTGTTCTGACTGTCACTCTGATCTGACATGATGCAAACACTGACAGCTGACCCTGTGAATAGATTATAGATGAGGTAGAGTGGATGAGCATCACAAAGTGCAGAGGTTTTTGCAAAAGAATGAATCAAAAACTTAGTTTTAGTTTTCCACAGAAAGCATTTCGGATCTACCGATTTGAAATCTTGGTGATACCGAAGCAGCTGTTGGAACCTAAACTAGTGAATTCGGTCAGACCGAGTCACAGTTCGGTGGCACCGAGACTGCTAGGATTTCACAAAGACTTGAACTCAGTCACACCGATTTGCAATTCTCGGTCAGACCGAGAATCACATGTGTAATGGCCTGAGCCAAATCGGTGGAACCGATTTCAACAACTTCGGTCGGTCCGAGATGGTTTCATGAAACCTAACCCTAAATTTTCAATCCACAACTAAACTACACGGAGTGTTTTCATTGGATAGAGTGATCTCAATCGTGGCAAGATACATGGCAAAACAATGTGCTGGGGAATCGGAGTGAGATCAGCACAAGGATCAAGTCCATACCCTAGTGCGGCGATGGACTTGCTACGGCGGCAACGGCGGAGACGACCCCGTTGACGGCGGCGGAGACCAGCGATTGGAGGCGGCTGGCGACGAGGAGGACGATCCGGAGACCCACGGAGGCAGAGCAGGCTGAGCGCAGGCGAAGAGGTTCAGAAAGTTATCCAAATTTTGGCCCGTGGGTATATATAGCCTGACCCTGTCAGTGTGACCGAGTGGAACAACTCAGTGGCACCGAGATGCATAACTGCAAGCAGTTACTGCAACTCGGTGTGACCGAAAAGTTCAAATCGGTTGCACTGAGATTGAAAACCTAGATCGACTTAGTGATCTCGGTATGACCGAAATGGATGAATCGGTCAGACCAAACGCACAAAGAAGTTTTGGAAGTTTAAGTCTATGACGAATCGGGGACTCCGAGTGCTCCTCACACAGAGTGGTTCGAATCTGACTTGATCAAACTTTGTGATGCAGCATGAATAGAATTTGAAACAAGAAGAGCATAGATAGCTAGAAGGTTCTTAGGCATTCTTGTCCATCCACTTGGCAAGAGAAAAAGAAACCAATCAATCAAAACAACAAGTGGATGTCCTCGAATGAGTAAATTATGCAACCAACATGCTCACACAATAAAATGGCAAATGAAGTATGTGGCAAGGCATGCATAACCAATTCTAGCATCTATCAAGCAATTGGCGATGACTAGGTCATCTATATATGAGTATATTGACTTAGAAGTCAAATGAGAACATTTGATCATAGGTCATACTCATCATTTAAGCACAAGTGGGGTTACCACTTTTACATAAAGTGTTGTTGTGTTCACACCATTAGAGTTGCTTTAGCTCAATTCTTAGAGTAAAGCTCCCCCTAGATGTGAGATCCCCCCTAAGAGGGATGAACTAACCTTGGGTTTTGTCGATGATGACTTCATGTAGGTGTTGAAGATGTGGATGCTCAATGTTGATGTAGATCATTTGGAGCAATCCTTTGGAGTGAGTTGTACTTTCAATACCTACACGGGTTAGTCCCACAAGGAACAAACAAGGAATATCCATATACATAGAGTGATGCATACACAAGATGATGTCTATGAAAGCATTTTGTTACCTTGTCCCTTGCCTTACTAACAAGAGGGTTTGTGACTCCTTGAACTAGTGCAAGATGTGGAGGTTGATTGCACTTGTTCTTGCCAAAATGATAAGAGTGAAGTATGTTGGCGGAGTCACCCTCAAGAACTCTCTAGTTCTTCTTCTTGGGATCCACACCATCTTGACGGGAATCCTTGGAGTTGTAGTTGTACTTGATGAAGTGGAACTTGATGTAGTCTTGGGAACCCACTTGACCAAGGCCTTAGGAGCTTCTTCAAATGCATCAATTTCCTCTTGAAGCTTGTCCTTGCCTTTTCCTTTGTGGTCTTGTGGTGGAAGATCATCTTGAGCTTGTGTCCCTTTGAAAGAAGTAGGATCATACTTCTCTTGTTGAGGAACAAACTTCGTCTTGGGGTATTGATCTTCTTCCCACTCAACTCCATTGGCCTTGAACTTTCGTTCAAAACCAATACCTTGGTTCTTCCGGTTCCTTCCTTGCTTGCGTACAATTTCCTCGAATTGCTTACTCCCGGCAAGGCTCTTGTAAACACCTTTCTCTATAATTCCCTTCAATAAGCTATTTTTTTGCTCAAGTGTAACTTGGCTAAGAGAATCATTAGTGGAATCAAGAGAACTACTAGAAGCAACAATATTGGGTTTAGCATGATTATTGTTGCTACTGGAGGAAGAATCCTTCTTGTTCTTGTTACTAGACTTGACTTGAGGCATGTAAGTGGATAAGAATAAACGCTTGGCAATGTAAGAAGAACTTTTCTTGCGAAGATCATCATTGATTGCCTTTAAGAACTCATGCTCTTGCTCAAGAGTGAGCTTCTCAAAACGTAATTTCTCATGAGTCCTTAAAAGTTCTCGATGATCTCCTAAGATAGTTTCATGAGCTAACTTAAGAGTGTTTAGTTCTTTAGTTAGAGACTCAATCTTCTCCTTATCATTGTCATTCATTTCATCTTGATTAGCATGATTAATTGACGTTTCATCATAGTATTCATCACTAGAGTTGTCAACAAGTAAATCATCATTACCTAACAAGTCATCTTCATCACTATTGAAATCAACATACTCGGGGTGTGATACCTTTGGACCTTTGGCCATGAAGCATCTTCCAATTCCTTCATTTGGTGAATCAAATATGTCGTAGGAGTTGGTTGACACAAGTGCTAGACCGCAACACCTTCATCTTGAGTATATTCGGAGTCGGAGTGATAGCTTCTCTCGGAGTGATTGTCGGAGTCGGAGCCAGATACACATTCACCAACATGAGCTTGATGTCGTTGTTTTGTGTAGATCCTTGATGACTTGTCCTTCCTTTTCGAATCCTTGCTTCTCCGAGAGGGTCTTCGTTCATAACGATCATCTCTACTCCTTCTCTCTCTTGATGGTGATTCTTCTCTTCTACTCCTTTTGGGAGAATCTTCTCTTCTTTTGTAGGGGGGCGTACACTCATTGGAGTAGTGTCCGGGTCTTCCACAATTGTAGCAATTACACTCTCGACTAGAAGATCTTTTGTCATTGTAGGACCTTGATTTGGAACTTCTCTCTTTCCTTCTACTCTTGTAGAACTTGTTGAAGTTCTTCACCATTAGGCTCAATTCTTCATTGAAGGTTTGTTTCTCACTTGATGATGTGGGAGCTTCACATGAGGCTTTGTAAGCACCACTTGACTTGTTATGGAGCTCCTCCTTATCCTTGAGTGACATCTCATGAGCAACAATTCTTCCAATGACTTCTGTTGGCTTGAGATCTTTGTAATTGGGCATCATTTGGATCAATGTGCATATGGTATCATATTTTCCATCCAAGGCTCTTAGGATCTTCTTGATGATGAATTTATCGATCATCTCTTCACTTCCTAAGCCGGAAATCTCATTTCTGATAAGAGCAAGCCTAGAGTACATTTCAGCGACACCTTCACCATCCTTCATTTTGAACTTGTCAAGTTGACTTTAAAGCACATCCAACTTGGATTTCTTGACGGAGTCGGTACCTTCGTGCGTATCAATCAAAGTATCCCAAATTTCCTTCGCATTCTCAAGACGGCTGATTTTGTTGAATTCTTCAGGGCACAATCCATTGAAGAGGATATCACAAGCTTGAGCATTGTATAGCAGCATCTTCAACTCTTCCGCGGTAGCTTCACAGTTCGGTTCTTTCCCATCGAAGAATTCACCTTGCAAGCCAATACACACAATAGCCCAAACGGCGGGGTTATGTCCAAGAATATGCATTTTCATCTTATGCTTCCAACTAGCAAAATTAGTACCATCAAAGTAAGGACCTCTACGGTGGTAATTTCCCTCTCTAGACGCCATACTCTCCTAGGTTGTGAAACCAAGGCTATGACTTCCAAAAGCTATGGAAATCAAAGCAAATGGAGACCAAAGCTCTGATACCACTTGTAGGATGAAAAGTATGTCTAGAGGGGGGTGATTAGACTACTTGACCAAATAAAAATCTAGCCTTTTCCCAATTTTAGTTCTTGGCAGATTTTAGCAACTTAGAACAAGTCAAGCAATCTTAACACAATTCAAGCAAGCATGCAAAGAGTATATGAGCAGCGGAAAGTAAAGCATGCAACTTGCAAGAATGTAAAGGGAAGGGTTTGGAGGATTCAAACGCAATTGCGAACCACGGATGTTTTTGTCGTGGTTACGATAGGTGGTGCTATCGTACATCCACGTTGATGGAGACTTCAACCCACGAAGGGTAGTAGCAGTTGCCGAGTCCACGGAGGGCTCCACCCACGAAGGGTACACGAAGAAGCAACCTTGTCTATCTCACCATGGTCGTCGCCCACGAAGGATTTGCCTCACAAGCGGTAGATCTTTTGCCCTTACAAACTCCTTGGTTCAACTCCACAATCTTGTCGGAGGCTCCCAAGTGACACGTAGCCAATCTAGGAGACACCACTCGCCAAGAAGTAACAAATGGTGTGTTGATGATGAACTCCTTGCTCTTGTGCTTCAAATGATAGTCTCCCCAACACTCAACTCTCTCTCACAGGATTTGGATTTTGGTGGAAAGAAGATTTGAGTGGAAAGCAACTTGGGAAGGCTAGAGATCAAGATTCATATGGTAGGAATGGAATATCTTGGTCTCAACACAAGTGTAGGTGGTTCTCTCTCAGAAAATGTAGGTTGGAAGTGTAGGTTCGTTCTGATGGCTCTCTTCTTGAATGAAGAGGAGGTGGAGGGGTATTTATAGCCTACACACAAAATCTAACCGTTACACACAACTTGCCAAACTCGGTGGGACCGAATTGGTAAACTCGGTCGGACCGATTCAACATATCTAGTGACTGTTAGGATTTTCGGTGGGACCGACATGCAACTCGGTAGGACCGATATGGTTAGGGTTAGGGCATATCGTAATATCAGTGAGACCGATTACACAAACTCGGTGAGACCGATTTTGGTAATAAGCTAACCAGAGAGTTGGTCAGGTAAACTCGTTGGGACCGATTCGCTCATTTCGGTGAGACTGAAATGTTACAAAAGGGAAACAGAGAGTTTACGTTGCAATCTCGGTGGGACCGATCGCTCATCTCGGTAGGACCGAAACGTTACGAAGGGAAACAAAGAGATTACAATCCCATCTCGGTGAGACCGAGATCCCTATCGGTGAGACCGAGATCCCTATCGGTGAGACCGATTTGCCTAGGGTCTGTGGCAGTGGCTATGACATCTGAACTCGGTGGCGCCGGATGGAAAGAATCCGTGGGGCCGAGTTTGACTTTTGGTTTGGGTCATATGTGGATGTGAGAATGTAGTTGAGGGCTTCGGAGCATATCACTAAGCACTTTGAGCAAGAGCCTCATTAAGCAACACCTCATCCCTCCTTGATAGTATTGGCTTTTCCTATAGACTCAATGTGATCTTGGATCACTAAAATAGAAAATGTAGAGTCTTGAACTTTTGAGCTTGAGCCAATCCTTTTGTCCTTAGTATTTTGAGGGGTCCACTTTTCTCATCCATGCCATGGCAATCATTGAGCTTTCCTGAAATATTAGTCTTGAAATAACATTATCTCAATGAACTATATGTTGTTAGGAATTACCAAAACCACCTAGGGATATTTGCACTTTCAGCACTCCGGCGCCACCGAAAGCGAGGGGGAGAGAGCTCCCCTCCTTCTCCTTCTTCCTTGGCCTTCTCCCTAGGTGGGAGAAGGGTTTCCCCTCTGGTCCTTGGCTTCCATGGCATGGGAGGGGCGAGAGCCCCTCCGAAATTGGATTTGTCTCTCTGTCTCCCTCTGTTTCTGTGCTCCCAGATTCTGCCCTTTCACCGTTTCTTAAATTCCCGGAGATCCGCAACTCCGATTGGGCTGAAATTTGGACACGATTTTTATCCGGATATTGGCTTTCTTGCGGCGAAAGAAAGGCACCAACCGCCTTACGGAGTGGCCACGAGGGCCCAGGGCGCGCCTGACCCCTGGAGCGCCCCCCTCACCCTCGTGGGCCCCTACGGCATCGTCTCGCGTTGATTCCACTTCCCAAAATTCACACATATTCCAAGAAAAATCTCCGTCAGTATTCATCCCGTTTGGACTCCGTTTGATATGGATCTTCCGCCAAACAAAAAACATGCAACAAACATGAACTAGCACTGGGCACTGGATCAATATGTTAGTCTCAAAAATAGTATAAAAAATTGCGAAAAGTATGTAAAAGTTGTAGAATATTGGCATGGAACAATCAAAAATTATTGATACGACGGAAACGTATCACACCTCAAAGCTATTCTTTCCATTTGATCTATTCAAGAGTTCGTACTAAAATAACATAAAGCTATTATTTCCGTTTGATCTATCCTAGAATTCATACTAAAATAACACCAAAGCAAATTCATATTCATAATACTCAATCCAACACAAACAACTTCAAAGAGTGCCCAAAGATTTCTACCGGAGAAATAAAGACAAGAATGTGCATCAACCCCTATGCATAGATTACCCCAATGTCACCTCGGGAATCCGCGAATTGAGTACCAAAACATATATCAAGTGAATCAATACGATACCCCATTGTCACCATGAGTATTCAATTGCAAGACATATATCAAGTGTTCTCAAATCCATAAAAGTATTCAATCCGATAACAATGAAATCTCAAAGGGAAAACTCAATTCATCACAAAAAGATAGAGAGGGGAAAACATCATACGATCCAACTATATTAACAAATCCTGCGATACATCAAGATCATGAAATCTCAAGAACACGAGAGAGAGAGAGAGAGAGAGAGAGAGATTAAACACATAACTATTGGTACAAACCCTCAGCCCCAAGGGTGGACTACTCCCTCCTCATCGTGGTGGCCGCCGGGATGATGAAGATGGCCACTAGTGATGATTCCCCCCTCCGGCAGGGTGCCGGAACAGGGTCTAGATTGGTTTTCAGTGGCTACAGAGGCTTGCAGCGGCGGAAATTTTGATCTAGATTAACCCCGAAGGGTTTTGGAATATTTGTGAATTTATAGGGCAAAGAGGGGGTGCGGGAGGCCATCGAGGTGGGCACAACCCACCTAGGCGCGCCTGGGCCCCCAGGCGTGCCCTGGTGGGTTGTGCCCCCCTCGGGGCACCTCCCAGGTGCTGCTTTTGCCCATCCTGAGTGTTCTGGTCCATAAAAAATCTCCAAAAAGTTTCGCGGTGTTTGGACTCCGTTTGATATTGATTTCCTGTGATGTAAAAAACAAGCAAAAAACAGCAACTGGCACTAGGCACTGGGTCAATAGATTAGTCCCAAAAATTGATATAAAGTTGCTATAAAATGATTGTAAAACATCCAAGGATGATAATATAACAGCATGAATACTTCATCAATTATAGATACGTTGGAGACGTATCAGCATCCCCAAGCTTAATTCCTACTCGTCCTCGAGTAGGTGAATGATAAAAGAAATAATTTATGAAGTGAGAATGCTAGCAAAGTGCATAAGTTTGATCAATGACAATTTCAGTCACTTTTCCTAGCATCATAACAACAATTTTTCTCATAAAATTTCTCATGTTAAAGTAGCAACCAATTCAAATGTTAAGGTTCAAACAATGAATTCTCTTGAAACTCAACAACCTGTGTTCTTAGTCACCTAGCAATTGCAATTAAACTTATTCAACGGAGTTTAAGTAAGAGCTCCACATACTCAACCATCTTATAGTCTTCTATGATTGCTAACACTCACCGCATACACATGAGCAAAACGTTTCAACCAGACACATAGAAAGATAGGGGCTTATTGTTTTTCCTCCCAACGTATACACCTCAAGGGTGATGTCAACAATAATAACTCATGCTACCCATATTCAACTGGACATATGTGCCTAGATCTTTCCTCACCACATGATGCTTGCCAAAATAGAAAAATAAAAATGAATAGAGAGAAAAACTTTGACTCTTTGCATAAAAGTAAATACTGAAAAGTAAAAGATAGGCCCTTCGTAGAGGGAAGCAGAGGTTGCCATGCGCTTATTTGTTTGTATGCTCAACCCCTTAGTGCAAAAGAACGTCACGTTATATTGCCCCTTATGATAGCAACCTTTATTATGCAGTCTGTCGCTTTTATTGTTTGCCATCACAAGTTCGTACAACGCTCAATTTTCTCTTACACTAAATGATCTAAAAATTTTAGAAGAAATTTTTATTGCCTTATTGCACTAATGACAACTTACTTGAAGGATCTTGCTCAATCTTTAGGTAGGTATGGTGGACTCTTGAAAATAAGCTTTGGGTTTAAGGGTTTTTGGATGCACAAGTAGTATCTCTACTTGGTGCGGAATTTTTGGCTAGCAAAGATGGGGGGCAAGCACCACATGTTGAAGGATCTATAACAATATAACTTCTATGTGAATATGAACAAACATAAACCATTATGTTGTCTTCCTTGTCCAACGTCAACAATTTTGGCATATAATATTTTGATGGGGGCTCACAATCACAAAATATTTCCAAGATAGTGTATTTGCATGTGAAAGTTCTCTTCCTTATACTAATTATTCGTGAATTGCTTGTATGACCAATATTGTGATTTTCAAGCCTCAAAAGATTTCACTTTCTAAACCCAATGTGAAGCTACCACCAGGCATGATATGATTTCAACTTCATGACATTCAATTTATTCAACAATTTACTCATAGGATATAAGTGAAGCACAAGAGTAAATGACAAACTACTCCAAAAAGATATAAGTGAAGATCATGAGCATAATATTTCTTTCTCTCAAATTAATTTAAGTGAAGCAAGAGAATATTTCTTCAAAATTACTAAAGCACGCCGTGCTCAAAAAGATATAAGTGAAGCACTAGAGCAATTCCACATAAAAGAGCTCCGTTGACAGGATGTGAATGCCGCATACCTAGCCTCCCTGGCAACTATTTGAGGACTCAGTTTTAATTTAAAACTTTCAGATCTAAGTATTTTATTAAAACATAAATCAAAACACAATAAAATGACATTCCAAGGATAGCACACATCATGTGAAGAAGCAAAAACTTAGGCTCAACAAATACTAACTGATAATTGTTGATGAAGAAAGGTGGGATGCCTACCGGGGCATCCCCAATCTTAGATGCTTGAGACTTCTTGAAATATTATCTTGGGGTGCCTTGGGCATCCCCAAGCTTGAGATTTTGTGTCTCCTTAATTCCTCTCATATCACTGTTTCCCTAAATCTTAAAAGCTTCATCCACACAAAACTCAACAAGAACTCGTGAGATAAGTTAGTATAAACCAATGCAAAAACCTTATCATTCTGTACTGTAGCAAATCACTAAAATTATTATTCAACATTGCATGCTAAATTCCTCTGCATATTTAATACTCCTATCCTCAAATAGAAACATTAAACAAGCAAACATATGCAAACATAACTGCAATCTGCCAAAACAATACAGTCTATAAAGAATGCAAGAGTATCAATACTTCTTTAACTCCAAAAATTATGAAAATTTTACCACACTGTAGAAAATTTATCAGAGCTTATTATGCAAAAAGTTTCAACATTTTACCACATTCTGACTTTTCTAGGGAATTTTTGCAACAGCGGCAAACTTTCTGTTTTGAAACAGCAACAAGTATACTTGGAAAATAAGCATGGTGAGGGCTATCCTTGACATTTTTATTGAAATGAAAGATGA
The DNA here is from genome assembly GCA_021605145.1 of Aegilops bicornis. Taxonomy (NCBI): domain Eukaryota; kingdom Viridiplantae; phylum Streptophyta; class Magnoliopsida; order Poales; family Poaceae; genus Aegilops; species Aegilops bicornis. The sequence goes on along the minus strand of CM038671.1, from coordinate 438,981,735 downwards.
AAAACTTTATTATAAGTAACATCAAGCAAATCCTAACAAAATAAAATGATGCTCCAAGCAAAACTCATATCATGTGACGAATGAAAACATAGCTCCAAGTGAGGTTACCGATAATGTTGGAGACGAAAGAGGGGATGCCTTCCGGGGCATCCCCAAGCTTAGTTGCTTGGATCTTCCTTGAATATTACCTTGGGGTGACTTGGTCATCCCCAAGCTTAGGGTATTTTCACTCCTTATTCTCCTCATATCGACATCTCACCCAAAACTTGAAAACTTCAATCACACAAAACGTAACGGAACTTGGTGAGATAGGTTAGTATGATAAAGAGCAAACCATTTCATTTTTGGTACTGTCAAAGACAAGATTCATAATTGTTATAACACAATTCCTACTGTAGCATATCATTTCCACCATTTATATTGAGCAATATAAGCCATAGAAACTAGAAAGCAAGCAAACTATGCATTGAAAACAGAATCTGCCAAAAACAGAATAGTCTGTAATAATCTGGATAACTACCATACTTCTGCTACTCCAAAAATTATGAAAAAATTAGTACCATGTGATAAATTTGTATATTAAACTTCTGTAGAAAGGATCAACTCAAAATCACTCTTCTGTTAAAAATGAGACTTATTTTCGTGAGCGCAAAAGTTTCTGTTTTTCAGCAAGGTCAAATCAACTATCACCTAACATGATCCCAAAGTCTTTACTTGGCACTTTATTGAAACAAAAGCAATAAAACATGATTACTACAGTATCTTAATCACGTTAACACATAAAAACAGTAGGTAAAAGTGTTGGGTTGTCTCCCAACAAGCGTTTTTCATTAATGCCTTTTTAGCTAGGCATGATGATTTCAATGACGCTCGCATAAAAGATAAGAATTGAAACATGAAGAGAGCATCATGAATCATATGACTAGCACATTTAGGTCTAAACAACTTCCTATGCATAGGGATTTTGTGAGCAAACAACTTATGGGAACAAGAATCAACTAGCATAGGAAGGCAAAACAAGTGCAACTTCAAAACAATCAACACATAGAGAAGAAACTTGATATTATTGAGATATGTAAGAGCATAAGTTCCTTCCTCATAATAATTTTCAGAAACATTATGAATGGATTCAACAATATAACTATCACATACAGCACTCTTTTCATGATGCACAAGCATGGAAGATTTATCACTCTTTATGGCATAGATGTCATCATAATAATCATCATAGATAGCAACTTCATTGTCATAGTCAATTGAAACCTCTTCCAAAATAGTGGATGTATCACTAAATAAAGTCATGACCTCTCCAAATCCACTTTCATCAATATTGTAATAAGATTAAACACCCTCCAAGATGGTGGGATCACTACTACCTAGAGTTGACACTCTTCCAAACCCACTTTTATCAATGTAATCATCATAAATAGGAGGCATGCTATCATCATAATAAATTTTCTTATCGAAAGTAGAAGGAATCAAAGGATCATATTCATTAAGCAAAGCATCCCCAAGCTTAGGACAAGCATTATTTCCAGCAAATAAATCTTTAAACATATCATACTCATTAAACATAGCATCCCCAAGCTTGTGGTTTTGCATATCATCACAATCATTCTTATCAATAGCATGAATGGCACCAATAGTATAGCAAACATTATTATCATATTCTTCCAAGCAAGTGCTAAAAATATTTTCAAGATCATAATGGATATCGTTGTCTTCCTAATCATAATCATTACAACAAGTAGTAGGTATCACAATATCATACTCAATATCATCATCCTCCATCGACATATTTGATTCACTTTCATGAGGCACAATGGTGATAGGAGCAACATTATTTGGGAGAGATACCTTTTTACCTCTATTCTTTCTTCTTTTCTTCTTCTTCACCACATCATGTGTGGATTTAATTAATATTTTCAAGCTTCTTGTTGAAGAGATTGATTGGATAGGAAGATCCTCCTTGTTACCTGATCCATCATAACAAACACTAGGAGGGTATTGGGAAACATTTTCCCTTTCATTAGTACTCTCTTCATATTCCATTTGTTTTCTTGTATATAGGTAGTTGGCAATATAAGGATTCTCAATGCAATTTATCGCACAAAACAAATAAATTTCCTCTAGAGCAAAATCAAGAAATCTCTCAGGATTTGGAAAACCCTTAGTTATACGTTTAATTTCTTCATACCCCAAAAGAAGACTAAGCTCTTTATGATGCTCAAGGGTAATCAAGTTACCACAATTTTTGGACACGATTTGATCATGAAATAATTTGCATTGGAGATTTAAAGCAAGGTTCACAAGGATGGCAAAAAAATTACATCTTTCAGCACAATCATCTAGCCTCTCTTGCAACCTTTTTGTTTCGAAATATTTATGCTTCTTACCAAATATATCTTCCCTTTTTGGTGTGCAATTGTACTCCCAATTCACTCCGCAAAAATTGGCATGCTTATAAGAAACATTTTTGTCATGACTTGTGCAATCATCATTAGCATTTTGGACATTCAAAGAATTCATACTAACAACATTGCAATCATGATCATCATTCAAATTTTTTGTGCCAAATATTTTATTGACTTCTTCTTCTAACAATTGAGCACAATTTTCCGATCCATCATTTTCAACAAAGATATTATAAAGACGATCAATAATATGGTGCAACCTCAATTCCATTTTTTTGTAGTTTTCTTTTTATAATCCAAACTAGTGATAAAACAAGAAACTAAAAGATTCGATTGCAAGATCTAAAGATATACCTTCATGCACTCACCTCCCCGGCAACGGCGCAAGAAAAGAACTTGATTTCTACTATGCAACTTTTCTTGTAGACACGTGTTGGGCCTCCAAGCGCAGAGTTTTGTAGGACAGTAGCAATTTTCGCTCAAGTGGATGACCTAAGGTTTATCAATCCGTGAGAGGTGTAGGATGAAGATGGCCTCTCTCAAACGACCCTGCAGCCAAATACAAGAAATCTCTTGTGTCCCCAACACACCCAATATAATGGAAAATTGTATAGGTGCACTAGTTCGGCGAAGAGATGGTGATAAAAGTGTAATATGGATGGTAGAAATATATTGGGAAAACTTTGTTTTTTTGCCACTCTAGCTTTTGCCAATTTTGCTTATGCCACTCTAGAATTTTACATCTCATTTTTGCCACTCTTGGCTTTTGACAATACATCACAAATGCCATTCCATGGCAAAAACGATAATTTTTCATTTCACTTTTGCCACTCTTAGTTTTTGGCAATGTATCATAATTTCCACTCTGAAAATTTTGCTTTTTCCACGGAATGGCAAAAGTGATATATTGTAAAAAGCTAAGAGTGGCAAAAGTGAAACGTCAAATTCTAGAGTGGCATAAGCAAAGTTGGCAAAAATTAGAGTGGCAAAAATAAAGTTTTCCCAAATATATTTTTATAATCTGAATAAATAAAAATAGCAAGGTAGCAAATAGTAAACAGGCACAAAAACAATATTGCAATGCTTGAAAATGAGGCCTAGGGTCCGTACTTTCGCTAGTGCAATCTCTCAACAATGCTAATATAATTGGATCATATAACCACCCCTCAAAGTGCGATGAGGAATCACTCCAAAGTTCCTATCTAGCGGAGAACATGAGAATAAATTGTTTGTAGGGTACGAAACCTCCTCAAAGCTATTCTTTCTGTTCAATCTATTCAAGAGTTAATACTAAAATAACATAAAGCTATTATTTTCGTTCGATCTATCCTAGAGTTCGTACTAAAATAACACCAAAGTAAATTCATATTCATAATACTCAATCCAACACAAAGAACTTCAATGAGCACCCCAAGATTTCTACCGGAGAAACAAAGGCAAGAACATGCATCAACCCCTATGCATAGATTACCCCAATGTCACCACGGGAATTCGTGAGTTGAGTACCAAAACATATATCAAGTGAATCAATACGATACCCATTGTCACCACGAGTATTCAATTGCAAGACATATATCAAGTGTTCTCAAATCCATAAAAGTATTCAATCCGATAACAACGTAATCTCAAAGGGAAAACTCAATCCATCACAACAAGATAGAGAGGGGAAAACACCATATGATCTGACTATATTAACAAAGCCCGTGATACATCAAGATCGTGACATCTCAAGAACACGAGAGAGAGAGATTAAACACATAAATACTGGTACAAACCCTCAGCCTCGAGGGTGGACTACTCCCTCCTCATCGTGGTGGCCGCCGGGATGATGAAGATGGCCACCGGTGATGATTCCCCCCTCCGGTAGGGTGCAGGAACGAGGTCTAGATTGGTTTTCGGTGGCTGCAGAGGCTTGCGGCAGCGGAACTTCTGATCTAGGTTAACCCCGAAGGGTTTTGGAATATTTGTGAATTTATAGGGCAAAGAGGGGGTGCAGGAGGCCATCGAGGTGGGCACAACCCACCTGGGCGCGCCCTGGTGGGTTGTGCCCCCCTCGGGGCACCCCCAGATGCTGCTCTGGCCCATCCTGAGTCTTCTGGTCCATAAAAATCTCCAAAAAGTTTCGCGGTGTTTGGACTCCGTTTGATATTGATTTCCTGCGATGTAAAAAACATGCAAAAAGCAGCAACTGGTACTAGGCACTGGGTCAATAGATTAGTCCCAAAAATTGATATAAAGTTGCTATAAAATGATTGTAAAACATCCAAGAATGATAATATAACAACATGAATACTTCATAAATTATAAATGGGACATTTACATCTATGCCCTTAATTCGAACCCACTACTCAGTTTTGCCCCTAATTTTTAGGTATGCTCAGTTTTGCCCCTCCGCCGTTAGTGTCACTTATAGAAATGCCCTTTTGCATTGCAAATGGTCAAAGGACTTTGACCACCCAGAAAAAATAGCAAAAAATCAAAAAATCTGAAATTTTGTGGGATCGAAGATAGTCAGGTGCACAAGATGTGTGCACATTTTGTTGTGTTTGGACATCGAGGAGCTCATGGAGAAAAAATAAAGTTTAGCTCCTACGAGCTCCACGGGCCCTATGATGTCCAAACACAACAAAATGTGCACACATCTTGTGCACCTAAGTATCTTCGGCCCCCAAAATTTCATATTTTTTGATTTTTTTTTCTATTTTTTCAATTTACTGCTCACATGCATAAAATTTATGATTTCCTTTGCCACGAAGCTCCTGTGGTGTCCGAACGGCACACAAATTTGCATGCGCCTTGCGAACATGACTATCTTCGATCCCACAAAATTTCAGATTTTTTTGATTTTTTTTGCTATTTTTTTCTGGGTGGTCAAAGTCCTTCACTGCACGGTAACGCCAAGAAAAGGGCATTTCTATAATCGATACTAACCATGACGGGCAAAACTGAGCATACCTAAAAATTAGGGGCAAAACTGAGTAGTGGGTTCGAAAGTTAAGCGTAACTCGAATTGGCCCATTATAAATACATTGAGACGTGTCGGGGTGTTCGAGGGGCACAACCCACCGTATGCGTGCTGGGGCCCAGCGCGCCTACGGTGGGTTGTGCCCACCTCGGTGGACTCCCGCACCGCCTCTTTGCTCTATAAATACCCCAATATTCCAGAAACCCTAGGGAAGTCGACGAAACACAATTCCAGCCACCGCAAGTTCCAGAAACCACAAACCCAATCTAGACACCATCACGGAGGGGTTCATCATCCTCATTGGTGCCTCTCCGGTGATGCGTGAGTAGTTCATTGTAGACCTATGGGTCCGTAGTTAGTAGCCAGATGGCTTCCTCTCTCTCTCTCTCTCTCTCTCTCTCTCTCTCTCTCTCTCTCTCTCTCTTTTGATTCTCAATACAATGGTCTCTTGGAGATCTATTTGATGTAACTATTTTTACGGTGTGTTTGTTGGGATCCGATGAACTTTGAGTTTATGATCAGATCTATATTTTTATCCATGAAAGTTATTTGAGTCTTTTGATCTCTTATATGCATGATTACTTATAACCTCGTATTTCTTCTTTGAATCTTTGGTTTAGTTAGGCCGACTAGATCAATTTTTCTTGCCATGGGAAGAGGTGCTTTGTGATGGGTTCGATCTTACGGTGCTCGATCCCAGTGAGAGAAGGGAAAACGACACGTATGTATCGTTGCTATTAAGGATAACAAGATGGGGTCTATTCCTATATGAGTAGATCTTGTCTACATCATGTCATCGTTCTTATTGCATTACTCCGTTTCTCCATGAACTTAATACACTAGATGCATGCTGGATAACGGTCGATGTGTGGAATAATAGTAGTAGATGTAGGCAAGAGTCGGTCTACTAATCTTGGACGTGATGCCTACATAATGATCATTGCCTAGATATCGTCATGATTATTTGAAGTTCTATCAATTGCCAACAGTAATTTGTTTACCCACCGTATGCTATTTTTCTCGAGAGAAGCCACTAGTCAAATCTACAGCCCCCGGGTCTCTTCTTTATCATATGAGCCTTCGAGATCTATTTTTATTTGCTTTGATTTTCAGTTCTATTAATCCAAATACCCAAAAATATCTTGTTGCAATTTTTTTAGTCTTACGTTACCGCAACATCTATTTATCCAATCTACTATAAATTTATCTATCTTTTTACCCAGGAGGGATTGACAACCCTGAAGGAAATATGCCCTAGAGGCAATAATAAAGTTGTTATTTATATTTCCTTATATCATGATAAATGTTTATTATTCATGCTAGAATTTTATTAACCGGAAACTTAGTACATGTGTGAATACATAGACAAACAGAGTGTCACTAGTATGCCTCTACTAGACTAGCTCGTTGAATCAAAGATGGTTAAGTTTCCTAGCCATAGACATGAGTTGTCATTTGATTAACGGGATCACATCATTAGATAATGATATGATTGACTTGACCCATTCCGTTAGCTTAGCACCTGATCGATTAGTATATTGCTATTGATTTCTTCATGACTTATACATGTTCCTATGACTATGAGATTATGCAACTCCCAAATACCGGAAGAACACTTTGTGTGATACCAAACATCACAACGTAACTGGGTGATTATAAAGGTGCTCTACAGGTGTCTCCCATGGTACTTGTTGAGTTGGCATATATCGAGATTAGGATTTGTCACTCCGATTGTCAAAGAGTTATCTCTAGGCCCTCTTGGTAATGCACATCACTATAAGCCTTGCAAGCAAAGTAACTAATGAGTTAGTTGCAGGATGATGCATTACGGAACTAGTAAAGGGACTTACCAGTAACGAGATTGAACTATGTATTGAGATACCGACGATCGAATCTCGGGCAAGTAACATACCGATGACAAAGGGAACAACGTATGTTGTTATGCGGTTTGACCGATAAAGATCTTCGTAGAATATGTGGGAGCCAATATGAGCATCCAGGTTCCGCTATTGGTTATTGACAGGAGACGTGTCTCGGTCATGTCTACATAGTTCTCGAAGCCGTAGGGTCCGCACGCTTAAAGTTCGGTGACGATCGGTAATATGAGTTTATGTGTTTTGATGTAACGAAGGTAGTTCAGAGTCCCGGATGTGATCACGGACATGACGAGGAGTCTCGAAATGGTCGAGACATAAAGATTGATATATTGGACGGCTATATTGGACAGGAAGTGTTCCGGGTGATTTCGGAGAAAACCGGAGAGCGAGAGGGTTACGGTACTTCCGGAGAACTAATGGGCCACATGGGCCTTAGTGGAGAGAGAGAGGGCAGGGCAGGCCGCGCCTCCCTCCTCCGGGTCTGAATTGGACTAGGGAATGGGGGGGCGCCCCCTTTTCCTTCTCCCTCTCCTCCTTCCTTTCCCCCTCCTAGTAGGAGTAGGAAAGGGGAGTCCTACTCCTACTAGGAGGAGGACTCTTCCTCTCCTAACGCACCCCAAGGGCCAGCCGGCCTCCCCCTTTCTCCTTTATATACGGGGGCAGGGGGCACCCTAGGACACCCAAGTTGATTGTTCCAAGCTGTGTGCAGTGCCCCCCTCCACCATATTCCATCTCGGTCATATCATTGCAGTGCTTAGGCGAAGCCCTGCGCTGGTAGCTTCATCATCACCGTCATCACGCCGTCGTGCTGACGAAGCTCTTCCCTGACACTCTGCTGGATCGTGAGTTCGTGGGACGTCACCGAGCCGAACGTGTGCAAATTGCGGAGGTGACGTACCTTTGGTGCTAGGATCGGTCGATCGTGAAGACGTACAACTACATCAACCGCGTTGTCATAACGTTCCCGCTTACGGTCTACAGGGGTACGTAGACAACACTCTCTCCTCTCATTGCTATGCATCACCATGATCTTGCGTGTGTGTAGGAATTTTTTTGAAATCACTACGTTCCCCAACAGTGGCATCCGAGCCAAGTTCATGCGTAGATGTTATATGCACGAGTAGAACACAAGTGAGTTGTGGGTGATACTAGTCATACTGCTTACCAGCATGTCATACTTTGATTCGGTGGTATTGTTGGATGAAGCGGCCCGGACTGACATTACGAGTACGCTTACGCGAGACTGGTTCTACCGACGTGCTTCACACACAGGTGGCTGGCGGGTGTCAGTTTCTCCAACTTTAGTTGAATCAAGTGTGGCTACGCCCGGTCCTTGTGAAGGTTAAAACAACACATACTTGACGAAATATCGTTGTGGTTTTGATGTGTAGGTAAGAACGGTTCTTGCAGTCCGTAGCAGCCACGTAAAACTTGCAACAACAAAGTAGAGGACGTCTAACTTGTTTTTGCAGGGCATGTTGTGATGTGATATGGTCAAGACATGATGCTAAATTTTATTGTATGAGATGATCATGTTTTGTAACAATGTTATCGGCAACTGGTAGGAGCCATATGGTTGTCGCTTTATTGTATGAAATGCAATCGCCATGTAATTGCTTTACTTTATCACTAAGCGGTAGCGATAGTCATAGAAGCAATAGTTGGCGAGACGACAACGATGCTACGATGGAGATCAAGGTGTCGCGCCGGTGAAGATGGTGATCATGACGGTGCTTTCGAGACGGAGATCAAAGGCACAATATGATGATGGCCATATCATATCACTTATACTGATTGCATGTGATGTTTATCCTTTATGCATCTTATTTTGCTTAGTTCGACGGTAGCATTATCAGATGATCTCTCACTAAATTTCAAGGTACAAGTGTTCTCCCTGCGAAAGTTCGTCGTGCCGAGACACCATGTGATGATCAGGTGTGATAAGCTCTATGTTCACATACAACGGGTGCAAGCCAGTTTTGCACATGCAGAATACTCGGGTTAAACTTGACGAGCCTAGCATATGTAAAATGGCCTCGGGACACTGAGACCGAAAGGTCGAGCGTGAATCGTATAGTAGATATGATCAACATAGTGATGTTCACCATTGAAAACTACTCCATCTCACGTGATGATCGGACATGGTTTAGTTGATATGGATCACGTGATCACTTAGATGATTAGAGGGATGTCTATCTAAGTGGGAGTTCTTAAGTAATATGATTAATTGAACTTTAATTTATCATGAACTTAGTACCTGATAGTATTTTGCATGTCTATGTTGTTATAGATAGATGGCGCGTGCTGTTGTTCCGTTGAATTTTAATGCGTTCCTAGAGGAAAAGGTAAGTTGAAAGATGATGGTAGCAACTACACAGACTGGGTCCATAACTTGAGGATTATCCTCATTTCTGCACAGAAGAATTACGTCCTGGAACCACCACTAGGTGCCAAACCCGCTGCAGGAGCAACAACAGATGTTATGAACGTCTGGCAGAGCAAAGCTGATGACTACTCGATAGTTTAGTGTGCCATGCTTTACGGCTTAGAACCGGGACTTCAACGACGTTTTGAACGTCATGGTGCATATGAGATGTTCCAGGAGTTGAAGTTAATATTTCAAGCAAATGCCCGGATTGAGAGATATGAAGTCTCCAATAAGTTCTATAGCTGCAAGATGGGGGAGAATAGTTACAAGCTGAGCATATACTCAAAATGTCTGGGTATAACAATCACTTGATTCAACTGGGAGTTAATCTTCCGGATGATAGTGTCATTGACAGAATTCTTCAATCACCGCCACCAAGCTACAAGAGCTTCGTGATGGACTATAACATGAAAGGGATGGATAAGACAATTCCCGAGCTCTTCGCAATGCTAAAGCCTGCGGAGGTAGAAATCAAGAAGGAGCATCAAGTGTTGATGGTCAACAAGACCACCAGTTTCAAGAAAAAGGGTAGAGGGAAGAAGGGGAACTTCAAGAAGAACGGCAAGCAAGTTGCTGCTCAAGTGAAGAAGCCCAAGTCTAGACCTAAACCTGAGACTGAGTGCTTCTACTGCAAAGGGACTGGTCACTAGAAGCGGAACTACCCCAAGTATTTGGCGGATAAGAAGGATGGCAAGGTGAACAAAGGTATATGTGATATACGTGTTATTGCTGTGTATGATGTCTACTACACAACCTTCTTCTTGTAGACGTTGTTGGGCCTGCAAGTGCACAGGTTTGTAGGACAGTAGCAAATTTCCCTCAAGTGGATGACCTAAGGTTTATCAATCCGTAGGAGGCGTAGGATGAAGATGTGCTCTCTCAAGCAACCCTATAACCAAATAACAAAGAGTCTCTTGTGTCCCCAACACACCCAATACAATGGTAAATTGTATAGGTGCACTAGTTCGGCAAAGAGATGGTGATACAAGTGCAATATGGATAGTAGATATAGGTTTATGTAATCTGAAATAATAAAAACAGCAAGGTAACTAATGATAAGTGAGCGTAAACGGTATTACAATGATAGGAAACAAGGCCTAGGGTTCATACTTTCACTAGTGCAAGTTATCTCAACAATAATAACATAGATAGATCATATAACAATCCCTCAACATGCAACAAAGAGTCACTCCAAAGCCACTAATAGCGGAGAACAAACGTAGAGATTATGGTAGGGTACGAAACCACCTCAAAGCTATTCTTTCGGATCAATCTATAAAAGAGTTCGTACTAGAATAACACCTTAAGACACAAATCAACCAAAACCCTAATGTCACCTAGATATTCCATTGTCACCTCAAGTATCCATGGCATGATTATATGATATGCATCACACAATCTCAGATTCATCCAACCAACACAAAGTACTTCAAAGAGTGCCCCAAAGTTTCTACCGGAGAGTCAAGAGCGTGTGCCAACCCCTATGCATAGGTTCATGGGCGGAACCCGCAAATTGGTCACCAAAACATACATCAAGAGGCACGTGAAATCCCATTGTCACCACAGATAAGCACGGCAAGACATACATCAAGTGTTCTCATAAAAGACTCAATCCGATAAGATAACTTCAAAGGGAAACTCAATTCATCACAAGAGAGTAGAGGGGAGAAACATCATAAGATCAAACTACAATAGCAAAGCTCAGGGATACATCAAGATCGTGCCATAGAGGGAACACGAGAGAGAACACGAGAGGAGAGAGAGAGATCAAACACATAGCTATCGGGTACATACCCTCAGCCCCGAGGGTGAACTACTCTCCTCGTCATGGAGAGCGCCGGATGATGAAGATGGACACGGTGATGGGTTCCCTCCCATAGGTGCTTGGATCGGGCTCCCCGAGAGGTTTTGGTGGCTACAGAGGCTTATGGCGGTGGAACTCCCGATCTATCTTGATATTCGATGGTTTTAGGGTACGAGGGAATATATAGGCGAAAGAAGTCGGTCGGGGGGTGCTCGAGGGGCCCACGAGACAGGGGGCGCGCCCAGTAGGGGGGGGGGCGCCCTCCTATCTCGTGGCCGCCTCGAGGATCTTCTGACGTGAACTCCAAGTCTCCAGGATCATATTCTTCCAAAAAATCACGATGCCGAAGGTTTCATTCCGTTTGGACTCCGTTTGATATTTCTTTTCCTCGAAATACTGAAACAGGCAATAAAATAACAATATGGGTTGGGCCTCCGGTTAATAGGTTAGTCCCAAAAGTAATATAAAAGTGTATAATAAAGCCCATAATCATTCAAAACACATAGTAATATAGCATGAATGCTTCATAAATTATAGATACGTTGGAGACGTATCAAGATCTAAGCTTAATTCCTACTCGCCCTCGAGTAGGTAAATGATAAAGAAAGAATTTATGAAGTGTGAATGCTAGAAGGTGCACAAGTTTGATCAATGATAATTTCAATCACCTTTTCTAGCATGATAATATGTCATAACAGTAGTTCATCTCATAAATCTTCTCACGGTAAAGTAACAAGCAATTCACATGTCAAAGCATAGACCATAAACTTTCTTGAAAACTAGAAAACTTCATTCTCAGTCATTCAAACAATTGCAATTCATCTTATTTTCAGGAATATCAAACTCCACATACTCAACTATCATATATTCTTCTACAATTGCTAACACTCACGCAATACTAATGGTTATGGAGTTTTAATCAGACACGGAGAAAGATTGGGGCTTATAATGTTGCCTCCAAACGTATTCACCTTTGGGTGATGTCAACAATAATAGTTCATGCTAACTTACATCCAATTGGATATATATATATCAGGATCACCCCAACACAAAGTGCTTGCCAAAGGATAAAATGAAAAAGGGAAAGGTGAAGATTACCTTGACTCTTGCATAAAGTAAAAGACATAAAGTAAAAGATAGGCCCTTCGCAGAGGGAAGCAGAGGTTGTCATGCGCTTTTAGGGTTGGATACACAAAATCTTAATGTGAAAGAACGTCACTCTATATTGCCCCTTGTATATGGACCTTTATTATGCAGTCTGTCGCTTTTATTCCTTCCACAACAAGTTCGTACAAAGCTTATTTTCTCCGCACTAATAAGTCATGCATATTTAGAGAGCAATTTTTATTGCTTGCACCGATGACAACTTACTTGAAAGATCTTACTCAATCCATAGGTAGGTATGGTGGACTCTCATGGCAAAACTGGGTTTAAGGATATTTGGAAGCACAAGTAGTATCTCTACTTGGTGCAAGGAATTTTTGGCTAGCATGAGGGGGAAAGGCAAGCTCAACATGTTTGAATGATCCATGATAATATACTTTAACTGAGGTGTCGGAAAACATAAACCATTACGTTGTCTTCCTTGTCCAACATCAACTCTTTAGCATGTCATACTTAATGAGTGCTCCCAATCATAAAAGATGTCTACGATAGTATATTTATATGTGAAATGTCTCTTCCTTCAATATTCTTTCATGAATTGTTCAAATGACCAAGACAATGCTTGCTAACCTCCAATAAATTTACAACCTCTACTTCTTAGACGTGAAGTCATTACTCCCCACGGGATAAGCAAATGAGGCATATATAATTTTCAGATTTATGACAATTAACTCATTCAACAATTTACTCATAGGATATAACTGAAGCACACGAGTAAATGACAAACTACTCCAAAAAGATATAAGTGAAGATCAATGAGTAGCTAAATAATTATGTAACTATGCGAAGACTCTCTCTCATTTAAGAATTTCAGATCTTGGTATTGTATTAAAACAGAAAGCAAAACAAAATAAAATGACATTGCAAGGATAGCACAACTCATGTGAAGAAGCAAAAACTTAGGCTCAACCGATACTAACCGATAGTTGTTGAAGAAGAAAGGTGGGATGCCTACCGGGGCATCCCCAACCTTAGATGCTTGGGACTTCTTGAAATATTATCTTGGGGTGCCTTGGGCATCCCCAAGCTTGAACTTTTGTGTCTCCTTAATTCCTCTCATATAATGGTTTCTCTATTTCTCAAAAGCTTCAGCCACATCAAACTCAACAAGAACTCGTGAGATAGGTTAGTATAAACCAATGCAAAACCTTATCACTTTCTACTGTAAAAAATCACTAAGATTATTATTCAACATTGCATACTAAATGCCTCTGCATATTTAATACTCCTATCCTCAAATAGAATCATTAAACAAGCAAACATATGCAAACAATGCAACCATAACAGCAATCTGCCAAAACAGTACAGTATGTAAAGAATGCAAGGGTATCAATACTTCCCTAACTCCAAAAAATATGAAATAAAATTCCCACTGTAGTAAATTTATCAGAGCTCAATATTAAAAAAGATTCAACATTATACCACTCTCTGACTTTTCTAGGGAATTTTTGCAACAGCGGTAAACTTTCTATTTTCAAACAACAACATGTATACTAGCAAAATAAGCATGGAAAAGGCTATCCTTGACCTTTTTATTGAAACTAAAGATGCAAAACATTATTCTAAATAACAGCAAGCAAATATTAACAAGATAAAATGACGCTCCAAGCAAAACACATATCATGTGGTGAATAAAAATATATCTCCAAGTAAAGTTACCGATGAACGAATACGAAAGAGGGGATGCCATCCGGGGCATCCCCAAGCTTAGGCTCTTGGTTGTCCTTGAATATTACCTTGGGGTGCCTTGGGAATCCCCAAGCTAAGGCTCTTGCCACTCCTTATTCCATAGTCCATCGAATCTTTACCCAAAACTTGAAAACTTCACAACACAAAACTTAACAGAAAACTCGTGAGCTCCGTTAGCGAAAGAAAACAAAACACCACTTAAAGGTACTGTAATGAACTCATTCTTTATTTATATTGGTGTTAAACCTACTGTATTCCAACTTCTCTATGGTTTATAAACTATTTTACTAGCCATAGATTCATCAAAATAAGCAAACAACACACGAAAAACAGAATCTGTCAAAAACAGAACAGTCTGTAGTAATCTGTAACTAACGCAAACTTCTGGAACTCCAAAAATTATAAAATAAATTGGTGGACCTGAGGAATTTTTCTAGTAATAATCTTCAAAAAGAATCAAATAAATAGCACTCTCCAGTAAAATGTTGAAGCTAATCTCGTGAGCGCTAAAGTTTCTGCTTTTTACAGCATGATCATAAAGACTTCACCCAAGTCTTCCCAAAGGTTCTACTTGGCACAAAAACTAATTAAAACATAAAACCACATCTAAACAGAAGCTATATGGATTATTTATTACTAAACAGAACCAAAAATCAAGAAACTAAAATAAAATTGGGTTGTCTCCCAACAAACGCTATCGTTTAACGCCCCTAGCTAGGCATGATGATTTCATTGATGCTCATATAAGACATAAGAATTGAAACATAACGGGAGCATCATGAAGCATATGACTAGAACATTTAAGTCTAACCCACTTCCTATGCATAGGGATTTTGTGAGCAAAGAACTTATGGGAACAATAATCAACAAGCATAGGAAGACAAAACAAGCATAACTTCAAAAATTTAAGCACATAGAGAGGAAACTTGATATTATTGCAATTCCTACAAGCATATGTTCCTCCCTCATAATAATTTTCAGTAGCATCATGAATGAATTCAACAATATAACCAGCACCTAAAGCATTCTTTTCATGATCAACAAGCATAGAAAATTTACTACTCTCCACATAAGCAAAGTTCTTCTCATTCGGAATAGTGTGAGTATCATAAGAGACTTGAACACTAAAAATTGTTTCCACATTAAAAGAGTAATGTTCAGAAAAACGGTAATCATAATCATGACAAGATTTGCAAATATAATCATCACTACTTTTTATAGCATAAGTTTCATCACAATAATCATCATAAGTAGCAACTTCGTTCTCATCATAATCGATTGAAACCTCTCCCAAGATAGTGGAATCACTAAATAAAGTTGACACTCTTCCAAATCCACTTTCATATTCATCACAATAAAATTCAACATCCTCCAAAATAGTGGGATCACTACTTCCTAAAGTTGACGCTCTTCTGAACCCACTTTCATCAATATAATCATCATAGGTAGGAGGCATGCTATCATCATAACAACTTTGCATATCAAAACTTGGGATGCTAAAAATATCATCTTCATTAAACATAGTATCCCCAAGCTTGGGACAAACATTAATTTCAGCAAATATATTCTCAAATATTTCATCCTCATCAAATATAGCTTCCCCAAGCTTGAGCTCTTTCATATCATAAGCATAATCACTCTCATCATTAAAAATATGGATAGCACCAATAGTAAAGCAATTATGATCATCACAATGAGTAGTAGGAGCAACATCATTTGGGAGGGATACTTTTTACCTTTGTTGCTCCTTCTTTTCTTTTTCTTCTTCACATTATGTGTAGGTTCAACCTTCCTCTTTGAGCTCCTTATTGATGAGATTGGTTGAATAGAAAGCTCCTCCTCGTTACCTGATTCATCATAAGAAATAATAGGATGAGATTGGGAAGTCTCTTCCCTTTCATTAGTATTCTCATCATCTTCTATTTGCTTTCTTTTATTTATGTAATTGGCAATATAAGGATTTCCAATGCAATTCTCTACACAAAACATATAAATATCCTCTAGATAAAAATCAAGAAATCTATCAAGATTAAACTTTGGAATACCCTCAGTTATACGTTTCATTTCTTCATACCCCAAAAGAAGACTAAGCTCTTTATGATGCCCACGGGTAATCAAGCTATCACAATTTTTGGACACGATTCGATCATAAAACAATTTGCATTGGAGATTTAAATGACCACGTTCATTGCAAAGTTCACAAGGAGCGCGAAAAATATTGAGTCTTCTAGCACACTCATCAAGGCTTTCTTGCAACCCTTTAGTTTTTAAATACTTATGGCTCCTGCAATATCTATTTTCTCTATTTGGTGTGTCCATGCAAATCCAATCTACTCCACAAAAATCAATATGCTTATAGGAGACATTTTCATCATAACTAGTGCAATCATCATTAGTACTATGGATATTCAAAGAGTTCATACTAACAACATTGCAAACATGCTCATCATTCAAAGATTTAGTACCAAGCATTTTAATGCATTCTTCTTCTAGAACTTGAGCACAATTTTCCTTTCCATCATACTCACGAAAGATATTAAAAAGACGAAGCGTAAGAGACAAACTTAACTCCATTTTTTTGTAATTTTCTTTTATAAACTAAACTAGTGATAAAACAAGAAACAAAAAGATTCGATTGCAAGATCTAAAGATATACCTTCAAGCACTCACCTCCCCGGCAACGGCGCCAGAAAAGAGCTTGAGGTCTACTACACAACCTTCTTCTTATAGACGTTGTTGGGCCTGCAAGTGCACAGGTTTGTAGGACAGTAGCAAATTTCCCTCAAGTGGATGACCTAAGGTTTATCAATCCGTAGGAGGCGTATGATTTAAGATGGTCTCTCTCAAGCAACCCTGCAACCAAATAACAAAGAGTCTCTTGTGTCCCCAACACACCCAATACAATGGTAAATTGTATAGGTGCACTAGTTCGGCGAATAGATGGTGATACAAGTGCAATATGGATAGTAGATATAGGTTTTTGTAATCTGAAATAATAAAAACAGCAAGGTAACTAATGATAAGTGAGCGTAAACGGTATTACAATGATAGGAAACAAGGCCTAGGGTTCATACTTTCACTAGTGCAAGTTCTCTCAACAATAATAACATAGATATATCATATAACAATCCCTCAACATGCAACAAAGATTCACTCCAAAGCCACTAATAGCGGAGAACAAACGTAGATATTATGGTAGGGTACGAAACCACCTCAAAGCTATTCTTTCGGATCAATCTATAAAAGAGTTCATACTAGAATAACACCTTAAGACATTAATCAACCAAAACCCTAATGTCACCTAGATACTCCATTGTCACATCAAGTATCCACGGGCATGATTATACAATATGCATCACACAATCTCAGATTCATCCAACCAACACAAAGTACTTCAAAGAGTGCCCCAAAGTTTCTACCGGAGAGTCAAGAACGTGTGCCAACCCCTATGCATAGGTTCATGGGCGGAACCCGCAAGTTGGTCACCAAAACATACATCAAGAGGCACGTGAAATCCCATTGTCACCACAGATAAGCACGACAAGACATACATCAAGTGTTCTCATAAAAGACTCAATCCGATAAGATAACTTCAAAGGGAAACTCAATTCATCACAAGAGAGTAGAGGGGAGAAACATCATAAGATCCAACTACAATAGCAAAGCTCGGGATACATCAAGATCGTGCCATAGAGGAAACACGAGAGACAGATCAAACACATAGCTATCGGTACATACCCTCAGCCCCGAGGGTGAACTACTCCCTCCTCGTCATGGAGAGCGCCGGATGATGTAGATGGCCACGGTGATGGGTTCCTCCGACAGTGGTGCCGGATCGGGCTCCCGAGAGGTTTTGGTGGCTCTGAGAGGCTTATGGTGGCGGAACTCCCGATCTATCTTGATATTCGATGGTTTTAGGGCACGAGGGAATATATAGGCGAAAGAAGTCGGTCGGGGGTGCTCGAGGGCTCACGAGATGTGGGGCGCCCAGAGGGGAGGGCGCCTCCTCTCTCGTGGCCGCCTCGAGGATCTTCTGACGTGAACTCCAAGTCTCCAGGATCATATTCTTCCAAAAAATCATGATGCCAAGGTTTCATTCCGTTTGGACTCGCTTTTGATATTCCTTTTCCTCGAAATCTTTGAAACAGGGCAATAAAACAACAATATGGGATGGGCCTCCGGTTAATAGGTTAGTCCCAAAAGTAATATAAAAGTGTATAATAAAGCCCATAATCATTCAAAACACATAGTAATATAGCATGAATGCTTCATAAATTATAGATACGTTGGAGACATATCAGTGTACCTTACTAATGATCGCAGTAGTGCCTGGATATTTGATACTGGTTCTGTTGCTAATATTTGCAACTCGGAACAGGGACTACGGATTAATCGAAGATTGGCTAAGGACGAGGTGACGATGCGCGTAGGAAATGGTTCCAAAGTCGATGTGATCGCGGTCGGCATGCTACCTCTACATCTACCTTCGGGATTAGTTTTAGACCTGAATAATTGTTATTTGCTGCCAGCGTTGAGCATGAACATTATATCTGGATCTTGTTTGATGCGAGACAATTATTCATTTAAATCGGAGAATAATGGTTGTTCTATTTATATGAGTAATATCTTTTATGGTCATGCACCCTTGAAGAGTGGTCTATTCTTTTTGAACCTCGATAGTAGTGACACACATATTCATAATATTGATGCCAAAAGATGCAGAGTTGATAATGATAGTGCAACTTATTTGCGGCACTGCCGTTTGGGTCATATTGGTGTAAAGCGCATGAAGAAACTCCATTTTGATGGACTTTTGGAGTCACTTGATTATGAATCACTTGGTACTTGCGAACCATGCCTCATGGGCAAGATGACTAAAACTCCGTTCTCCGGAACAATGGAGTGATCAACAGATTTGTTGGAAATCATACATACTGATGTATGTGGTCCGATGAATGTTGAGGCTCGCGGTGGGTATCGTTATTTTCTCACCTTCACAGATGATTTGATCAGATATGGGTATATCTACTCGATGAAACATAAGTCTGAAACATTTGAAAAGTTTAAAGAATTTCAAAGTGAAGTGGAAAATCATCGTAACAAGAAAATAAAGTTTCTACGATCTGATCGTGTAGGATAGTATTTGTGTTAATGGTTTGGTCTTCATTTGAAACAACACGGAATAGTTTCGCAACTCACGCCACCCGGAACACCACAGCGTAATGGTGTGCCCGAATGTCGTAATCGTACTTTACTAGATATTGTGCAATCTATGATGTCTCTTACTGATTTACCGCTATCTTTTTGGGGTTATGCTTTAGAGACGGCTGCATTCACGTTAAATAGGGCACCATCTAAATCCCTTGAGACGATGCCTTATGAACTGTGGTTTGGCAAGAAACCAAAGTTGTCGTTTCTTAAAGTTTGGGGTTGCGATGCTTATGTGAAAAAGCTTCAACCTGATAAGCTCGAACCCAAATCGGAGAAATGTGTCTTCATAGGATACCCAAAAGGAGACTGTTGGGTACACCTTCTATCACAGATCCGAAGGCAAGACATTCGTTGCTAAGAATGGATCCTTTCTAGAGAAGGAGTTTCTCTCGAAAGAAGTGAGTGGGAGGAAAGTAGAACTTGATGAGGTAATCAGACTGCTCCCTTATTGGAAAGTAGTTCTTCACAGAAATCTGTTCCTGTGACTCCTACACCTATTAGTGAGGAAGCTAATGATGATGATCATGAAACTTCAGATCAAGTTACTACCAAACCTCCTAGGTCAACCAGAGTAAGATCCGCACCAGAGTGGTATGGTAATCCTGTTCTGGATGTCATGTTACTTGACCATGACGAACCTACGAACTATGAGGAAGTGATGATGAGCCCAAATTCCGCAAAATGGCTTGAGGCCATGAAATCTGAGATGGGATCCATGTATGAGAACAAAGTGTGGACTTTGCTTGACTTGCCCGATGATCGGCAAGCCATAGAGAATAAATGGTTCTTTAAGAAGAAGACTAACGCTAACGGTAATTTTACTGTTTACAAAGCTAGACTTGTTGCGAAAGGTTTTCGACAAGTTCAAGGAGTTGACTATGATGAGACTTTCTCACCCGTAGCGATGCTTAAGTCCGTCCGAATCATGTTAGCAATTGCCGCATTTTATGATTATGAAATTTGGAAAATGGATGTAAAGACTGCATTCCTGAATGGATTTCTGGAAGAAGAGTTGTATATCATGCAACCTGAAGGTTTTATCGATCCAAAGGATGCTAGCAAAGTGTGCAAACTCCAGCGATCCATCTATGGACTGGTGCAAGCATCTCGGAGTTGGAATAAACGTTTTGATAGTGTGATCAAAGCATACGGTTTTATACAGACTTTTGGAGAAGCCTGTATTTACAAGAAAGTGAGTGGGAGCTCTATAGCATTTCTAATATTATATGTGGATAACATATTGTTGATTGGAAATGATATAGAATTTCTGGATAGCATAAAAGGATATTTGAATAAGAGTTTTTCAATAAAAGACCTCGGTGAAGCTACCTATATATTGGGCATCAAGATCTATAGAGATAGATCAAGACGCTTAATTGGACTTTCACAAAGCACATACCTTGATAAAGTTTTGAAGAAGTTCAAAATGGATCAAGCAAAGAAAGGGTTCTTGCCTGTACTACAAGGTGTGAAGTTGAGTAAGACTCAATGCCCGACCACTACAGGAGATAGAGAGAAAATAAAAAGTGTTCCTATGCTTCAGCCATAGGCTCTATAATGTATGCAATGCCGTGTACCAGACCTGATGTGTGCCTTGCTATTAGTTTAGCAGGGAGGTACCAAAGTAATCCAGGTGTGGATCACTTGACAGCGGTCAAGAACATCCTGAAATACCTGAAAAGGACTAAGGATATGTTTCTCGTTTATGGAGGTGACAAAGAACTCATCGTAAATGGTTACGTCGATGCAAGCTTTGACACTGATCCGGATGACTCTAAGTCACAAACCGGATATGTATTTATATTGAACGGTGGAGCTGTCAGTTGGAGCAGTTCTAAACAAAGCATCGTGGCGGGATCTACGTGCGAAGAGGAGTACATAGCTGCTTCGGAAGCAGCAAATGAAGGAGTGTGGGTGAAGGAGTTCATATCCGATCTAGGTGTCATACCTACTGCATCGGGTCCAATGAAAATCTTTTGTGACAATACTGGTGCAATTGCCTTGGCAAAGGAATCCAGATTTCACAAGAGAACCAAGCACATCAAGAGACGCTTCAATTCCATCCGCGATCAAGTCAAGGAGGGAGACATAGAGATTTGCAAGATACATACGGATTTGAATGTTGCAGACCCGTTGACTAAGCCTCTCTCACGAGCAAAACATGATTAGCACCAAGACTCCATGGGTGTTAGAATCATTACTGTGTAATCTAGATTATTGACTCTAGTGCAAGTGGGAGATCAAGGAAATATGCCCTAGAGGCAATAATAAAGGTGTTATTTATATTTCTTTATATCATGATAAATGTTTATTATTCATGCTAGAATTGTATTAACCGGAAACTTAGTACATGTGTGAATACATAGACAAACAGAGTGTCACTAGTATGCCTCTACTAGACTAGCTCGTTGAATCAAAGATGGTTAAGTTTCCTAACCATAAACATGAGTTGTCATTTGATTAACGTGATCACATCATTAGATAATGATGTGATTGACTTGACCCATTCCATTAGCTTAGCACTTGATCGTTTAGTATATTGCTATTGCTTTCTTCATGACTTATACATGTTCCTATGACTATGAGATTATGCAACTCTCGAATACCGGAGGAACACTTTGTGTGCTACCAAACGCCACAACGAATCGGGTGATTATAAAGGTGCTCTCAAGGTGTGTCTACGATGGTACTTGTTGAGTTGGCATAGATCGAGATTAGGATTTGTCACTCCGATTGTCAGAGAGGTATCTCTGGGCCCTCTCGGTAATGCACATCACTATAAGCCTTGCAAGCAAAGTAGCTAATGAGTTAGTTGCATGATGATGCATTACGGAACGAGTAAAGATACTTACCGGTAACAAGATTGAACTAGGTATTGAGATACCGACGATCGAATCTCGGGCAAGTAACATACCGATGACAAAGGGAACAACATATGTTGTTATGCGGTTTGACCGATAAGGATCTTCGTAGAATGCGTGGGAGCCAATATGAGCATCCAAGTTCCGCTATTGGTTATTGACCGGAGACGTGTCTCGGTCATGTCTACATAGTTCTCGAACCCGTAGGGTTCGCACGCTTAAAGTTCGATGACGATCGGTAATATGAGTTTATGTGTTTTGATGTACCGAAGGTAGTTCAGAGTCCCGGATGTGATCACGGATATTACGAGGAGTCTCGAAATGGTCGAGACATAAAGATTGATATATTGGACGGCTATATTCGGACATCGGAAGTGTTCCGGGTGATTTCGGAGAAAATCGGAGTACCGGAGGGTTACCGGAACCCCCCGGGAGAACTAATGGGCCACATGGGCCTTAGTGGGAGAGAGAGAGAGAGAGGGAATGCCAGGGCAGGCCGCACGCCCCCTCCCCCTCTGGTCCGAATTGGACTAGGGAAGGGGCGCCTTCCTTCTCCCTCTCCTCCTTCCTTTCCCTCCTAGTAGGAGTAGGAAAGGGCAGTCCCATTCCTACTAGGAGGAGGACTCCTCCTCTCCTGGCGCGCCCCAAGGGCCGGCCGGTCTCCCCCCTTGCTCCTTTATATACGGGGGCAGGGGGGCACCCTAGGACACACAAGTTGATTGTTCCAAGCTGCGTGCGGTGCCCCCCTCCACTATATTCCACCTCGGTCATATCGTTGCAGTGCTTAGGCGAAGCCCTGCGCCGGTAGCTTCATCATCACCGTCATCACGCCCGTAGTCGACGAAGCTCTTCCTCGACACTCTGCTGGATCGTGAATTCGTGGGACGTCACCGAGCCGAACGTGTGCAGATCACGGAGGTGCCGTACCTTCGGTGCTAGGATCGGTCGATCGTGAAGACGTACAACTACATCAACCGCGTTGTCATAACGCTTCCGCTTACGGTCTACGAGGGTACGTATACAACACTCTCTCCTCTCGTTGCTATGCATCACCATGATCTTGCGTGTGCGTAGGATTTTTTTTAAATTACTACGTTCCCCAACAAACCCCTCTTTTACGTCGGGTTGCAAGTATTTGTTCTTTGTGTGCATGTGTCGTTCACGTAGTGTTGTGTGGTTCTCCTACTGGTTTGATAACATTGGTCTCATCACTGAGGGAAATAACTACCGTAGCTGTGTTGCATCATCCCTTCATTTTTGGGGAAATACCGATGTAGTTCAAGCCGCATCATGTTGCTGCTCGCTAGAGTGGTTTCTGCAACAAGGCCTCCGTTGCAAAAAAAAACTGTAACAAGACCTATGTTGAAAACAATAATCCAACGAGACCCCTGTTGAAAAAATATTAAATTGCAAGAAGACCTTTATTGCAAAAAGAGCTATAGCAAGACCACTATTGTAAAAATAACCTACAACTTAACCTATGTTGGAAAATTTTCTATTTCTGCAACACGACATGTGTTGCAATGGTAGAAGGTGAAGCTCGACCGCTCAATCATCTAGATTCGACGGCTCGCGAGACGATAGTTCTTTTAAAAAGATCTGCCGCTGACGCGTAACATCGCCCTTGGTTTATGGAAAGCACTACCCTTCAGCCGACTGATGCATACGGAACATCCATCGCTTGCGTAGCCGTCGGATCAGTCTTGATCGACCGCTCACGCAAGTCCCTCACATCCAATCCTTTTTTTCCCGGCGACAAGGGTCTTGTTTCGGTAGATTTTTGCAACATAGGACTAGATCAGAAAAAAATGACTCGGTGGTGAAAACATAGCTCCAGTTGCAGGAAACGCGAAGGAGCCCCCGATGTTAGAGAGTGAGAGGTCGGATATTGCAACATGAGGCATGTTTCAGAAACATAGCTCCGGTTGCAGGAAACACTGAAGGAGCGCCCGACGTGGAAGGTCGTCACGATTGTGCAGGAGTGGAGCTAGCGGCTGCTTGTGGGGCTAAGGTTGAGGAGGAGTAGCAACTCTGGCGAGCGGTGGCGCTCAATGCCTAAGATGCTCGGGCCATGGCGGGGCGGTGGCTACACTCTAGCCTAGGTTGTGGCCTTTCTTGGCCTGTTGTTGTCTCGGTGGACCTTTAAAACAAGGTCTTTATTGCAAAGCCCCTAAGCGCAACAAGGTAGTTGCAAAGGTCCTCAAGTGACTGGGTCAGAAGATCGGGCGACTGTTTCGGACAGTATTCCGATGGGCGTGTAGCATTGCGCCATTGGTTTATTGCTTTTTTTTAGGGGAGATTGGTTCATTGCTTTTTTTTAGGGATGGCAAGAAGATTGGCTCATTGCTATGCTGAGTCGACCGAGCTCCACGGGCCCAACAATTTTCTAAGCTTGGCCCGGTTGGGATGTCTGGGCCTTTTCTGTTGCTCCCGCTACGACGTCTCAAGGACTGGCACCGTGGCACGTGACGACGACAGAAAACGATCTCCTCTCCCGCAAAAAAAATAAAGAAAATATGATCTCCTCTGCGCCGTCCATAACCAGATCGGACGGAGCGCATACCATCGGGCCCCACCAAGGCTGGTTGGTCCCCGTGCAGACCACGCACACATCTTCTCCTCCATCGCGCCTCTACTCTCTCTCCTTCCCCAGTCACCGATCCAACCATCGCAAAGAGAGAGAGAGAGAGAAAAAAAAATCCCCGATCCAGCACCGAGCTCGCACCGGTGGAGATCGTGGTGGGAGGATGTCGTCGGACTACTCGTCGTCGTGGGCGCGCGCGCTCGTGCATATCTCGCCCTACACCTTCTCCGCCATCGGCATCGCCGTCTCCATCGGCGTCTCTGTCCTCGGCGCAGCATGGTGAGACCTAATCTCCCCCCTTCCCAGCATAGCCTCGCTGGATCTGCTGCGCGCATCTGCTCACACTGCCCCGCTGCGGTTTTGCTGTTGGCAGGGGGATCTTCATCACGGGGAGCAGCCTCATCGGGGCCGCCATCAAGGCGCCCAGGATCACCTCCAAGAACCTCATCAGGTGAGGAACCTCTAGAGCCTTGCTAACCTGGTGGGCCTGATTTGGCTCGACGCCGTCTCCTCTGCGCTGCAGTAGCTAGATTTGGCCTTGCTTGGTGCACTGTGAGCTCCTGATTTTGTTCTACCTTGAACTTGATGATGCGTGGTTGCGTCCAGGAGGGGTTCTTCTGTTAGTTAGCATTGTGTTGCATGAAATTAAGCGGCGGATGTTTGAGTAGAGCAAACTACCTTGCTTCTGGTGATAATTTATTCAATTAGCTTGGAGGGGCCAATATTCCTTCCATGGTGGATTGCTTTAAGGTGTTAATACGATGAGTTGACTTACATCTCTTGGTAGGAAGAATCGGACATTATCTCATTGCAAACTATCCATGGGTAAGTACACTGATGATATCCTAACAAATGCCAACGACAAGCAATTGTTATTGCCTAGCTGAAATTTATATGTTTTACATTTTAGCGAGACCGTGCCCTTATTTGGTGTGCCCCCCCCCCCCCCCCAACCCCCCCGCGACTCATTTTGCCTTTATTATGGTATAGTTTGTATGTGTGCACATTGATGCGTCGTGTCCTCATCTGCTTCACTTCTCCTTGCTCCTTGACACTTAGCATGTGAACAAACTTTCGTGGTTATGATATAGATCCTTATGTCCATTGTTGTGTCAGTCACCGATCCTGAATCCTCATGTTTCCCACTCGATTAGTCTCGTTTTAATAAACTAAGTTAACTGTTATGTAAGTCGTGACAATGATAGATAGAAAATCAAAGCGGGAGGCTCATTTTCTTTTCTTGTTTTGCGGTTCCTCTGTTATGTTAGGGCCATCAAGTTCTTACAGTGGTCGTGTGGGATCTGGTCTAGTTCCTCAGTTGGTCTTTATTATTTTATTCGTCATTGAACCTGTGTTTGTGACTTTTATTGTTCTCTTGTTTTGTTGGAGGGCATGTTCGTTAGAATTGTAACAGCGTAACAGAGTGAAAAATAGAGTGTTTCACTGTTTTGGCTTTACATCTGGTCTAGTTCCTCAGTTGTTCTTATTATTTTATTCGTCATTGAACCTGTGTTTGTGGCTTTTATTGTTCTCTTGTTTTGTTGGAGGGCATGTTCGTTAGAATTGTAACAGCGTAACAGAGTGAAAAATAGAGTGTTTCACTGTTTTGGCTTTACATCTACAATTGGATGTAGCACAAACATCTTCTATGCCGCTAGAGGAAGAAGCATGTTAGTGCATATGATGTACTGGAGAAACATTAGTCTGATAGAAACCTGGGAGCTAGACTGCCATTTTGTTGGCCAATAACAAAGCCTTTCAGTCCCAAACAAGTTGGGCTAGGCTAGAGTTGAAACCCATAAGATCTCGAAACCAAGTCATGGTATTGGCAGGTGGATAGTTAACTTCCACGCACCCCTGTCCATGGTTAGTTCTTTGGTGATATTCCAGTTCTTAAGATCTCTCCTTCCGGACTCCCATGTCAAGTTTGGTCTACCACGACCGCTCTTGACATTATCAGCATGCTTTAACAGCCTTCTATGCACTGGCGCTTCTGGAGGCCTGCGTGCTATATGCCCAAACCATCTCAGTCATGCTGGACAAGCTTCTCTTCAGTCGGTGCTACCCCAACCGTATATCATCATTCCGGACCTGATCCTTTCTTGTGCGGCCACATTTCCATCTCAACATGTGCATCTCTGCTACACAACTGTTGGACATGTCACCTTTTTGTTGGCCAACATTCTGCGCATACAACAGCGCAGGTCGAATCGCCATCCTATAGAACCTGTCTTTTAGCTTTTGTGGCACACTCTTGTCACAAAGAACGCCAGAAGCTTGGCATCACTTCATACATCCAACTTTGATTTGATGGCTCACATCTTCATCAATATACCCATCCTTCTGCAGCATTCCCAGCATTTGGATCTTGTGAAAACATTTGTTTTTAGCTATAACCTTTTAGTCAGTTTGCTCATTTCAACTCACCATGGTTATTTGGGCTGAGCCAATGTACGCATGGATTACTAGTTCTTGGGATTTGTTAATAAACAAGCACAGAAAAATTGGCTAGACCTCTATAATTAACATGAGCCCCTCAAATAAGTTCCATGTCTGCTGTCAAGAACGCTTCTGACAGCATTTGGATCTTGTGAAAACATCTGATGGGTTTATGCTTGCATCTGCTTATTTATGCTTCTTTCGAGGCAAGCAACCAAAACCACATGGGAATTTTAGCAAAAATGGTTGGCTAATGCCTCCATCTAGCTTTATATTGGAAATTTATATAACGTTAATTCTCTTCTGATTGGCATATCATGGATATTCCTTTTAACTTCTGATACATATGCATCCCATTTGCTTTACAGTGTCATCTTCTGTGAGGCCGTTGCAATTTATGGTGTAATCGTGGCGATCATCCTCCAAACAAAGCTTGAAAGTGTGCCAACATCCCGAATGCATGATCCAGAGTCTATGCGAGCTGGTTATGCAATCTTTGCCTCAGGTCTTATTGTCGGCTTTGCTAATCTTGTTTGCGGGTAAGTGGTAGAATTCACATTTTATTTTCATATATATCATGATCCATGGCTCAAGATGATCAAATTTCGAATCTTCAGGGTATGCGTGGGAATAATCGGAAGCAGCTGTGCACTGTCTGATGCCCAGAATTCAACACTCTTTGTAAAGATCCTGGTGATTGAGATCTTTGGCAGTGCTTTGGGCCTCTTTGGAGTGATCGTGGGCATAATCATGTCAGCTCAAGCAACATGGCCAACGAAAGTCTAATTCCATCCATCTGGGAATCTCTGTAAATTATTTTGGGTGAAGCCCTTTGGAATGTCAACATGTGTTCAACTGTTTCTTATCTATTCTTTTTCTCTTTTGCACGTTTTTGGTAAATCACGTATTTTGGTGCTTGATGCATCTGATCGTAGAGATACTGTTCCTACTGTAAAGACTCCATATGCCTGCCAGGTATCATCTTGTAGGTGCTATTGCTTTTGCAGAACGTGGACTGCCTGTTGAATAAAAGCATTGAACTTGAGAATAAGCATTTAACTCTGCATTAAGTCCTCGTGGAAGCCCCGTTTGGATCGCCAGAGTTCTGAGGGGCACTTGCCTAAGGCTGGTTGTAATGGGGAGTATCATATACTCATATCATGCATATGATACTAGTGTATGATACTACCTCCCTAAAGCATAGTATCATATATTAGTATCATGTTGTACTTTATTTATTGCCATGCATGACAGAAAGTAGCATAGCATTTAATATGATACGGTATCATGATATGATACTGCACCCCCTCTTTCTTCATTTAATGCTATGACACATCATCAAAATTGCCTAGTTGGCATGCATGATACTAGCTATGATATTACCATTACGACCAGCCTAAATTAAACCGATGGTTTATTATCTTGTTTCAAAGAGACATTAATGATGTTCTAGGGCTGTTTGCTGCCATGGTCGTTCGATTCATTCAAGAACTATTCTTGGGCGTTGGTTCCCTAACATGTGTGAAATGAAAGACAAGAGACTTGGACATTTTGGTAGCTATAGTATATATATAGGAATAAAAGGCAGAGACTTGGACCTTCCAGCCAGGTCCGAGCCAAGTCGTCCTGGCAGATCGGACGGCTCGGAGCCACCCGGAGAGGCTCGTGCGGCATGCCACCGAGGCGCCGACCAACACACGACCAGAAGGCTCACTTCTCTTGCAGTTGGGACCAATATGGCAAAGGCGTTGAGTCCGTCCCTTTGGGTGGCGGTTAGCGTACATCACGGAAAGGCGATTTTGGGGTGATCCCGATCTCGCTAGGGTTTTGCCTCGCGGACGCCGCCGCTCGCCGCCCCCGTCGTGATCCTCTTTGTAAGGGTCGTCACAAACGCGAACCACCTCATCCCAGTCCCCATCCCATCCACCATAGGCCTTCCGCGAGCTAGGGATCGCGGTCGTACACCACCGGTTCGTCCCTAGGGTGTTCTGATCAGGAGTCAGGGGGTGAAAGGCAGGGATGGAAGGGGTAGAAGGCCTGATGAGAGGACTGAAGCTTTCGGTAGCAGAAAGGAGGGGGGGGGGGGGGTGAAGATCGGGCAGATGGAGAAGGGGAAATCACCAGACTGGGGGCCGGATGATCCGCAAGCGGTGGGAAAGTTGTTCTCGGAGAAACCAGCCCATGCAAGGGTTGTAGGGCAAACCCTGGGGAGGATATGGTGCCCGATTAAGGGTGTGCAATGCAAGGAACTGGAGACCAACATCTTCCTGTTCACGTTTCGACAGGCGTCAGGGTGGAGGCGTGCTCTTGAGGAAGGACCTTGGTGGTTTGACAACGAATTGCTGGTCCTGGAGGATTTTGATCCGGAGAAAACAGTGGATGAATATGAATCAGGGTTTTTGGCCTACCATTAGGACACATGAATAGAAGCACGGGGGAACGGATTGGGGAGGACTTTCATGAGCTTGTGGAGGTTGATGTTGAGCACGATGGTAATGCAGTGGGCAAATATCTACGGGTGAAGGTCAAGCTGAATATTACAGAGCCACTTATGAGGGGCTTCGTGCTGGACCGACAGAAGAAGAAAGAGGATGGAGGAAGTGCGGAGGGTATGGAGGTGGAAGGAGACAAGGGTAAGAAGAAGAAGGACTTGCTTTGGTGTAGGTTTGAATATGAGTTTCTGCCTGATTTCTACTATAGTTGTGGTGTGATCGGTCATGGCGAGAAGGAGTGCAGGAAGAGGCCAGATAAAGGAGTGGCCCCGCAGTTTGGGCCATGGATGAGGGCTGAAGAGAGTGGTAGAAAAGGGGATGATGGGAGAAAGGAAGGGGGGCAGGAGATCCGCAGATATATTGATAGTAGGAGTGGTAGTAGGGGAAGCGGGAAGTCGAGGCCCCATGGCCAAGGTGATATGAGGCAGTACAGTTTAGGGAAAAACTCTGGTGGCTCAGGAAGCAATGCGATTTCGTGGCGGAAGGATAACACAACCTCGAGAGACAGTGAGAAAGGCGCAGGTGCTGAAGAAAAGGAGGTTACGAGCCCGCTGAAACTGACGAAGAATGTGGTGAAGGCAACAGATGGTAAGGCCGCAAAAAATCTTCAGTTTGAGTCTCCTCCAGTCTCACAGAATGAGGATGCAACAGCCAATGCGGCTGGGAAGACGCAGGCTAATGAGGTAGTTAAGAAGGGGGAGTGAGTGGAAGCACAAGGTGAAGGTAAGCTGGGTAAGACCACAGCTGATGGTACTGTCAACAAGAACAAGCAGGAGAAAGATGCAATGGAGAAAGACAGAATAATAAAGGATGGGAAGAAGTTTAAAAGGAAACCTCAGGCCAGCAGGACGGATTCAGACGAAGAAGCAAGTCTTATGGTTAAATTGGGGAAAAGAGATGGAGAGGAGATGGATATTGATTATGATAGCAATAGTAAGAGAGGCAAGGGTGACAATGGTGAGGCACACAGAACGAGCGAGGTGAGACGATGGAGGGAGAAGGGAAGGGTCCGAATAATTCACCTAACAACATATCGGCCGGGCTGCTTGAGCAGCCCCGCCGGGAACAATGAAAATCATCAGCTGGAACTGCCGGGGATTAGGGAATGGCCTGGCAGTTTGTTCTCTTCTCGAACTGGGAAGAGTGGAGGAGCCCGATGTCCTATTCCTGTGCGAAACAAGGTTAAGTGAGAAGGACCTGGAAAATTTTAGGTGGTTGTTGGGGCTCGCCAACATGGTAGCGTGGAAGGGGGAGGGGAGTGGAAGAGGGGTAGCCTTGTTCTGGAGGAAGGAGGTGGACGTGACCCTACGATCGTATGGGAGATGGCATGTCGACGTAGATGTCAAGCAGGAGAATGGAGGGTTATGGAGGCTGACGGGCGTGTACGGAGAGTCAGCTACAGAGAGGAAGAAGGAGACTTGGAGGCCGTTGAAGATTCTAAAGAACCAGCACCAGAATGGGAGACCATGGCTATGGCTTGGTGACTTTAACGAGATACTGTCGTGTCAGGAGAAGGTAGGGGGGGGGGGGGGCTGATCGGCCGCAACACTTCCTTGATGGCTTCCGAGAGGCTATCCAGTTCTGTGAGCTCCGTCATATTGGTTTTGAGGGCGACATGTATACTTGTAGGAACCATAGCAAAGAATTAAGAACATATATTTGTGAAAGACTGGACCGTACCACAACCAATAATGAATGGTGTCAGAAGTTCCCAGACCATGTAGTGATTAATGGAGAACCACGCCACTCCGATCATCGGCCGGTCATTGTGTATATGGAGGGAGTTGATAGGGGATGGAAGAGAGGAGATCATTTGTTCCGTTTGAAGCCCGATGGCTGCAGGAGGAGGGGTGTGAGGAGATGGTGAAAGAAGCCTGGGATGATAGTCTGGTAGTGAATCGGGGGGGGGGGGGGGAGTGACGCAAGCATTGCGAGATGTGGCCTCGAAAGCAAGTAGATGGAGCAAGGAGGTACTGGGAGAATTGGATGGGCAAATAAAGAAGGCACGGGTACATCTCGAGAGATGTATGAAAGCGAAGGTCTCGGAATCAAAGATCAGGGAGGAAGCAAGACTTCGATGTTTGCTGGAGGAATTGAAAGATAAGAAACATACACAACTAAAACAAAGAGCGCATATGTGGTGGTTGCGAGGAGGAAATAAAAACATCATATATTTGCAATCGGTGGCTACTAGAAGGAATAAGGCTAATAGGTTGAAGGAGATCAGGAGGGAGGATGGTACGGTGGTGGAGGAAGGGGAGGTTTTAACTAATTATGTGCGCTCATTTTTTCAGGATCTCTGTACGACGTCTAACCCGCATCGCATCCAAGAACTAATTGGCAAGGTGCATCCACGGGTGACAAGCGCGATGCGTGCAACTCTTGAAGCCGAGTACACCCGAGAGGAAGTGAAAGCGGCCCTGGATCATATTGGTGACCTTAAGGCCCCGGGACCGGACGATATGCCTTCTATTGTTTTCAAGCGACATTGGCACTTCATGGGCGATCAGATTGTGAAAGAAGTCCTAACAGTGCTAAATGGAGGAGACATGCCAGAGGGATGGAATGACACTATGGTTGTATTAATCCCCAAGGTGAAGAACCCGAGGAGGATCAAGGATCTCAGGCCGTTTAGCTTGTGTAATGTAGTCTACAAACTAGTTTCCAAAGTCATAGCAAACCGACTAAAGTTAGTGCTACCGGATGTCATTTCGGACAATCAAAGTGCCTTCGTACCAGGTAGACTCATCACTGACAATGTTCTCATTGCATACGAGATATCACATTACCTCATGAACAAGAGAAGTGGCAAAAGTGGTGTGGCAGCAGTCAAAGCAGATATGAGTAAAGCCTATGATCGAGTCGAGTGGTGTTTTTTGGAGGCCATGTTGTGTAAGTTGGGCTTCAGCAGGCCATGGATTGACCTAGTCATGAAATGTGTGAGGACAGTAAGATACCAAATCAAGGTCAATGGCGAAATCACGGACATATTCAACCCTTCACGAGGCCTGAGGCAAGGGGATCCCATATCTCCCTATTTGTTTGTCATTTGTGCGGATGGTTTGTCTGCGCTCCTTAATGATGCTGAGGAGAAGGGTACCATGCATGGGGTCAAGATATGTCAACAGGCACCGTGCGTATTGTTGGGTAACGTAGTAATTTCAAAAATTTCCTACGCACACGCAAGATCATGGTGATGCATAGCAACGAGAGGGGAGATTGTTGTCCACGTACCCTCGTAGACCGAAAGCGGAAGTTTTAGAACAACGCGGTTGATATAGTCGTACGTCTTCACGATCCGACCGATCAAGTACCGAACGCACGGCACCTCCGAGTTCAGCACACGTTCAGCTCGATGACGTCCCTCGAACTCCGATCCAGCCGAGTGTCGAGGGAGAGTTCCGTCAGCACGACGGCGTGGTGACGATCTTGATGTTCTACCGTCATAGGGCTTCGGCTAAGCACCGCTACAATATTATCGAGGAGGACTATGGTGGAGGGGGGCACCGCACACGGCTAAGAGATCAAGGGATCAATTCTTGTTGTGTCTAGAGGTGCCCCCCTGCCCCCGTATATAAAGGAGTGGAGGAGGGGGAGAGGGCCGGCCCCTATGGCGCGCCCTGGAGGAGTCCTACTCCCACCGGGAGTAGGATTCCTCCCCTTCAATGTCGGAGTTGTAGGAGACAAGGGGGTGAGGGAAGAGAAGGCAGGAGGGGGCGCCGCCCCTCCCCCTAGTCCAATTCGGACTAGTCATTGGGGGGGGGGGTGTGCGGCCTGCCTCTTTCTCTCCCCTAAAGCCCAATAAGGCCCATATACTTCTTCCCCCGTATTCCCGTAACTCCCCGGTACTCCGAAAAATACCCGAACCACTCGGAACCTTTCCGATGTCCGAATATAGTCGTCCAATATATCGATCTTTACGTCTCGACCATTTCGAGACTCCTCGTCATGTCCCCGATCTCATCCGGGACTCCGAACTCCTTCGGTACATCAAAACTCATTAACTCATAATAAAACTGTCATTGAAACCTTAAGCGTGCGGACCCTACGGGTTCGAGAACTATGTAGACATGACCGAAACACGTTTCCGGTCAATAACCAATAGCAGAACCTGGATGCTCATATTGGCTCCGACATATTCTACAAAGATCTTTATCGGTCAAACCGCATAACAATATACGTTGTTCCCTTTGTCATCGGTATGTTACTTGCCCGAGATTTGATCGTCGGTATCCCAATACCTAGTTCAATATCGTTACCGGCAAGTCTCTTTACTCGTTATGTAATGCATCATTCCGTAACTAACTCATTAGCTACATTGCTTGCAAGGCTTATAATGATGTGCATTACCGAGAGGGCCCAGAGATACCTCTCCGACAATCGGAGTGACAAATCCTAATCTCGAAATACACCAACTCAATAAGTACCTTCGGAGACACCAGAGCTCCTTTATAATCACCCGATTACGTTGTGACGTTTGGTAGCACACAAAGTGTTCCTTCGGTAAACGGGAGTTGCATAATCTCATAGTCATAGGAACATGTATAAGTCATGAAGAAAGCAATAGCAACATACTAAACGATCAAGTGTTAAGCTAACGGAATGGGTCAAGTCAATCACATCATTCTCCTAATGATGTGACCCCGTTAATCAAATGACAACTCATGTCCATGGCTAGGAAACTTAACCATCTTTGATTCACGAGCTAGTCAAGTAGAGGCATACTAGTGACACTACGTTTGTCTATGTATTCACACATGTATCAAGTTTCCGGTTAATACAATTCTAGCATGAATAATAAACATTTATCATGAAATAAGGAAATAAATAATAACTTTGTTATTGCCTCTAGGGCACATTTCCTTCAGTCTCCCACTTGCACTAGAGTCAATAATCTAGTTCACATCGCCATGTGATTTAACACCAATATTCATATTTGTATATGATTAACACCCATAGTTCACATCGTCATGTGACCAACACCCAAAGGGTTTACTAGAGTCAATAATCTAGTTCACATTGCAATGTGATTAACACCCAAAGAGTACTAAGGTGTGATCATGTTTTGCTCGTGAGAGAAGCTTAGCCAACAGGTCTGTCACATTCAGAGCCGTATGTATTTTGCAAATATTCTATGTCTACAATGCTCTGCACAAAGCTACTCTAGCTAATTGCTCCCACTTTCAATATGTATCCAGATTGAGACTTAGAGTCATCTGGATCGGTGTAAAAGCTTGCACCTATGTAACTCTTTACGACGGGCTCTTTTATCACCTCCATAATCGAGAAATATTTCCTTAGTCCTCACTAAGGATATTCTTGACCAATGTCCAGTGATCTACTCCTAGATCACTATTGTACTCCCTTGCCAAATTCAGAGCAAGGTATACAATAGGTCTGGAACATAGCATAGCATACTTTATAGAACCTATAAGTGAGGCATAGGGAATGACTTTCATTCTCTTTTCTATTTTCTGCCGTGGTCGGGATTTGAGTCTTACTCAATATCACACCTTTGCAACACAGGCAAGAACTCTTTCTTTGACTGTTCCATTTTGAACTACTTTAAAATCTTGACAAGGTATGTACTTTTTGAAAAACTTATCAAGCGTCTTGATCTATCTCAATAGATCTTCATGCTCAATATGTTAGCTTTACTGAGGTCTTTTTTTTAAAGAACTCCTTTCAAATACTCCTTTATGCTTTCTAGAAAAATTCTACATCATTTCCGATCAACAATATGTTACTCACATATATTTATCAGAAAGGCGGTAGTGCTCCCACTCACTTTATTGTAAATACAGGCTTCACCGGAAGTCTGTATAAAACTATATGCTTTGATCAACTTATCAAAGCTTATATTCCAACTCTGAGATGCTTGCACCAGTCCATAGATGGATCGCTGGAGCTTGCACATTTTGTTAGCACCTTTAGGATTGACAAAACCTTATGGTTGCATCATATACAACTCTTCTTTAAGAAAACCATTAAGGAATGCAGTTTTGACATCCATTTGCCAGATTTTGTAAAATGTGGCAAATGCTAACATGATTCAGACAGACTTAAGCATCGCTACAGTTGAGAAAATCTCATTGTAGTCAACACCTTGAACTTGTCGAAAACCTTTTTGTGACAAGTCGAGCTTTGTAGATAGTAACACTACTATCAGCGTCTGTCTTCCTCTTGAAGATCCATTTATACAATATGGCTTGCCGATCATTGGGAAACTCCACCAAAGTCCACACTTTGTTCTCATACATGGATCCCATCTCAGATTTCATGGCCTTAAGCCATTTCAAGGAATCTGGGCTCATCATCGCTTCCTCATAGTTCGTAGGTTCATCATGGTCTAGTAACATGACTTCCGAGCAGGATTACCGTACCACTCACAGTGCGGACTGTACTTTGGAAGACCTACGAGGTTTTGTAGTAACTTAATCTAAAGTTTCATGATCATCATCATTAGCTTCCTCACTAATTGGTGTAGGAATCACTGGCACTGATTTATGTGATGAACTACTTTCCAATTCGGGAGAAGATACAAATTACCTTATCAAGCTCTACTTTCCTCCCACTCACTTCTTTCGAGAGAAACTCCTTCTCTAGAAAGGATCCATTCTTAGCAACGAATGTTTTGCCTTCGGATCTGTGATAGAAGGTGTACCCAACAATTTCCTTTGGATATTCTATGAAGACGCACTTCTTCGATTTGGGTTCGAGCTTATTAGGTTGAAAACCTTTTTCACATAAGCATCGCAACTTCAAACTTTAAGAAACGACAGCTTAGGTTTACTGCTAAACCATAGTTCATACGGTGTCGTATCAACGGATTTAGATGGTGCCCTATTAAAGTGAATGCAGCTATCTCTAATGCATAACCCCAAAACGATAGTGGTAAATCGGTAAGATACATCATAGATCGCACCATATCCAATAAAGTGCGGTTATGATGTTCGGACACACCATTATGCTGTGGTGTTCCATGTGGCATGAGCTGTGAAACTATTCCACATTGTTTAAAAATGAAGGCCAAACTCGTAACTCAAATATTCTTTTCTACGGTCAGTTTGTAGAAACTTTATTTTTTTGTTACGATGATTTTCCACTTCACTCTGAAATTCTTTGAACTTTTCAAATGTTTCAGACTTGTGCTTCATTAAGTAGATATACGCATATCTGCTCAAATCATTTGTGAAGGTCAGAAAATAACGATACCCGCCACGAGCATCAACACTCATTGGACCGCATACATCGGTATGTATTATTTCCAACAAGTCAGTAGCTCGTTCCATTGTTCCAGAGAACGGAGTTTTAGTCATCTTGCCCAAAAGGCACGGTTCGCAAGCATCAAATGATTCATAACCAAGTGATTCCGAAAATCCATCTTTATGAAGTTTCTTCATGCGCTTTACACCGATATGACCCAAACGGCAGTGCCACAAATAAATTGCACTATCATTATTAACTTTGCATCTTTTGGCATCAACATTATGAATATGTGTATCACTATGATGAAGATTCAATAAACCATCACCATTGGGTGTATGACCATAGAAGGTTTTATTCATGCAAACAGAATAACAATTTATTCTCTATCTTAGATGAATAATCGTATCGCAATAAACATGATCTTATCATATTTATGCTCAACGCAAACACCAAATAACATTTATTTAGGTTTAACACTAATCTCGAAAATATAGGGAGTGTGTGATGATGATCATATCAATGTTGGAACTACTTCCAACACTCATCGTCACTTCCCCCTCAACTAGTTTCTGTTTATTGTAACTCCTGCTTTGAGTTACTAATCTCAAAGAACCTAACAAGTATCAAATACTCAGGGCTACTATAAACACTAGTAAGGCACACATCAATAACCTGTATATCAAATATACCCTTTCTCACTTTGCCATCCTTCTTATCCACCAAATATTCGTGGTATTTCCGCTTCAAAGGACCATTTCCTTTGCGGTGTAAGCACTTTCGGTCGTGCTTTGGTCCAGCTTTGGGCTTCTTCGTGGGAGTGACAACTTGCTTGTCATTCTACTTGAAGTTCCCTTTCTTTCCCTTTGCCCTTTTCTTGAAACTAGTGGTCTTGTCAATCATTAACACTTGATGCTCTTTCTTGATTTCTATCTTCGTTGATTTCAACATCACGAAGAGCTCGGGAATCGTTTTCTTCATCCCTTGCATACTATAGTTCATCACGAAGTTCTAGTAACTTGGTGATGGTGACTAGAGAACTCTGTCAATCACTATCTTATCTGGAAGATTAACTCCCACTTGATTCAAGCGATTGTAGTACCCAGACAATCTAAGCACATGCTCACTAGTTGAGCGATTCTCCTCCATCTTTTAGCTATAGAACTTGTTGGAGATTTCCTATCTCTCAACTCGGGTATTTGCTTGAAATATTAACTTCAATTCCTGGAACATCTCATATGGTCCATGACGTTCAAAACGTCTTTGAAGTCCCGATTCTAAGCCGTTAAACATGGTGCACTAAACTATCAAGTAGTCATCACATTGAGCTAGCCAAACGTTCATAACGCCTCGCATACGCTCCTCGCAATTAGTCTCGTCACCTAGCGGTGCATTAAGGAGATAATTCTTCAGGCAGCAATGAGGATAAACCTCGGATCACCGATCCAATCCGCATCATTGCTACTAACATCTTTCAACACAATTTTCTCTAGGAACATATCAAAATAAACATATGAAAGCAACAACGCGAGCTATTGATCTACAACATAATTTGCAAAATACTACGGGACTAAGTTCATGATAGATTTAAGTTCAATTAATCATATTACTTAAGAACTCCCACTTAGACAGACATCTCTCTAGTCATCTAAGTGATCACGTGATCCATATCAACTAAACCATGTCCGATCATCACGTGAGATGGAGTAGTTTTCAATGGTGAACATCACTATGTTGATCATATCTACTATATGAATCACGCCGACCTTTCGGTCTCCGTGTTCCGAGGCCATATCTGTATATGCTAGGCTCGTCAAGTTTAACTCGAGTATTCCGCGTGTGCAACTGTTTTGCACCCGTTGTATTTGAACGTAGAGCCTATCACACCGATCATCACGTGGTGTCTCAAAGACGAAGAACTTTCACAACGGTGCATACTCAGGGAGAACACTTCTTGATAATTAGTGAGAGATCATCTTATAATGCTACCGTCAATCAAAGCAAAATAAGATGCATAAAGGATAAACATCACATGCAATCAATAGTGATATGATATGGCCATCATCATCTTGTGTTTGTGATCTCCATCTCCGAAGCACCGTCGTGATCACCATCGTCACCGGCACGACACCTTGATCTCCATCGTAGCATCGTTGTCGTCTCGCCACCTATTGCTTCTACGACTATCGCTACCGCTTAGCGATAAAGCAAAGCAATTACAGGGCGCTTGCATTTCATACAATAAAGCGACAACCATATGGCTCTCGCCATTGCCGATAACTCGGTTACAAAACATGATCATCTCATAAAATAAAATATAGCATCACGTCTTGACCATATCACATCACAACATGCCTGCAAAAACAAGTTAGATGTCCTCTACTTTGTTGTTGCAAGTTTTACGTGGCTGCTACGGGCTGAGCAAGAACCATTCTTACCTACGCATCAAAACCACAACGATAGTTCGTCAAGTTAGTGTTGTTTTAACCTTCGCAAGGACCGGGCATAGCCACACTCGGTTCAACTAAAGTTGGAGAACCGACACCCGCCAGACCACTGTGTGCAAAGCACGTCGGTAGAACCAGTCTCGCGTAAGCGCATACCGTAATGTTGGTCCGGCCGCTTCATCCAACAATACCGCCAACCAAAGTATGACATCTTTGGTAAGCAGTATGACTTGTATCGCCCACAACTCACTTGTGTTCTACTCGTGCATATAACATCTACGCATAAAACCTGGCTCGGATGCCACTGTTGGGTAACGTAGTAATTTCAAAAATTTCCTATGCACATGCAAGATCATGGTGATGCATAGCAACGAGAGGGGAGAGTGTTGTCCACGTATCCTTGTAGACCGAAAGCGGAAGCGTTAGAACAATGCGGTTGATGTAGTCGTACGTCTTCACGATCCGACCGGTCAAGTACCGAACGCACGACACCTCCGAGTTCAGCACACGTTCAGCTTGATGACGTCCCTCGAACTCTGATCCAGCCGAGTGTCGAGGGAGAGTTCCGTCAGGACGACGGCGTGGCGACGATCTTGATGTTCTACCGTCGCAGGGCTTCGCCTAAGCACCGCTACAATATTATTAAGGAGGACTATGGTGGAGGGGGGCACCGCACACGGCTAAGAGATCAAGGGATCAATTGTTGTTGTGTCTAGAGGTGCCCCCTGCCCCCGTATATAAAGGAGTGGAGGAGGGGGAGAGGGGCCCTATGGCGCGCCTGGAGGAGTCCTACTCCCACCGGGAGTAGGATTCCTCCCCTTCCATGTAGTAGGAGTAGGAGACAAGGAAGGTGAGAGGGAAGAGAAGGAAGGAGGGGGCGCCGCCCCTCCCCCTAGTCCCATTCGGACTAGTCATTGGGGGGGCGCGCAGCCTGCCTCTTTCTCTCCCCTAAAGCCCAATAAGGCCCATATACTTCTTCCCCCGTATTCCCGTAACTCCCCGGTACTCCGAAAAATACCCGAACCACTTGGAACCTTTCCGATGTACAAATATAGTCGTCCAATATATCGATCTTTACATCTCGACCATTTCGAGACTCCTCGTCATGTCCCCGATCTCATCCAGGACTCCGAACTCCTTCGGTACATCAAAACTCATAAACTCATAATAAAACTGTCATCGAAACCTTAAGCGTGCGGACCCTACGGGTTCGAGAACTATGTAGACATGACCGAAACACGTTTCCGGTCAATAACCAATAGCGGAACCTGGATGCTCATATTGGCTCCCACATATTCTACAAGGATCTTTATCGGTCAAACCGCATAACAACATACGTTGCTCCCTTTGTCATCGGTATGTTACTTGCCCGAGATTCGATCGTCGGTATCCCAATACCTAGTTCAATCTCGTTACCGACAAGTCTCTTTACTCGTTATGTAATGCATCATTCCGTAACTAACTCATTAGCTACATTGCTTGCAAGGCTTATAGTGATGTGCATTACCGAGAGGGCCCAGAGATACCTCTCCGACAATCGAAGTGACAAATCCTAGTCTCGAAATACGCCAACTCAACAAGTACCTTCGGAGACACCTATAGAGCTCCTTATAATCACCCAGTTACGTTGTGATGTTTGGTAGCACACAAAGTGTTCCTCCAGTAAACGGGAGTTGCATAATCTCATAGTCATAGGAACATGTATAAGTCATGAAGAAAGCAATAGCAACATACTAAATGATCAAGTGCTAAGTTAACGAAATGGGTCAAATCAATCACATCATTCTCCTAATGATGTGACCCCGTTAATCAAATGACAACTCATGTCCATGGCTAGGAAACTTAACCATCTTTGATTCACGAGCTAGTCAAGTAGAGGCATAATAGTGACACTACGTTTGTCTATGTATTCACACATGTATCAAGTTTCCGGTTAATACAATTCTAGCATGAATAATAAACATTTATCATGAAATAAGGAAATAAATAATAACTTTATTGTTGCCTCTAGGGAATATTTCCTTCATGTATCACATCTCTTTGTTCGCCGATGATTCCATGCTCTTGATGAAAGCAAACCAGGAGGAGGCAGCTGCGCTACATGACGTGCTTCAGCTATACGAGGATTGCTCCGGCCAATGCATAAATGTAGAGAAATCTGCTGTCATGTTCAGTCCCATTACAAGTGATACAGACAAGCACTCAGTCAAAAATTTGCTGGGTATACATAGTGAAAATTGGAACGAAAAATACCTAGGCCTACCTGTACATGTGGGACGGTCTAGAAGGCGAGCATTCGGTTACATCAAACAAAGTCTGTGTGGTCGGATGAACGGATGGCAGGAAAGGCTCCTAGCGAAAGAAAGCAAAGAGGTTTTGGTGAAGGCCGTGGGACAGGCAATCCCTACCTTTGCTATGTCTTGCTTCGATTTGACAAAAAATTTCTGTGGTGAGCTAAACTCTCTCCCGGGAACGTTCTGGTGGAGTCAGCAAGATAAGAAAAATGCGATGCATTGGATAAGATGGGATAAACTAGCACTGCCCAAGGCTATGGGAGGACTAGGGTTTCGGGACATGCATATGTTCAATATCGCCATGCTGTCCTGACAAGGATGGAGAATCCTCCAAAATCAGACCAGCCTGTGCGCTAGGGTGCTGAAGGCGTGATACTTTCCGAATTGCAGCGTTCTTGAGGCTCAGGAACACGATGGCATCTCGTACTCATGGCGGAGCATTCTCTAGGGTCTGCAGCTGATCAAAGAAGGGTATATCTGGAGAATTGGGACTGGATCGCAGGTGAATATCTGGGTGACCCTGGATACCAAGGTCCTGGTCGCGGCGGGTCATCACACCGAGAGGTGCCAATCTGCTAACGAATGTGTCTGATCTCATCCGCCCTATATCGGGAGGCTGGGATGAGCAGCTTGTGAAGGACACCTTTTGTGCTGAAGACGCCCAACGGATACTACATATTCCGCTACGGGTTGGTGTGGATGACTTCATAGCTTGGCACTATGATAGCAAAGGAAATCATTCTGTGAAGAGTGCATACAAACTACAAGTTGAGCTGAGCAAGCAGGTGGAGAACGGATCGCCAGGATCGAGCTCTAGCGGTGCCGACCAGCTTGAGCGAACGACTGATCAGTCTTGGAGACGCATCTGGAAACTCCCATGCCTAGCCAAACTGCAGATGTTTGTCTGGCGCATGAAACACGAGGCTCTCGCCCTCTGTCTGAATCTGGAGAGGAGAGGTGTACAGCTAGAGAAGACCTGCTGCTTCTTCTGCGGCAATGGGAAAGAGGACGATGGACACCTCTTCATCAAGTGCAAATGGGCCAAAGAAGTGTGGCGTGGTCTAGGCCTGGAAAAAGAACGCATGCGACTGGAAAATATCACATGTGTACATGCGATGATAGACCGGCTCTGGGAGTTGAACGAGAAGCAAAGGGTCCTAATCATAATCTTCTTGTGGCAATGGTGGAACCAGCGAAACAAGTAACGTGAAGAAAGCTGCCGCCACAGGTTCTGGAGCTTATAAGGAGGATTAGAAGCACCGTTATGGAGTATGAACAAGTGTATGCGCTGGAGAAGCGAAGCATGCCAGTGGCAAAATGGAAACCGCCTGAAGCTGATACTCTCAAGTTTAATTTGGATGGGTCTTTCACTCCTGGACAGTCCATGAATGGATGGGGCGTGGTGGCTCGCAATTCTGATGGGCAAGTGGCGGTCGCTCGCGTCGGGCGCCAAGACCAGGTACTGGATGCTTTTGGAGCTGAAGTCAATGCGCCGTCGGCGGCAATAACGACTGCGACGGAGCTGGGTGCCACACGAGTCATTTTTGAAACTGACTCACAGCTGCTTGTGGATGCCATGAACGTCTAAATAGCTGACTCCTCGCAGTATGTGTGATCATCGTAGATATGAAACTCCAGCTCAAAATGTGGTTCGCCAAGTGTAGCGTGATCCATTGTAGGCGTACGACGAATTCTGTATCACATGAGCTAGCCCAGATTGGTCGTACGTGCTTACCTAGTGTTTGTATGGAGTGGAACTCAAGTGTACTTCCCGTTGTGGCTGCCTGCGTCTCGGGGGATATGCCCGAGCGCCGTTAATCTATAAAGCTTTGCTTTACCTTCAAAAAAATATGGCAAAGGCGTTCCTTCCTAGGGAGTCTGGATTCTCACTAGTTCTAGGCTTGGATCTTTAATCCACTTTGTATGCTTTTACAAGTGGGGGGAGCCAAGTACATATAAATGCAGCAGCCACATATTACGCCATCATCTTTCCTCCCCACATTCAGG
Source organism: Aegilops bicornis (assembly GCA_021605145.1). NCBI lineage: Eukaryota > Viridiplantae > Streptophyta > Magnoliopsida > Poales > Poaceae > Aegilops > Aegilops bicornis. The sequence goes on along the minus strand of CM038671.1, from coordinate 438,937,853 downwards.
TTTCGGCACCAATGATTAAAGGCCGCCCCGTGGACGTAGCTAAAGGCGATCTCCGGCAATCCCCTACCGAATGGTCAGGGAAAGAGGGAGATAGCTTCTGTCACTGCATTACCTCCGCAAACCCACCATCACGCCTATATATAGTAATAACCTCAAGGCCCATGAAGGCAAATTTGAGTGTCCGACTTCACTCAACATCGAGAAGATTATTAACATAAACATACAAAGAGGATGCAACATGTCATTCAACACCTAAACATACTAGGATTCCTCCATATCCGTGAAAACTAAGGGGCCTACTGTGACGCCCCCGATTCAATCGTACACTAACCGTACACACAAACGTGTACGATCAAGACCAGGGATTCACGAAAAGATATCACAATACAACTCTAAACACAAATAAAAGTCATACAAGCATCATATTACAAGCCAGGGGCCTTGAGAGCTCGAATACAAGTGCTCGAACATAAACGAGTCAGCGGAAGCAACACTATCTGAGTACAGACATAAGTTAACAAGGTGCCATAAGATGGCTAGCACAAACAGGAATACAGATCGAAGAGGTGCAGGCATCCTGCGTGGGATCCTCCTAAACTACTCCTGGTCGTCGGCGACATGAACATAGTAGTAGGCACTACCGGAGTAGTAGGAGTCATCGAAGGTGGCGTCTGGCTTTGGGGCTCCAGCATCTGGTTGAGACATCTGAGAAGAAAGGAAAAGGGGGAAAAGAGGGAGCAGAGCAACCATGAGTACTCATCCAAAGTACTCGCAAGCAAGGATCTACACTACCTATGCATCAGTATAAATGAAATGGGTATTATCTGTGGACTGAACTGCAGGATGCCAGAATAAGAGGGGGAGAAGCTATTCCCATCGAAGACTACGCTTCTGGCAGCCTTCATCTTGAAGCATATAGGAGAGAGTAGCTGGTAAGTTAACCAAGTAACATCGCATAGCATAAACCTACCCGAGGATCCTCTCCTCGACACCATGCGAGAGAGCGATCACTGGGTTGTATCTGGCACTTGAAAGGGTGTGTTTTATTAAGTATCCGGTTTTATTTGTCATGAGGTCAGAATACAACTCCAAGCGTCCTGTTAGCATGGACACGACTATTCGAATATATCAATCTTCCCTGCAGGGGTGCACCACATTACCCGACACGCTCGATCACTCTGGCCGGACACACTTTCCTGGGTCATGCCCGGCCTTGGAAGAACAACACATCGCAGCCCTACCTAGGCTCAACAGAGAGGCCAACCCGCCGGTCTAAATCCTAAGCGCGCATGGGTCTTGGGCCCATCGCCTTTGCACTCCTACACGTTATGAGGGCGGCCGGTGAGCAGGCCTGACAACCTCCATTACGAAGGCGGTTGCTTTACGCGGTCCAACCCGGCGCGCGCCGCTCTGTTGCTGACGTCCGAAGAGCTTCGGCTGATACTACGACGCTGGTTGCCCATAACTTGTCCCATGTGGTGGTTAGTGCGTATAAGGCCAACGACCAACTCAGATCAAATATCCAAACTCGTTAAGCGGGTTATTTGATGTAACCGCGGAGGCCGACCAGGGACCAGGCCCACCTCTTCTCTGGGTGGTCTCAACCTACCCTGTTGCTCCGCCACAAAGTAACACTCGGGGGCCATCGAGAACCCAGGCCCACCACTACCTGGTTGGAACCACCTGTCCCTTCAGCCCCCATATTCGAAGTGTAACATTAGTATGTAATAGTATAAAGTATATACCCGTGATCACCTCCCGAAGTGATCATGACCTAGTAGTATAGCATGGCAGACAAACAAGTATGTGGGCCACTGATGGATATCTAGCATCCTATACTAAGCATTTAGGATAGCAGGTAAGGTATCAACAACAGTAGCAAGGACAGGCTATGTAGCAGTATAGGATCAATCCAATGAAACAGTAACATTACTCCAATGCAAGCAGTAGAGGGAAAGAGTAGGCGATATCGGGATAATCAAGGGGGGTTTGCTTGCCTAGAAGCTCTGCTAAGAAGGAAGGGTCGTCAACACCGTAGTCGATAGGGCAGCAGTAGTGTCAGTCTCAAAGTCTACCGGAGAGAAGAGGGGGGAGAAACAATGAATACAATGCAAAGAAATGCATGACGATGCATGAAATGACGATATGCGGTGCTAGGTATGCCCTAACATGGTACTAGGTGCTACTGGCAAAGGGGGAAAACATCCGGGAATGTTTTCCCGAAGTTTTGATATTTTTGGCCAAACGAACTGGAGGGGGGTGGTTCCATGTTCGCTAAGCTAGGGACGTGTGGCAGACGAACGAACTGCGTATTCGGATTCGTCACATTTTTCTTAGCAACTTCTATGTACAAAGTATTTTCATCCGAGTTATAGATTATTTTATATTATTTTTCAAAGTTTTAAATCATTTTTAGGAATTAGCAGATTAATTCAATTCAAGAAACAATTATTATGTCATCATGACGTTGGTAGTCAACTCTGACCGTTGACCAGTCAAACTTTACAGGTGGGGCCCGTTCGTCATTGTCACAGTTTAACTAAACATGATTAATTAGTTTAATTAAGTGATTAGGTTAGTTAAACAGAGTTAATTAAGTTAATTAATTATTTCCTTTTTATTATGTATTTTTTAAATCATTTTTGTGTGTGTGTGTTCGTTTTCTGGGGCGGGCCCCAGCAATTAGTGGCCCATCGGCCTTAACGGGTGCGCGGGTACGGGCATTGGGTGGAGCCAGGCGACGGGCGCCAGCCCGCCCAATAGGGCGCTGCGGGGCGGCGGGCAAAGGGAGCGGGCGCGTCTGCGCGGGTCTGCCGTGGCCGGAGAAGGGCGGCCTGAGGGACGGCCGAGGCCGTTGTGGGAGGAGGGCGCTGGGGAGGCCGGAGGAGGGCGGCGCATGCGATGGCGCGAGGGTAGTGGCGAGGCCGTGTGGGGGAGATGCGGGGTAGAGCGGGTCGACGCGAGCGGCGAGCTACGACGGCTGGTGAGGCGGTGCAGTGGGGGGGGGGGGTGTAGACGAAGGCCGGCGCGAGCGGCGACTGCGGCTACACGCGAGGCCAGAACGCAGTCGGGGCGTGGCTAGTGCATTCGGGCAAGGCTGGGGCGGCGGAGCCGCGGCGAGGCAGCGTTGGGCGAGGCAGGAAGCCGCGGGCGAGGCGGGCTCAGGAGAATAACGGTGAGACGGTGAGGGGATGCGCGGCGGAGCGCCATGGCTTAGGAGCAGGGGCGCGGAGGCAGTAACGGTAATAAGGGGCCACGTAGCATCACAAGGGATGATGACAAAGGCTCGGCGGAACAGCGAGCGGGGTAGAGAAATGAGGGAGAGGCCCATGGACTCACCGGCGTTGTAGATGACCAGGGGATGGGAGGCTCGGTGATCCGCTCGAGGGAGTGGACGAGGAGGTCCGACGGTCGACGGTGATGGCTCCGGCGAGGGGGGGGGGGCTCCAGGCGGCAGCGTCGGCTTAGTCAGGATCACGCCCCCGATCTCGATCCAGATCAAGGCGGAGGAGCGAGGAGTGGGGGAATTGGGGGTGGTTATGGCTAGGGTTTGGGTATTGGGGGTTAAGGGGATCGAGGGTGGGCCGGCTTGGTGGCCTGGATGCCCAGTTGGGCCGAACGACCTAAGAGGAGGGGGGAGGCCCGGGGTTTTCCTTTTAGCTTTTGCTTCATTTTCTATTTTTCCTTTTTTCTTATTTTTCTTTTATTTTATTTCTAGTTTCACTTTTATTTTAGTTTTATAAATTATAAAAGTAGTCCCTAATTTAGTGTTAATAATTATGCTACTACCAAATTAATTCATAACCCAAAATAAAATAGTTTAATATTTTATAAAATTCAATAGGCATTTATTTAATTGTTTTAACTACTGTTTTATTTATTTTTAGGACATTCAAATACTTTTAAAGATGTTGATTTCTCCACCATTATTACTTATGCATTATTTGTCACCCATAGAATAATTTAGTTTTAACATATGAAAGCCTTTTTTGTTTGACTTGATTTTGAATTCGGATTTGAATCGGTTTTGAACCAACGCGAGTTTAACAACATTAATCATGGTGACATGGCAACATTAGCAGGGAATTACTGTAGCTTAATTATCCAGGCATTACAATTCTCCTCCATAACAAGAAATCTCGTCCCGAGATTTAGGAGGTAGAAAGAAATAGTGCGGGATATTCTTCACGCACGCGATCCTCGCGTTCCCAAGTGGCTTCGTCTTCAGAGTGATGCGACCACTGGACCTTGAGGAACTTGATCGCCTTTCCGACGCAGCGGGCGCTCAGCTTGGTCGAGAATACAGACTGGATGCTCCTTATAAGAGAGGTCCTGTTGCAACTCGAGCACTTCATGATCCACTGCTCGGATTGGGTCCTTGAAGTAACGGCGGAGCTATGACACGTGGAACACATCGTGAACCTGAGAAAGGTTCAGCAGAAGCTCCAGTTGATATGCCACTTTTCCATGCTTCTCGAGAATAGTGAATGGACCAATATAGCGAGGAGCTAGCTTGCCATTGATCCCTAAGCGGTGAGCACCCTTCATCGGTGTAACTCGAAGATAAGCCTTTTCGCCAGGTTGATAGACCATGTCTTTATGATGACAGTCATACTGACTTTCCTGACGTGATTGAGCAGTCTTCAGATTCTCGCGAATGATGCGGACTTGATCTTCGGCATGTTGGATAATATCGGGACCGAAGAGTGGACGTTCGCCAGTTTCTGACCACTTCAGAGGGGTTCGACACTTTCGTCCATATAACACTTCAAAGGGGGCCATCTTCAGACTAGCTTGATAGCTATTGTTATAAGAGAACTTAGCATACGGGAGATATTCCTCCCATTTCTTGCCGAAGTAAATAACACAAGCTCGAAACATGTCTTCGATAACTTGGTTGACGTGTTCAACTTGCCCTTGCGACTGAGGATGAAAAGCAGTGCTGAAAGACAGATGAGTTCCCGTAGCTTCTTGGAAACTTGCCCAAAATCTTGAAGTGAATAAGCTGCCACGGTCCAAACTGATTACCAATGGAATACCGTGAAGTGAAACAATTCTGGACAGGTAGAGGGTTACCAGCTGACTAGAAGTGATCGTTTCTTTGACGGCGAGAAAATGTGTGACTTTGGAGAGTCAGTCAATGACGACAAGAATGGCATCGTTACCCTTCTGAGATTTGGGAAATCTAGTGATGAAGTCCATCTCGGCATGGTCCCATTTCCATTCAGGAACAATGATAGGTTGCAGAGTTCCAGCAGGCCTTTGATGTTCTGCTTTGATACGACGACAAACGTCACACTCAGCAACATACCGAGCAATGTCTTGCTTCATATTAGACCACCAGAATCTCTGACGAATGTCTTGGTACATCTTGGTACTACCGGGATGAATAGACAGAGGCATATCATGAGCTTCTTTCATAACCTTCTGAGTCATATCTAGCTTGTCTTTGGAAGGGACCACTAGGCGAGCTTTGAAGAACAAAGTGCCACTATCATCGACAGTGAAGAATGAGGGTTTTCCTTCTACGAGGTAGCGTTTAATCTTCTCAACTTGAGAGTCATATCTCTGAATTCTCTTGATGGAGTCCAAGAGATCTGGTACAACAGCCCGGGTATTAAGGGAACCCTGGGAAACAACACGGAGTTCATCTTTTGTCTTCCCATAGGAGGGGGAGAAAGTGCACCAGGAGGAACTATATGGAGGTTCAGCTTTCTAAATCTTCAACAAGCGAGGGCTGAAATTTACGAATCTGGAGGTGGTAGCAATATGACTTGTGGCTCAAGTTATCAGCCATTACATTAGCCTTGCCTGGGGTATAAGAAATACCCAAGTCAAAATCTGCTACGGTCTCCATCCATCTCTGCTGACGGAGGTTCAGGTCTGGCTGAGTAAACATATACTTCAGACTTTGGTGGGCGGTGAAGATCTCGCAACAATTACCGAGAAGGTAATGTCGCCACTGTTTTAGTGCATATATGACAACAACAAGCTCAAGTTCATGAACTGGGTAGTTCTCTTCATGAGGCGCAATTGACGAGACACATAAGCAATCATTCTGCGCTCTTGCATTAGGACACAGCCTAATCCTTGATGTGAAGCGTCGTAGTAAATGACGAAGTCCTTTTTAGTATCAGGAGGAGCAAGCACTAGAGTGGAAGTCAGCTTGTCTTTGAGCGCCTAGAAACTTTCCTGACACTTTTCTGTCCATTCGAACTTGACGCCCTTGTGAAGCAGACTAGTCAGGGGCTTGGCGATCTTGGAGAAGTTCTCGACGAATTGACAACAATAGCTGGCGAGTCTGAGAAAACTTCTGACTTGCTTGACATTCTTCGTAGGAGTCCAATCAAGAATAGCACGAACTCGCTTAGGGTTGACGGCAATACCATCCTTGGAGATGACATGCCCAAGATAGGTTACTTCGGGAAGCTAGAATTCACACTTGGAATACTTAGCATAGAGTTGATGCTCTCGAAGCTTCTCTAGCACAAGGCGAAGATGTTCAACATGCTCTTCTTTATTCTTGGAATACACTAAGATGTCATCCAGATAGACCATGATGAACTTGTCGAGGTATTCCATGAAGATATAGTTCATCAGACGAGAGAAGGTGGCTGGTGCATTGGTCAAGCCAAAAGACATGACGATGTACTGATATGAACCATAGCGATTCACGAATTTGGTCTTAGGAATATCTTCCTCACGCACTCGGATCTGATGATAACCCAACCTCAAGTTGAGTTTAGAGAAGACTGCCGAACCAGCCAGTTGATCATATAGATCATTAATCCGAGGAAGGGGGTACTTGTTCTGGATAGTGGCTTGGTTAATAGGACAGTAGTCTTGGACCTATCGCTTTGTCCCATCCTTCTTCTTGACAAAGAGAGAAGGAGCTCCCCAAGCAGAGGAGCTTGGACGAATGAAACCACTTCGAAGAGATTTGTCGATTTCCTCCTTAAGCTCAAGAAGTTCATGCAGCGACATCTTATAGGGTCGCTTGGCTATAAGGGTGGTGCCTAGTTTAAAGTCGATGACGAATTCGACAAATCTAGCAGGGGGGGATCCCTGGAAGTTCTTCAGGAAAGACGTCTTGAAATTCATGAACAACTGGATCTTTTCAATGCCCTCGAGTGGTGCTGCGTTCAATGCATTCAATAAATATAACCGATGGCCCGTGTCCGCGTCAGTATTTCCCCGAAGAGGAAGGGATGATGCAGCACAACTATGGTAGGTATTTCCCTCAGTGATGAAACCAAGGTTATCGAACCAGTAGGAGAACCAAGCAACACTATGTAAATGGTACCTGCACACAAAGAACAAATACTTGCAACCCGACGCGTAAGAGTGGTTGTCAATCCTTCTCGGGTAAAAAGATAGATTGGTTTGTAGTAGGTTGTATAAATAGATCTCGCGGAAACACGAAATAAAATTAATAACAAAAATTTACAGCAAGGTATTTTTTGGGTTTTTGGAATAACAGATCTGAAAGAAAAAGCAATGAAAAATAGTCTCGAAGCAAATATGATAAATAATAGACCTGGGGGCCGTAGATTTCACTAGTGGCTTCTCTCAAGAAAAATAGCATACGGTGGGTAAACAAATTACTGTTGGGCAATTGATAGAACTTAAAATAATTATGACGATATCCAGGCAATGATCACTATATAGGCATCACGTCCAAGATTAGTAGACCGAATCCTGCCTGCATCTACTACTATTACTCCACACATCGACCGCTATCCAGCATGCATCTAGTGTATTAAGTTTATGGAAAAATGGAGTAATGCAATAAGAACGATGACATGATGTAGACAAGATCCATTCATGTAGGAATAGACCCCATCTTGTTATCATTATTGGCAATGATCAATACGTGCCTTGCTGCCCCTTCTGGCACTGGGAAAGATCACTGCACGACCGAACCCATCACAAAGCACCTCTTCCCATGGCAAGAAAAATCGATCTAGTCGGCCTAACTAAACCAAATATTCGAAGAGGAAATACGAGGCTATAAGTAATCATGCATATAAGAGATCAAAACTCAAATAACTTTCATGGATAAAATAGATCTGATCATAAACTCAGAGTTCATTGGATCCCAACAAACTCACCGCAAAAAGAGTTACATCAAATAGATCTCCAAGAGACCATTGTATTGAGAATCAAAAGAGAGAGAGAGAGAGAGAGAGAGAGAGAGAGAGAGAGAGAGAGAGAGAGAGAGAGAGAGAGGAAGCCATCTAGATACTAACTACTAATTCCGTGGGTCCACAATGAACTACTCATGCATCATCGGAGAGGCATCAATGAGGATGATGAACCCCTCCATGATGGTGTCTAGATTGGATCTGTTGGTTCTGGAACTTGCGGCGGCTGGAATTGTGTTTCCTCGACTCCCCTAGGTTTTTTGGATTTTCCGGGTATTTATAGAGCAAAGAGGCGGTGCGGGAGGCGCCGAGGTGGGAACAACCCACCAGGGCGCGCTTGGGCCCCCAGGCGCACCCAGGTGGGTTGTGCTCCCCTCTGAGCCACCTCTAGTACTTATTTGGCCCAACATATGTCTTTTGGTCCAAAAGAAATCTCCAAAAAGTTTCGCTGCGTTTGGACTCCGTTTGGTATTGATTTTCTGCGAAGTAAAAAACAAGCAAAAATTAGCAACTGGCACTGGGCACTATGTCAATAGGCTAGTCCCAAATAATGATACAAAGTTGCTATAAAATTATTGTAAAACATCAAAGAATGATAATATAACAACATGGAACAATAAAAAATTATAGATACGTTGGAGACGTATCAATAACCGTGCCTCAGCATCTTGAACTAATCGAGCGTTGTAGCTTATTATTTCATCAGATGGGTGTAGCATATGGACGGTCTTATTGGCACAAACTATAGAAGTAGTATGCGCTTTCAACCAATCCATGCTCAGAATGACATCAATGCTACCTGACTTCGGCACGATGGGAGAGACAAGGAACTCCAGTCCTTCGATATCGAAGGGAACATTGTTGCAATCCATGAAGGTTCGACATTGGCCCGCAGGGGTGTGTACTAATAGCGAAGCGTTCATGCCCTCACATTTAATGCCATGCATGAATGAAAATTCTTCTGACATGAATGAAAATTCTTCTGACATGAATGAATGTGATGCTCCTGTATCAAATAAAACGGATGATGGTACTGAATTTACGAGGAGTGACCCATCACAGTAGCAGGCTGGTCCCGAGCTTCATTCAGGTCAACGTGGTTGGCATGAACATGACCATAAGGCCTGGCATTGTTGTTGCAGGGCTGATTGTTTCCACGGCCAACTGAAGGTAGAGCCAGCTGGTTCTGATTATGGTAGCAGTTCCTGGTAAGGTGACCTGGTTGACCACACTTGTAACACAACCCATCATTGGGGGTGGGAGCAGGAGCTCGGGGTGGTGCAACTGGAAGTTTTAATTTGTCTCGGTGGTGGAGGAGGCAGACGAGGTGCACCATAGGACTGCCTTGGAGCAGGTGCAGTTGGACGGTACATGTTGTTGCGAATCCAGATCCTACGCTTCTGTGAGGGTGGCCTCGAAGATGAGCCCGTGTCACGGTTGCGCCTGTGAGAACCCTAGTGTTCCTGCAGACCAGTTTCGACCTGGATGGCTTTGTTCACCAAGGTGGTGAAGTCAGCAAAGTCATGCACGAGAAGTGTGAGCTTGATGTCAGCTTGAAGGCCATTGCGGAACTTCTCATGTCTGCGTGCATCAGTGGCAATGTCTTGTTCGGCATAGCGGGCTAATTCTAGAAACTCACGCTGATAAGCATCCACAGTTTTGTTGCCTTGGGTGAGGTTGCGGAACTCGCGCTTCTTCCTATCCATGATTCCCCGAGGAATGAAGCGGGCGTGAAAGGCAGCTTGGAAATCCGGTCAAGTGATGACCGTTCCAGCAGGTAGTGAACACTTGTGGGTGTCCCACCATTGTGCAGCGGGACCCCTCAGGTAGTATGCCGCGCAGGGGACATAGTTGGCAGAGGCTACCTCAACAGACTCTAGCTCGAAGGTGATGTCATGAAGCCAGTCATCAGCTTCAAGTGGCTGAATTGAGTTGCGGTAGATGGTTGGGTTGAGACGTGCAAAGTCTTGAAGTGTCACTGGGGATGGCTGCTGGTTCAAGTTGGGGCAAGGAACCGAGCCATCATTCCTTCAATGAATTGGCGATTCAGCTCGAACTGTTGGATCATACCAGCCATGTACTCAGGCGGTGGTGGCATGTTGCCACCACGACCACGACCAGCGGGACTAACCATCCTGCTAATATATAACAGGGGTAGTTAAGTATTGAGAAATTTGCAAAGACAAGAATCATTCATGATGAAACATACATAACGGAAGAAACACGATAGATACTACATAGTAGTCGGCATATTTTACAAAAGGGGTCATATATAGAGTTCAGTACATGGACTAGCGACATAGCAGGCGGCACATGATGCGGCTGGAAGCTACATCGGTATTTCCCCAAAGAGGAAGGGATGATGCAGCACAGCGACGGTAGGTATTTCCCTCAGTGATGAAACCAAGGTTATGGAACCAGTAGGAGAACCAAGCAACACAACGTAAACAACCCCTGCACACAAATAACAACTACTCGCAACCCGACATGTTAAAGGGGTTGTCAATCCCGTCCGAGTAATGGCGCCTCAAGATAGGCAAACGGACGTGAATAAAATTGTAGTGGATTGATAGATCGAACGCCAAATAAAATGAATAGGAATAAAACACATCAATGTATTTTTGTATTTTTGGTTTAATAGATCTGAAAAAATGCAAAGGAAAAGTAGATCGCAAAGGCAAATAATATGAGAAAGAGACCCCGGGGCTGTAGGTTTCACTAGTGGCTTCTCTCGAGAAAAATAGCAAAGGTGGGTAAAAAAATTACTGTTGGGCAATTGATAGAACTTCAAATAATCATGACGATATCCAGGCAATGATCACTATATAGGCATCACATCCAAGATTAGTAGACCGACTCCTGCCTGCATCTACTACTATTACTCCACACATTGACCGCTATCCGACATGCATCTAGTGTATTAAGTTCATGGAGAAACAGAGTAATGCAATAAGAAGATGGCATGATGTAGACAAGATCTATCTATGTAGAGATAGACCACATCGCTTTATACTTAGTAGCAACGATACATATGTGGCGGTTCCCCATACATCCTTTGGGATTAAGCAAGTAAGAATCGAACCCACTACAAAGCACCTCTTCCCATTGCAAGATAAATAGATCAAGTTGGCCAAACAAAACCCAAATATCGGAGAAGAAATACGAGGCTATAAGAGATCATGCATAAAAGAGATCAAAGAAACTCAAATAACTTCATGGATATAAAAAGATATAACTGGTTATAAACTCAAAGTTCATCAGATCCCAACAAACACACCGCAAGAAGAGTTACATCATATGGATCTCCAAGAGACCATTGTATTGAGAATTCAGCGAGAGAGAGGAAGCCATCTAGATACTAACTACAGACCCGTAGGTCTACAAAGAACTACTCACGCATCATCGGAGAGGCACTAATGGAGGTGTTGAACCCCATCCGTGATGGTGTCTAGATTGGATCTGGTGGTTCTGGACTCTGCGGCGGCTGGAATTGATTTTCGTCGACTCCCCTAGGGTTTTGGGAATATTGCGGTATTTATAGAGCAAAGAGGCGGTCCGGGGGCACTGAGGTGGGCACAACCCACCGAGTGCGCTGGGCCTCTGGCCATACTGGTGTGTTGTGCTCTCCTCGGAGCACCCCTAGGTGCAGCCAGGGCCCATTATGTGTCTTCTGGTCCAAAAAAAATCTCCGTGAAGTTTCATTGCTTTTGGACTCCGTCTAATATTGATTTCCTACGATGTAAAAAACATGCAGAAAACAGCAACTGTCACTTGGCACTATGTCAATAGGTGAGTACCAAAAAATGATATAAAATGATTATAAAACATCCAAGATTGATAATATAATAGCATGGAACAATAAAAAATTATAGATACGTTGGAGACGTATCTATAATTTTTTATTGTTCCATGCTATTATATTATCAATCTTGGATGCATCCCCAAGCTTAACTCCTACTCATCCTCGAGTAGGTAAGTGATAGAAATAAAAAATTTGATGTGGAATGCTGCCTAACATGTCATATCATATTCTTTTCTTTATAGCATGGACATTTGGACTTTTATCTTGTTCAAAGCAATAGTCTAGTTTTGACATGATAATATAAATACTCAAGCACATCAACAAGCAACCATGTCTTTCAAAATATCAACGCTAAAATAAGTTATCCCTAGCCCATCATGCTCAATCATTGATCCATTCATGAAACACACTCGCATAATGGTTACACCCAATACTCAAGTACGATCATATTGCCTCCTAGTTGGTGCTTTTATAAGATAAGATGGAGACTCAAATTCAAAAATAAAAATTGCATAAAGTAAAAGAAAGTCCCTTCGCAGAGGGACGTAGGGATTTGTAGAGGTCCAGAGCTCAAAGCGAAAAACTTAGAGATAAAAACATTTTGGGAGGTGTATCCTTCCCACCAACGAAAACGACTTAGAGTTCCCAATACTTTCCATGCTAGATATATCATAGGCGGTTCCCAAACAGAAAATAAAGTTTATTCCTTTTTCCACCATACTTTCACTTTCCATGGCTAGCCGTATCCACGGTTGCCCTCCATACCAACACTTTCCAAGGAATTTATTATTTGACAACATAAAGTAAATTCATTTTTTCATTTCGGGACTGGGCATACCTAAAACCTTTGCCTTACTCTCGTGCAATGAAAGGTGAATAAACACTCATCGTGAGAATAACACATCTAGGATGGAAAAAATTAGCCACCCCTCACCGCTCCGCGAGCGAAACAAACACCCAAAAGAGAAGTTTATTTTGAAAATTAGAGATGGCACATGCAAATTTGCTTAGAATGGCAAAATAATACCGCATATAGGTAGATATAGTGGACTCATGTGGCAAAACTGGTTTAAAGGATTTTGGATGCACAAGTAGAGGTCATACTTAGTTCAAAATGAAGGCTAGCAAAAGATTGAGAAGCGACCAACCAAGAAATGAATAATCTCTAAGCAAACATTAAGCATAATCAACACCGAATAATGCACCACAAGTAGGATATAATTTCATTGCATGACTATTGACTTTCGTGCCTGCGTAGGGAATCAAAAACCTTAACACAAATTTCTTACTAAAGCATAATTACTCATCAACACAACCCACATATCACATCATCATATCTGAAAACTATTACTAAGAATCAAGTTTATTTTGTCCAATGATCTTCATGAAAGTTTTTATTATATCCTTCTTGGATATCTATCACTTTGGGAAAAATTTCATGTGTTGCTTTTCATAAGCTCTAACAAATATAAGTGACGATCATGAGCATAATTTTTTTCTTTCTCTCAAAATAATTTATGTGAAGCAAGAGATAATTTATTGAAAATTTTACTAAATCTCAAATAAATCTAAGTGAAGTAAGAGAGTATTTCTTCAAAAATACTAAAGAACACCGTGCTAAAAAAGATATAAGTGAAGCACTAGAGCAGGTCCATAGCTCATAAAGGATTTAAGTGAAGCATAGAGAGCAATTCTAACAAGTCATGACATAATTTTGGCTCTCTCAAATAGGTGTATCCAGCAAGGGATCAAGACTTAAAACACAAAATAAAACAAGCAAATACTCATATTATACAAGATGCTCCAAGCAAAACACATAGTATGTGACGAATAAAAATATAGCTTCGAGTAAAATACCGATGGTCGTTAGAAGAAAGAGGGGATGCCACTTGGGGGCATCCCCAAGCTTAATTGTTTGATCACTTTTGGATAATAAATTGGGATGCCGGGGCATCCCCAATCTTAGGCTCTTCTACTCCTTATTCCTTCATCCATCGTAAGATAACCCAAAACTTGAAAACTTCAATCACACAAAACTCAACAAAACCTTCGTGAGATCCGTTAGTATAAGAAAGGAAACCACTACTATACATACTGTATCAAACCAATTCATATTTTGTTTTTGCACTATATCTACTGCATTCCAACTTTTCTATGGCAAGAACTCATCAAAGAAAACCATAGAGCCATCAAAACAAGCACACAATGCAAAGAAAACAGAATTTGTCAAAACAGAACAGTCTGTAGCAATCTGAATATTTCGAATACTTCTGTAACTCCAAAAATTCTGAAAAATTAGGACGACCTGGTTAATTTGTACATTAATCTTAAGAAAAAGGAATTTTCATTTTGTCATGCTCTGGTGATTTTTAACAATTGTTTTCGTGAGTGCATAAGTTTCTGTTTTTCAGCAAGATCAAACAACTATCACCCAAGAAGATCCTAAAGGTTTTACTTGGCACAGACACTAATTAAAACACAAAAAACACAATCATAACAGTAGCATAATTTTGAAAACACTCAAAAAAAGAAAGTAAAAAGAAAAAATAAATTCTATTCATTGGGTTGCCTCCCAACAAGCGCTATAGTTCTACGCCCTTAGCTAGGCATAAAGCAAGGATCTAAGTATTGTCATATTTGGTTCGAGATCCATAAGATGCCCTCATGATTGATTCATATGGTGGCCTAATTCTTGTTCTAGGAAAGTGTTCCATACCCTTACTCAAAGGAAAGTGGAACTTGATATTGCCTTCTTTCATGTCAATCACAACACGATAATGCATAAAAAGGTCTACCAAGAATAATTGGACAAGACGGATTGCAATCAATATCAAGAACAATAAAATCTATGGGCACATAATTCCTATTTGCAAGAATAAGAACATCATTAATTATTCCCATATGTTTTTTAAAAGTAGAATCCGCCAAGTGCAAATTCAAAGAACATGATTCAATATCGGTAAGACCAAGCACATCACATAAAGATTTAGGAATTGTACAAACACTAGCACCCAAGTCACACAAAGCAAAACACTCATAATGTTTAATCTTGAATTTGATAGTAGGTTCCCATTTATCATGCAATTTTCTAGGAATTGAAACTTCTAATTCCAATTTTTCTTAAAAAGCTTTCATCATAGCATCAACAATATGTTTAGTAAAAGCTTTATTTTGTTCATAGGCATGAGGTGAATTTATCATGGATTGCAACAAAGAAATACAACCAATTAAAGAGCAACTATCACAATTAAAGTCTTTGTAATCCAAAAGAGTGGGCACATCACTAGTTAAAGATTTGACCTCTTCAAACCCACTTTTATCAATTTTCTCAACAAGATTTTCACCCTCAGAATTATCAGGATGCCTTCTAGATAAAGTTGACTCTTCTCCAGTCCCTTTTTCATCAATCTTAACTTTACTAAACAAGGAATCAATAGAAGAAACACCAATCGTTTGAAGATTTTCATCGTTTTTATCTTCTAACGAGATTGGTTTAGCAGCCATTTGATTTACTAAGGTAGCTTGTGCATCGGATATTTTTCCTAGCAAACTTTCAACAAAAGTATACTTAGATTGGAGATTGCAAACTTCTCTACTAATATCATCAAGTTGTTTTGTGATAGCATCCAGCACAACGGAGTGCTCCTTAAGTTCTTCAAGAAATACTTATTGTGCTCAAATTGTGTAGTCATATATTCCTTAGTACTTTTCTTGATTTCAAGCAAAATATTTGGGTAAGGTACATCATATATTTTCTTTGAGGCATCATGACCACACAAACAAGAACACACGCAAAAACGATCCGGCAAGAAAATGGCGAACGGAAAAAGAGAGTGAATAAAACAGCAAATTTTTGTGAAGTGGGGGATAGGAAAACGAGAGGCAAATGGAAAATAATGTAAATTGCGAGGAGATGATATTTGTGATTAGGAACCTGGTATATGTTGAAGATCCTCCCCGGCAACAGCGCCAGAAATTCCTTTTGATGCGGCTTGAAGCTATGCCGGTATTTCCCCAAAGAGGAAGGGATGATGCAACACATCAACGGTAGGTATTTCCTTCAGTGATGAAACCAAGGTTATCGAACCAGTAGGAGAACCAAGCAACACAACGTAAACAACCCCTGCACACAAATAACAACTACTCGCAACCCGACATGTTAAAGGGGTTGTCAATCCCTTCCGGGTAACGGGGCCTCAAGATAGGCAAACGAACGTGAATAAAATTGTAGTAGATTGATAGATCGAACGCTAAATAAAATGAATAGGAATAAAATGCAGCAAAGGTATTTTTGTGTCTTTTAAGCGGCATACTGGTGGGTTGTGCTCTCCTCGAGCACCCCTGTGCACTGACCGAGGTCCATTATGTGTCTTCTGGTCCAAAAAAATCTCCATGAAGTTTCGTTGCATTTGTACTCCGTCTGATATTGATTTCCTGCGATGTAGAAAACATGCAGAAAACATCAACTGGCACTTGGCACTATGTCAATAGGTTAGTACCAAAAAATGATATAAAATGACTATAAAATGATTATAAAACATCTAAGATTGATAATATAACAACATGGAACAATAAAAAATTATAGATACGTTGGAGACGTATCAGCACACAGGCTCGCAACAAATGCATCTAATACTAATAAGCAAGACTACATCAGTCCTAGAAGGTACTACAGAGGTAGGTGTAGCCTGGCAGCTGGTAGTGACGTATCCGAAAATCTTCCATGTTAGTATCCTGCTGTTCGTGGATACTCTAGTGCAGAACCCGACGATCAGGTGGCAAAAGAGGACCGCGAGCGGGAGTGTAGCCTCCAACCTCTGTCCAACCGACACACGGGGCATCATGGTCCTGGTTGGGTAGATAGCAGAACCTGACAACTACCCAGATTAGAGAAAGGGGTGCAACTACATCAGAGTGTGGTACAGGTGCACACAGGTGGTGTACAACTCATGGTGGAAGGGCTCGCCGGTGACGGTGGAGTAGACAGTAGTGTAGTACCCCACCTTGTAGGATCGAAAGTAGGTCTAGAGGGGAGTGTTAGACTACTTGACCAAATGAAAATCTAACCTTTCCCCAATTTTAGTTGTGGGCAGATTTTATTAATTCGCACAAGTCAAGCAATCAACCTACACATGCAATTCTAAGAGTGTAGCAGCGGAAAGTAAAACATTGCATATGAAGGTAAAGGGAAGGGTTTGGAGAGTGCAAACACAAAGATGACACGAAATTTTTTGGCATGGTTTCGATAGGTGGTGCTATCGTACATCCACGTCGATGGAGAGTTCAACCCACGAAGGGTAACGGTTGTGCTAGTCCATGGAGGGCTCCACCCATGAAGGGTCGACAAAGAAGCAACCTTGTCTATGCCACCATGGCCATCGCCCACGAATGACTTGCCTCACTCGGGTAGATCTTCATGAAGAAGGCGATCTTCTTGCCCTTACAAACTTCTAGTTCAACTCCGCAATCTTGTCGGAGGCTCCCAAGCGACACCTAACCAATCTAGGAGACACCACTCTCCAAAAGGTAATAGATGTTGTGTTGATGATGAACTCCTTGCTATTGTGCTTCAAATGATAGTCTCCCCAACACTCAACTCTCTCACAGATTTCAATATGTTGGAAATATGATTTGAGTGGAAAGGAACTTGGGGAAGGCTAGAAATCAACATTCTTGTGGTTGGATTGGAATATCATGATCTCAACACATGAGTTGGTGGTTCTCTCTCAGAAAATGTAGGCTGGAAGTGTAGGCACGTTCTGATGGCTCTCCCACTTATGGAGAAGGGGGTGAAGGGGTATATATAGCCTCCACACAAAATTCAACCGTTACACACATTTGACCCAACTCGGCTAGACCGAATAGAAGAACTCGGTGAGACTGATTCAATTCAAAATGTGAACATTAGAAATCTCGGTGGGACCGACTGGAACAACTCAGTGGGACCGATGTGCTAGGGTTAGGGAAAAACTTCATCTCCGTGACGCCGATTGCATGAACTCGGTGAGACCAATTTCAGCAAAGAGCAAAAATAGAGTTGGTCAAGCAACTCGGTGTGACCGATCGCTCATTTCGGTGAGACCAAAATGTTACAAAAGGGAAACAGAGAGTTTGCAGGGCCATCTTGGTGAGACCGAGATCCGTATTCATGTGGCCGAGGTGTTAGGGTTTCTGGCGGTGGCTATGTCAAATGAACTCGGTGGCGCCGGATAGAAGATTTCGGTGGGGCCGAGTTGGACTTTGGGTTTTGGACATATTTGGAATGAGAAAGTGGTTGAGGTCTTTGGAGCAAGTAGACCATTAAGCAACACCTCATCCCCTTTTAATAGTATTGGCTTTCCTATGGACTCAATGTGATCTTGGACCACTAAAATATAAATGAAGAGTCTTGAGCTTTTGCTAATATGTGTCCTTAGCATTTTGAGGGGTCCACATCTCTAGTCCATGCCATGTCATTCATTGAACTTTCTGAAATATTAGACTTGAATGGATATTAGTTCAATGAGCTATATGTTGTTATGAATTACCCAAACCACCCGGGGACTAGTTGCACTTTCAATCTCCCCCTTTTTGGTAATTGATGACAACATACACTACAAAAAAAGACACATCCGTGACATTTTGGGTCGAACGATTTTTTTCCTGTCATGCTTATGACACTTCTATGACGATAATTGTGACAATACCCGGTATCATCATAGATGTGGTGGGCTCCTGCTTCTATGACAAAAAATCATGACAGAAAATGGGCTTGTCGTCCTGGGCGGGCTGGAGACGCAGCTGCATGAAATTCTTTGGGCCGTCCATGATGGAAAAAACCATGGTAGAAGCGAGGGCGAGGAAAATATCTGGGAGTTCCCGGTTACGGTGGGTGGTCGGGGCCGAGCGATGCACGGAGGTTTGCGCGTTTCTATCGAACACGTACGCACGTGTGTGCGAGGCGTTG
Organism: Aegilops bicornis; assembly: GCA_021605145.1. Taxonomy (NCBI): domain Eukaryota; kingdom Viridiplantae; phylum Streptophyta; class Magnoliopsida; order Poales; family Poaceae; genus Aegilops; species Aegilops bicornis. Next base: position 438,918,961 of record CM038671.1, on the reverse strand, counting down.
CGCTCTAACTGAACCCGGAGCGAGGCGTTGGGCTCTAACTGAATCCGAGCGATTGCACTACCTACGTTACTGAACCCCGATCGATCCTTGTCGTTAATCAACCCGAGTGATTCCTTCGCTACTACTGCTAACTGAAGCCGATCGATGCTGCCTCTTGATGAACAGTTCCCGGTGGGGGTTGGATGAACAGTAGCCGATGGAAGGACCCCATAGATGGAGGGCTGGTTTAGCAGGACCCCGTGGAGGGCTGGTTGAATAGTAGCTGGTGTAGGCTGGATGAACATGACCCCGTGGAGGGCTGGATGAACAGTAGCCGGGGAGGCTGGATGAATAGGGCCCCGTGGATGAATAATAGCTAGTGGAGGCTGGAGGAAGTCAACGGTGGACGAACAGTATTAGGTGGAGGCTGGAGGAAGTCGACAGTGGATGAACAGTAGCCTGTGGAGTCCCGTTTTGCGGTACGCCACACCCCTCCCGATCAACAGGACCCTGTTTTGACCGTAGGCACTCCAACACTAGTATGTTTCCTCCGTTTTGCGGTACGCCACACCCCTCCCGATCAACAGGACCCCCATTCGACCGTACGCGGTCGAATACAAGTCTGTTTCCTCCGTTTTGCAGTACGCCAGACCCTTCCCGATGAACATGACCCCATTTCGGTGACGCGGGTCGAAACGGAAAAAGGCCCATTTCCTCCGGATTACGTGATGCGCCGGACCTCGTTTAATTGTTTCGTCCAAGCCGGTTGGCTCCCGATGAACATGACATATTCTGTTGCCTACCGGTGAACACGACGCATTTCGTTGCCTCCCCATGAACACGACGCAGTTTCTCCGTTCCGACCCAGCCGGTTGGCTTCTGATGAACAGGATTAGTCGCTGTACGCGTTAGAGACCCCTCCCGTATGTACGTATATAGCCATATTTACTATCTTGCAGCGTGGCCGTACGTACGTGTACACGATATAGATGGGACTGCGTGACATGCTACGTCGGCGCCTCTACTTCAACATGGGTCGCTCCTTGCTCGGCCACGATACGTTGCTGCAGAGACACCGATTGACCTCTATGTACATACACGTTCACGGCCGGACAGATAACGCTACCTTCGCTTCAACCTGGTGGGTCCTAGCTGTCAGGGGGTAAGAAGGCAGTTCCTTCCATGCGAAGATAAAGCCGGTGGGTCCCAGCTGTCAGGGGGGCACATTTTTTTTGTGAAATACATAGGCCATTCCGGTAGGTCTGAGGTGTCAGGTGGAGGAATCATTATTTTGCGGGTCATAAGGAGGCACTTCCTTGCGTGCGGCCATGGATGCAGCTGTCAGCCTCTCCACTTATAGTCCTCTTCTGATGGCTGTCGTTCATTGACCGCGTCGATGACGCCGTACCGCCCGAGAGCACCAAGGTGATGGACGACGGCTCGACCCAGGAAGGGAACGACTCGGAGCCGGGGAATACGCAGCAGTGGATGCCCACACGGAGGGGAGTACGAGGGTTGACTGCTTCGGCTGCAGTTTGAGGCTCCCATCTCCGGAGAATAACAGAGGGTGTGGGTTAGTAAAGGCAAAGCCTGGCCAGTAGTAGTATGGTCGGGAGGTGAGGCTGCTTGGCGGCAAAGACAGCCCGACCACGGAGGCTGGAGGCGATGCAGCGGCGCGAGGTTTGGACGATTGGAGCAACAAGACCCGGAGGTTGAAGATGCAGCTTGGCCGTTGGATTAACATCGAGCGGTCGATTGCAACTAGAATCGTTTATTGACTAAGTTGACAAAGCCACCATCTGCGTTAACTTAGTAGGCCCACAAGTCAGCCTACAACTCTGGTGGGTCCCAGCTAGCAGGGGGAATCAATTTTTCTTCGCGTAATAAGGTGGCACTGCCTTGTGTGCAAAGATGTTTTCTGGGTTTTTTTATTTCTTCATTTTCGAATTAGAATAAAAATAAAATAATTTAGGATCTTCGGTACAATCTATATTTTCATGAAAAGGATCATAATAAAGCTGGTGGGTCCCAGCTGTCAGGGAGAGGAAACTTTTTATTTCCGTGTAATAAAGGAAGGACTTCCTTGCGTGCGAAGATGTAGCTGGTGGGTCAAACCTGTCAGGGGGAGAAATTATTTGCTTTCGCATATCTGAGAACCTTCATGCGTGCTGACCATGGGCCATGTGCGTCCCTACGGCCAGCCAATCCACGTACATGCCTCATTTGAGCCGCCCCCTGATCCAACGGCTGGCTGGCCGCCAGTTATGCTGTGCCTTGATGTGGGCAAGGCACTGGATCTCTGTCCCCGATGGCTGTCGTTTGTTGACAAAGTTGACCACACCGTGCCGAGAGAACCAACGCAGTGAACGATGGCGAGTATTACGAAGGGAACGACCCGATGTCGGTGTCAAAACCGGCCGATCACGTGTAGGGTGTCCCGAACTGTGCGTTTGAGGATCAAAGGTAACAGGAGGCAGGGGACACGATGTTTACCCAGGTTCGGGCCCTCTTAATGGAGGTAATAACCTACTTCCTGCTTGATTGACTTTGATGAGTATAGGGGTTACAAGAGTTGATCTACCTCGAGATCGTAATGGCTAAACCCTAGATGTCTAGCCTGTATGATCTGTGTTAGCCTCTGCGGGCTAAACCATCCGGTTTATATAGACACCGGAGGGGACTAGGGTTTGTACAGAGTCGGTTTACAGATAAAGGAAACTATACATCCGGACGCCAAGCTTGCCATCCATGCAAAGGAGAATCCCATCCGGACACGGGGGAAGGCTTCCTATCTTGTATCTTCACGGCCCATCAGTCCGGCCCATGTCACATAGCCCGGACGCCCGAGGACCCCATAATCCAGGACTCCCTCAGTAGCCCCTGAACCAGGCTTCAGTGACGATGTGTCCGGTGTGCAGATTGTCTTCGGCATTGCAAGGCGGGTTCCTCCTCCGAATACACCAAGGCAGTCTTCCGAACAAGAGAACTGAATCCTGCTCTGTATAATAGTTACAACCCCCAACCACAGGGGCAAAATACTGAAACAAAATAAGTCATGTCCACTGACAACTTTTTCGGCGAGACGTTACATCTGGCCTTATTATTATTTTGAACCATTTCGTGGCCTCCCGCTTCATGTTTCAAGGCGCGGCCTCTATTGACACATTTTGTCAAGGCAGAGATCGTGTCCCCTTTTCGCGGGATTTTCATCAATACGGGTTTGGGTAATCCAACCGTGTCATTTGCACGTCCCCTTGGGAATAGGTGAGTTTTAAGGCTTGAGGGGGGGGGGGGCGCTTGGTATTCACGGTTTATATAAATGGATAAAGATGCACCTTTTCACCCCACACCCTCTTCTTTCCTCTGCCTTCCCATCCTCAAGCTCCAGTGCCCAAGCTCCAATATTTCCCACCACCACCAACCCTTCTAGCAATGTCCGGATCCGGTTCTCAAGCCAAGTGGATGGCCTCCTCCGTCACGAAGGATAACGTCAAAGAGCTCAGGGAGGCGAGGTATTTGACCATGGAAATCGCTCACAGGCTCCTCGCAAAAGGGCAAGTCATCCCTTTTGAGCCGGTGAGAGGGTTGTGTTCATCGCTAACTTCCTCCGTGGGTTAGGGTTTCCTCTTCACCCCTTTGTTCGCGGTCTCATGTTCTATTACAGGCTAGATTTTCACGATCTAGCCCCGAACTCCTTCCTCCACATCTCGGCATTCATTGTTGTGTGTGAGGCATTTCTTCGCATCCCCCCACACTTCGGCTTGTGGCTCAAGATCTTCAACGTGAAGCCGAAGGTGGTCGACGAGCAGCACGCAGATTGCGGCGGTGCCATGGTGAGCAAGCTCCCCAGTGTCACCTGGCCCAAAGGGGCCTTTGTGGAGACCGTCAAGATATGGCAGCAAGAGTGGTTCTACATCACCGAACCCCGCGGCACCAAATGGGCGGCCGCTCCTGCATTCAGATTCGGACCCCCGCTGCGGCTCGCGTCGTGGACCAACAAGGGTCTGGACCAGGGATCGTCCGATGAGGTGTCGATGCTGCAAAAGCGCATCAAAAGTATCATAGAAAAGGACACTAGCCTCACTGACGTGATCCAGGTGATGCTCGTCCGCCGAACCCTTCCTTGCCAGCGACGACCTCTCCATATGTGGGAGTTTAGTCTGGAAGGGCCGCGGACCCTGCAACAATTCTTCGGCACGCCGCACAAAGAAATCTGGAAGTTGCTCTTCAAGACTCAGAAGTCATGGCCGAAGATGTCCGAGGACATCGGCCTCGACTGCAACCACCCCGCCACCCCGGTAAGTGTTAAATTTACGAACATAGCATAGTTAATCAATAAAAAAGGGGGGGGGGGTACTGAGAATTCCCTCCTCTAAACAGGGTTGGACAAAAAGACGGAGCGGATCAGGTGTCCGACCCCACTCCCCGAGGACCCAGCTAATCCTCTGCTAATGAAGATGCTGGTCCCGGCGCATTACCAGGCGCCAGCGAAGAAGGACAAGAAGAAGAAGGGCAAGGACGCCGAAAGTGGCCTCCACCATAAAGGTACTTTAGACGCTATGTCCGGAGGGATCAAGGCTCCCTCCTCTCACGAGGGGGACGAAGAGGAGGAAGAAGATAACCCTCCTCCCAAGGGGAGGAAGAAGGAAGAGGGCGACCTTCATAAACCCGGAGGCAGAGGCGTCCAAGAGGGGAAACATATCCCTATCGGATGACTCGGATTCAGACGCCGAAGCCATCCCCAAGCATCGCCCCAGGGTAAAGCCCCTCGCCGAATCATAAGTATCTAAGGATGCTCTACACACGTCCAGTCTTTTTTGAATCATTGGAATCATTTTAAAGCATGCGCTGCAGTCCGGTCCGCGATCTTCCCCAACTATCTTCATCATCAGGAATTTTCTGGCGTCGGAGATAATGGAGAGCGAATCGCCTCCGTGAACCTCCCCGCCACCTACTGCGGACGACGTCGAGGTGTTATCCCAAAGGACCTCTCCGGTCCGTGGAGATGCGCGGGGGACCGTCGAGACGGTTCCAGAGGGTAATACCTTGGCTGCCGAGAACATGGGGGACACAATCCCCATGGAGACTAACGGCGGGGGCCCTGACCAGTCCGGCCCCCAGCCGAACACCACTCCGGACTCCTAAGTGGCTCCGGAACCAAATAAGCGCCCCCTTCAAGGGAGGGGGAGCGCCAACTCCAGCAGCGACCTCCACTAATCCGGAGGCGCCGAACACACTGATGGAGATGCTTCAACGTGCTTCCATCGTGGAGGAGCACCGCACCCTAATGGGTGGGGTGGTTGAAAAGGTTCAGTCCGCCAAGAGCGGGCTGGACGGATCCTTCACTAGCCTGTTAACAGGTTTTGAGGTATGCGATGTAAGAACTTTTAGCCACTTTTTCATATGAAAAAATATGCCTGTGTATAGATAGTAGCCCCTGAGACTCTGTTCGGTTTCTGGAAAAATGGCCGAACAGAGGATCGATAATATTCACAGGAGATAATGTACTTGTCTATTTTGAAAAACAGGCTTCACTACTAGCGGCAACCGTCCAGGCCGCCGAAGTATCCGAGCTCAAGCGGAAGCTGGGGTTGGCGGATGAGGATCTCGTCCGCATCAACAAGAGGTTTGATGAGGCACATCGTATGTTGTTGAAAAAAAAGAAAAATGTTTACACACCCGAAGGATATACCATGCGGAGACTAAGCTCTTGTGTTGCCCTGTTCATGATTGCAGGAAGTGCAGCCACGGTCGAGACCCTGAAGGGCGACCTCGCCCAGGCCAAGGAGCAGGCATGGGTGAGCCAAGCGGCTGCTGACAAAGTGGCCGCAGATTTATAGGCCGAACAGGTTGACCGCCGCCAATACGAGGAGCGGGTGACCGAAGTAGAGCAAGCACTCAAGGACGCCACCAGCAAGTGCGAGTCCTTGGAAGAGAGGAATAAGGCCCAAGTGGCCGAGCTGGCCAAGGTTCTCCAGGGGGCCGAGGAGGCGCAGAACAAGTCCCGTGCGGCACGCGAGGAGATTGAGCAGGCCAAATAGATAGCAGCTGGTAAGCCCTTGCATTTACAGAGTAAATTCGGTAGTCAGAAGTATGCCTTGCTCACTCGACTTTGGGTTCTCCAGACGCCTTTGCGGATCTTTTGGAGAGTGCTGCCGACGCCGCGCTGTTCTTCTGGGCCCAGGAGGGGCACACAATGGAGAAGCTATTCTGGTCCCGGTTCGTGGTGCAAGAGCGCCCATCACTGTTGAACAACCAGATGGCGCAGTGGGCCGAGCTGCATAGGATGTCCGGATTGGCCATGTGGGACGTTATAGTCCGGCTGTGGCCAACCGAACCCATACCGAGCAGCTACTTTGGCCTGGTGCAGCGACTTCGCTGACGCCTCAATTGACGCCTGTGATCAAGCTGTCGGCATGCATAGAATGTGCGCGGATGGCCTTCGCCTGTGTCAAGATGCACTTGGCGAAAATGAAGGCTACTGTTGTGGCAGTTGAGGGCCTGCCGGGAGGCAAGGACCACCGCAAGCTGGAGCGCTATTTCAAAGACGTCCTAGAGGGTGCCCGTTTGATAGAGGGTCAATGCTCGAGGGATCTCATGTTCGAATGAATGTATTCGGGCTGTCCAGACTTTTTGTTTATGAAACAAGGGCTATGTACAATATGCTTGCTTGTGTATCTAGAATTATTTTCCTCCCCTGCGGCCATTTGTTATATCTGAAAGTTTGCAAGTCGTCAGCTTCGCCCCCCACGTAGATGCTACGGGGGTGTTCGGAGGAGCACGTGACCACACTTGTTCCAACGTCTTGGTCCGTAAAGGAGGTGATCATGCAACGAGCGAGGCAATCAGACTATGCGGCTTTAACACTCTCACTTAGCCAGAGGAGTTTGACAATGAGACTATAGGCTTAGCCCCTGGTGTTGTTCGGCTATCCGAACTTGGGTGCTTTAGACACCTGACCAGGTGGAGGCCAATCCTTCGTATTACACGGAAGAAATCGCTAGGGATTTTGTAAGTCGCTGAATCGCTGACTAGCTTTCGCCGCATCATGACAGTCAACTTTCGACTTTCTCTACTGAGGTGCTTGACCAAACGAACCAGAAACACAATTGCAGTAGTTCTCCCTTTACCACCTTAGCTGAACAAGCGGAACGTAAGGTGGTAAGTGACAATGACATTTACCTAGGGTAGGGCAATAGACCAGATCTAAGCACCCTTCCCAAGGACACTGCCTTACATCAAGGGCATTCAAATGACAGCAAATTCTACCGACTGAAATCATCGTAGGATGCAACCCACTCGACTGTGAGTTCCTCTCGGATAACCCAATTCCATTCGACAAGGGTATACTCACTCGACCATATTAGAAACCACTCGGAGTATAGAAGATCTAAGGTCACTCTGAATGACAACGGTCAGGCGTTCACTCCGTAGTCTTGATGATCATTTATATGACTTTAATGCTGGCGTTACCAGTAACGTCCTATCTTTATGTACATTGAACCTCGTAACCGAAATGAGGAGGGTGCAGGAAAACTCTATATAAGCCACCCCTCCTCGGGCACAAGGGTTCGCACTTCGTAACTTCACGCATAATCCAATCGACTAGCCTCAGGGCACCGAGACGTAGGGCTGTTACTTCTTCTGAGAAGGGCCTGAACTCGTAAATTTTCCGTGCACAACTTCACCATAGCTAGGATCTTGCCTCCTCATACCTACCCCCATTCTACTGTCAGACTTAGAACCACGACAGTTGGCGCCCACCGTGGGGCAGGTGTCTTAGCGACTTTTCGGTGAGGTTGCAGTTTTTCCGATTCCCATCATCATGGTTTCTGGCGGTGGATTGGCTGAGGGCCGCGACATCCGTCTCGGCGCGCTCGTCTTCGTCGCCGACTGGCTCCAGGAGGCCTCTCTCGACGTCGAGACACTCCTCGTCCGCGGGGTGACGCACTTTCGTGCGTGCGTTCACGGCGTCCTTCTGCGGCAGCCGTCGACCCAGTATCGGTCGGCTCCCGTTGTATCTTCGCTCCCCGCTGTTCGCCGTCGCAAGCGATCCGATCGGTCGTGGCTTCAGCGGTGGGTGAAGCACGCGGTGACACGCCAGTCGGCCACCCCCAAGTCGTGGCAATCGAGCCCGACGAATCTCTCTACGGCCTGTTCGATCTATCGACTGGCTCCGTCGAGACCTTGTCCGAGTGCGACAGCAGCGACCCTGCGGCAGAAGTCCTGATGGTCGACTCGCCATGCAGTCCCCCTGGCATGCGTCGCAATGGTGGCGGCGATGGAGGCGGCGATCCGTCGCGCGTTCACGAAGAGTACCACCCCGAAACCCTTTCTTCGCAGCAGAGGGAGGAACTTCACCGCCGCAACATGGAGGCGCTCCACACGCCTATCGTTGGAGAGACCTCTGAGGCTCGGGCCTTGGAGGAGGCACGCCTGGACACTTTGGCTGAGCGCACCAGACTGGAGAACCTTGAGCATGCACTCGACGAGCGTGCTCGACGACAACGACAACTGTTCCCGCCTCAACCTCAGGTATACCGCACTCCGATTCAGAATGTTATAGCTGCAGCTCGTATAGCAGAGTCTATTTAGCCGTCCCAGTCGGAGGCTGGAAGAGGTTTGATGCAGATCCGAGCTCTGCTTGAGCGAGGGAGCGTAACACATGATGTCTCGATGGCGGAACATAATCCATAGCAGATCTGTGGTGGCTGATACAGTCCAGTTGGCTCATAGCCCAAGATCGCCTCTGAGGCATGAGGGACGTGGGCATCGCCAAGAGCAGTACTTGGGTCGGAACCATGAGCAGTATGATCATCGACTCGGCCGTGATGACCGCCGTCGAGTGCCTACGACCCCTCCGAGTGGCGGATCATATGTGCCCTGACATAATGATGACAGGCGCCCGTACAATGATGAGCGAAGGTTGCCAGTCAACCCAAGAGAGCCAGGGTTTGATGCGAGGTCAATTTTGGTGCAAGGTCTGGTCGACAGGAACCGAGCACACAGAGAAGGGCAAGACAGAAATCGCTCGAGTGGAAGCAGAGTACATGTTTCAGGTCCCGAGTGTTTTAGCAGAGCCATCAGAGCTGCTGAGATCCCTCCCAACTTCAGGTTGGCGACTGGGGTTAGTAAGTTTACTAGTGAGTCCAAGCCTGACACTTGGCTGGAGGATTACCGAGTGGCTGTACAGATCGGTGGTGGAAATGATGAGGTAGCTATGAAGCATCTTCCTCTGATGTTAGAAGGTTCGGCCAGAGCTTGGCTGAATCAGTTGGCCTCAGGCAGTATATTCAGCTGGGAAGAGCTAGCCCGAGTGTTTGTCAGAACTTTTGAGGTGACTTGCAAACGACCAGCAAGGTGAGCAGAATTGCAACATTGTGTACAAAATCCAAATGAGACTTTGAGAGATTACATTTAGAGGTGGACCACTTTGCATCACACAGTGGAAAATGTATCTCAACATCAAGCAGTTTGCGCCTTCAAGGAGGGCGTCCGGTATCGAGAGCTTAACCTGAAATTCAGTCGGACGGTGACATGACTCTGACCCGAATGATGGAAATATCCACTCGATACGCCAATGGAGAAGAAGAGGATCGACTCTGCAGTGGAAAGGGCAAACCAGTCGCCCAAGACACTGAAGGAGGTCGGAAGCAGAAACGCAAAGCCGAGCCAGCATTTCCTGGTGAAGCTTTGGTCGTGGGTCAAGGAAAATTCAAGGGGAAGCCCAAAGGGCCCTGGATCCGCAAGAAGGTAAAAGATCAAGCAGGAAATGATGTGTTGGATTTGCCATGCCACGTTCACACCAAGAAGGACGAAGAGGGTAATCTGATCTATCCCAAACATACCACTCGGCAATGTCGGCTCCTAATCCAGCAGTTCCAAGAGAAACAGCCCAGTGAGAAGGAGAAGGAGTCTGATAAGGACGAGGACAAGGAAGAAGATGATGTGGGTTTCCCCAACGTCAATTCCACTTTGGTGATTTTTGCTGACATTGAAAGGTCAAGTCGACTGAAGGTCATCAACAGGGAAGTAAACATGGTTGCTCCGGCAACACTAACATATTTTAAGTGGTCCAAGACTCCCATCACATTCGACCAGTCCGACCATCCCCCGCTGTTGCCACCCCCGGGAGGCAAGCGTTGGTGGTCGACCCAGTCGTTGGGGGCACCCGACTGACCAAGGTCTTGATGGATGGATGCAGCTACTTGAACATTCTGTATGCTGAGACTCTCCGAGGGATGGGCATTCCGATGTCCAAGCTCAGCGAAAGCAACATGCGGTTCCACAGAGTTATCCCCGGGAAGAAAGCCGATTCACTCGGCCAGATCACTCTTGACATGGTTTTTGGTGATTCGAACAATTACCGTAAGGAAAAGTTGACATTTGAAGTTGTGGATTTTCATAGTGCCTACCATGCTATTCTGGGCAGGACTGCATATGCTCGTTTCATGGCTCGACCATGTTATGTGTAGCTCAAGCTGAAAATGCCTGGCCCTAAGGGCGTGATCACAATCACTGGCAATCGGCAGCGAGCAGAGGAGTGCTTCCAGAAGGGCTCAAAGATTGCCGATGAGCAAATGGCAGCAGTTGAAATGGAAGAATACAAGAATACTGCAGATCCGAGTGATTTGTTGAGGGCCAAGATGCCCGCTTCAGATTCTGCATTTAAGTCATCTGGTGAAACAAAGGCAGTTCATATTCACCCGACTGATCCCAATGCTGCTCCGACTCATATCTCAACAACACTCGACAACAAATAGGAAGAAGCGCTCATCCAGTTCCTCCGTGAGAACTGGGACATCTTCGCATGGAAACATTCTGACATGCCAGGTGTGCCCAAGGAACTGGCGGAGCATCGTTTGCGAGTCGACCCAAAGGTAAAACCAGTCAAAGAGCATCTCCGACGGTCCGTCGTACAGAAAAGAAAAGCAATCGGCGAGGAAGTGGGTCGGCTTCTGGCAGGTGAGTTCATCCGAGAGATTTACCACTCCGAGTGGCTCACCAATGTCGTCATGGTTCCTAAGAAAGATGATTCACTCCATATGTGTATCGACGTCAAGCATATCAGTCAGGCCTGCCCGAAGGATCACTTCCCTCTTCCTCGCATCGATCAGATAGTCGACTCAAGGATGTGAGCGGTTGTCTTTTCTGGATGCATATGCCGGGTACCATCAGATGCGACTGTATGGACCCGATGAAATAAAAATAGCTTTCATCACCCCATTCGGGTGCTTTTGCTATGTCACCATGCCCTTTGGTCTCAAGAATGCTGGTGCCACATTCATGCGCATGATACATAATTGCCTGCTCACTCAAATCAGTCAGAATGTGGAAGCATACATGGATGACATCGTGGTTAAGTCACGCAAAGGTTCCGACCTACTGACTGACCTCGCTGAAACCTTTGCCAATCTGAGGAGATATGATATCAAGCTCAATCCGTCGAAGTGTACGTTTGGAGTTCCAGGTGGCAAGTTACTCAATTTCCTTGTTTCCGAACATGGGATCGATGCAAACCCAGAGAAGGTTGGTGCAATCCTCCGAATGAAACGCCATGTGCATGTACACAATGTTCAGAAGCTTACTAGTTGTCTGTCCGCTTTGAGTCGATTCATCTCTCGTCTCGATGAAAAGGCATTGCCTCTTTACCGACTGATGAAGAAATCTGATAAGTTCGAGTGGACTCCTGAAGCTGACGCAGCGTTTGCAGAGCTCAAAACCCTGCTTTCCACCCAACCGGTGCTTGCTGCTCCAATCAGCAAAGAGCCTTTACTGCTTTATATTGCAACCACTAGAAAAGTTGTCAGTACAGTACTCATGGTCAAGCGGGAAGAGGAAGGCAAGGCCTACAAGGTACAACACACAATGTACTATATTTCTGAAGTTTTAACCCCATCCAAGCAGATATATCCACATTATCAGAAGCTTGTCTACGGGATTTACTTGACCACAAAGAAAGTTGCGCATTACTTCTCAGATCATTCAATTAAAGTCATCAACGACGCTCCATTGTCAGAAATTTTGAACAACAGAGATGCAACTGGTTGAGTGGCTAAATGGGCGATTGACCTCCTTTCGCTGGATATCAAGTTCGAGGCAAAGAAAGCAATCAAATCCCAAGCAATAGCAGATTTTCTCGTCGAGTGGATTGAACAACAATGCCGACTTCAGATTCACCGAACATTGGACTATGTTCTTTGACGGGTCCAAGATGTTGAATGGTTCGGTGTTGGGGTAGTCCTGGTATCTCTGCGAGGCGACAAGCTCGCTTATGTTCTCGATTCACTTTGACTCCTCCAACAATGAAGCTGAATATGAGGCACTTACATGCGGGTTGCGTATCGCCATTTCACTCGGCGTCCGGCGCCTAATGGTTTACGGCGACTCAGATTTGGTGGTCAATCAAGTGATGAAGGAATGGGACGTGAGGAGTCCAGCTATGACTGGTTATTGCAATGAAGTGAGGAAATTGGAAAAGAAGTTTGAGGGGTTAGAGTTTCACCATATACCCCGATTGAAGAACCAGGCAGCCGATGACCTGGCAAAAATAGGTTCCAAGAGGGAGCCCATTCCCAGCAATGTGTTTCTGGAACATATTCACACACCATCCGTTCAAGAGGACCCCTTCACAAAAGAGCCCCCACAGCCTAAGAGTTCCACTGATCCGACTGAAGTTGAAATCCCAGCCGCGGTCGACTTGATCATGGAAGTTTTGGTCGCCATTCCTAATTGGACAGTGCCGTATATTGCATATATTCTCAAGAAAGAACTCCCAGAGGATGAAGAAGAGGCTCTTCATATTGTCCGTCGATCCAAAGCCTTTACTGTGGTGGGTGGACAGCTTTACAGAGAGAGTGTTACTGGAGTCGCTCAGAGATGCATCACGCCAGAAGAAGGCCGCATGATCCTCAATGATATCCACTCGGGGACCTGTGGTCACCATGCGTCCTCTCGGACCATCGTGGCCAAAGCATACCGAGCGGGGTTTTACTGGCCACGTGAGGGCTGTCAGTTCTACTCCAACATGTCCCACAAGCCTGCATCAACCTTGAAGACCATCCCACTCGTCTGGCCATTTGCTGTTTGGGGATTGGATATGGTTGGACCTCTGAGGACTGGCAGGAGTGGCTTCACCCATCTGCTCGTAGCAGTCGACAAGTTCACCAAATGGATTGAAGCTAAACCTATCAAAAACCTTGAATCAAGTACTGCTGTTAGCTTCATCAGAGAGTTAACGTTCAGATATGGGGTTCCACACAACATCATCACAGATAATGGGTCAAACTTTGATTCAGATGAGTCCAGAGCTTTCTGCTCTTCCCAAGGCACTTTCGAATTCGACTATGCTTGATCGCCCACCCGCGATCGAATGGGCAAGCGAAGAGAGCAAACGGTTTGATCCTCAAAGGGCTGAAACCTCGATTGATGCGTGACCTCAAGCATGCAGTAGGCGCTTGGGTCGATGAGCTACCGTCAGTACTTTGGGGATTGAGAACAACTCCCAATCGGTCGTCTCATTGTACTCCCTTCTTCTTGGTGTATGGGGCTAAAGCTGTACTTCCGAGTGACTTGCTTCACAATGCGCCCCTAGTGGAACTTTTCTCAAAAACTGAAGCAGAACATGCTCGACAGGATGCCGTTGATCTTCTGGAGGAAGAGAGAGACATGGCCTTGATCTGGTCGACTATCTATCAGCAGGACCTTCATCGATTATATTCCAGGAATGTGAGAGGTCAAGCATTTCAGGAAGGTGACCTGGTGCTCAGAATGGATGAGCAACAGCCGCACAAGCTTTCTCCCGCGTGGGAAGGTCCCTTCATCATCACCAAGGTGCTCCACAACGGAGCATATCACCTCTACAATGTGGAGCACAATAAAGACGAGCCACACGCTTGGAATGCAGAGTTGCTCTGCCGTTTTTATACTTAAGCACTCAAACTGTCGAGATGTAATAAGAAGTACCTTTTAGTTTGTTTATCAAAGACACAATTTTTTAGTCTCCTAAATGATTGTTCAAAATCCCCCAGTGGGTGGCTTAGTTGCGAATCCATTTCGCCTAAGTTTCAAAAAAGAAAATCCTACCGAGTGAAGAGCAACCCTCTCACTCGGGGGCTTAGCCGCGAACCCGATTCGCCTAAGTTTGAAAAAATCCTACCGAGTGAAGAGCAAGCCTCTCACTCGGGGGCTTAGCCGCAGTCCCGTACTCGCCTAAGTTTGAAAAAATCTCACGGAGTGAAGAGCAAGCCTCTCACTCGGGGGCTTAGCTGCAGTTCCGTACTCGTCTAAGTTTGAAAAATCCCACCGAGTGAAGAGAAATCCTCTCACTCGAGGGCTTAGCTGCAGTTCCGTACTTGCCTAAGATTGAAAAAATCCCACCGAGTGAAGAGCAATCTTCTCACTCGGGGGCTTAGCCGCAGTCCCGTACTCGCCTAAGTTTGAAAAAATCCCACTGAGTGAGGAGCAAGCCTCTCACCCGAGGGCTTAGCTGCAGTTCCATACTAACCTAAGATTGGAAAAATCCCACCGAGTGAAGAGCAATCCTCTCACTCGCGGGCTTAGCCGCAGTCCCGTACTCGCCTAAGATTGAAAAAATCCCACCGAGTGAAGAGCAATCCTCTCACTCGAGGGCTTAGCTGCAGTCCCGTACTCACCTAAGTTTGGAAAAATCCCACCGAGTGAAGAGCAATCCTCTCACTCGGGGGCTTAGCCACAGTCCCGTACTCGCCTAAGTTTGAAAATATCCCACCGAGTGAAGAGCAATCCTCTCACTTGGGGGCTTAGCCGTAGTCCCGTACTCGCCTAAGTTAAACATACTCCAAGTGAAGAATGATTCTCTCACTCGGAGACTTGGCCACACACTCTGTCCTGATCCGCAAGGACGACAAGGTGCAGGTCGACTGCAACCTTCTCCTCAGAGCTGCACCATAAGTATAACGTATGCTCCGTCCTGATCCGCAAGGACGACGAGGTGTGGGTCGACCGCGACCTTCTCCTCAGAGCTGCGCCACAAGTATAACGTGCGCTCCATCCGTAGCCGCAAGGACGACGAGGTGCAGGTCGACTGCGACCTTCTCCTCGGCGCTGCGCCACAAATACAAACAAGAACAAAATCCTGTTCCGAGTGAAGATACAAGTTCCACTCGGAAATAAAGACAAGCATATTCAAGTTAGATAAATCCCACGAGGTTCCAGACTGCAGATTAAAGTACTCGGACTTCAAGCATGAAGGAGTTTAACGGTTACAAAACCACTCGGCATACCGAGGCAAATTTAAACGGATCATAAAGAGTTTGTTCACTCCGCAGGAGGAGGGTTGGCAGGCTCGACGAACTCATCCAAGTCGATTCCATCAGCAATCCGAGTAGCAGCAGCAATGAAAGTCTCCATGAAGGACTGGAAGTCAAGATTCTTGGTGTTGGCAACCTTGATCGCCGCTAGCTTCTCTTCTTTGGCTTCCTTGTAGTGGACGCGAACCAGAGATAGAGCCACGTCAGCACCACACCAGGTAGAAGACTTCTTCCATTCCTGCACTCGACCGGGGATCTCATTGAGTTGAGTCATTAGAGACTCAAGATCATTCTAGAACGTCACCCTTGGCCAGAGCGCTGTGTCGATCCGCGACACCGCAACCTTCAGTCGAGCGAGGTAGTCAACGACGCTAGCGAGACGAGATTCCAGTCAGAGCACATTCATGGCAGCTTCATCCTTGACAGGGGAGTTGATGGGGTCCAAGCTAGTTTCAATTTGACCAGTCTCTGCCTCAAAGTTTTGACAGAATTCTACACTCACAAAGAAACAATGATTTGACGGTTTTATGACCAGTCGAAGAAAGCAAACCAATCAGATGAAGAAAAGTACCTTCAAGCATGAGGAATAACTTCTTGGCGAGTCCTCCGAGATAATTCTCCAGCTCCTCTCTCTTGTGGGAGATGTCTTCCACTTTGTCGGTCAGGGTCCCTTTGTCCTTCTTCAGACGAGTCACCTCTTTGTTGGCTTCGTCAAGGTCAGCCTTCAACTTGGTGTTCTCTTACTCCAGCTTTCCGACTGAGGCCAGCTTCTGGTTAGCAAGTGCCGTTTTGTCTTCTGCCGTTTTCTGTGCGGCCGCAAGATCAGAGTCCTTCTCCAAATCCTTTCTCATTTTTTCCACAAAGAATAACATTCGAGTTAGAAAAATGAAGGAAAAGATGGCAGGAGAATCAGTCGACAAGTTTTCCATACCAGGAGCATCATCCTTAGCCTTCTGCAAATTTGTCTTGGCCAACTCCAGATCAAGATTGAGCTGGATTTGCTTCTGCTCCAAGTCAGCAAACCGAGCTCCAAGTTCACAAGATTTCCGTGGTCAGGGTATAGTCAGTCGACAGACGCAAAGATTGGTTGTTTCCGAGCAATAAAGTAACAAGTTCAAAGAGTTCTAAGACTACTGCCAAATCAAAACATTCAACAGTAGTCTCGAGGACTACACCAAGTGGGTGCACTCAGCGTGCCCCCACTAGTTCGACTTTTCAATTGACTTGGTCCGTCCAGTCGGAAAAAAGAAGAGCGAGAAAGATATTACTTGTTCTCAGACCATAGCCGACTGCTCGCAGTCAACTACGGTCTCGGGGACTACACCCAGTGGGTGCACTCAGTGTGCCCCACTGGTTCAGGTTCCACTCGACGTGATATGCTCAGACCGAGTGGAAAAGTTCTGTTGAAAGACCCCCGCCGAATCAAACATTCGACGGTGATCTCGGGGACTACACCTAGTGGGTGCACTCAGCGTGCCCCCACTGGTTCAAAGATTCAATCAACATAACCTAGTCGACTCAAGAGGAAAAACTATTCAGCAGAAATTGAAACACCCAGTGGGTGTACAGATGCAAAGTGAAGACAGGCATATAGATGAACAGTAAAGGTTTTCAGGTACCATATCCTAACAGAACAAGCGTTAATCTAGAAGATCAGTCGGAAATAAGCTAACCTGGACGTTGGCCTGGAGTGCTGAGCTGGCGTCATAAGAAGCTTGACTGGCCTCGCGAACCACTTTCATCTGCTCCATCATGATGCCTGCCTGGCGTATAGCTTCCTTGGCAGCACTCACTTGGTCCTCTGGGACATGATGGGCGCAAAAGTGAAGACGATGGATCAGCTGGAGCCTGTGCAGTCAATGTTGAAGGTTGTGCACTTGACAATGGTACGGCAAAAGTAACAGAAGCCCGGTTGATGTCTCTGGACTACTGAATCACTGGTTCCATCGCCTGCGTCGACTGAGGCGTCTTGCTAGTTGATGCTTTCCTGCTCGAAGTCCTGCTCCTCCTTCCCGTGGGCCGCAGTGGCACATCCTCGTCATCGTCTAGAAGTTCAATAACATTGGGTGGAGCTGCAAAGGAATCAATCGCAAGAGTTTAGTCGACCGTCAAAATGGCTGATAAAGTAAACACAAAATGAAAAGAGTTATACCCGCGTTGGAGGTGACTGCGTCTTCCATCTCATCATCATCATCATCTTTATAAACAGAAGTCCCGTGAGGTAGCAAAGATCGCAAATTTCAAAATTCACTCGATCGGGCCTTAGAGGTGAGTCGACCAAAGATCAAGTCGTGCCAAACTAAGAAGTCGAATTCAAAGATTACCCAGAAGCAATGGGGACAACCACTTTGATCTTGGGCAAGGCCTTCCGAGGTTTCGTCAGCATGACTTTGGGTTGATTCGGAGCCTTCTCAGTCGGCACACGAGAAGACGTCCGAGTGCACTTTGAAGTCTGTCCAGTCTGTGCAGTCCCTTTGCCACGGATACTTGTTGGGTCATAGGTATGCTTGGATCGCCTTTCGACGCGAGGGGGAGGCGACTTCCTCACCACCGCTTGAGTCGTCACTCTCCTCGTCTTCTCCCCCATCAGATTGCCAGTCGGCGCTGTCACCTCCGCTCACCTCACCCTCCTGCTCCTGCTCCTGCTCTCCGTTGGGCATTGAATACATCTCAGTGTAGATCTACAAGACATCAAGTTGAGAAAATGTCAGTCAGTTTTCAAGAACAATTACACGCCAGATCAAAAAGACACTCGGAAGTAAAGAGTCAGACCTTGTCTAGTTCGTAGGTGTTGTCGAGTGGAGGAATCCTCCTAGACCCCCTGGGGTTTTCCTTGTTGTCGGTGATGCCCTGCAGCCACTGTGCCACCGTCTCCTCGTCAACTTCCTCCGGGTGAATCCGAGTGGTGTCGTCAATGCTCGAGTACAGCCATATCGGATGATCGCGGGCTTGAAGCGGCTGGACGCCTCGACTGAGAAAAACCTCTAGCAGATCCATGCCAGTCACGCTGTCACGGACAAGTTGGACTACTCGCTCAACCAACATTTTCACCTCCACTTTCTCCGCCGGAGTCACTTTCAAGGAAGAAGGCTTCTCGACACGGTCCATGGAAAAGGGGGGGAAGCCCAGTCGACTGACCAGGAGTCGGCTGGTCTTTGCAGTAGAACCAGGTCGACTGCCACCCTCTGACTGACTCGGGAAGAATCATAGCTGGGAAAGTGCTTTTACCCCTCATTTGGATCCCTAGACCTCTACACATCTGTATCACGTGTGTCCTCTCATCACTTGGATTAGCCTATTTTACAGACTGAGAGCGACAAGTGAAAATGTGTTTGAAGAGACCCCAATGCGGTCGACACCCCAGAAAATTCTCACACATGGACACGAATGCAGAAAGATATGTGATGGTGTTGGAGGGAAATGATGTAGTTGGGCTCCAAAAATGTTCAGAAAACCCCGGAAGAAAGGATGGGGAGGCAAAGAGAAACCACAGTCGACGTGAGTCACAAAAGGACGCACTCACCCTCCTGCGGCCGCGGCTCGGTCTCGTCCTCCAGAAGCCGCCAAGAACCATGGGGGATCAGTCCCCCCTCGACCAGATCCTCCAGGTCCTCCTGCTGGATCATCGACCTAATCCAGTCGCCCTGGATCCAGTCGGGTGGTAGGCCAGATCTCGACGAAGACCCTCCCCGGCTCGTCTTCTTCCCCTTCGCCTTCGTCGTCACCTTCTTCGCACGCTCCAGAGCCGCCGTCTTCTCCTTACCCATCGTGGTGGGTTGAGCTTGGGCTAGGCGGCGACACCGAGGGTGGAGGTGGATGCAGTGGAGAAGCAGAGGAGGAAGGGAGAGAATGGGACACACTGTGCAAAAAACACCAGCCCAGATGCCTTATATGGTCATATTCCCCGAGTGACTAACTCGTGGGCCCAGGCAATCCTGTCAAATCCAACAACAGTCGCGCGCTCGATACGTGGCGAAAAAGGTGGCACGAGAATCGAGGCACCCCTACCTAATCCGCTCCGTTTACTGCGGCCCTCTCCGTCCCGCGTGCTTCCCCAAATTTCGAATCCCGTGAGATCCCGGAACTGCAGCACAGTTAATCGTGCTGACGATTTTATGCCGTATCAACATTTGAAGCTTATCAGCAAAGTTCACTCGACAACCTCTGAATGGCTCAAGGCGACTGAAAATGAGGTTGAAGTTTTTGCATGGTTCACTAATCCAAGTAAAATGCTTATGAAGCATGAAAATTGAGTCGGGACCATCTCCAACTTCATCTTCACTCGGACCCAGAACCATTCGGGGGCTAATGACGATGACATGTACCTAGGGTAGGGCAATAGACCAGATCTAAGCACCCTTCCCGAGGACACTGCCTTATAGTCAAGGGCATTCAAAGGACATCAAATTCTACCGACTGAAATCATCATAGGATGCAACCCACTCGACTGTGAGTT
Source organism: Aegilops bicornis (assembly GCA_021605145.1). Taxonomy (NCBI): domain Eukaryota; kingdom Viridiplantae; phylum Streptophyta; class Magnoliopsida; order Poales; family Poaceae; genus Aegilops; species Aegilops bicornis. Next base: position 438,899,236 of record CM038671.1, on the reverse strand, counting down.
CCACTCGGATAACCCAATTCCATTCGACAAGGGTATACTCACTCGACCATATCAGAAACCACTCGGAGTATAGAAGATCTAAGGTCACTACGAATGACAACGGTCAGGTGATACATCCATTTTGCATCATGCTTTTATATCGATATTTATTGTATTATGGGCTGTTATTACACGTTATGTCACAATACTTATGCCTATTCTTTCTTATTTTACTAGGTTTATATAAGGAGGGAGAATGCCGACAGCTAGGGATGGTAATGGGGCCCCATACCCGCCAAACCCATGGGGATTTCATCTATTAGGGGGTGGGGATGGGCGAAAAACATCCCCACGGGGATATTTACAAAACTAATTTATTCCCCGTAGGGTACAACAGGATGGGGACGATATCCTATTCCCTGCACTCCAATACCCATCGGGGACCCGGTTAGTAACTGTGACACAGCGGTCAACCTTAAAATATTCACAAACAAACTTGTGAAAACAGAAAAAAAAAAGCTCTAAAAAAACCTTAAACCTATCTCACATCCTCACCTCAGCTGCCACCATGACCAAGAAGTAAGTACGACCTAGATAGGCATTAGCAGGACAAGGACAACACCATTTATGTATGTTGATTATAGGGTGTCATATTATGTATATGAGTATTTGTTTATGGGGACGGGGACCCTAATGGGGCCCCGTTCCCCAGTCACGTAAACGGGGATGGGGATGGGATGATAGGGAATAGATGGGGATGGGGATGTTGTAGGTATCCCCATAGGGGATTGTCCCCATTGCCATCCTTACCGGCAGCTGGAATTCTGGGCTGGAAAAGGAGCAAATATTAGAGACCTATTCTGCACAACTCCAAAAGTCCTGAAACTCCACGAAAGTCATTTTGGGAAATAATAAAAAATATCCCGTGGAAGAAGTTCACCAGAGGGGGCCCCACCTGGCCACGAGGGTGGGGGGCACGCCCTACCCCCCTGGGCGCTCCCCCTACCTCGTGGGCCCCCTGGTGGCCTTCCGATGCCCATCTTCTGCTATATGAGGTCTTTCATCGAGAAAAAAATAAGAAGCAACCTTTCGGGACCAAACTCTGCCGCCACGAGGCGGAACCTTGGCGGAACCAATCTAGGGCTCCGGCAGAGCTGTTCTGCCGGGGACACTTCCCTCCGGGAGGGGGAAATCATCGCCATCGTCATCACCAACGCTCCTCTCATCGGAGAGGGCAATCTCCATCAACATCTTCACCAAAGCACCATCTCCTCTCAAAACCCTAGTTCATCTCTTGTATCCAATTCTTGTCTCCAAGTCCGGATTGGTACTAGTAGGTTGCTAGTAGTGTTGATTACTCCTTGTAGTTGATGCTAGTTGGTTTATTTGGTGGAAGATCATATGTTCAGATCCTATATGCATATTAATACCCCTTTGATTATGAACATGAATATGCTTTGTGAGTAGTTACGTTTGTTCACGAGGACATGGGAGAAGTCTTGATATTAGTAGTCATGTGAATTTGGTATTCGTTCGATATTTTGATGAGATGTATGTTGTCTAGCCTCTAGTGGTGTTATGTGAACGTCGACTACAAAACACTTCACCATTATTTGGGCCTAGAGGAAGGCATTGGGAAGTAATAAGTAGATGATGGGTTGCTAGAGTGATGTAAGCTTAAACCCTAGTTTATGCGTTGCTTCGTAAGGGGCTGATTTGGATCCATATGTTTCATGCTATGGTTAGGTTTACCTTAATACTTTTGTTGTAGTTGCGGATGCTTGCAATAGAGGTTAATCATAAGTGGGATGTTTGTTCAAGTAAGAACAGCACCCAAGCACCGGTCCACCCACATATCAAATTATCAAAGTACCGAACGTGAATCATATGAACGTGATGAAAACTAGCTTGTTGATATTCCCATGTGTCCTCGGGAGCGCTTTTCCTATTATAAGAGTTTTTCTAGGCTTGTCCTTTGCTACAAAAAGGATTGGGCCACCTTTCTGCACTTTATTTACTTTTGTTACTTGTTGCTCGTTACAAATTATCCTATCACAAAACTATCTGTTACCACTTATTTCAATACTTGCAGAGAATACCTTGTCAAAAACCGCTTATCATTTCCTTACGCTCCTCGTTGGGTTCGACACTCTTACTTATCGAAAGGACTACGATAGATCCCCTATACTTGTGGGTCATCAAGACTCTTTTCTGGCGCCGTTGCCGGGGAGTGAAGTGCCTTTGGTAGGTGGAATTTGGTAAGGAAAAATTTATATAGTGTGCTAAAATTTACTGTCACTTGTTACTATGGAAAGTAATCCTTTGAGGGGCTTGTTCGGGGTATCTTCACCCCGACCAGTAGAGCAAAGAGTTGCTCCTCAACCTAATGAACCTACTAAAAATGAATATGCAAATATTCCCTTTGAATTTCCTTCGGGTATGATGGAAAAACTGCTAGCTAATCCTTTTGTAGGAGATGGAACAAAGCATCCTGATGAGCACCTAATACATGTGGATGAGGTTTGTGGACTATTTAAGCTTGCAGGTATACCCGATGATGTTGTTAAGAAAAAGGTCTTCCCTTTATCCTTGAGGGGAGATGCATTGACATGGTATAGGCTATGTGATGATACGAGATCATGGAACTATAGAAGATTGAAATTGGAATTTCATCAAAAATATTACCCTATGCATCTTGTTCATCGTGATCGCAATTATATATATAATTTTGGCCTCGCGAAGGAGAAAGCATCGCTCAAGCTTGGGGGAGGCTTAAATCAATGTTGTATTCATGCCCCAATCATGAGCTCTCAAGAGAAACAATTATTCAAAATCTTTATGCTCGGCTTTCTGAAAACAATCACACCATGCTCGATACTTTTTGTGCTGGCTCTTTTATGATGAAGACTATTGAATTTAAATGGGATTTATTGGATAGAATTAAACGCAACTCTGAAGATTGGGATCTCGACGAAGGTAAGGAGTCAGGTATGACACCTAAGTTTGATTGTGTTAAATCTTTTATGGATACCGATATTTTTCGTAAGTTTAGCACTAAATATGGACTTGACTCTGAGATAGTAGCTTCTTTTTGTGAATCTTTTGCTACTTATGTTGATCTCCCGAAGGAGAAGTGGTTTAAATATCATCCTCCCATAGAAGTAAAAGTAGCTGCACCTGTTAAAGTTGAAGAAAAGATTGTCACTTATAATGATCCTGTTGTTCCTACCTCTTATGTTGAGAAACCACCTTTCCCTGTTAGAATAAAGGATCATGCTAAAGCTTCAACTGTGGTTCGTAAAAGCAATATTAGAACTTATACACCTCCTGAGCAAGTCAAAGTAAACCTAATATTGCTATTGTTAAATATCTCTTGTTTGATAATATTGGTGGGCATGTTATTCAATTCTGTGGTGAATCTGCTAGAATTGCTAAACCTGGCGCTAAAGATAAACATAGACCTGTGGTAGGCGTGCCTGTTATTTCTGTTAAAATAGGAGATCATTGTTATCATGGCTTATGTGATATGGGTGCTAGTGCTAGTGTTATACCTTATACTCTGTACGAAGAAATTAAGCATGAAATTGCACCCGATGAGATAGAAGGTATTGATGTTACAATTAAACTTGCCAATAGAGATACTATATCAGCTGTGGGAATTGTTAGATATGTTGAAGTCTTGTATGGGAAAACTAAATATCCTACTGATTTTCTTGTTCTTAGTTCCCCACAAGATAGCTTTTGTCCAATTATATTTGGTAGACCCTTCTTGAACACTGTTAATGCTAAGATAGATTGCAAAAAGAATGTTGTTACTGTTGGCATGGATGATATGATTCATGAGTTTAAACAACACCGTGAAGAAGAATTGCCTAGTAAGGATGAAATTATTGGTCTTGCTTCTATTGCCGTACCTCCTAGTGATCCTCTAGAACATTATTTGCTAGACCATGAAAATGATATATTTATGAATGAAAGAAGGGAAATAGATGAAGTATTCTTTAAACATGAATCTATTCTGAAACACAATTTGCTGTTGAAACTTAGGGATCCTCCTCCACCCAAGGGTGACCCGTGTTTGAGCTTAAACCGTTGCTGATAATCTTAAATATGCTTATCTTGATGAAAAGAAAATATATCCTGTTATTATTAGTGCTAACCTTTCAGAGCATGAAGAAGAGAGATTATTGAAAACTCTGAAGAAGCACCGTGCTGCTATTGGATATACTCTTGATGATCTTAAGGGCATTAGTCCCACTCTATGTCAACACAAAATAAATTTGGAAGAAGATGCAAAACCGGTTCGTGATCATCAACGAAGGTTGAATCCTAAGATGAAAGAAGTGGTAAGAAAAGAAATACTAAAGCTTCTGGAGGCAGGTATAATTTATCCCGTTGCTGATAGTCAGTGGGTAAGTCCTGTCCATTGTGTCCCTAAGAAGGGAGGTATTACTATTGTTCCTAATGATAAAGATGAATTGATTCCACAAAGAATTATTACAGGCTATAGGATGGTAATTGATTTCCGCAAATTAAATAAAGCTACTAAGAAAGATCATTACCCCTTGCCTTTTATTGATCAAATGCTAGAAAGATTATGCAAACATACACATTATTGCTTTCTAGATGGTTATTCGGTTTCTCTCAAATACCGTGTCGGCTAAAGATCAATCGGAGACTACTTTTACATGCCCTTTTGGTACTTTTGCTTATAGACGATGCCTTTTGGTTTATGTAATGCACCTGCTACCTTTCAAAGATGCATGATGGCTATATTCTCGACTTTTGTGAAAAGATTTGTGAGGTTTTCATGGACGACTTTTCCGTCTATGGATCCTCTTTTGATGATTGCTTGAGCAATCTTGATCTAGTTTTGCAGAGATGTGAAGAAACTAATCTTGTCTTGAATTGGGAAAAGTGCCACTTTATGGTTAATGAAGGTATTGTGTTGGTGCATAAAGTTTATGAAAGAGGTATTGAAGTTGATAAAGCCAAGGTTGATGCTATTGAAAAGATGCCATGTCCCAAGGACATTAAAGGTATAAGAAGTTTCCTTGGTCACGTCGGATTTTATAGGAGGTTCATTAAGGACTTCTCAAAAATTCTTGGCCTCTGACTAATTTATTACAAAAAGATATACCATTTGTCTTTGATGATGATTGTGTAGAAGCATTTGAAATACTTAAGAAAGCATTGATCTCTGCACCTATTGTTCAGCCACGGATTGAATTTACCCTTTGAAATTATGTGTGATGCTAGTGATTATGTCAGAGGTGCTGTTCTAGGGCAAAGAGTTGATAAGAAATTAAAAGTTATCCATTATGCCAGTAAAACTTTAGACAATGCTCAAAGAAACTATGCTACTACTGAAAAAGAATTCTTAGCAGTTGTATTTGCTTGTGATAAGTTCAGACCTTATATTGTTGACTCTAAAGTAACTATTCACACTGATCATGTTGCTATTAAATATCTGATGGAAAAGAAAGATGCTAAACCTAGACTTATTAGATGGGTTCTCTTGCTACAAGAATTTGATTTGCATATTGTTGATAGAAAGGGAGCTGAGAACCCCGTTGCAGACAACTTGTCTAGGTTAGAAAATGTTCTTGATGACCCACTACCTATTGATGATAGCTTTCCTGATGAGCAACTAAGTATCATAAATGCTTTGTAGTACTCCGTGGTATGTTGATTATGCTAATTACATCGTTGCGAAATTTATACCACCTAGTTTCACATACAAGCAAAAGAAAAAGTTTTTCTATGATTTGAGACATTACTTTTGGGACGACCCACATCTTTATAAAGAACGAGTAGATGGTGTTATTAGACGTTGTGTACCTGAGCATGAACAGGAACATATCCTACGCAAGTGTCACTCCAAAGCTTATGGAGGACACCACGCTGAAGATAGAACTGCACATAAGGTATTGCAATCCGGTTTTTATTGGCCTACTCTCTTCAAGGATGCCCGTAAGTTTGTCTTGTCTTGTGATGAATGTCAAATAATTGGTAATATTAGTAGACGTCAAGAAATGCCTATGAATTTTTCACTTGTTATGGAACCATTTGATGTTTGGGGCTTTGATTATATGGGACCTTTTCCTGATGGATATACACATATTTTAGTTGCTGTTGATTACGTTACTAAGTGGGTAGAAGCTATTCCAACTAGTAGTGCTGATCATAACACCTCTATTAGAATGCTTAAAAAAGTTATTTTTCCGAGGTTTGGAGTCCCTAGATATTTAATGACTGATGGTGGTTCACATTTTATTCATGGCGCTTTTCATAAATGCTTGCTAAGTATGATGTTAATCATAGAATTGCATCTCCTTATCACCCGCAGTCTAGTGGTCAAGTAGAATTGAGTAATAGAGAACTCAAATTAATTTTGCAAAAGACTGTCCAATAGGTCTAGAAAGAATTGGTCCAAGAAACTTGATGATGCATTATGGGCCTATAGAACTGCATATAAAAATCCTATGGGTATGTCTCCGTATAAAATGGTTTATGGAAAAGCATGTCACTTACCTCTCGAACTAGAGCATAAGGCTTATTGGGCTATTAAAGAGCTCAATTATGATTTCAAACTTGCGGTGAGAAGAGGTTATTTGATATTAGCTCACTTGATGAATGGAGAACCCAAGCTTATGAAAATGCCAAGTTGTTTAAAGAAAAAGTTAAAAGATGGCATGACAAAAGGATACAAAAGCGTGAGTTTAATGTAGGTGATTATGTATTGCTATACAACTCTCATTTAAGATTTTTTGCAGGAAAACTTCTCTCTAAATGGGAAGGACCCTACGTTATCGAGGAGGTCTATCGTTCCGGTGCCATAAAAATCAACAACTTCGAAGGCACAAATCCGAAGGTGGTAAACGGTCAAAGAATCAAACACTATATCTCAGGTAATCCTATAAATGTTGAAACCAATGCTATTGAAACCGTAACCCCGGAGGAATACATAAGGGATACTTTCCGGAATGTTTCAGACTCCGAAAAGGAGTAGGTATGTGGTACGGTAAGTAAACCGACTCCAAAACAATTTTTAAGGCAATATTTCTCCGTTTTGAAATATTTAGAAAAATAGAAAAATAAGTAGCAGTCCGGGAAGGACACAAGGGCCCCACGAGGGTGGAGGGCGCGCCCTACCCCCCTGGGCGCGCCCCCTACCTCGTGGGCACCTCGTGTGCCTTCCGGACTACGTTTTCTTGCACGATACATATTTTGGTCGGTAAAAATTCATTATATATTCTCCCGAAGGTTTTGACTCCCGTATCACGCAATTATCCTTTGTTTTTGTTTCGAGCTATTTTTCTGACGGATCTAGATTATCATGACGTCCCCAAGTACCTCCATGGACAAGTTCTTCGAGAAGGTCATCAACCCTTACCTCACGGAGGTGCTGCAACACCCTCAAACCATTGAGATGCATGATGGGTTGCTGCACATCCGCGATGAAGAGGGACCCAAGGGGACCGTAAGCGTGGAGACGAGGCTCGAAGCAGTGGAGCAACAAGTTTTCAAGTGTTAGGGGATGGTGGAACGTGGACTCAACTCCAACCACATTATGATCGCGGAGTTCACTAGCAACCACAAGTTGGATGCCGACAACATCGGGGAGGCCATCTTCAAGCTTCATGAGAAGATAGAGCACCTTCAAGCCCAAATCTATGACCTGCAAAATCAAAACTGTGAGTATGAATATAGATTCAAAAGGATGAGTTTGGCTGCAGATTTGAGGATCCCGGAGACTCGATCATCCTTCTATGATGGTGAGCCCATGCCTTGGAAGATGGACGACAAGCCCGCATCATCAACAACACCTCCACCTTCTTCACCAGCAAAGGGACATAATCACATGGGTATGGGCACTCCCTTGGCAACCGCCAAGCTTGGGGAGATGCCCCAGATCGTATCACAACCACATCTCCTATCTTTACTGCTTTTCTTAGTTCGATCCTATTAGTAGCATCTTGATCTAGTAGAATAAAGTTTATGGCATGATCTAGTTTTGAGTTTTTGCTTTATGATCTCTCTATGTAATCGAGTCCGTGAGCTATATAATAAAGATTAGTGTTGAGTCAAGGGCTTGATTATTTTGCCATGATCTTGAGTGAATAAAAGAAGAAAAAGAATAAAAGGGAACAAAGAGTTCATATTGATCTTATTGAAAGTGATGACTTCACATAGGAAGAGTATGATGATTAAAAGTTGTTGGGAGTTGGCAAACATAGCTTTGGTCATCGTTGCAATTAATAGGAAGTAATAAGGAAAGAGAGGTTTCACATATAGATATACTATTATTGACATCTTTTATGATTGGGAGCACTCATTAAAATATGACATGCTAAAGAGTTGATGTTGGACAAGGAAGACAACGTAATGAGTTATGTTTTCTTATATCTGAGATAAAGTATGTTGTCATGGATCTCCCAACATGTTGAGCTTGCCTTTCCCCCTCGTGCTAGCCAAATTCTCAGCACCAAGTAGAGATACTACTTGTGATTCCAAAAACCCTTAAAACTAGTTTTGCCATGTGAGTCCACCATATCTACCTATGGATTGAGTAAGATCCTTCAAGTAAGTTGTCATCGGTGCAAAGCAATAAAAAATTCTCTCTAGATATGTATGATTGATTGGTATGGGAGAAATAAGCTTTATACGATCTTGTGACGTGGAAGAAATAAAAGCGACGGACTGCATAATAAAGGTTCATATCACAAGGGGCAATATAAAGTGACGTTCTTTCGCATTAAGATTTTGTGCATCCAACCATAAAAGCGCATGGCAACCTCTGCTTCCCTCTGCGAAGGGCCTATCTTTTATTATTATCTTCTACCTTATGCAAGAGTCATGGTGATCTTCACCTTTCCTTTTTACATTTTATCCTTTGGCAAGCACAGTGTGTTGGAAAGATCCCGATTGATATATCTAATTGGATGTAGGAGGCATGAGTTATTATTGTTGACATTACCCTTGAGGTAAAAGTTTGGAAGGCGAAACTATAAGCCCCTATCTTTCTCTGTGTCCGATTAAAACTCTGTAACCACAAGTATCACGTGAGTGTTTGCAATTATGAAAGACTAAATGATAGTTGAGTATGTGGACTTGCTATTAAGCTCTCACATAGACTCTTTCTGATGTTATGATAAATTGCAATTGCTTCAATGACTGAGACTATAGTTTGTTGGTTCTCAATAAAGTTTATGATTTGTACTCTGCATTGTGAATGGATTATTACTTGAACATAATTAATCATATGACAATATCTATATATGTTGCTGTTATGAGAATAATCATGATGCCTTCATGTCCGTATTTATTTTTATCGACGCCTCTACCTCTAAACATGGGGACATATTTATCGTTATCGGTTTTCGCTTGAGGACAAGCAAGGTCTAAGCTTGAGGGAGTTGATAGGTCCATTTTGCATCATGCTTTTATATCGATATTTATTGCATTATGGGCTGTTATTACACGTTATGTCACAATACTTATGCCTATTCTTTCTTATTTTACTATTTTTACATAAGGACGTAGAATGCCTAAATTTGGAATTACGAAATTTGGAAAAGGAGCAAATATTAGAGACCTATTCTGCACAACTCCAAAAGTCCTGAAACTCCACGAAAGTCATTTTGGGAAATAATAAAAAATATCCAGCGGAAGAAGTTTACCAGAGGGGGCCCCACCTTGCCACAAGGGTGGGAGGCGTGCCCTACCCCCCTGGGCGCGCCCCCCAACCTCGTGGGCCCCCTGGTGGCCTTCTGATGCCCATCTTCTGCTATATGAGGTCTTTCATCGAGAGAAAAAAATAAGAAGCAACCTTTCAGGACGAAACTCCGCCGCCACGAGGCGGAACCTTGGCGGAACCAATCTAGGGCTCTGGCAGAGCTGTTCTGCCGGGGACACTTCCCTCCGGGAGGGGGAAATCATCGCCATCGTCATCACCAACGCCTCCTCTCATCGGGAGAGGGCAATCTCCATCAACATCTTCACCAGCACCATCTCCTCTCAAAACCCTAGTTCATCTCTTGTATCCAATTCTTGTCTCCAAGTCCGGGATTGGTACTAGTAGGTTGCTAGTAGTGTTGATTACTCCTTGTAGTTGATGCTAGTTGGTTTATTTGGTGGAAGATCATATGTTCAGATCCTATATGCATATTAATACCCCTTTGATTATGAACATGAATATGCTTTGTGAGTAGTTACGTTTGTTCCCGAGGACATGGGAGAAGTATTGCTATTAGTAGTCATGTGAATTTGGTATTCGTTCGATATTTTGATGAGATGTATGTTGTCTAGCCTCTAGTGGTGTTATGTGAACGTTGACTACATAACACTTCACCATTATTTGGGCCTAGAGGAAGGCATTGGGAAGTAATAAGTAGATGATGGGTTGCTACAGTGATGTAAGCTTAAACCCAAGTTTATGCGTTGCTTCGTAAGGGGCTGATTTGGATCCATATGTTTCATGCTATGGTTAGGTTTACCTTAATACTTTTGTTGTAGTTGCGGATGCTTGCAATAGAGGTTAATCATAAGTGGGATGTTTGTTCAAGTAAGAACATCACCCAAGCACCGGTCCACCCACATATAAAATTATCAAAGTACCGAACGCGAATCATATGAACGTGATGAAAACTAGCTTGATGATATTCCCATGTGTCCTCGGGAGCGCTTTTCCTATTATAAGAGTTTGTCCAGGCTTGTCCTTTGCTACAAAAAGGATTGGACCATCAGGCGTTCACTTCGTAGTCTGGATGATCATTTATATGACTTTAATACTGGAATTACCAGTAACGTCCTATCTTTATGTACATTGAACCTCGTATGGCGAGGGCGGAGGGTGCAGCGAACTCTATATAAGCCACCCCCCTCCTCAGGCACAAGGGTTCGCACCCCCCTGTAACTTCACGCATAATCCAATCGACCAGCCTCAGGGCACCGAGACGTAGGGCTATTACTTCTTCTGAGAAGGGCCTGAACTCGTAAATCTTGCGCGCGCAACTTCACCATAGCTAGGATCTTGCCTCCTAATACCTACCCCCCATTCTACTGTCAGACTTAGAACCACGACAGTAAGCATAGGAGCCGGGCAACCCAACTATTGACCAAAGACATGATTCGGAACCGATGCATGTAATGCTATATTCGGGACGCCGAAGTGTACTATGAAAGTGTTCGGACTTTTTGTTTTTGAATGTTTGTGGCCGAATAAAGCCCCCAGCCATTCATGCCAATGTATGCATGTCCATCAGTCGTGAAGACAGAATGCAGGTTATGGAGTAGGTCAATACCGAATATGGTCTGATTTGATACGTTAAAACATGCTCCTACAGAGAATGGCATACAAGTCAAGGCTATTTTACATGCCAAGAATTTGTAAATAAGGAAAAAGCTCCATACAGGTCCTAAACAAAAGGTGGTCTTTGAAGATCCTTTGGACACCCCGCCGCACGTCTGGGTCACTTTCGCTTTTGAGGGAGGTTCCTTGAAAGGAACGGTCCACGATTGTCCGAAATCGGGCTCGGCAAGAGTCCTTGTATGTCCGTGGAATAGCTAGGTTTTAATGCACCTGTGGTATTGAAGAAGAAAGGGAAAAATAATCAAAGAAAGAAAAAGGGGCAAGGTTATATAGGGTGTAGCTGTACTATAGACCCATCCGTATTGTGCCTCCGTTGATGCCCAAGGTATTTTGAGAGCATAATTATGCACACGCGGTACAAATGCCATGGATGTGTGTGGCAATTGACGGAGGTGAAACTTCTAGGCTAGCTCTGGAGTCGCCAAGCTCATCGTACAGAGTGGTCTGGACTCGTTTGTCCGGGGGCTTGATGGCCGATGAGGTGTGCGGCTTGATAGGGCCGCTTTGTACCTCGTCCCTACCTCGACCGCGAGGGCCGCAGTGTGCTCCTCAGTGCGGAGGGAGCGCTCCGTGTTTCCATTAATTGTAATGACACCGCGGGGTCCGGGCATTTTGAGCTTTAAGTAAGCATAATTCGGGACCGCGTTGAAGCGGGCGAAGGCGGTTCATCCGATCAGTGCGTGATAGCCGCTGTGGAAAGGGACGATGTCAAAGATCAAGTCTTCGCTTCGGAAGTTGTCCAGTGAACCGAAGACTACTTCCAACGTTATGGAGCCCGTACAACGGGCTTCAACACCAGAAATTACTCCTTTAAAGGTGGTTTTAGTGGGTTTGATTCTTGACAGATCAATACCCATTTTGCGGATAGTGTCCTGATAAAGCAGGTTAAGACTGCTGCCGCCATCCATGAGGACTCGTGTGAGATGTAAACCGTCGATAATTGGACCGAGGACCAATGCTGCCGAACCTCCATGGCTGATACTAGTCGGATGGTCTCTGCGATCAAAAGTGATCGGGCAGGCTGACCATGGGTTGAATTTTGGGGCGACCGGCTCTACGGTGTAGACGTCCCTTAGCGCACGCTTGTGCTCCCTCTTGGGGATATGTGTAACATATATCATGTTCACTGTTTTTACCTCGCGGGGAAATCTCTTCTGTCCCCCTGTGTTCGGTTGGCGAGGCTCTTCATCGTCGTCCTCGCTAGGAGGCCCTTTCCCCTTATGCTCGGTGTTTAGCTTAACGACCTGTTTAAAGACCCAACAATTTATGTTGGTATGATTGGCAGGCTTGTCAGGGGTGCCATGAATCTGGCAAGGCCGATCGAGTATTCTATCCAGACTGGCTGGACCATCTTTGTTTCGTTTGAATGGCTTCTTTCGCTGTCCGGATTTGGAGCTCCTGAATCCGGCGTTGACTGCCGTGTCTTCAGTATCGTTATTGTTGTTTCGGCGCTTATGTTTGTTGCATCATGGCCTACCGTTGCCGTCTATGGCTTCGGAGGTGCCAGGGTCACTGGTGATGTTGCTTTGACGAGCTAACCAACTATCTTCTCCCGCGCAAAAGCGGGTCATGAGTGCGGTAAGAGCTGCCATGGACTTCGGTTTTTCTTGGCCGAGGTGTCTGCGAGCCACTCGTCCCAGACGCTGTGTTTAAAGGCCATGAGGGCTTCGATGTCCGGGCAATCGACAATTTGGTTCTTTTTAATTAAGAACCTAGTCCAGAGCTTCCAGGCTGATTCTCCGGGCTGCTGAACTATATGGCTAAGGTCATTGGCGTCTAGAGGCCGGACATATGTGCCTTGGAAGTTGTCTCTGAAGGCATATTCCATATCTTCCCAGCTACCAATAGAGTTTTTTGGGAGGCTGTTTAACCAGTGCCGTGATGGCCCCTTGAGCTTCAGGGGAAGGTACTTGATGGCGTGGAGATCCTCACCGCGAGCCATGTGGATATGGAGAAGAAAATCTTTGATCCATACTGCGGGATCTGTCGTTCCATCGTATGGTTCAATGTTCACGGGTTTAAACCCTTCTGGGAACTGGTGCTCCATTACCTCATCGGTGAAGCATAAAGGGTGTGCGGCACCTCTGTATCGGGCAACGTCACGACGCAGTTCGGATGAAGTCCTTATGCGGTTTTCGGCCCGGGTGAGGTTGTGCATGTCGCGCCAGGCCTGATGGCCATCTTCTCGCGTTGGGGCATGCCTCGTTGATCCATAGATTGATCTGGCTTGGCATGTTCTATTGTCCAGGTCCTGCCGTAGGTCGTAGGTGTATCCTGGGGCCGCCGTCTCTTTGCCTCTACGGCGGAGTGGTGCGGGCTGGTGTTCGGTCTGGGTGGCCGCTCTATCCCGTCCACGCGGTGGCCGGTCTGGTTCATCAACGCGGTCATGTCTTGATGGTATTGGCTCGAGGGCCTCGTCGTTGAATTGTGGTAGTAGCCGACGCTTCGGATAACTTTTTGTTTTGCGTTGGAGGCCGTACTCTTCGGCAGCTAGAACCTGGGTCCATCTGTCATTGAGTGTATCCTGTTCGGCTTGGAGTTGTTGCTGCTTATTTTTTAGGCTTCTCGCAGTGGCGATTAGCTGGCGCTTAAAGCGCTGCTGCTCGAGTGGTTCCTTTGGCAAGATGAAATCTTCGTTGCCAAGGCTCACATCATCCTCGGAGGGTGGTAGATAGTTGCTGTCCTCCGAGTCCTTGTTCCCGACCGGATCGTCAGGGTTAAGTTGCCCCTCCTCCTGATCATCCTGTTCAGTTGTTGATTCGACGGAGGCTTCGGGGTCTTCGGCGTTCTCCGGAGTGTTATTGTCTCCGGTGCCGGTATTGCTGTCTTTTTTGTGACGCGATTTTGAGCGGCGCCGCTGACGTCTACGCTTCAGTGGTGCCTCAACAGGCTTGTCCTCAACCGGATCCTTCCTGCCGTCGCTGTCATCCTCTTTGGGTGTGTCCACCATATACATGTCATATGTGGAGGTGGCCGTCCAGCGTCCGGTAAATGGCGGGTCTTGGCCTTGTTCGTCTCTGGCATCGTTGTGCATGTCATTGATGTCTTCAGAGGCGTAGTCCAGCATGTCGGTTAAGTCCTCGACTATGAAGTGGGTGGTGTAGGGTAACGCAGTAGAAAAAAAAAATTCCGACCTACGCACCAGCCCAGGACCACTATGGAGACTGCATACATATTTTGATCTTTTTTGTTACTGACTCGTAGCGCAGCGGAAGTAGAGTTGATGATGAATGGCGGTGCAGATCCCCGTAACTAGAATTTACAACCTCCCAACTGCGAGGATGTATACCTTCATCTGCCCCTCGGACAGCCCTCCGGGAGGTGGTCGGACAGTCCCCCGGACGGTGTTGCGGACAACCCTTCGGGAGGACCTTTGAAACTCGAACGATCACTCGGACAGCCCTTCGGGAGGACCTTTGAAACTCATACGGTCACACGGATAGCCCCACCGGAACCCAGACAACCTTTCGGCTCTACGAAATTATTTCGCGAGGAGGGAGAGAGAAGCCAGATCATTGCAATGGCACTTGTATGTGAGAAAGAGTGAGTGTGGAGAGTGCCTCTCCACCTCTATTTATAGGAAAACCCAAGGGGTAGGGGGAAACATGAAAAACCCAAAATGCCCACACTTTATGTCACACATAAAAGGGCATAAAGGGCATAAAGGGATGACAACTGGAGCTCCATGGAGGAGATGCACCCTCCAACGTCCCACCTTCATGGCCCCCCCCCCCCCAAAGGGGTTCCTTGATCCCCAAGTCCTTCTAGAAGCCTTTTGGGAAAAGCCCCAAAAGGTGGCTTTCCATAAATATCCCAAAAAGCACTTTCACTATTCACGGTGACATTTTTCAGCGTCCGTTCGAACTGAAAATATTTATGTGGGCTTAGAACATTTCCAGTACCCACTAAAATAATTTTCAACGCATTCCGAAACAATTCCGGATTAGTGATTTTCATCTGCGAAAAGCATCTGAAGTGGTTCCGGCAGCTCCGGAGCATTTCGAGCTTTTATCCCGGAAAATTCCAGAAAGTTTCCAGAATGACTCTGGCACCCTCCAAGAATTATCAGGTATGTGCCGAAACCAATTTGACTTAATAGTATATCCCGAAACAACTTTTCGGTTTCACCGAAATTCATCCAATGACCTCTCTCTGCAGTGATTTTCTCTCAGACTCCCTGTCTAGTATTCAGCAGATAGATGACCTTAAGTGTGTGACCCTATAGGTTCCGTGAAGTATAGACATGACCTGGAACCCCTTCCGATCAATGATCAACATCGGAGCCGTGGACACCCATATTGACCCCTATACCCACACGAATGAATATTCAAGTGAACCTCCAGTTGCAGTGAGCTATTCATGTTGCTTCGTGATATGTCACAAACACTCGAGGTGAGATTTATTGCATCCCCATGGACGAACAATTTTTCCACCATGCAAGTTACCTCGTTACCGGTTTTGTTCTCTTTTCTCGTTTCCGTGTTCAGGCATCCATGTGATCAAATCACACTGTGTCTGGCCAGACGATGATGCATACCGTAACACCGAGAGGGCCCGAGAATATCTCTCCATCGTCGGAGGAGCAAATCCCAAACTTGAGATATCAAGTTACTTGACACACTTTTCCATGAACTCGTAAGCCGCCGTAATAGCCACCCATTTATGGATGACGTTTATCAAACCCCAAAGTTCATGAAGCAAGTATGAAGAAACTCAATACTCTCATGGTCTAAGGAATTATGCAAACATTAACCATCTCTGTGTTATTAACCATAAACTTGTGACGAATGTATCTCATAGCATAACATCAATTCGGGTCAATTCAACACAAATGTTCTTCTAACATTGTGCCCTCAAAGTTGCTGGCATAGACATGCCCATGATTGGGAAAACATAATCATCATGAAATAGTTGAGCTAGTCTTAGAGGCATGACTAGGAATACATTTTATCGTTTATTATTCCACACGTGCACATGGGTTTTCCCCAGAGCCTTTATGGATATACGGGCTCGGGAACCATGGTAGTTATAGCATGGAACATAAACATAATCATGAACTTGGAGATAAACAATATCATTTATTATTTCCTCTAGGGCATATCTCCTACAGGTGGTGGGTAGGATGTAAAATTCCCCGCTTTTAGCCCCTAGTCTGGGCTGAGTATAGTTCGGAAGTGATTCCTCTGTAATGGCGAGGGATCGCATTAGGTCTAGAGTCTCGTTTAAAAGCGAGGTTTGGACGGGGAAGCGAGAGTCCATGGAGCTAGGCAGGGCAGGAGTCTCCTGGCCAAGCTCACGTAATGTGGACCTCGAGAGTTCGGAGCTGGTATCCAGGGGCGAGTCCGGCTTTCTGATGACGGGGGGAGCCTGGTTCAATTCCGTGCTTGCCGGTGACGTAGTCCCCTCCGGATCTTTGGTAGCGAGCTCCATACTTGCAGAGAGTCGGTGGGCTATAAACTCCCATCTTCGGACCTCGTAGTTTGCTCCGGATCTAAGGCCAGAGCGGTGGTTGGGGCCGCGAAGATCAAGTCTCCTCAGATATCAGCGACATAATTAAGATTTCCAAAACTGACCTGATGACCAGGGGCGTAGCTGTCGATCTGTTCAAGGTGGCCAATCGAGTTGGCACGCAGTGTGAAGCCGCCGAATACAAAATTTTGACCGGGGAAAAAAGTCTCTCCGAAAACAGCATCGTTGCACATGATTGAACGAGCCGTCGAACCTTCTGTCGACGGCACAGTGGATGTCTCAATGAAAGCACCAATGTCGATGTCAAAACCGGCCGATCTCGGATAGGGGGTCCCGAACTGTGCGTTTGAGGATTGAAGGCAATAGGAGGCAGGGGACACGATGTTTACCCAGGTTCGGGCCCTCTTAATGGAGGTAATACCCTACTTCCTGCTTGATTGACTTTGATGAGTATAGGGGTTACAAGAGTTGATCTACCTCGAGATCGTAATGGCTAAACCCTAGATGTCTAGCCTGTATGATCTGTGTTAGCCTCTGCGGACTAAACTCCGGTTTATATAGACACCGGAGGGGACTAGGGTTTGTATAGAGTCGGTTTACAGATAAAGGAAACTATATATCCGGACGCCAAGCTTTCCATCCATGCAAAGGAGAATCCCATCCGGACACGGGGGAAGGCTTCCTATCTTGTATCTTCACGACCCATCAGTCCGGCCCATGTCACATAGCCCAGACGCCCGAGGACCCCATAATCCAGGACTCCCTCACTCGGAGCCGGCGAAGACACAAAGTGGATGCCCACACGGAGGGGGGTACGAGGGTTCACTGGTTAGGCTGCGGTGTGAGGCTGTCATCGCCGGTGAAGAACATGAGGTGTTGGTGAGTAGAGGAATGGCCTCGACGGCGTTTGGGAGTAGAGTGGGCCGGTGAAGCCTACGCGACAGCACAACCGGCCACTGGAGGCGGCATCAAGCGGTACCGCCGGCGGTGGTTTGGGCGGCTGAAGCAAGAATATCCGAGATTGAAGAAGCACTACAGCCGTTGGATGGACATCCAACGGCTACCGCTGCTAGAATCGTGTCTTGACTATAAGTTTACAAAGCCTTCGGTATGCCTTAGTAGGGCCACAAGCCTTACGTACGCATCACTCACTACAATTCTCAAAAAAATAGTAGGCCCACAAGTGAGCATCACATCTGTGGCAGAGAACATATAGCCCATTTGCGATTTGTAATAGTGTACAACCCATTTTTGAGTTCTAATGGAATTTACTACAAACCACTTACAGTATGTTAAAATTACAGCCCATTTTGTAGCCAGGACAACAATTAATAATTTAAACCAACCTCTCAAAACAGAATTCAACCAAAAATCCCACATTTTGATGGGATCCAAAAATATATCCCGAAATTTTGAGTTCGTTTAGATATAATTTCAAAACGAATTCGTATTAGGTAAAAATCTAAAAAAATACCGCGCACGCAATAAGTAATGAAATGAAAATTTCCAAATTAAATAATAATATTTTTGAAACTAATTACCTGCTTGGTGCGTTTTTGTATATTTACAGCCCAGTTTTTATAATTACATCCCATTTATTATTTCTTAAAGCCCATTTTATTGTTAGGCCTAATAGGAAAGATTTACAGCCCAGTGGGGCGGAGAATAACAAGTTAACCTGGGTTGGGTATTCCACAAAAAAAGTATAGCTGGGCTAGCCATTTTCACATTGAAAAAAATAATATCTGGGCTGGATATTTGGTTGACATAAAATAATAGCCTGGGCTAGACGGGCCACAGCCCGCCTAGTTGATACCCTGCTCCTCTGAACAACAACAAAAACTTCGCTCAAGAAAAACTCCGCTTACACCTAAAAAAACAAATACTGCTCGAGCTGCTAGGTCCCAACTATCGACTGCTCCTTGTGAAATTCTCTCGTTTATTGATGGTGTGGGACCGTGATGTCAGGAAAACAGGAGGAAGCAAAAAAATTGTAGTTGTATATAATAAGGAGGAACTTGCATACGTACGGCTATGGCCCTAGTGGGTCCCTACTGTCATCCAGCCATAATAAAGTTATCTCCTGAATCCTCATGTTCATTGACCATGTTCACAATGCTCAGCGCCACGGCGAGCGCAACAACTTGAAGGACGACGGGGAGGGCCTCACGGGCCCTACGGATGGTCTGATACAGCGTGCGTTGCTCATTCAGGAAGCCAGGATCATCGGACACCTATGAGCACCTTCGAGAGACTGAGACGGCATGAAACGGTAAGGCCGCGCTTGGGAGGTGTGGATTGTTTCACACCTATATTAAGATACAAGTGTAATTTACTCGTCATCGGAAACAACGCGTAAAATACAGGCATAATGAAACCGAGGGTCCGAGGTCTGTAACAAAAATCGGCGAGTTACACGTGTAATTTGAGAGACCAGTGTATATTTTACTGGTCGAAATCGACCAACCAAGCGCTTCGCCCAAGACCATCTGCTTTTATTTACAATCGTCAGTTTTACAAGCGGTTTTGGTTGGAAAACAACGATCCAATCACGGCCTAAGATGATGAGTTGGTCGGAAGATCATATGGTTTCACCTCTAACCTACCCGAGTTGTCGTATAGGCTATGAATGAAACATAAGACAATGAACTTCTTAAGCACAGAAACAACAGAAGAGGATGATCTTAACATGCAAATCACAGGCATTAGATCAACATGCAAAACAAAATGAAGAATTATTCTCAGGAGGCATGGTGAACAGCTCGTGATGCCGCATGCCACAACATTCCAAGCTCAACTTTGCAATCAAACTCACAAGGCTTGGCATTACATAGACAACATTCAGAACAAACTCTTAAAATACCTTATATAAGTCAACATTCATGTGACTATGCATCTCAACAAAGTAAATATTTACTTCTGAACTGAAGACGGGAATAGGAAAAAATGATCGACGTTGCTCACAGCAAAGGGCATCCCACTAAAAAATATCAAATGCATGTCTTCTAGCTAACATCAATGAGCAAAATTTAACAAGGTTTTCCAATTCCAATATATTAAACTAATGTCTTCTTGCTAACATCAATGATTAAACTTTGACAAGCTTTTCCCATTCAAAATATGTAATGCCTATGATTGTGGAACGGGCAGAGTTTGTCATCAGATAGTCCGGTGGCTCAAGGTGACGATTAATGATTAGAGAACCATTCGATGTATTGTGCATGATGAAGTATTATGGAGGACATGAACCATCTGAACATTTTGTGCATTTCCACTAAAATCAAGATGAGCATCCCTGTGGATTTTGTATTTATATGCTGCAAGAAAACAAAGACACATCCGCACACACATGAATATTGGCCCCAGTGTCAACCCACCAATCGGTGGACTAACAAACTGAAAGTACGATAAACAGATTACCATACCCGGATGCCTCATCTTTGTTGCTTAGAGTGACATTGACAGACTTGGAGTCCTGTCCTGGCTTCTTGGTACTTGTTTGGGAACTTGTTTGCCCAGTGTTCCTCCGAACCACAAGTAAAGCAGCCATCTCTCTTTTTATCTTTTTTCTTACCCTTCTTAATGGCCGACGTTGGCAACTCCATTCAAACAGATAGTCCAGTGTCTCAAGGTGACGACGAATGATTAGAGAACCATTCGATGTATTGTGCATGATGAAGTATTATGGAGGACACGAACCATCTGAACATTTTGTGCAGTTCCACTAAAATCAAGCTCAGCATCCCTGTCTGCATAAATACAGAAAAAGTGTGATGAATATAATAGTGGTACTAGTTGATTAAGCATACGCTTACAACTATAATCATCTTCATTGTCTTTAACAGGAAAGGATAACAATACAATAGCTTGAATTAAACATTTATTCAAAACAATACAACAATATAAGTAGCACAACATAACAAAGCACAATCATGTGGATGAAGGCCGATACTGACCTTGTTTGTTACAGATGCGTCGGCAACTGACTTGGTCATACCTTTCCTTGTGGAGTGAATTTTGTGCTCCACGTGTTGTTAAGTTGCCCATGCTCTCTGCAGACTAGTCATGTCACCAGCGTCTACTAATACTCTGTAAAGCTTCTTGGTCATTCCTTCTGTAATGTAGCGCAAACAGTGACTGCTTCTTTCTGCAAAGTAGTAAGACCAACTGGACCCACTAATGCAGAAGTTTGCCTTAGACACATTGGCTCATTTTGTGCATTTCAACTAAAATCAAAGTCGAAATAAAACCGAGCATTAATTTTGATATCCCTATAAGCAACAATAGGTATAAGGGAAACAATTACTAAGAAATAACGGTTGATTACTTGTACTCCCAGAAGAAAAACATCTACTGATCTACCATATCTTAAGGGAAAACAAAGCAGGAGAGTAGCAATTCTCAATCAGTGTGATTCGTTCATATTAACTAAGACATTATCTTAACAATGCCTTGTTTCAACATGTATAAAGAACGACAAAGCAGAAAAGTACCATTCCTAAAACAATGCGACCGATTCATATTAACAGACCCTCCTGCGTATATTTGTCAACCCCAGGATCATTGTTGACAACACAGTGAAATGGTATCATTGCAGAATACGTAAAATCATTACAAGGCGTATATTTGTCACAAGACATACCTAGTGAGATGTCTCATGACATTTACAATCAGAAAACAACGGAAAGTAAAATGCGTAGTGACTCCATCTCAGCCACAAGCAGTCGATGTAGTCCACGTGACCTCACTCCTACGGATCGCCATAGTAGTCGTAGTCGTCACCTTCGTCTTCATGGTTCTCTATTGTTCAACAAAATTATTGCCATGAGTACATTACGTACTCAACATGCCTCCCTCGGGGAAGGACCTAATAGCTACATGTGGCTTCAACGGAAGGCTGTATGGCTCATTTGCATAAAAGCTAATTTTTTTTGAAATAACATAGTACTTGGATAATAGCCGTTTTAGATGAAAACATGTTTTATCTCCAGAATAACTTTCATCAAAGTGAGGATCCTCGATCAACTCACAATCTTCATAGGTTCCAAGAATAGGGGTAAAGAGGGAATAAGCAAGACATGTCCTGTATGTCAACAAAGATTCATGTGTCGTCCATGACTGTGGACACGACTATTCGAATAGTTTTACACTCTGCAGAGGTTGTACACTTTACCCACACGACCCAATCCCGACTTGTTGCCACTAGCCGTCGCTAGCGTAGTACACCATCTAGTATACCGACAGGGA
The DNA here is from genome assembly GCA_021605145.1 of Aegilops bicornis. Classification (NCBI taxonomy): domain Eukaryota; kingdom Viridiplantae; phylum Streptophyta; class Magnoliopsida; order Poales; family Poaceae; genus Aegilops; species Aegilops bicornis. Next base: position 438,877,167 of record CM038671.1, on the reverse strand, counting down.
GATTGTGACGAGGTCTTTGGACTAGATCCCCCAAAGATGTGACATGCCCACCGGGTCTGGCGCACGGGACTAAGAGTACGTCCTCAAACCGGTCCCCCCATCTGTGCCGAGGATACTCCCTTGCAGGCAGCTATCCCATCTGCGGTACGGCTACATCGACAACTAAGGCTGACTAGCTTACTTGACCAAGCCAGTGCCCATATAGCATGTGGTTGTACTATTATCACAATCTTCAAATCCAAGACTTATTAGGCCTCATAGGGCACCGACGACTGATTGCCCCCTTCAACTCGTGAAGGGCAGCCAAACGCTCCTTCAATCCTTGATTCAGCTGTCGCCCGCGCTAGTATTCAAATGGTAAGTTTCACCCAGAGTAGAAGAGGATAGAGAGGGTCAACAAGGGCCAACCGTCCTAGCTCAGCATTAAGTTTCAACTGTCAATGACTCGGAGGTCATTCAACAAGGCACCTACATGGTGATAAGCATGGCTAAGCATTTCTACTCTACCGGAATTATATACTTCTACTCAGGTGTCAAGTAAATAGGCGACAAGCAGATCAGGGTAATGTGTCAATCGACACGCTTGTTACGAGAATTAAAATAGCATGCACATAGTAACAATAAAACTCAATGCAATTTTGTAAACCATAGGATAAGTATGATCAAAGAAGGAGGCATGCCTTCATTGTTGAGTCCTTCTTCAAGAACTGTTTGTTTACATCCATGCCAACCTCGTCGCCACTCCCTACTCGTCGTAACGATAGCAAATGAAAATCTAATAAATACCAAAGCAAAAGTAAATCTAGATAACATCCAAAACAATTTAAGAGTGGATGGATAGCAAGATATTGATCAAGATGTAGATCCAAAATGAGGTAGCATGATCGGGAGGTGAGGGAGATGATTCAGTGAAATGACATGGTTAGGTTGACCCATCTAAAGAAGGCCTGGCGATCAAGACTGATGTTCTAGTATGAACTATGCTACTATCCAGTAGAAGTGCCCACTATAAATGACGACTAAATAAAGGGAACTACTATATAACAAACATAAGGGCAACAAGTTAAGCAATCAAACATCATTCAACAACATGTATTGATTTGATCTAGGTCTACTCCTAAGCACATTAAAATAACATAGGATCAACTCCATTATATTAAACCAATTCATTTATCAAACAAATAACAAGAAACTATACAACACATGGAACAAATGGATGAACAACTATCCTAGGCATGATATGATTAAGAGTAACAATCAACCAATAATAAATATCTGGATGAATCCAAATACTTATAATGGTCAACAACAAGCAAAGACTAAACATCAATCATAACAACAATTAGCAAGCCTTTCTATAAAAGAAGACAAACCAATACTAAGGTCGAAACTAATTAAACAACTTAATAATAACACACATCTTACACAAGGGATGTGAGTATAGAATCACTGAAGGTCTAAATGAATAACACAAGCATCACACATACGAGTGATCATGATAAGATACTAAACGAGGACATGGTCATACTACTATATAACAACTAATACCAATAACCACTAGCAGTTATATTATCACCACAAAACAATCAACTAACATGAACAGTAAACTATCCTATGCATGTGATGGACCATTGCATCACGAATAAAACACTCATAGTACTAACATGTGACAAGGCAGTCATCTATAAGGAGCATAATGAACTTAATAGTAAACTATAACACATGGAACATAATATGACATGTGAGACTACTTGCATGAATGATGTCTAGGCATACAATAACGCAATGGAAAGGTAACCAAAACATAAAGAAATACATGACATACAACAAATGCAATAGTAAGATAAACCTAATATAATGCTATGCACGGATAATCATCACATGAGATGCAAAAATATGCTACTAATAGAATACAACTCCTAACTATGAGATAACTTAGTTGATATCAACTAACATGACTATCAAGAATGGCATTAGCACATAACACTATCATGCTAGTTGCGACTTATAAGCAAAACAAAAATCATACTAAGCAATTAAACATCTAGGTCATGGCATCAATCACATCAAGGAATGTACTATATTAGCATCAATAGCATGAAGACATGTATTTCTATCTATTACAACCTATAATTGCAAAAACATAAGATAAACAACTAGGAAAGATCTCATACATGTATTGGTACACATGTGCGATCCAATCACAACATCAAGGCATGGTATTAATCAATTAAGAAGGAATCCTATTTAATCATAAAAGATCATAAGCTACTAGTGTGTATCTACTTACATGTATATCTACTAAGCAAAGGCCAACTACACGTATGACCATAAAGTACTACTAACAATAATATAACACGTGGTAGGCATGCAACAAAAACATCCATTCTAGGTTGAGCAAGTGCTAACATGGCACGGTAATCATCTAAGCATGCATATCAACCATCCTAGTTAAATAAAACACCTTGGATACTTAACAAGAAGTAACGAAGTAAGTTATATGCAACAAGCATACACCATATGTAGCAATACAACTTTAAAACATGACATAATGCAACTATGCATATAATATTGGATAACAATCGTCTACAAAACAAGAAGACCAACTAGGAAATAACATTGTATGCAAAAAAACTATAATGCACTCATTGCAAACAACAAAGCATTTCATTTGACATCTACCATGAAGAAAAACTATGTGACAACATATATTAAATATATATAAACATCTACCGTATATATGACATGATTTTCAAACAATAAAGCAAACATGTGACATGAATAATAATGAATATGTAAACCATATCTAAGACATCTTCATGATAAATATATATGAAATTATTTAAACATAAAGTGTCTAATAGTTAAAGAAATAAAACAGAACTTAGAATCATTCTACAAAGTACTAAGCATGAAGACAGATCACCAAAAATCTGTACGCATTCTCAACACAGGATAATAAACTATACCAAATACTATTAAAAATAATAATAATATTACGCTAACAATGCTCCAAATCTAATTAAAATAATAAGAAGCTCCAAGCATGTATGAGCGATGATAACCAATACACCAATCAACCCCTACACAAGGTAATAACTCAAATGAACTAATACAAAGGCATATCATACATCTACATGATGCACAAAGTTATCTACAAGAAACGCTATAAGAATATACTTAATAATAAAACACACATTCAAATCAATCGAGTAAAACACAAGATACTCCTAGGCATAACGAGACACATGGAAATAACATACCAATAGAAAAGTTTTACCAAACACAAAACGTACTTGGATTCCATACAAAAAAACGGGTAAGATATATCTATTCTACCGATCACAAGATAGAACCAACAATCTAACTCTATCGCTGGATTTCTATGATAATAGGGAGAATTTTATCTATTGGACTCATAGTCATATGATCAATAAAACTAAAGAACTATGGTGATACCATCGAATAGCCTCTGATTTTTTATGTGCACGGCCAACTAAAGAAATAGGCCAAACTATGATGTCAAATAGATGAGCAATGATTCAAGAAAGGAGTCTGCAAAAGGAATTGGAGAGGTGCTCACCGAGTTTGACGGAACGGTGTGATGAACCTGACGTACGGAGTCGAAGAGTTCTGCAAAACAAATCACGTGTGGTTGATCAACGGTGTGGAAGAAGATGTTGGCGTGCCCCTGCGTGCGAGACGAAGAAGATAACATGGATGGAGTCATCGGAAAGGTCCTCGTGACAGCGGCAGTGATCCCAAGTGGTGGCAGCGGCACGCCTCGGTCGTGTGCGCGACGAGCTACTACCATAGGCTAGTATTAGTTGTCTAGGTGGTAGGTTAGATAGGATAAAGTACACGTGCGAAAGTAATTGGACAGAAACTCACCGGGCGCGATGAAATGATTCGACGAATTCGATGAACAGTGTAGACGAACATGCCGAATTCTTCACGTGTGATCGACGGGACTTGTTCTTTCTTTCCTGAATGGAACCATGGTGTGCAGGGGAACCTTCTGGCGCAAGGGCACTGATGGAGATGGTGTACACCACCGGGAATGAGCACTGGCGTCCATGGAGCACCAGTAGTTCGAGGAGAGTTCTTGGGCAGAAGAGGATGGGAGAGGGCGTGAGGACTGATGGGAATGAGAGAGGAGATCGTGGAGGACGTCTAGTCATCTTCAAAACTGAAAACGATTGAGATTTATGGTAATTGAGAGGAGGACAGGAGAGTGGATGTACGTTTCTTCTTCTTTGTAATGTGTGCGCGTACGTGTGGGTGGAGGAAGAAGAAGCGCTTGCGGTGGAAGAGGAAGTGGAGGCGCATGATAAGCCTCTCCGTTTTGGAAACCGATGGATTTATGGAATTTAGGAGGGCAGCAAATTCCTTGTGTCCTTTCCTTTCTACATGTACCTGTTGATGTTTCCTCTTTCCTTTGAGTTGTTGTGAACGTACAAAGAAAGGAGAAGAGGGGTTCGCGCGGGAGAGATGGGCCAGTTTGGCCCGCCCATAAGGTAGAGGGATCGGTTGCCACAGCCCAACATAGTGAGCAAGAAAATAAAAATGGGCATGGCCCAATCGGGCGAAAGAAAATGAGAAAAGAAAGAAATCAGATTGTACCTTGGAAAATTATGGCCAGGGTTTGACAGAGAGAATAAGTAATCAGAAATTGATTTTCCTTTTAGAAAAGGAAAATCAAGAAAGGGATTAAAGTTGGAGCAATAGCAAACAACTTCAAAAAAATAGTGATGCATAATTTAATATGTCGGAGGCAATAAAATAAACCCAACTACAAGAGAAGAACAAAACTGCAATTTTGATTTAGGTTGGTATTAGTTCAAATTAAATCCTTCAAATTATAAAAGTCCAATTTAAGCTTTCTTAACAAATAAAACAAATGAAATTTTCTCGCCCTGATTTTTGGAAAAAAAATCTTAAACATTCCGAGAATCGGGATGTTACAGATCTAACCCCCTTAAAAGAAATCTCGTCTCCGAGATTCAGGCTGACTAAAGAAAATGGGTTTGGGTAAGCTTCGTCTTCGACAACATCTTCTCATAAACTTGTGGAACCATGGTCGATTCTGAACTTGGCAACATACAACTTTGGGTCTTGGTTGGAGATAGTTTGATTGGCGATGCTATCTCTAGCTTGCTCAAAGATTGGAATAGTCCTTCGGTCTTGGCGATGGTAATCCGATAGCTTCTCTGAGTGGTTGACATTCTTCAGTCTTTCTCTTCTTCTGTAGGCCAAGCATTGGTGTGGATAGACTCATTGATCCCTCTTCAGGTTGAACTTATAGTAGGTGTAGTGAAGTTCTTCAAATCTTCGTATTCTTTGCAAATGAAGGTCTTCTTGATCTCGCCATAAATCACCATCAACTACCCCCCTTAAAAGAGGTTTTCCATAGGGTTTACTTTCATAATAAATCTGCAAGTGGGTTGTTGCAACTTTGTTCATCTCAAGGTGACCTATAGGGTTTATAGAGAAGAGGGAAAGAACATAAGAGGCGTAAAAGAATCCTAAACAAGGTGGAGATACCCCAGAAGATAAACAAAAGATAATACCGAGATAGCCATGAAGATATCCAAATAGAACTCAAAACCAACTCATTTTGGCAAATAGGGTTTTAGTATGTCTGCATAGGAAAAGGCCAAAAGAAATATATGCAGACAATACTCACACAAAAATATTTTTGCGTCTACTAGCTACGAGTTCTATCACTACAAAGGTGTTAACCAACCTAATCATATATGGCTGATCACAATAAATCTTGGGAAAAATCTTCGACGTTGACGATTGGAGCATGATCAATGGTTGTTGCCTTCTTGAGGTCTCAAAGTGTCTTCTCTTGGAAAAAAAAGTTGCTACTCAGACCTTCAGGGGTTGAAGTTTGAAATTCTTGGCACGTCTTGAGAAACTTCTGACTTTTCAACACCAAGGGCTGGAAAGGGTTTCATACTATAAAGAACAAGGTAGAGAAGTAGATTTTAAATTTCAATTGAATAAGATGAGATGACAATAGCAACAGTGAAGGAGAAGAGTACGAGAATGATCCTTTTCAAAATAGTTTTTCTTATAAAAATAGTCCCTAAGGCTTTCCATTTCTAACTAAGGCCACGCGACAAGGTCGACATCGGCTCTGATACCACTTCTGTGAGAACCTGGAATTCACTTCCAGACCCTCCTGCGTATATTTGTCAACCCCAGGATCATTGTTGACAACACAGTGAAATGGTATCATTGCAGATTATGTAAAATCATTACAAGTCGTATATTTGTCACAAGACATACCTAGTGAGATGTCTCATGACATTTACAATCATAAAACAGCGAAAAGTAAAATGCGTAGTGACTCCATCTCAGCCACAGGCAGTCGATGTAGTCCACGTGACCTCACTCCTACGGATCGCCATAGTAGTCGTAATCGTCACCTTCATCTTCATGGTTCTCTGTTGTTCACCAAAATTATTGCCATGAGTACATTACGTACTCAACATGCCTCCCTCGGGGAAGGACCTAATAGCTACATGTGGCTTCAAGGAAGGCTGTATGGATCATTTGCATAAAAGCTAATTTTGTTTGAAATAACATAGTACTTGGATAATAGCAGTTTTAGATGAAAACATGTTTTATCTCCAGAATAACTTTCATCAAAGTGAGGATCCTCGATCAACTCACACTCTTCATTGGTTCCGAGAATAGGGGTAAAGAGGGAATAAGCAAGACATGTCCTGTATGTCAAGAAAGATTCATGTGTCGTCCATGACCGTGGACACGACTATTCGAATAGTTTTACACTCCGCAGAGGTTGTACACTTTACCCACACGACCCAATCCCGACTTGTTGCCACTAGCCGTCGCTAGCGTAGTACACCATCTGGTATACCAGCAGGGAGATTGTGACGAGGTCTTTGGACTAGATCCCCCAAATATGTGACATGCCCACCGGGTCTGGCGCACGGAACTGAGAGTACGTCCTCAAGCCGGTCCCCCCATCTATGCCGAGGATACTCCCCGCAGGGTAGCTATCCCATCTGCGGTACGGCTACATCGACAACTAAGGCTGACTAGCTTACTTGACCAAGCCAGTGCCCATATAGCATGTGGTTGTACTATTATCACAATCTTCAAATCCAAGACTTATTAGGCCTCATACGGCATGGACGACTGATTGTCCCCTTCAACTCGTGAAGGGCAGCCAAACGCTCCTTCAATCCTTGATTCAGCTGTCGCCCGCGCTAGTATTCAGATGGTAAGTTTCACCCAGAGTAGAAGAGGATAGAGAGGGTCAACAAGGGCCAACCGGCCTAGCTCAGCATTAAATTTCAACTGCCAATGACTCGGAGGTCATTCAACAAGGCACCTACATGGTGATAAGCATGGCTAAGCATTTCTACTCTACCGGAATTATATACTTCTACTCAGGTGTCAAGTAAATAGGCGACAAGCGGTTCAGGGTAATGTGTCAATCGACACGCTTGTTACGAGAATTAAAATAGCATGCACATAGTAACAATAAAACTCAATGCAATTTTGTAAACCATAGGATAAGTATGATCAAAGAAGGAGGCATGCCTTCGTTGTTGAGTCCTTCTTCAGTAACCTGTTTCTGTCCATGCCAACCTCGTCGCCACTCCCTACTCGTCGTAACGATAGGAAATGAAAATCAAATAAATACCAAAGCAAAAGTAAATCCGGATAACATCCAAAACAATTTAAGAGTGGATGGATAGCAAGATATTGATCAAGATGTAGATTCAAAATGAGGTAGCATGATCGGGAGGTGAGGGAGATGATTCAGTGAAATGACATGGTTAGGTTGACCCATCTAAAGAAGGCTTGGCGATCAAGACTGATGTTCTAGTATGAACTATGCTACTATCTAGTAGCAGTGCCCACTACAAATGACGACTAAATAAAGGGAATTACTATATAACAAACATAAGGGCAACAAGTTAAGCAATCAAACATCATTGAACAACATGAATTGATTTGATCTAGGTCTACCCCTAAGCACATTAAAATAACATAGGATCAACTCCATTATATCAAACCAATTCATTTATCAAACAAATAACAAGAAACTATACAACACATGGAACAAATGGATGAACAACTATCCTAGGCATGATATGATTAAGAGTAACAATCAACCAATAATAAATATCTGGATGAATCCAAATACTTATAATGTTCAACAACAAGCAAAGACTAAACAACAATCATAACAACTATTAGCAAGCCTTTCTATAAAAGAAGACAAACCAATACTAAGGTAGAAACTAATTAAACAACTTAATAATAACGCACATCTTACACAAGGGATGTGAGTATAGAATCACTGAAGGTCTAAATGAATAACACAAGCATCACACATACGAGTGATCATGATAAGATACTAAACGAGGACATGGTCATACTACTATATAACAACTAATACCAATAACCACTAGCAGTTATATTATCACCACAAAACAATTAACTAACATGAAAAGTAAACTATCCTATGCATGTGATGGACCATTGCATCACGAATAAAACACTCATAGTACTAACATGTGACAAGGCAGTCATCTATAAGGAGCATAATGAACTTAATAGTAAACTATAACACATGGAACATAATATGACATGTGAGACTACTTGCATGAATGATGTCTAGGCATACAATAACACAATGGAAAGGTAACCAAAACATAAAGAAATACATGACATACAACAAATGCAATAGTAAGATAAACCTAATATAATGCTATGCACGGATAATCATCACACGAGATGCAAAAATATGCTACTAATAGAATACAACTTATAACTATGAGATAACTTAGTTGATATCAACTAACATGACTATCAAGAATGGCATTAGCACATAACACTATCATGCTAGTTGCGACTTATAAGCAAAACGAAAATCGTACTAAGCAATTAAACATCTAGGTCATGGCATCAATCACATCAAACAATGTACTATATTAGCATCAATAACATGAAGACATGTATTTCTATCTATTACAACCTATAATTGCAAAAACATAAGATAAACAACTAGGAAAGATCTCATACATGTATTGGTACACATGTGCGATCCAATCACAACATCAAGGCATGGTATTAATCAATCAAGAAGGAATCCTATTTAATCATAAAAGATCATAAGCTACTAGTGTGTATCTACTTACATGTATATCTACTAAGCAAAGGCCAACTACACGTGTGACCATAAAGTACTACTAACAATAATATAACACGTGGTAGATATGCAACCAAAACATCCATTCTAGGTTGAGCAAGTGCTAACATGGCACGGTAATCATCTAAGCATGCACATCAACTATCCTAGTTTAATAAAATACCTTGGATACTTAACAAGAAGTAACGAAGTAAGTTATATGCAACAAGCATATACCATATGTAGCAATACAACTTTAAAACATGACATAATGCAACTATCCATATAATATTGGATAACAATCATCTACAAAACAAGAAGACCAATTAGGAAATAACATTGTATGCAAAAAAAAACTACAATGCACTCATTGCAAACAACAAAGCATTTCATTTGACACCTACCATGAAGAAAAACTATGTGACAACATATATTAAATATATATAAACATCTACCGTAGATATGACATGATTTTCAAACAATAAAGCAAACATGTGACATGAATAATAATGAATATGTAAACCATATCTAAGATATCTTCATGATAAATATATATGAAATTATTTAAACATAAAGTGTCTAATAATTAAAGAAATAAAACAAAACTTAGAATCATTCTACAAAGTACTAAGCATGAAGACAGTTCACCAAAAATCTGTACGCATTCTCAACACAGGACAATAAACAATACCAAATACTAATAATAATAATAATAATAATATTACGCTAACAATGCTCCAAATCTAATTAAAATAATAAGAAGCTCCAAGCATGTATGAGCGATGATAACCAATACACCAATCAACCCCTACACAAGGTAATAACTCAAATGAACTAATACAAAGGCATATCATACTTCCACATGATGCATAAAGTTATCTACAAGAAACGCCATAAGAATATACTTAATAATAAAACACACATTCAAATCAATCGAGTAAAACACAAGATACTCCTAGGCATAACGAGACACATGGAAATAACATACCAATAGAAAAGTTTTACCAAACACAAAACGTACTTGGATTCCATACAAGAAAACGAGTAAGATATATCTATTCTACCGATCACAAGATAGAACCAACAATCTAACTCTATCACTGGATTTCTATGATAATAGGGAGAATTTTATCTATTGGGCTCATAGTCATATGATCAATAAAACTAAAGAACTATGGTGATGAGCAATGATTCAAGAAAGGAGTCTGCAAAAGGAATTGGAGTGGTGCTCACCGAGTTTGACGGAACGGTGCGATGAACCTGACGTACGGAGTCGAAGAGTTGTGCAAAAAAGATCACGTGTGGTTGATCAACGGTGTGGAAGAAGATGTTGGCGTGCTCCTGCGTGCGAGACGAAGAAGTTAACATGGATGGAGTCACCGGACAGGTCCTCGTGACAGCGGCAGTGATCCCAAGTGGTGGCAGCGGCACGCCTCAGTCGTGTGCGCGACCAACTACTACCATAGGCTAGAATTAGTTGTCTAGGAGGTAGGTTAGATAGGATAAAGTACACGTGCAAAAGGAATTGGACAGAAACTCACCGGGCGCGACGAATCGATCTGATGAATTCAATGAACAGTGTAGACGAAGATGCCGAATTCTTCGCTTGTGATCGACGGGACTTGTTCCTTCTTTCCTGAATGGAACCATGGTGTGCAGAGGAACCTTCTGGCGCAAGGGCACTGATGGAGATGGTGTACACCACCGGGAATGAGCACCGGCGTCCATGGAGCAGCAGTAGTTCGAGGAGAGTTCTTGGGCAGAAGAGGATGGGAGAGGGCGTTAGGACTGATGGGAATGAGAGAGGAGATCGTGGAGGATGTCTAGTCATCTTCAAAACTGAAAACGATTGAGATTTATGGTAATTGAGAGGAGGGCAGGAGAGTGGATGTACGTTTCTTCTTCTCTGTAATGTGTGCGCGTAAGTGTGGGTGGATGAAGAAGAAGCGCTTGCGGTGGAAGAGGAAGTGGAGGCGCATGATAAGCCTCTCCGTTTTGGAAACCGATGGATTTATGTAATTAAGGAGGGCAGCAAATTCCTTGTGTCCTTTCCTTTCTACATGTACGTGAGTGTTGATGTTTCCTCTTTCCTTTTTTTTGAAGGAAGCTAGGGCTTTTATTCAAAGTTCAAAACATCCGGAATACAGGCAATATCTGGCAGAACCCCTAGCCACACATGGAGACCCACCGCGAGAGACGCAGCTCCCTTAGCAAGCGAATGGGCCTCAAAATTATTAACTCTACTTTCAAAACGAAAAGAAACAGATAAAGTTTGCCCTACTGGTTTGAATTTCCCTCAGAATGGGAGCATAAGATGGTGATCCTGCGTTCGATGTTCGATATTACTTGACACGCCGAGGCAATCACAAGCTCCTGTAGGTTTAGATCCCCTGCGAGGGCTAGTGCCTCGCTGCATGCTTGAGCCTCCAAGCTTGGCGGGTCAGTTAGGCCTTCGTACACCACCGCCGACGCACCTAAGTATTTTCCATTTTTATCCCGACATACAACTCCAGCTGCTCCCTTCTCCCCCAAAGTTGATAGGCCACCATCATAGTTAAACTTTGCTGCATTGCCTGAAGGTGGGAACCAGACTTTTGCCTGAGGTCTAGCCGCACTTCCCTTGATTTTCTGGGGAGTGCGCATATTGGCTATCTCCAGATCCTCCATGAATCTATTGATAAAGCACATAGTTGATAGTGGGCTCTGGTATTCATTGTCATGGATTGCCTTCCTCCGAGCCCACCAAATTGCCCACATAGTTACCAAAACTCGAGCTAGGTCCTGTTGGTTGGTTGTTTCAAAAAGCCAGAACAGCCATAGCTTAGGATCCTTCGTTTGGTTTGAGATCACATGCCCGACCAGATCATCATCTTCCAACGCCCACACACATCTTGCCATGCAACAGTTGAGGAGTGAATGACGCCATGTATCCTCCTCCGCCCCACATAAAGAGCATGCAGGGGAATCGGCCATCTTCCTTTCATGCCGAACTAGCCCCGTCGGTATAGATGTATGTGCCAACCGCCAAACAAAGACTCGAATCTTCAATGGAATCTTCACCTTCCACAACTGTGTCCAAGAGTTCTTGCTAGCTGCAATGTTTGAATGACCTGGCCGATGCTCTAGCCAATCTTCACGTTGAGTTTTGATGGCACAAATCATCCTATAGGCTGATCTTACTGAGAAAATACCACGCCTATCATAGTGCCATGCCCAAAAGTCCTCTTGCATCCGCGTGCTAAGTGGTATATTAAGAATGGCCTCAACATCAGCCGCAATAAAATGTTCAGTCAATGCATACTTATTCCATGAGCGTTGATACGTCTCCGTCGTATCTACTTTTCCAAACACTTTTGCCCTTGTTTTGGACTCTAACTTGTATGATTTGAATGGAACTAACCCGGAATGACGCTGTTTTCAGCAGAATTGCCATGATGTTGTTTTATGTGCAGAAAACAAAAGTTCTCGGAATGACCTGAAACTCCACGGATTATCTTAGAATAAATAATAATAATCCTCGCCAAAGATGAAGACCAGGGGCCCACACCTGTCCACGAGGGTGGGGGCGCGCCTCCCGGACGCGCCTACCTTGTGGTCCCCCTGGAGACCCTCCGACGCCAACTCCAACTCCATATATTGGCTTTCGGGGAGAAAAAATCAGGGAGAAGCAATCATCGCGTTTTACGATACGGAGCCGTCGCCAAGCCCTAATCTCTCTCAAGAGGGCTGATCTGGAGTCTGTTCGGGGCTCCGGAGAGGGGGATTCGTCGCCGTCGTCATCATCAACCATCCTCCATAACCAATTTCATGATTCTCACCTCCGTGCGTGAGTAATTCCATCGTAGGCTTGCTGGACGGTGATGGGTTGGATGAGATTTATCATGTAATCGAGTTAGTTTTGTTAGGGTTTGATCCCTAGTATCCACTATGTTTTGAGATTGATGTTGCTATGACTTTGCTATGCTTAATGCTTGTCACTAGGGCCCGAGTGCCATGAATTCAGATCTGAACCTATTATGTTTTCATGAATATATGTGAGTTCTAGATCCTATCTTGCAAGTCTATAGTCACCTACTATGTGTTATGATCCGGCAACCTCAAGTGACAATAATCGGGACCACTCCGGTGATGACCATAGTTTGAGGAGTTCATGTATTCACTATGTGCTAATGCTTTGTTCGGTTCTCTATTAAAAGGAGGCCTTAATATCCCTTAGTTTCCAATAGGACCTCGCTGCCACGGAGGGTAGGACAAAAGATGTCATGCAAGTTCTTTTCCATAAGCACGTATGACTATATACGGAATACATGCCTACATTATATTGATGAATTGGAGCTAGTTCTGTGTCACCCTATGTTATAACTGTTACATGACGAACCACATCCGGCATAATTATCCATCACTAATCCGGTGCCTACGAGCTTTCCATATAGTGGTCTTCGCTTATTTAATTTTCCGTTGCTACTGTTACAATCACTACAAAATACCAAAAATATTTACTATTGCTTGCACTACTCTTTCGTTACCGTTACCACCACTATCATATTACTTTGCTACTAAACACTTTGCTGCAGATACTAAGTTTCCAGGTGTGGTTGAATTGACAACTCAGCTGCTAATACTTGAGAATATTCTTTGGCTCCCCTTGTGTCGAATCAATAAATTTGGGTTGAATACTCTACCCTCGAAAACTGTTGCGATCCCCTATACTTGTGGGTAATGAAGACCTTTTTCTGGCGCCGTTGCCGGGAAGCATAGCTCTATTCTTTGAGTCACTTGGGATTTATATCTGCTGGACACTATGAAGAACTTGAAAGACGCTAAGACAAAAATTTATCCCTCAACTACGAGGGGAGGTAAGGAACTGCCATCTAGCTCTGCACTTGATTCGCCTATACGTTATGAGTAAGCTAGCGACACCTAAACCTGCTTCTGCTATTCGTTCTGATATGTCGCATGTTATTGATGATGCCACTTCTGCTATGCATGATACTTATGATGAAACTACTTCTATGCTTGATACTACTGTGCCCCTTGGTGAATTTCTTGATGAAAAAATTTCTAGGTCTAGAGAAAGAGAAATTATTGAAACTGATAATATTGATGAAAGTGGTGATGAGGATATGCCTGCTATTCCTGAAGGTTATCTTTTTGATGCTGAATCTTCTGCAGCTATTTTTGCCTGCCAGGATAGATATGAACTTAAGAGGCTGCTAGTTAAATGGAGTAAAGAATCTCTTTGAGATAGGATGAAACCTGATCCTGCTTTTGCTACTTCACCTATTTGTGTTCCCAATAAGGATTATTTATTTTCTGTTGATCCAGATATAATTACTTTGGTTGAATCTGATCCTTTTTATGGCTATGAATCTGAAACTGTTGTGGCACATCTTACTAAGTTAAATGATATAGCTGCCCTGATTACTAATGATGAGAGATCGCGCTACTTTTATATACTCAAAATATTTCCGTTCTCATTAAAGGGTGATGCTAAGATATGGTTTAATTCTCTTGATCCTGGTTGTGTGCATAGTCCCGTGATATCATTTATTACTTCTTCCGCTAAATATTTCACGCTGCTCATAAGAAACAAGCTGCTTTGAGGGAAATATACAACTTTGTGCAAATTAAAGAAGAGAGTCTCCCACAAGCTTGGGGAGGCTTCTCAAGTTACTTAATGCTTTGCTGATCATCCTCTTAAGAAACCTGAAATACTTGATATCTTTTATAATGGACTAACCGATGCTTCCAGAGATTACTGGATAGTTTTGCTGGTTCTCTTTTAAGGGAAAGAACACGGATGAAGCTGAAATTCTATTGAATAATATGTTGACAAATGAAAATAATTGGGCACCTCCGAGCCAGCTCTGAGCCAACCATCGAGCCTATTCCTAAACCAACTCAAGAAGAGAGGTGTTCTATTTCTCAGTCCTGAAGATATGCAAGAGGCAAAGAAATCTATGAAAGAAAAAGGTATTAAAGCTGAAGATGTTAAGAATTTACCTCCTATTGAAGAAATACATGGTCTTAATTACCGCCCGTTGAAGAAACTTATGATATTGATCCATTACTTATTGAAGAACCTCCTGATCCCGATAACCCGACACAGGTAGTAAAGGTAAATTCTCTCTATAGATTTGATGAAGGTGATATTCCTCACTATAAGTCTGCTAGACAATGCTTGGATGAGTTTGATAATTTTATTGTCAAACAAGAAAATTTTCATGCTTATTTTGGTAGACAATTAAAACAAAACACCTTCACGATTAAACGCTTGGGTGATTATATGGCTAATATTAGAGGTGAACTTAAACTTGTTAGCAAACATGCTTCTATGGTTACCACTCAAGTAGAACAAATACTTAAAGCCCAAAAAGAAGCGCTTGATGAAATGAATAGTAAGAAAAATGATTATGCTATTAGAGTGGATACTAGAACTGGTAGAATGACTTAGGAACCTTTGTATCCTAAAGGCCACCCTAAGAGAATCGAGCAAGATTCTCAGAGAAATAATATTGATGTACCTAGTTCTTCTAAAAGGAAGAAAAAGAAAAATGATATGACTTTGCAAACTTCTAGTGAACCTATTGCTGAACCACCTGAGAATCCAAATGATATCTCTATGTATGATGCTGAAACACAATCTGGTAATGAACATGAACCTAGTGAAAATGTTAATGATGATGTTCATGATGATGCTCAACCTAGTAATGATAATGATGTGGAAGTTGAACCTACTGTTGATCTTGATAACCCACAATCAAAGAATCAACATTATGATAAAAGAGACTTCGTTGCTAGGAAACATGGTAAAGAAAGAGAACCATGGGTTCAGAAACCCATGCCTTTTCCTCCGAAAACATCCAAGAAAAAGGATGATGAAGATTTTGAGCGCTTTGCTGAAATGATTAGACCCATCTTTTATGTATGCGATTAACTGATGTGCTCAAAACAAATCCTTATGCTAAGTATATGAAGGATATCATTACTAATAAAAGAAAGATACCGTAAGCTGAAATTTCCACCATGCTTGCTAATTATACATTTAAGGGTGGAATACCAAAGAAACTTGGAGACCCAAGAGTACCTACTATACCATGCTCCATTAAGAGAAATTATGTTAAAACTGCTTTATGTGATCTTGGAGCCGGTGTTAGTGTTATGCCTCTCTCTTTATATCAGAGACTTGACTTGAATAAGTTGACACCTACCGAAATATCTTTGCAAATGGCTGATAAATCAACTGCTATACTGCCGGTGTTTGTGAGGATGTGCTGTTAGAAGTTGCAAAGCGTTACTATTTTAACGGACTTTGTCATTCTTGATATTCGAGGATGATAGTATGTCTATTATTCTTGGAAGACCTTTCCTTAACACTGCAGGGCTGTTATTGATTGCAACAAAGGCAATGTCACTTTTCATGTTAATGGTAATGAGCACACGGTACACTTTCCGAGGAAACAACCTCAAGTTTATAGTATCAATTCTATTGGAAAAATTCCATTGATTATATTTGGAGATTTTGAATTTCCTCTCCCTACTGTAAAGAAGAAATATGATATACTTATTATTGGGGATGTCCATATCCCCGTTGAGGTAACCTAGTGTTATTCGAAATTTCTCCGGTTCCATGTTAATCGGAATGAGTTTGTTAACAAGACTTGATCAACCTTGTTAGTGAATTCCTTTTGATGAGCATGAGATGGATGAAACTAGAAGCACAACCTTCTGTACCCTCTTTCTATTTTTGTTATTTAGTAGAAATAAAGTAAAATAGTATTTTTTCTGTCTGTTTCCTGATTTATCTATGCAATATAAAAATATCCCGAAAATAAAAGTCCTCAGAATGCCATGCCAATTTAATATGATTTTTTGGGAATATTTGAGGATTTACTGTGCAAAAATCACCATGGGAGCTGCCACTGCCACGAGGGTGGACGGCGCGCCCTACCCCCTAGGCGCGCCCCTGCCTCGTGGGCCCACGGTGGCCCTCCTCCACTTATCCCTGCACCCATCTTCTTCCTCTGCCTCACACAAACCCGAAAAACCAACTCAAGCACGAGTTCCAGCCACTTTTGCTGTGATTTTCGATCTCCTTGCTCAAAGCACCTCTCGCAAAACTGCTTGGGGAGATTGTTCCTTGGTATGTGACTCCTCCATTGGTCCAATTAGTTTTTGTTCTAGTGCTTTATTCTTTGAAAATTTGTGCTGCATAGGTGACCATGTTCTTGAGCTTGCATGTAAAATTTATATGGTTCCAAGTAGTTCTAATGCTTGATATAGGCTCTAGGCACTTGTAGGAGTAGTTGCTATCAATTTTATTGAAGTTGGTTCACTTTTGTTTGAAGTTACTAAAAATTTCAGAAATTTTTCAGAGGAAACAATATGTTTAGGAAGATGTTCCAAGGTGGTTCTTCAAGGAAGCAAGGTCCCAGGTTTGCAATGCGTGATGCTGACGAGGAACCACCAAGAGACGCTCTTGTGAGGCCCTGTGAATGGCCTTCGGAAAATTTTATGGATCAAGCAGGAATCAAAGAAGAATTTAGCGCATATTTGCGTAATGCCGGTCTTGAGGACTTTGAAGCTGACAAATGCCCCCAATATCATGATCTCACAAGTTCATTTGTGAGGAGACAAAAGGAAGATATATTATTACCAGAGAGGAGGCAGATGAGTACGAGAGAAGAGCGGAGGCGGCTCGACGCCACGTTGCAGGTACTGTGAAGCGATAGTCATCAGATCGAAGATGACCCCAGCTACACCTACGGGTATCCGCCAGGCTATCCCTGGCAATAGACCAGCTTAGGCCAAAAGCCTAAGCTTGGGGGAGTACGTATTTCTCACCGACATTACATTTATGTTCACACACACTCATTGCTAGATGTCGGTGCTCATACTCTTTCATTGTAATATCCATGCTAGTTTATTTTCTTTTTCCTGCTTTTTTCTTGTGTTCAATAAACCTTAAGAAAAACCAAAGAAAATAGTAGCAGTTTATTTCTTTGCTGTAGTAATTAAAAAGAAAAAACCCAAAAATATTTCCTGTTCTTCTTTTCTTGTTGGGAGCTTTCCCGTGTAAATAGTTTTTATTTCTTTTCTTTTCTTTGGGGGTCAGTAGGAGAAGACCGTGATTAAATTGTTGAAGTGGCTCTTATATGTATCACTGTTGATTTAACCAAGAGCCCATATTGCCTTGTCTTCTCCTGTTTATTGAATGCTCACAGATTCCAGCTTAGTCCAACGCACGTGCACTCTTATTATTATTCACATCATTCGGTCGTGCAAGTGAAAGGCAATTATGATGACATATATGATGGACTGATTGAGATGGGAAAAGCTGGTATGAATTCGACCTCTTTTGTTTTTGTAAATATGATGAGTTCATCGTTCTTGATTCAGCTTATTATGAATAAACATGTTTGCAATGACAATTAGAGATCATAGTTGCTCGTGCCATGCTTGATTAGCTATCAGTTATAATGGTTTACCTTATGTGCCAACATGCTATTAAAATGGTTGTGATGTGGTATGATGGGGTGGTATCCTCCTTTGAATGATTTAAGTGACTTGACTTGGCACATGTTCACGCATGTAGTTGAAACAAATCAACATAGCCTTCACGATATTTATGTTCATGGTGGATTTTATCCTACTCATGCTTGTATTCAATGTTTATTAATTTTAATGCATGTTCATGACTGTTGTCGCTCTCTAGTTGGTCGCTTCCAGTCTTTTGCTAGCCTTCACTTGTACTAAGCAGAATACTGCTTGTGCATCCAATCCCTTAAACCCCAAAGTTATTCCATATGAGTCCACCACACCTTCCTATATGCGGTATCTACCTGCCGTTCCAAGTAAATTTGTATGTGCCAAACTCCAAACCTTCAAATGAACTTTCTGTTTTGCATGCTCGAATAGCTCATATATCAACTAGGGCTGCCCTTATCTTCCGTGTTAGGCGGGTTATTCTCAAGAGGAGTGGACTCCGCTCCTCATTCATGAGAAAATGGCTGGTCACTGGGATGCCCAGTCCCATGATTTATGCAAACTAAATCAAAATAATCGCAAACAAAACTCCCCCTGGGACCCGTTGAATGTTGGAGGCACTCGTTGTTTCGAGCAAGCCATGGATTGATGCTTGTGGAGGAGGGGGAGTATAAACTTTACCATTCTGTTTGGGAACCGCCTATAATTTGTTTAGCATGGAAGATGTCGTCATCTCTTAGTTGTTATGTTGACAATGAAAGTATGCCGCTCAAAATATAATTTATCTCTATTTCAAAACCGAGCTCGCACCTCTACAAATCCTCGCTTCCCTCTGCGAAGGGCTTATCTATTTACTTTTATGTTGAGTCATCACCCTCTTACTAAAAGCACTAGCCGGAGAGCACAACTGTCATTTGCATTAAATTCTTGTTAATTTATATCGGGTATGACTATGATTAGATCTCTTTTACCATGAATTACAATGTCTAGTCAGTCCTTGATCTTTGAAGGTGCTCTGCATTTATGTTTCTTGGTCTCAGAAGGGCTAGCGAGATACCATCTTGTTATATCATGTTATGATTATTTTGAGAAAGTGTTGTCATCCGAGATTTATTATTATGGTTTGCTAGCTGATTATGTTATTGATATGAGTAAACATGAGACCTAGGAGTTATTGCAAATGTCGTTAGTTATGATCTTTGCTGAAAACCTAAATGCTGGCTTGATATATTTACAACAACAAGAGCAAACAGAGTTTGTAAAAGTTTTTCTTTTTCTCTTTCAGTTTGTCAACTGAATTGCTTGAGGACAAGCAAGGGTTTAAGCTTGGGGGAGTTGATACGTCTCCGTCATATCTACTTTTCCAAACACTTTTGCCCTTGTTTTGGACTCTAACTTGTATGATTTGAATGGAACTAACCCGATCGACGTTGTTTTCAGCATAATTGCCATGATGTTGTTTTATGTGCGTAAAACAAAAGTTCTCGGAATGACCTGAAACTCCACGGAATATCTTAGAATAAATAATAAAATCCTCGCCAAAGATGAAGACCAGGGGCCCACACCTATCCACGAGGGTGGGGCGCCTCCCGGGCGCGCCTCACCTCGTGGGCCCCTCGAGACCCTCCGACGCCAACTCCAACTCCATATATTGGCTTTCGAGAAAAAATCAGGAGAAGAAATCATCGCGTTTACAATACGGAGCCGCCGCCAAGCCCTAATCTCTCGGGAGGCTGATCTCGAGTCCGTTCGGGGCTCCGGAGAGGGGGATTCATCATCATCGTCATCATCAACCATCCTCCATCACCAATTTCATGATGCTCACCTCCGTGCGTGAGTAATTCCATCGTAGGCTTGCTGGACGGTGATGGGTTGGATGAGATTTATCATGTAATCGAGTTAGTTTTGTTAGGGTTTGATCCCTAGTATCCACTATGTTCGAGATTGATGTTGCTATGACTTTGCTATGCTTAATGCTTGTCACTAGGGCCCGAGTGCCATGAATTCAGATCTGAACCTATTGTGTTTTCATGAATATATGTGAGTTCTAGATCCTATCTTGCAAGTCTATAGTCACCTACTATGTGTTATGATCCGGCAACCCCGAAGTGACAATAATCGGGACCACTCCCGGTGATGACCATAGTTTGAGGAGTTCATGTATTCACTATGTGCTAATGCTTTGTTCCGGTTCTCTATTAAAAGGAGGCCTTAATATCCCTTAATTTCCAATTGGACCCCGCTGCCACGGGAGGGTAGGACAAAAGATGTCATGCAAGTTCTTTTCCATAAGCTGCATTATGACTATATACGGAATACATGCCTACATTATATTGATGAATTGGAGCTAGTTCTGTGTCACCCTATGTTATAACTATTACATGACGAACCGCATCCGGCGTAATTATCCATCACTAATCCAGTGCCTACTAGCATTCCATATACTGGTCTTCGCTTATTTACTTTTCCGTTGTTACTGTTACAATCACTACAAAATACCAAAAATATTTACTATTGCTTGCACTACTCTTTTGTTACCGTTACCACCACTATCATATTACTTTGCTACTAAACACTTTGCTGCAGATACTAAGTTTCCATGTGTTGTTGAATTGACAACTCAGCTGCTAATACTTGAGAATATTCTTTGGCTCCCCTTGTGTCGAATCAATAAATTTGGGTTGAATACTCTACCCTCGAAAACTATTGCGATCCCCATATACTTGTGGGTTATCAAGCGTGTAGCAGGGCTAATAAGCTCCGAGACCAGAACCGGGGGGGGGGGGGGGGTTCGCCGAACGGGCATAGATGGGTCTCATTTTATAGTCCCTTGGGATCCAATTATCCTGCCAAACGTTTGTGCTTGCACGTGTTCCAATTCTCCTAATAAGTCCCAGTTGTAGTATATCGCTTCCTTCAACAAGCGATCGCCAAACCTGGGAAGGGGCTGTACCCAGGTTGGCATGTAGAAGATCGGTGTTTGGGAAGTACCGGGCTTTTAAAACTCGTGCACTCAAGGACTCCAGTTGCTGCAATAATCTCCAAGCTTGTCGGGCAAGTAAGGCCAGGTTGAATAACTCAATATCTAAAAACCTAAGCCCCCATAAACTTTGGTTTTGACATAGTTTTCCAAGACACCCATCTTTGTCTTTCTCTCGCCATTCTTACTACCCCACGAATTTCCGAATCAGACCGTTTATGTGTTCGCATAATCCACGAGGTAACTTAAAACATGCCATTGAGTAAGTCGGAATAGCTTGTGCCACAGACTTAATAAGAACCTCTTTTCCTCCCGCTGACAAACACTTTTCCATCCACCCTTGCACTCGTTTCCAGATTCGGTCTTTTAAATATTTGAAAGAGCCTTCCTTTGCTCTCCCCACATACGAGGGCAGCCCCAAATATTTCTCTATCAAAGACTCATTGTGCACATCAAGAATGTTCTTTATCGAAACTTTAGTGGCATCAGAAACCCCCTTGCTGAAGAAAATTGAGCTTTTTTCAACATTAATCTTCTGTCCCGAGGCATTACAATAATCTGTGAGCAACTCGTTCACACGCGTAGCAGCATCATCATTGGCCTAAAAAAGAGTAAGCTATCATCGGCAAATAGGAGATGATTTACCGAGGGGGCGTTGGGAGCAACCACTAACCCATTAACCCCACGTTGAGACTTCAACAGACATGAAAGCCCTTTCGCAGCGAGCAAGAATATGTACGGCGATATAGGATCCCCCTGCCGCAACCTCCGAGAAGGCCTGAAAGCATCCATACTACCACCATTAAACAAAACAGAGAAGGAAACTGAAGTCACACACCTCATAACCGTGTTTGTGAATCTAGGGCTGAATCCCATCTTTGACATAACTGCCTGAAGGTAGGGCCATTCCAACTGATCATAAGCCTTCATCATGTCAAGCTTAAGCGCACAAAATCTGTTCCCTTTCACCCTTCTAGTTTTCATGTAGTGCAAACACTCATAAGCCGTGATAAAATTGTCCGTAATGGGACGTCCAGGGACAAATGCGCATCGCTCTTCAGAGATGATCTCAGGGAGAATAGATTTAAGCCGGTTTGCTAAGACCTTCGAAGCAATCTTGTAGATCACATTACAAAGGCTTATAGGCCGAAACTGTCCTAAAACTTTTGGACTGGATATCTTGGGAATCAAAACGATGAACGTATTATTTATCTCCTCCGATGTTTCCTCTTTCCTTGAGTTGTTGTGAACGTACAAAGAAAGGAGAAGAGGGGTTCGCGCGGGAGAGATGGGCCAGTTTGGCCAGCCCATAAGGTAGAGGGATGGGTTGCCACAGCCCAACATAGTGAGCAAGAAAATAAAAATGGGCATGGCCCAATCGGGCGAAAGAAAATGAGAAAAGAAAGAAATCAGATTGTACCTTGGAAAATTATGGCCAGGGTTTGACAGAGAGAATAAGTAATCAAAAATTGATTTTCCTTTTAGAAAAGGAAAATCTAGAAAGGGATTAAAGTTGGAGCAATAGCAAACAACTTCAAAAAAATAGTGACGCATAATTTAATATGTCGGAGGCAATAAAATAAACCAAACTACAAGAGAAGAACAAAACTGCAATTTTAATTTAGGTTGGTATTAGTTCAAATTAAATCCTTTGAATTATAAAAGTCCAATTTAAGCTTTCTTAACAAATAAAACAAAACATATGAACTATGTGTACTACATGAACTCAAATTCTTTTTTTTGAATACACTTGATGTTGATTCCAAATAATAGTACATTTGATGTACTAACTATATATTCATAATCTAAACCATGTTCCATACGTACACCGTGTTTATCACACAAAGTATAGTGCCCCGCCCCCTACATTATGACAAGTATTTAGACGTGAGTTGCAAAAGCCACACATTAGCCCAAATTATAATCAATGTTGTACATTATGATATCTTCTTCAAGTATCCGTATCCACCTTTTTATAATGAATTATGATCTTTGTTCGTCTTTTACACCATCACGATCCTCTTCTATTTGTAGCTAGCTAGCGCTAACTTTCTATCGTGCATGCACATGCCCACCCCCCTCACACACCCTTAGCGCCCCCTCCATCGCGCACGTTTATTATTTCTCTTTTGGTCGTCCACCAGCGGTGTGTGTAGGCTCCCGTCTCCTTCTTTCTGGCACACACCGGTCGATATACCTCTCTAGCCAAGTGTGCCTACAACAAACACATATATACTTCCCCTCTTATCTTCTCACCGTGCATGCCCCCATATGTCCAATACGATTCCACACAGGTGCACACGCCCGCCCCTCTTTTCATTAGTCACATGCTCGCGCACTCCTCCCCCTCGACATGGTAGGCCTCTCGCACCACCTTCTAGCCACACTCTCTCCCCCTGTCTGCCTCTCCGGACCTTATTTGCTTATAACACATGCAGGCGTGTATATGAACTGATCTCTCCACATATAGCCAGGTCGACTATAATTCATTTTCACCAAGCACCGATACACTTACCTCGCTAGTTATGTCTCTCCTTTTCTCGGACACACGACGGTTGATCTTCCTATGTAGTTACGCATGCTTACCACAACCATATCTTCTCCCCTCACCATCCTTGAATACCACCCAACCCGTCTCTCACACGCACGTGCATAGACAGACAGACATCCCCCGCCCTTTCTTATTGATATTGCACTCATACCCTCCGTTTGTCTAGCAGGCCTCTCCCACCATTTGTGAGACGCCACTCCACCACGAACCCTCCGATGCTCTACCTTTGTCTTTTTCCCAATCTTATTCCTCTGCTACACATATCCATGGATGTCGATCGATCTCCCTCAATACATAGCTAGGTCTCTCTCCTTCCCCAGACATATACTAGTCGACCGGTCTCTACCCCCCCCCCCACACACACAGCGATAGTCGAACGTTGTAGGTAGGTATCCATGCCACGGAGAAGAACTGCACCTCCGCCCTCTCAAATTCCAGTAGGCCAGCCGCCCTGTATCTTTGACATGGGCAAACACAAATTCGATGGCACTCTTTATGATCGCGCAGCCACACACTTCATCCCTGTTTTCAATTCTATCGATATCTCACATCCATGACTCCGTTTCACACACATTGCATATGTTACGTATTTCTGATTGAGATATCATCAACACATTTCCTCTGTTTCGCACAAACCATCTCTCTCACACCCACCCACATACGTACCTGCACCTAAAGAAGAAGTGCACGCAGGACGCACGTACTCACGTCTCCTACCCGGCCACACCCGCGCGGGTACACGATGGAGTTCGTTTTTGTACAAAAAGGCAGCCCACGTGATAATTTGACGCATGTAGCGGTTGTTTACTCGAAGGAGGGTCGGGTACCACGCCTAGAATATAAAATGATTGCCGTGGGGAAAATGGAAAAATGGGTTTGTCTCTCGTGAGTCTCGTCACACAATCTCACACAAGGCCGCCGTGGCCTCTCTCTCTCAGCGTTGGTCGCTGATCCGCCACATCCCGTTCGTCGGTGGAAAGGGAGGATGTGCATCGTCTCTCCGCTCGACGGCGGCGTTGAGGCAGCTTCGTCCCGATCTGCGGTACCCGCCGTTCTCTCGACCAAGCTCCGGCGGTAGGGCCTTCGCCACTTGCTCGCTGCCGCAAGATATGTGATCCCGCCGCCGGCACCCTCCTAGTAACATCCCGACGACCCTCAGGTACAGCTTCCTCTGGCCTTGCTCCACTGCCCATCTTCCCATGTTGCTGCATGTGGATCTTCTTTAGTTATTTGCTTCAATCGTATCTCGGCCGGGCATTTCTTTCCATCTTGCAATCTCGTCCTCGAGACCATTTTTGATAAACCACCATGTGCTATCTTTCCCTTTTACGTGGAACATGCTTCTTTTTTGTCGGTATGTGTCTTCAACTCGTGTTATTGGGCGGTAATTGTTTCCTTTCGACCTCCTTTTGCAAACAGGGCTATCCATTTTCACCTCGTTAGTATTATGATTTTTGGTGAACTGCACAAATCACTTTTACGAAGAGTGTTTTGTGCAGTTCCGCCAAAATGTCACACGGGCAACGTTTTTACATTTCTGTGGGATTGCGGAAAGGGAGATTGGTTTTGCTATCCTCCTCATCCAACTCCGTGCCTAATCTTCTCCGACAAGAAGTTAGTCCTAAAGAGAGATCGTAGAGGTGATCGGCTTATATTTATGTGTGTTATGTTTCATCATGTAGTTCCACTATTATTGTAATCACACTGACTGGATATCTTTGCAAACAGGGATGGTCCGCCCGATTTTAGTGGAGCTGCACAAAATGATCGGATTGTGGTGTCCTTCATACACCTCTTTTTTGGCTCTGAGCTGGGTGAAACTAGCTGCCAAGCAATGAACATCGTACAAGGAAATGGAGCCATGCCTACGAACATCATCAATCAATTATATTTTTTCTTTATTTGTACACCATCTCACAACTTTGTCTTCGGTTGTGATGTGAATATTGGCGCTGATCTGCGAACCATTGAGATGCATTAGCCATGGTAGTTTCATTTGTATTTGATGGAATGTTGTAACGAGATAATCTCGAGGCAAGACACATGAATCCTAAGTTGAAACCTTTTTTCCTACGGGAACTAGAGTTGAAACCTTCATAGCATCACAGTACAATTTCATCAAAATTATGCGTACATATAAACAAATCTTGAAGGATTGATAGCAATGCCAGAAACAATTCAACTTCGTTTCGCCGACATGTTGGACATCCTTCATCCGGCTCCAACTGCCATGCAACAATATTGAGTGCACAACACAACTTAAGGGAAAGATTCACCACGGTCGTTGCGCCGCAGTAGTAATGACTAGTGAGCAGTCAAATCACAGAGCCCCACCTTCGCCACAGTAAGTTGCTCGGACGAAGCAACCATCATTTCTCTGTTCCTTGAATCACCGGTACTCCCATATTCCCACAAGAAAGTTGCTCGGCGAATCAACCATCACTATATCCGCTCACGTGTGATGACCACAGGAGCTATCCATTCAGATTGCATGTTAAAAAAATAAAGGTCGATAACTAATGCGGCAAACTTTGAAAAAAACTAATGCGGCACTTCGGGCCAACGCGGCCAGATCGCATTTTGCACGAGAAATTACACACCATGTTTCGTTGACATGTGGTCCCGTTCCAACATATCAGTGAGACGATGGCGAGTAGTAGGAGTATTTCCGAACCGACGTGTAGGCCGGGGCGCCCCTTCGTGAACCGTGGCAAACTGGCAACCGTCCACCGACGCTTCGCCTTTCCCTCTCGATTTGGAACTGCTGTCGCACCCTCTTCCTCTCCCTCCTCCATTTTCCTTCAGCCCTTCACGCTTTCTTCTGCCATTGTTCGATCGTCTTCTGCATGGAGGGAACAAGACGGAAACGACCCCGTTATTCTTGCCCCGATCTGAAAGATGACATGGTGGAGGAACTCATTGATCGGTGCGACGTCATCACCTCGGCTAGCATGGCAGGTTCATTCAAGCCCATTCTTTACTCAACTAATAACATCATTACAAGGAACCCAAGAGTCAAGGAACAGTTTGATCTCCCCTATCTTCTTCGCCGTGACCCTGATGACCGGCGCCGTCAAGACGGAGGCCTCGCCCTGTGCAAGTTGATGCCGCTTGATAATGATACGTATGATGTTAAGATGCCATCGCTTGAGGGCAAGGCCTGGGCAGGCACAAATGGAGATTGGGTTGTTTACATTGGGTCCAACTGCGAGTGGGAACTTGTGAATGTGTACACTCGTGACCGGGTTCCACTTCCAAAAATCTCAGCAGACTGCGCAGAGGTTGAGCACACCGGTATTGTACGCACGTTCAAAAACAATCATGGTGACTGTCTTCTACGGAAGATAGCAATTTGTCGAGTTCCCAACCGCTCTTGTCGTGCATTGCAATAGGTTATCGGATGAGGCCAATCATCAACAATAGTAGTACACTATTTATACTAGCTTCACATGCTTCAAGGCGTATGGGTGTTTTTACTATAGCCATATTGTACTACGTAACCAGCACCTCGAATCCTCGATACTAGTAGTACTATATAGTAAGTAGTAGAAGGAGTAGTAGGGTGGCATGGGCCATAACAAGCATTCACGTCCAGGAGTACGACACATGTCACCAGCACGACTTCTATCTGACACCATATTTCTTGGAGTCCGTGCTAGAGCAATCTCTTCAACCTCATCGTTTCTCTAACTCAGCCATCGCGCGACGGGCGAGGTGGGGGTTTGCCGATAGTCGGTTTCCTCAACTACGGTCCCACTTGTAAGGCTAACTCCAACGCTCTATCAATATATGGATGTACTCTTCTTCCCAATACAAAAACTTGCATCCATTCTACTCCCTCCGTTCTACTACCTCCGTCCTGGTGTATAGGTCCTCTTTGTAGTTTGTGTCAAATTTTGACTAAAGATTTAACTAACAAAATGATAATGCATGTCAATAAAAATTATCTCATTGGATACGTATTTGAACATAGTTTTCAAAAATATAATGTTTGGTGACATGCGTAAACATTTTGTTAGTTTAATCTATGGTCAAATTTTGGCACGAAATATAATGGGGACCAATAAACCCGGACGGAGGTAGTATTTGTCAAAATATATATGTATCTAGACATGTTTTAGTATATAGGCACATCCATTTTTGGACAAATGGAAGTCAAGTATTTTGGAACGGAGGGAGTACACAATAAAATATTTAAGTTAGCACAACTAGTCTAATCCGAGAGCACAACCGAAGATTTGGTCTGGTTCTTCCTCCTTTTGCCGACACGTGGGACATCCAGCATCCAGGTCTTGTCATGAAAGAAAATATAGTGGTAGTTGATAAGTTGAAGCCACGAGATGTGCATCTTGGGTTAAACTGTAAATAGAATCTTACTACTCTTGAGTAACTCCAAAAGCGGCCACCAAAGATCTTTCTTGGATTTGTTTTCATCACCGGCATGTCGAGGTGAAAGATGTGCAGGTTCATGGGTCCTCTTCGCTTTCTCCGACATGTGGGGCCGCATGTGAGCAAACAGACGATGGGCTCCAAGCGTCACCGGGCTGGCTGAGAAGAGAGATAGAGGAGTGCCGAGCACGGATCGCGACAAATTTGTTTTATGTAACCAGCACCTTGATATTCGCGTGTGGTTGTTTCTAGAATAAAAAAAGGAGGTACCTCTACTTATGTTACTCCCACTACACGTAGCCTAAGGTTAGTAGGTGACCTTGCGCTTGGCTCTTCGCCTCTTCCGGAAGTCAATGGTTCTACAGTAGTGCTTCTGGCAATCTGACAGCAAATGAACTGCTGCACGTCCACCGCTTGTAAGAAAAATTTTCTCCTCGTGTTGCGAGCCACCACGCACGCGTTGGCGAGGGGGAAGGTGTAATCAAGCTTCTCGTCGTTTTGCGAGTTGACGGGACACATCAAAGTTATTTTACTAGTAGTACGTACTCTCTCCAAAAAAGGGCTGACCATGTCATTGCTACCATCCCGTGCTCCGTCATTGAGTACATGCACTATTCACGTGCCATTCACGTGCCATCGAGGAGAAAAAATATTGCGTAGGTGCCATCGAAGTGCACGACTCACTTACGGAAAAGGGTTTCCCCCCGCTCCCCCCCCCCCACACGACTCACTTACGCACTGCTTATCTGATTATCTCCCTTTTCTTGCATGACACGTGCACCTTGATGCTAGATGTCTCGCGTGTTGGGAAAATGATGAACAAAGCTCACGTAAAAGAAAAGAATTGAAGAGCACATAACGCACGTACACAAGACGTGCATGCACACACGCTCGACCGCAGAATGCACGTGAATAACACATGCATGCGCACACACTCGGCTGCATGGAGGCGTGCACCATCCGCGGCGACGTCCGGTTCGTCGTGTTACTGAAGCTCGTGATGCAACGGCGCATACGCATCTCTTGCAGCACCTCTTTGCCGTCGTTGCTCAACTACTAGTCGGAGACGAAGACGATCGTAGCCTCGGCCTTAGAGCTAGCACCGATGGAAAAACACGCACGCTGCACGCACACAAGCACATACGGAGTGCCCACGACGTGGTGGTGGTGCGTCCCCAGTCACCTCTACGTTGTCTATCAAGGCGGCTGCATGCTAATGATGATGTGGGTGAGATCTTCTAGGACTCAGATGATGACGAGGAAAATTATGAGACACAAGGTGACGTACACCGTCAAGGTCCACGGTCAAGGGGGTGCTAGCAAGTGCTTAGATGTGCTTAGAGCAAGTACAGTAGAGCCGAGTCAGCGGGCTATAAGGAATAAACAGTACAGCATATTTCTGCTTAGTTGGAGGAAAGAGAAGAGGAGAGAGTAGGTAAGCGGGCTCTTTGTGAAGGGCCAGCTCTAGCACGTGCTCCTAGGCACTTTGTAGTAGATGTTGACTATAAGATGGGTTGTAGGCTTATAGCCAGCAGCTGGCTATACTATTAATGCTCTTTAGATGAGGTGCTAAGTGCATTAAATGGCTTAGTAACTCAAGTGTTCAATGCATAGGTGCTTAGTTTATTGGTGCCACATCATATTTTATGCCTACGTGGCAGGCTTAGCAGCTATACATGGTGGAGCACTGGGAGAGGCCAAGGCTGGTCATGGTGGGGAGTAACTTGTACTATAACATATTACTATGTTACTCTAAACATCTCTATAAACCGGAAAGGAGGGAGTAGTAACATACACTAGTGTCATATGCAGAGTATGGGAGCACATGATATTTCCCCGTCCGGACCGATCCCAAGTTGGCTTCTCACCTTCTTGGCCCAACAAAAACCCTCCCCCTCCCGCGCGCGCTTCCCGCCCGGCGCCAGCTGAGCCCGCCGCTCCACATTGATGGCAAGTCAGGGTGACGCGACCTCTCACTGCTTCCGCCGTTGAAGCGGCGCGCCGACCGAGGGCACCGCCCGCTGCACGCCCGGCGTTTCAGACTACACAGTGGATAGTAACTTTTAGAGCAAGTACTACTACCTCTCTCTCAGTTTACAGGGCGTGCGCGTACCCCTAGGTCGTCAATTTGATCAACCTAACACAAGTCATATATTATTAAAAGTATACCAATATAAACTTTAGATGTTCTATTTTCAAAAGATATAATTTTTGTGTTATATAGTTTATATTAAGATGATCAAATTGGTAACCTAGGTATACGCGTAAGACTTGTAAACTGAAATGGAGGTAGTACTATAATTAGATGACATAAGCAGGCTATAAGGATTTAAATATAGTATTTGTGCTTAGATGAAGGAGAGAGAAGAGAAGCGGATTGTAAACGTGTAGCCGGTTGTACTCCAACATACTCTACTTTGTGAGACAAAAGGTGGGGCCATTATTAATGATATTGTATTTATACTAAAGGGACTAATGCGCCTTTAATTACTCCTTTTTTTGAGACAAACCTTGGTGGGGCTATTATTGACTTTTTTTTTGAGCTATTATTGACTTGGACGTGGGGTTTGGGGGCCAAAGGCCTACTATTATACTCCGACCTGACATGCTCTACCCTAGCCGCCGCTGTATCATATGGTTTCGCACCGTTCCAGATCTTAGCGCCACCACGCAATTCTTCTCCAGCCCTCCTTTCGGCATGCACCTAGAGAAGGGACAGCAATCCTCCGAACCCCGCCTTTCATGATCCTATACGGGAGAGGGGCGATCAGGTTTTTGGGGCGCACACTCCTGTGATTGCTACCAGCGACGACTTCCTCAACAACAGCCTTCTTCCCCGACCTCGTAACCTCTTCATCAACGACATGAGTGACAACATCAACCACATCGGTTCTGCTCTCGCTGTACAATATGTGATTCTGTCCTCCTGGTTTAGTCCGCATCATTACTTTGATGTTTGCAATTGTCGTCATGATCTATTTACTGCTAATTCAGATTAAATCTCATACTAAATTGCTCATATATTCAACAATCCAATCCAAAAACCTGATCACAGGCAATTTACTCCGAATTGTTTTGCTGCGCTTTTGAAGCCGCCTACTTTTAAGGGGGTGCAATATAAAAGGTGGCGCACAAGAGCAGTATATTGGTTTCAGATCATGTGCTGCTATGACGCCACTAAGGGTCAGCCCGAGGCGATCTTAATCCTACACAGCAGAAGCTTTTCGAACATGGATACCCTCTTCAAAGCCTCCTGCTGAGTGTTCTTGACGATTCCATTGTGGATTCATATATGTTGTTTGACAGCGCAAAGACATGTGGGCTGCGCCGAGGCCACGCTTGGGCCCTCGGCGCCTGCAACGAGTTGTACGTCATGGAGCAATTCTGTGACTACAAGATGACTGATGAGCGCTCTGTTGTTCAGCAGACTCATGAGATACAGTCACTCTCTAAGGAACTTGAGTACTTTAAGTGTGTGTTGCCAGACAAATTTGTTGCTGGGACCATCATTGCCAAGCTTGCACCTTCGTGGAACGATTTTGCTACTTCTGTGAAAAACAAAATACATGAGTTTTCTGTTTTGGATCTCATTAGCACTCTTGATTTTGAGGAGAAGGCGAGAGCAAAAGACACACGTGCTCGGGTCGCCGAGGGAGCTTCTAGTGCCCACATGGTACACGAGAAGAACTTCTAGCCCAACCAGCCCCAAAACAACAAGAACAAATCTCAGGGGAAAGGGAAGTTTGATGCAAAGAACAAGCCGTCACATTCTACCAACTTCAAGCAGAATTCTCATAACGGGAAGGGATACAAACCTCAATTTTGGTAGCACCGTACAAAATTTATATGGTTGCATCTACCTGCTGTCAGCTAACCTCATGGTGCTCCAGGTATTCCTACATTCGTAACTAGGTACAATGACCACCGCAAGATGAAATTAGCTTATTCGTACGTTGACTTGCTGAATGTAGTGCGGAACGATCCCGTCATGTCTGGAGGAGCAAACAAGCAGTGCAGCCAAAGGTGGAAATCAACCAAGGACTTATGAAATTATATGTAATCTTCCTCAGGCAGGTCAAGATCCCTTCGTCCAGATGATCGTGTTTTGTCATGCCGAGCTATTGATATGTGCAACTGTTTTGCAACACCGTTTAAGTATAGCTACTGCTTTCCTATCTTTCCAGATAAAGGACAATGAATAGGATATCAGGGGAACTGCACAATATGGACCCATGTTGATTCATCTCTATTTCCTCATGTGTTTGCTGCAAATGTGTCAGCATCAATTGCAAGATGAGGCAGCTAGATAGCTGTGGAGTTGCCAACATGCTCAAAGTGCTCGCAACATTGAGAAGAAACAAGCATGCCCAGGAAATTAATGCGTGCGCAGGGAGGCCCTTTGCTCAGAGAAGCATCGACCAATTTTCTTTTATTTCCACACCTTCTCACAGCTTTTGTATATTGGTTATAGTATGGTGAATCATTGAGATGCATAGACATGCTGAACTTTTGTTCTTTTGAATGTTAGTTTAATGTGAGTGTTCAGATTCCAAAGATCGATTACCGCATCCTCTAATTTGGTGGATGCACACAGAGAAAACAAATCTCCTTAATTTACTCCATAACCACCCTATTAAATAGGCATAGTAACAAACCGGGCGCATGCAGTGGCCGGCGGGCACATGCATCCTGCATGCATGGGCAGTCATGCAGCAATGCAAAAGAAGAGAGCGGTTCTTGGGAAAAAGCGAGTAGTTAGTGCAACGTGCCTTATAAACACGAACAGCTCGCTCTCCGCCTGCCTCCCCACCCAATTCCCCCACTCCCCAATCTTCCTCACTGGCCCGTAAAACCCCGCTCACCTTCTTCCTCACTCGTAGAAAACGCCTGCTCCTCTTCTTCCACTCCTCTGTAAATCCCTCAGCCCTCCTTCTTCCCCACTCGCACTGCCACTAGGCTCGTCTCTGGCTACTCTTCTCAAACACATGAGCTCGGCGCGACGCCCACAAGGAAAATGGAGTCGGCTGGCCCCAGCGCCAAGAAGATGAGGCTCCCGCCAGTGGCGACGCCGGTTGTAGATCCTGCACCAGGTAGCGCGGGGAGAAGCGGCGAGCCCCCCCCCCCCCCACCCAGATCTGAGGAACCGGTAGAATCTTTGGTGGACCGCATCAGCGATCTCCCGGACGTCATCCTTGAGGAGATCATCTCGCTTCTCCCCACCAAGGATTGCTGCCGCACACAAGTCCTCTCAACTCGGTGGCGCCCTCTATGGCGCATCACGCCTCAATCTCGTAAATGCCGCCGACATCCGTCCTTCCTGAATTTGATCTCATCGAGCCATCGTCTCTTCTCACCAGCAGGGCCCCATTCAATGCCTCTCAGATCCCGACAAGCTACCTGCTGTCCATACCCGGCAAGGTGGATGCTTGGCGACATCCTCAATTGAAAAACTCCAGCAGTTTGAGTTCTACCATTACCACGAAAGTTTCATACCACGAACATACCAAGAATTCGTGCCCACACCACCATTGTCCATCTCGCGGTTTTCCTCCTCTCTCCACACCGCCACCTTCGCCTGGTGCCATCTACCGATGATCTGGTACAAATGCTTCGACTCCCTAATCGCTAAAAAACTTTCGCTTGTGGTGGTTTATCCGTTTGAGGCCTCACCGCACAACATCATCCACTCTAGTTGCCCCGCCTCGAGCGCTGGTCGATTGTTTTGGGAATAGAAATCAGTATCAGTTGTCTCCAAATAAAGTCGCCTCACCTTAAAAGCATTGGAATTTGTTTTGAAGGATAACAGCTCATCATCGAAGATGCCCCTTCACTTGAAAGGTTTCTCCTTCATAATTGTTATACACTGTCAGAAACAACTGTCGTCTCTGCGCCCAAACTGAAGACCTTGGGTGTAATTCGTGACCCGTTTAATAATCACAAGGAGTTGGTGTTTGGCTCCTCACCTTTTCAGGTACCGTATATTATCATCTACACATTTGTAATCATATGCTGCATTTTTCATTTATGCGCATAAGTTTTATATCATATTGGAGTACACTTTGGGTACTAATATTATGTTATATGCTCAATGAAGAGTTCGTCCATTGATAGCCTATCAATGCTTCGGATTCTGTCAAGATCATATATATCGTAATGTATAGTTTTGATCTGGACATAATTATTGGCTTGCTGCGATGCTTTCGATCTACGGAGAATTTATACATAGAGGTGATGATTTCATGCACATTGAAAGTTCCGTATATATTGTACTAGAATTAACTGTTCAAATTGTCGTTCTTTTCGACATACCCTTTTTCAGACCTTAACTGCTTTTCAATCTTCATGTCTACTTAGGCGTAACCACATGGACAAAAACATATAACCAATCGTTGGCGTAATAAGCACAAGGATTTTCTCAGTTCTCATGACATTCGTTTGAGGACAATAACGATGGGACGATATGCATCCAACCAGGCAAATGAAGCTTTGTCACATTCTTCTGTTGAATGCGAGGTTACTATTGTCCATGAGGCTTAATTTTTACAGCAAGAGATTTCTCACGGACGAACATGTTGAACAGCAAAAAAGAAGTTTCATGTGGACAAATGGGCTTCTAAACGTGTTTCGGCTTCTATTTTCAACAAGTTGTAAACATCCTAAAATAATTTTTTTGCACAGGATGTTGATTTTATGGATCGCACCGATCCATTTGTTTGTGACTGCAAAAAAGAGTGGTTGGGTTAGATGTTACTGTCATGTTCCATCTGGGTTTTGTCTAAAAATTTGATGAACAATTAATCCTTGGGCTTTTTGTACCATTTGTATGCTTGACTTGCATGTTGTTGCCCTCGTACTCCCGTATGCATTTGGGTAGCACTGTTTTATTTGAAGACCGTGTTTTTATTCCGCTAGATACTGGCATCACCCGCTCGAATTCAAATGGCTGATAAATAGGAAACATAGTTGAATGTACAGACATTGTATGAGAGATAGATGCAATAGATAGTGTGGAAAAAAGAGGGCATGAAATAGTTGACATGTATATTGTTTAACTAAAACGTATAGCATGACATAATTTCACATATATGATGTCTATCTAAACTGGATA
Organism: Aegilops bicornis; assembly: GCA_021605145.1. NCBI lineage: Eukaryota > Viridiplantae > Streptophyta > Magnoliopsida > Poales > Poaceae > Aegilops > Aegilops bicornis. The sequence goes on along the minus strand of CM038671.1, from coordinate 438,841,475 downwards.
GCATAGCATAACATAATTCAAAGATATGATGAATAACAAAACATGATCGCATGACATAATTCACCTACATGTTATCTAAGTAATCAGGATCGCATCATTTAATTCACATATGTGATTTATATGCTAAACAGAGGGCATTCGATATGATGTCTGAACTAAAAACATGGTGTTGACTATTGTGTATATGATGTCTAAACTATGCAACGCAAGACACCGTATGCATGATATGAGCAGTATAACCGTGCCAAGTTAGAGCATACACCTCAGTAGGGGAATAGGACTGGTCATCGTATGCGAATCCATCTACGGGAGCTATTGGGACCCAACAAAAGAACTGCTTGACTGTGTAGCACTGCTCGCTCAAGGCCTTGTTTTCACTCCAGATTTTTCCATCTCCCACCCAAATGGCTGATTCATAGGAAGAGTAGTTTAATGTACAAACATTGTCGACAAATGGAAATGTAATGAAGAAAAGGATGGGCAAGATATCATTCAAATATATGATGCCTGGTTAAACAGGATGGCATTGCACATTTCACTTATATTATGGCTGGCTAAAAGACATGAGACTGCATAATTCCCATATATGATATAGAAACTAAACAGGTGGCATTAGAGAACATGTCTAAACTAAGCAGATGACATATATGATGTCAAAAGTAGGCACTGCAAGGCAACATATGCATGATATGACTAACATCATCATGCCAAGGTAGAGCAAACACATTGGGGGTAAATAGGAGTGGTCGTGGCGTGCAATCCGCCTCGAGCAGATATCTTCCTCTCGGATTACAACTGAGAGGGGTGGGGAGGGTTTGCCATTGAACCCACCATGGAGCAATGTCTAAATGACATTGTATTGCCACGCAAAACTCTTCTCTTTTTCTCTACATGTTCAGCATGACTGTGTACAATATCTGACATGCATACGAAAAAATATGGTGAGATTATGTAAGGAGAGCTTGCAGAAATTTAGAGTGATGGTAACAACCAGTGGATGTATCCAAAAATAATGATAGCAGGCTGATGATTGCTTTAAATTAATAAAAAGACAGATGATGATTGCTTTACTATTTGTTTCCCACCCAAGATGAACAACATAGGCATACCCTAGGTGAACCAGATATTAGACATACATACTATTCATTGCTGCCTCGATATGTGCCCCACAACTAATTTAGAACTCAAGTTTGAACATGAATTTGGACCTGAGTTGGGAGTCCAAGAGCTGAACAGGACGATAAAGTAGCAGGTAAGTTTAAGCAATGCATAACATAAGCAGAATAAAAAGAGTGCGACCTCTCTTGTGGACCCGTGTACTCCTCAGGTTCATCTGCTGAGTCGATGATGGTGATGCCATTGGGGTGCGTGCCGGCGGCAGGGAAGGAGATCTGAGGCGGCAAAAGACGGCCAGGAGTCGTGACGTCTGGTTTGGTGGATGCTTCTGACGATGGAGCAGCTCAGGTGAGGTGGACGACGTCGCGGCAGGAGCAGGACAAACCACACAAAGTTCCCTTCGACACATACCAGAATCAAGTAATTCTGTAAGGGCTCATTTGGCTTGCATGATTCTTAAAACGCAGGGATAGGAAAAACACCGGAATAGGATAGGAAAATGCACATGGTAAACAGAGAATTTGTAAACACATGATTTCTATCAACTTGGGTGTTTGGTTTACAGGTGAATTGGAAGAGCAGAGGAATGCAAAGAAACATGGCCAAAATAAAGAGAAACCATATGAAAGCGTGTACAGTTAGAATGTTATTACGGCACTAATGCACTTGGTCTTGTTTTCATGCATAGGATTTTGAAAAGTAGGTCCAGGTGGATGTTTTGCTTCATTCCTTTCAACAAAATACATGAATAATTGAATAGTAGAGTGCCATTGGAAAATTCCCTATTACTATGTTTTTCCGTTGAACCAAAATAGCCCTAATGGATCGACGTGAATGTATAGTAATAAGTGACGCAACAAGTGTACAACCTCTTTGCCGTAGCCGTGTCGACCTCAGCATCATTAGGTTGGTCATTTGAAGCGATTGGAGGCAGAGGTGGCTGTCGGAGGTGTGGAGGAAGATCCGAGGAATCAGAAGCGGCGTCGAGCCTTTGCCTGTTGTGATGGATCGATTACATTGTTGGAGCAGCTCCAGTGAGCCGTAAGACGTCAAGGCTAAAGTAGCACAAGACAGACATCGTCAATCTCAAGTGGGATTCTAATAGCATCTCCAATAGATGATGAAAAATGGATGTAAAATTAACATCACCAAAAACCACCTGACTACAACAGATGAGGTAAAAACTGTTGACTCTGAACTTACCTGTCGAAACTAAAATTAACTATGGAATCTGAATGCTACTGTCGAAACTGAACGCAATGGTAGCAGAGAGACACTTAACATGTAGTTTAGGGAGGGCCTGCAGTTCATCTTCAACTCAGACACCCCTCGAGCCGCCGCCACCACCGGCTGAACCGCTGCCCCAGCCGCCACCGCCTGAAACAACTTCGCCACCGCCTGCCAGCCAGCCTCTAGGCCCCCTCCCCCACCCTGAACCCTAAGATAGATAGTGGGGTACCTCTCCGTGAGCCCCCTGCCCGGCTGGGTGGTTCTTCCTTAACTCCGTGAGCCCCCCAACCCCCGAAAATCGATCGACCCAAAAGTCGATTCAGTCGACTAAAGTGTGGCTTAATCGAGCAGAGCAGCAAAGACAAGCGAGGGGAGAGCAGCAACAGCAGCTGGGCGAAGCGGCGATCGGCGAGAGCCAGAAAGAAGCAGCAGCATGAAAGCGAAGCGAAGGGAGCCGGAGCAGCAGCGGCAGATCCGGCTGGTATGGACGCCGCCACCGAAGGGGCCTCGCATTGGGGGAGAGCCGCCGTGGAGATGTCGCCCGCGGCGCTGGCTTCAAGGTAGCCGCTCCATGGCGGTGCGGGATGGAGCACCGTCGGTGCCGGGAGGTCGAGTTAAGGACAAGGTGCGATGCGATGAGTGTACAACCTCTTTGGTGGCGCCGAGTAGGCCTCGGCTTCGTTCGAGGAGTCGGTGAGGATGCTGCGGTTCCGGTGGAGCAGGTTAAGGCGGCGCTGTGGGGATGGAGCAGCCGCGATAGACGAGGCGATCATCGAAGCAGCTCCTTGGAGGTGGAGGACAGGGCGGCTGAACCGGCGGGACGGCGATATGGACGATGGATCCTCATCCGGGGAGGTGGACGAGGACGCCGAGCTGTTGCGGTGGACGACGTCGTCGGGAAGAGGCTCCGGCTGGGCAGCGGTGACGTGGCGGACGGAGGAGGGTGGGGTTTCGGCCGAGCGGAGAGGTTATGGCGGCCTGGGATTTCGAATGGCGAAAAGGGGCGATGGGAGGGTGAAGCATGACTAAGGGACGACTTGTCCAAAATGTAGGGTGTGTTACAAAAGTACCCCACCGATTTGAACTAGCGGCCCTTTCGCTCAAGGTTAGAAGGGGATTTCGCGTGTCGGGATTTGGCAGTGGAGGGAGTTTTCGGCGTTGTAATTTCGGGATAGCAAGGCGCTGGGTTGTGAAGGCGCCAGTTTTGGGTGCCCGATATCTGTATTTTCGGATATAACAAGACGCTGGTTGAATTTTAGGGACAAGCCTAACGTAGTAATATTGTACTTGTAATGCGTACCAAATCAATTCGCACTTCCCTCAACCAAAAAGAAAACAAAAACATAAAACTATTCACACCACACAAAGAGAGAGTCTTGCCCGTTTTACTATACAAATGCTATTCAAAGTTACTCCCTCCTTCCATCTATATAGGGCCTAATGCTTTTCGATGCTAACTTTGACCAAATATTAGAGCAATGATATATGACATGCAACTTACACAAAGCACACCGTTAACTTCGTCTCGTGAAAGGTTCTTTCAATGATATAATTTTCACATTGTGCATGTCATGTACTATTAATCTTGTCAATAGTCAAAGGCGGTCTTAAAAATCTCATTACGCCCTATATAGATGGAAGGAGGGAGTATGAATCCATGTTATGTCCTATTAATTTTTTTCGCTTTGCTGTATAATGCATGTAACCTACTCATACCAACATTTTAGTGCATTCCAAATGTCTATACTACCGCTGCAATTCGAACTAAATTTGAATTCGTTTCTCTATTTCAATAAGAATCTACAATCATGATCGTTGCCAACTTCAACCATCATTCGTGTATTACCTTAGTAACACACCACATGATTACTATAGAGATAGATATGAACTATGTGTACTACATGAACTCGAATTCTATTTTTTGAATACACTTGATGTTGATTCCAAATAATAGTACATTTGATGTACTAACTATATATTCATAATCTAAACCATGTTCCATACGTACACCGTGTTTGTCACACAAAGTATAGTGCCCCCGCCCCCTACATTATGACAAGTATTTAGACCTGAGTTGCAAAAGCCACACATTAGCCCAAATTATAATCAATGTTGTACATTATGATATTCTTCAAGTATCCGTATCCACCTTTTTATAATGAATTATGATCTTTGTTCGTCTTTTACACCTTCACGATCCTCTTCTATTTGTAGCTAGCTAGCACTAACTTTCTATCGTGCATGCACACGCCCACCCCCCTCACACATCCTTAGCGTCCCCTCCATCGTGCACGTTCATTATTTCTCATTAGGTCATCCACCAGCGGTGTGTGTAGGCCCCCGGCTCCTTCTTTCTGGCACACACCGATCGATATACCTCTCTAGCCAAGTGTGCCTACAACAAACACATATATACTTCCCCTCTTACCTTCTCACCGTCCATGCCCCCATATGTCCAATACAATTCCACACAGGTGCACACTCCCGCCCCTCTTTTCATTAGTCACATGCTCGCACACTCCTCCCCCCTCGACATGGTAGGCCTCTCGCACCACCTCCTAGCCACACTCTCTCCCCGTCCCGCCTCTCCGGACCTTATTTGCTTCTAACACATGCAAAGGCGTATGTGAACTGATCTCCTACATATAGCCGTGTCGACTATAATTCATTTTCACCAAGCACCGATACACTTACCTCGCTAGTTATGTCTCTCCTTTTCTCGGACACACGACGGTTGATCTTCCTATGTAGTTACGCATGCTTACCACAACCATATCTTCTCCCCTCATCATCCTTGAATACCTCCCGACCCGTCTCTCACACGCACGTGCGTAGATAGACAAACATCCCCCGCCCTCTCTTATTGATATTGCACTCATACCCTCCGTTTGTCTAGCAGGCCTCTCCCACCATTTGTGAGACGCCACTCCACCACCAACCCTCCGACGCTCTACCTTTGTCTTTTTCCCAACCTTATTCCTCTGCTACACATATCCATGGATGTCGATCGATCTCCCTCAATACATAGCTAGGTCTCTCTCCTTCCCCAGACATATACTAGTCGACCGGTCTCTACTCCCCCCATACACACACACACCGATAGTCGAACGTTGTAGGTAGGTATCCATGCCACGGAGAAGAACTGCACGTCTACCCTCTCAAATTCCAGTAGGCCAGCCGCCCTGTATCTTTGACGTGGGCAAACACAAATTCGATGGCACTCTTTATCGATCGCAAGCAGCCACACACTTCATCCCTGTTTTCAATTCTATCGATATCTCACGTCCATGACTCCGCTTTCACACACATTGCATATGTTACGCTTTTTCCGATTGAGATATCATCAACACATTGCCTCTGCTTTCGCACAAACCATCTCTCTCACACCACCCACGCACGCATTTTGCACCTAAAGAAGAAGTGCACGCAGGACGCACGCGTACTCACGCCTCGTTCCCGGACACACCCGCGCGGGTACACGGTGGAGTTCGTTTCTGTATGAAAAGGCAGCCCACGTGATAATTTGACGCGTGTAGCGGTTGTTTACTCGAAGGAGGGTCGGGTACCACGCCTAGAATATAAAACGAATGTCGTGGGGAAAATGGAAAAACGGGTTTGTCTCTCGTGAGTCTCGTCACACAATCTCACACAAGGCCTCCGTGGCCTCTCTCTCTCAGCGTTGGTCAGTGATCCGGCCGCATCCCGTCCACCGGCGGAAAGTGAGGATGTGCATCGTCTCTCCCTTTGATGGCGTTGAGGCAGCTCGTCCCGATCTGCGGTACCCGCCGTTCTCTCTGACCAAGCTCCAGCGCGGTAGGGCCTTCGCCACTTGCTCGCTGCCGCAGTATGGGCAGATCCCGGCTGTCGGCGCCCTCCTAGTAACATCCCAACGACCCTCGGGTACAACTTCCTCCGGCCTTGCTCCACTGCCCATCTTCCCACGTTGCTGCATGTGGATCTTCTTTCGTTGTTTGCTTAAATTGTATCTCACCATGCATTTTCCATCTTGCAATCTCGTCCTCAAACCATTTTTGATAAACCACCATGTGCTATCTTTCCCTTTTTACATGGAACATGGTTCTTTTTAGTCGGCGTATGTGTCTTCAACTCATGTTATTGGGCGGTAATTCTTTCCTTTCGACCTCCTTTTGCAAACAGGGCTATCCATTTTCACCTCGTTGCTATTGCGACCTTTTGGTGAACTGCACAAATCACTTTTCTGAAGAGTGTTTTGTGCAGTTCCGCCAAAATGTCACACGGGCAACATTTTTACATTTCTGTGGGACTGCGGAAAGGGAGATTGGTTTTGCTATCCTCATCAAACTCTGTGCCTAATCTTCTCCGACAAGAAGTTAGTCCTAAAGAGAGATCGTACAGGTGATCGGCTTCTATTTATGTGTGTTATGTTTCATCATGTAGTTCCACTATTATTGTAATCACACTGACTGGATATCTTTGCAAACAGGGATGGTCCGCTCGATTTTAGTGGAGCTGCACAAAATGATCGGATTGTGGTGTCCTTCATACACCTCCTTTTTGGCTACAGAGCTGGGTGAAACTAGCTGCCAAGCAATGAACACTGTGCCAAGGAAATGGAGCCATGCCTACGAACAACATTGATCAATTATATTTTTTTCTTTATTTGTACACCTTCTCACAACTTTGTCTTCAGTTGTGATGTGAATATTGGCGCTGATCTGCAAACCATTGAGATGCATTAGCCATGGTAGTTTCATTTGTATTTGATGGAATGTTGTAACGAGATAATCTCGAGGCAAGACACATGAATCCTAAGTTGAAACCTTTTTTTTCCTCAAGGGAACCAGAGTTGAAACCTTCATAGCATCACAAAGACAATTTCATCAAAATTATGCATACATATAACCAAATCTCAAGGATTGATAGCAATGCCGTAAACAATTCAACCGTTTCACCGACATGTTGGACATCCTTCATCCGGCTCCACCTGCCATGCAGCAATATTGAGTGCACAACACAACTTCAGGAAAGATTCACCCCGGTCGCTATGCGCGCAAAGTAGTAATGACTAGTGAGCGGTCAAATCACGAGCCCCACCTTCGCCACAAAGAAGTTGCTCGGATGAAGCAACCATCATTTCTCTGTTCCTTGAATCCGCTGGTATTCCCATATTCCCACAGTAAAGTTGCTCGGGCGAATCAACCATCATTATATCCGCTCACGTGTGATGACCACAGGAGCTATCCATTCAGATTGCATGTTTTAAAAAATAAAGGTCGATAACTAATGCGGCAAACTTTCAAAAAAAAAACTAATGTGGCCCTTCGGGCCAACGCGGCAAGATCGCATTTTGCACAAGAAATTACACACCATGTTTCGTTGACATGTGGTCCCGTTCCAACATATCAGTGAGACGACGGTGAGTAGTAGGAGTATTTCCGAACCGACGTGTAGGCCGGGGCGCCCCTTCGTGAACCATGGCAACCGCAACCGCCCATCGACGCTTCGCCTTTCCCTCTCGATTTGGAATTGCCGTCGACGCTCTTCCTCTCCCTCATCCACTTTCCTTCAGCCCTTCACGCTTTCTTACGCCATTGTTCGATCGTCTTCTCCATGGAGGGAATAGGACGGAACGAATTGACCCGTTATTCTTGCCCCGATCTGAAAGATGACGTGGTGGAGGAACTCATTGATCGGTGCGACGTCATCACCTCGGCTAGCATGGCAGGTTCATTCAAGCCCATTCTTTACTCAACTAATAACATCATTACTAGGAACCCAAGAGTCAAGGAACGGTTCGATCTCCCCTATCTTCTTCACCGTGACCCTGATGACCGGCGCCGTCAAGACGGAGGCCTCGCCCTGTGCAAGTTGATGCCGCTTGATAATGATACGTATGATGTTAAGATTCCATCGCTTGAGGGCAAGGCCTGGGCAGGCACAAATGGAGATTGGGTTGTTTACATTGGGTCCAATCACAGTGGGAACTTGTGAATGTGTACACTCGTGACCGGGTTCCACTTCCAAATATCTCAGCAGATCGCCCAGAGGTTGAGCACACCGTATTGTACGCACATTCAAATACAATCATGGTGACTGTCTTCTACAGAAGATAGCAATTTCTTGAGTTCCCACCCGCTCTTGTACATGCATTGCAATAGGTTATCGGATGAGGCCAATCATCAACAATAGTAGTACACTATTTGTACTAGCTTCACATGCTTCGCGCGTCGTGCGGGTGTTTTTACTGTAGCCATATTGTACTACGTAACCAGCACCTCGAATCCTTGATACTAGTAGTACTATATAGTAAGTAGTAGGAGTAGTAGGGTGGCATGGGCCAGAACAAGCATTCAAGTCCAAGAGTACAAAGACACGCCACCAAAGACGACTTCCATCTCGACACCATATTTCTTGGAGTCCGTGCTAGAGCAATCTCTTCAACCTCATCGTTTCTCTAACTCAGCCATCATGCAAGGGCGAGGTGGGGGTTTGCCGATAGTCGGTTTCCTCAACTGCGGTCCCACTTGTAAGGCCAACTCCAACGCTCTATCAATATATGGATGTACTCTTCTTCCCAATACAAAAACTTGCATCCATTCTACTCCCTCCGTTCTACTACCTCCATCCTGGTTCATAGGTCCCCTTTGTAGTTTGTGTCAAATTTTGACTAAAGATTTAACTAACGAAATGTTAATGCATGTCAAGAAAAATTATCTCATTGGATTCGTATTTGAACATAGTTTTCAAAAATATAATGTTTGGTGACATGCGTAAACATTTTGTTAGTTTAATCTATGGTCAAAATTTGGCATGAAATATAATGGGGACCAATAAACCCGGACGGAGGTAGTATTTGTCAAAATATATATGTATCTAGACATGTTTTAGTATATAGGCACATCCATTTTTGGACAAATGGAAGTCAAGTATTTTGGAACGGAGGGAGTACACAATAATTTTTTTAAGTTAGCACAACTAGTCTAATCCGAGAGCACAACCGAAGATTTGGTCGGGTTCTTCCTCCTTCTGCCGACATGTGGGACATCCAAAGATCCGTGTCGTGTCATGAAATAAAATAGAGTGGTAGTTGATAAGTTGAAGCCACGAGATGTGCATCTTGGGTTAAGCTGTAAATAGAATCTTACTACTCTTGAGTAACTCCAAAAGCGGCCACCAAGATCTTTCTTGATTTGTTTTTCATCACCAAAGACGCCGAGGTGAAAGATGTGCAGGTTCAGTGGGTCCTCTTGCGTTATAACTGACATGTGGGGCCGCATGTGAGAAAACAGATGATGGGCTTCGCGCGTCCGCTGGCTGGCTGAGAAGAGAGATAGAGGAGTGCTGAGCACGGACTGCAGCAAATTTGTTCTACGTAACTAGGACCTTGATATTCACTTGTGGTTGTTTCTAGAATAAAAAAAGGAGGTACCTCTACTTATGTTACTCCCACTACGCGTAGCCTAAGGTTAGTAGGTGACCTTGCGCTTGGCTCTTCGCCTCTTCCCGAAGTCGATGGTTCTACAGTAGTGCTTCTGGCAATCTGACACCAAATGAACTGCTGCACGTCCACCGCTTGTAAGCAAAAGTTTCTCCTCGTGCTGCGAGCCACCACGCACGCGTTGGCGAGGGAGAAGGCGTAATAAAGCTTCTCGTCATTCTGCGAGTTGACGGGACACATCAAAGTTATTTAATAGTAGTACGTACTCTCTCCAAAAAAGGGCTGACCATGTCATTGCTACCATCCCGTGCTCCGTCGTTGAGTACATGCACTATTCACGTGCCATCGAGGAGAAAAATATTGCGAGGTGCCATCAAGTGCACGACTCACTTACGGAAAAGGGTTTCCCCGCCTCCCCACACCACGACTCACTTACGCATCGCTTATCCGATTATCTCCATTTTCTTGCATGACACGTGCACCTTGATGCTAGATGTCTCGCGTGTTGGGAAAAGGATGAACAAAGCTCACGTAGAAGAAAAGAGTTGAAGAGCATAGATTCCCGACGACCGAGGAGGAGCAAGGAACCTCGCGGTGGAGCGTCTGCAAGGAACCTTGCGCGTTTTCCCCTGTTTTTTGCCGCCTGCCCACCTATAAACAACTAAAAGAACATGAACTTTTCGCTAACCACTAGAAACAGTACATCAGGATGCTAAGTTGAAGATGTTCTATACTCCCTCCGTTTCCAAATATAAGTATTTTTAGATATTTCAATAAGGGACTACATACGAAACAAAATGAGTGAATCTACACTCTAAAATATGTACACAAGTTTAACGCACTAACTCCATCCGATCCAACTCATGCACATACGCCAAGACAGCATGGAGCACACAACGCACGTACACAAGACATGCATGCACACATGCTCGACCGCAGAACACACGTGAATAACACATGCATGCGCACACACTCGGCTGCATGGAGGCGTGCGCCATCCGCGGCGACGTCCGGTTCGTCGTGCTACGGCGAAGCTCGCACGCAACGGTGCATACGCATCTCTTGCAGCACCTCTTTGCCGTCGTTGCTCAACTACTAGTCGGAGACGGAGACGACCGCAGCCTCGGCCTTAGAGCTAATACCGATGGAAAAACACGCACGCTGCACGCACACGAGCACATACGGAATGCCCACGACGTGGTGGAAAGGCCCCGATCGCCTCTACTCCTTCTCGCAAGACGTTGTCTATCAAGGCGGCTGCATGCTAATGATGATGTGGGTGAGATCTTCTAGGACTCGATGATGACGAGGAAAATTATGAGACACAAGGTGATGTACACCGTCAAGGTCCACGGTCAAGGGGGTGCTAGCAAGTGCTTAGATGTGCTTAGAGCAAGTACAATAGAGCTGAGTCAGCGGGCTATAAGGAACAAACAGTACAGTATATTTCTTCTTAGTTGGAGAAAAGAGAAGAGGAGAGAGAAGGAAAGCGGGCTCTTCGTGAAGAGCCAGCTCTAGCACGTGCTCCTAGGCACTTTGTAGTACATGTTGACTATAAGATGGGCTGTAGGCTTATAGCTAGCAGCTGGCTATACTATTAATGCTCTTTAGATGAGGTGCTAAGTGCATTAAATGGCTTAGTAACTCAAGTGTTCAATGCATAGGTGCTTAGTTTATTGGTGCCACATCATATTTTATGCCTACGTGGCAGGCTTAGCAGCTATATATGGTGGAGCACTGGAGAGGCCAAGGCTGGTCATAGTGGGGAGTAACTTGTCTTGTAACATATTACTATGTTACTCTAAACATCTCTATAAACCGGAAAGGAGGGAGTAGTAACATACACTAGTGTCATATGCAGAGTACGGGAGCACATGATATTTCCCCGTCCGGACCGATCCCAAGTTGGCTTCTCACCTTCTTGGCCCAACAAAAACCCCTTCCCCCTCCCGCGCGCGCTTCCCGCCCGGCGCCAGCTGAGCCCGCCGCTCCACATTGATGGCAAGTCAGGGCAACACGACCTCTCACTGCTTCCGCCGTTGAAGCGGCGCGCCGACCGAGGGCACCGCCCGCTGCACGCCCGACATTTCAGACTACACAGTGGATAGTAACTTTTAGAGCAAGTACTACTACCTCTCTCTCGGTTTACAGGGCGTGTGCGTACCCCTAGGTCGTCAATTTGACCAACCTAATACAAGTCATATATTAGAAAAAGTATACCAACATAAACTTTAGATGTTCTATTTTCAAAAGATATAATTTTTGTGTTATATAGTTTATATTAAGATGATCAAATTGGTAACCTAGGTATACGCGTAAGACTTGTAAACTGAAATGGAGGTAGTACTATAATTAGATGACATAAGCAGGCTATATGGATTTAAATATAGTATTTGTGCTTAGATGAAGGAGAGAGAAGAAAAGCGGATTGTAAACGTGTAGCCGGCCTACTCCAACATACTCTACTTTGTGAGACAAAAGGTGGGGCCATTATTAATGATATTGTATTTATACTAAAGGGACTAACAGACGCCTTAATTACTCCTTTTTTTTTGAGACAAACCTTGGTGGGGCTATTATTGACTTTTTTTAGCTATTACTGACTTGGACGTGGGGTTTGGGGGCCAAAGGCCTACTATTATTCTCCGACCTGACATGCTCTACCCTAGCCGCCGATGTATCATATGGTTTCGCACCGTTCCAGATCTTAGCGCCGCCACACAATTCTTCTCCAGCCCTCCTTCCAGCGTGCACCGCGAGAAGGGACAACAGTCCTCCGAACCCCGCCTTTCGTGATCCTCAGACGGGAGAGGGGCGATCAGTTTTTGGGGAGCACACGTGATCGCTGCCGCCGACGACTTCCTCAACGACAGCCTTCTTCCCCGACCTCGGTAACCTCTTCATCAACGACATGAGTGACAACATCAACCACATCGGTTCTGCTCCCCATTGCATAATATGTGATTACATCCTCTGGTTTAGTCCGCATCATTACTTTGATGTTTGTAATTGTCGTCATGATCTAGTTACTGCTGATTCGGATTAAATCTCATAATAAATTGCTCATATATTCAACAATCCAATCCAAACCTGATCACAGGCAATTTACTCCGAGTTTTTTTTCTGCGCTTTTAAAGCCGCCTACTTTTAAGGGGGTGCAATATAAAAGGTGGCGCACAAGAGCAGTATATTGGTTTCAGATCATGTGCTGCTATGACGCCACTAAGGGTAAGCCTGAGGGCGATCTTAATCCTACACAGCAGGAAGCTTTTCAGAACATGGATACCCTCTTCAAAGCCGCCCTGCTTAGTGTTCTTGACGATTCCATTGTGGGTTCGTATATGTTGTTTGACAGCGGCAAAGACATGTGGGCTGCGCTCGAGGCCATGTTTGGGCCCTCGGGCGCTGGCAACAAGTTGTATGTCATGGAGCAATTCTGTGACTACAAGATGACTGATGAGCGCTCTGTTGTTCAGCAGACTCATGAGATAAAGTCACTCTCTAAGGAACATGAGTACTTTAAGTGTGTGTTGCCGAACAAATTTGTTGCTGGGACCATCATTGCCAAGCTTCCACCTTCGTGGAACGATTTTGCTACTTCTCTGAAAAACAAGAGACATGAGTTTTCTGTTTTGGATCTCATTAGCACTCTTGATTTTGAGGAGAAGGCGAGAGCAAATACACACGTGATCGGTCGCCGAGGGAGCTTCTAGTGCCCACATGGTACACGAGAAGAACTTCCAGCCCAACCAGCCCCAAAACAACAAGAACAAATCTCAGGGAAAGGGAAGTTTGATGCAAAGAACAAGCCGTCACATTCTACCAACTTCAAGAAGAATTCTCATCACGGGAAGGGATACAAACCTCAATTTTGGTAGCACCGCACAAAATTTATATGGCTGCATCTACCTGCTGTTAGCTAACCTCATGGTGCTCCAGGTATTCCTACATTCGTAACTAGGTACAATGACCACCGCAAGATGAAATTAGCTTATTCGAACGTTAACTTGCTGAATGCAGTGCGGAATGATCCTGTCATGTCTGGAGGAGCAAACAAGCAGTGCAGCCGAAGGTGGAAATCAACCAAGGACTTATGAAATTATTTGTAATCTTCCTCAGGCAGGTCAGTATCCCTTTCGCCCAGATGATCATGTTTTGTCATGCCGAGCTATTGATAGGTGCTACTGTTTTGCAACACCGTTGAAGTATAGCTACTGTTTTCCTATCTTTTCAGATTCAGGACAATGAATAGGATATCAGGGGAACTGCACAATATGGACCCATGTTGAGTCATCTCTATTGCCTCATGTGTTTGCTGCAAATGTGTCAGCATCAATTGCAAGATGAGGCAGCTAGATAGCCGTGGAGTTGCCAACATGCTCAAAGTGCTCACAACATTGAGAAGAAACAAGCATGCCCAGGAAATTAATGTGTGTGCAGGGAGGCCCTTTGCTCAGAGAAGCATCGACCGATTTTCTTTATTTCCACACCTTCTCACAGTTTTGTATATTGGTTATAGTATGGTGAATCATTGAGATGCATAGACATGCTGAACTTTTGTTCTTACGAATGTTAGTTTAATGTGAGTGTTACGCATCCAAGATCAAGATCCTCTAATTTGGTGGATGCACACAGAGCAAATAAATCTCCTTAATTTACTCCATAACCACCCTATTAAATAGGCCTAGTAACAAACCAGCGCATGCAAAGGGTCAAGTGGGCACATGCATCCTGCATGCATGGCCACCATGCAAAGCAACACAAAGGAAGAGTGCGGTTCTTGGGAAAAAGCGAGTAGTTAGTGCAGCGTGCCTTATAAACACGAACATCTCGCCTCCCCGCCTGCCTCCCCACCCAATTCCCCCGCTCCCCAATCTTCCTCACTGGCCCGTAAAACCCCGCTCACCTTCTTCCTCACTGCATGTAAAAAGCATGCTCCTCTTCTTCCACTCCTACGTAAATCCTCAGCCCTCCTTCTTCCCCACTCAGACCGCCACTAGGCTCGCCTCGCTACTCTTCTCAAACACATGAGCTCGGGCGCGACGCCCACAAGGAAAATGGAGTCGGCTGGCCCAGGCTTAAGAAGATGAGGCTCCGCCATGGGCGACGCCGGTTGTAGATCCCACCAGTGTAGCTGGGAGAAGCGGCAAGCCCCCCCACCCAGATCCGAGGAACCGGTAGAATCTTCGGTGGACCTCTCCCGGACGTCATCCTTGAGGAGATCATCTCGCTTCTCCCCACCAAGGATTGCTGCCGCACACAAGTCCTCTCAACTCGGTGGCGCCCTCAATGGTGCACCGCGCCCCTCAATCTCGATCGTCGCCGATATCCGTCCTTCCCGAATTTGATCTCATCGGAGCCATCGTCTCTTCTCACCGCAGGGCCCGTTCAATGCCTCTCGCATCCCGACAAGCTACCTGCTGTCCATACCCGCAAGGTGGATGCTTGGTCGACATCCTGAATTCGAAAAACTCCAGCAGTTTGAGTTCTACCATTACCACGAAAGTTTCATACCACGAACATAGCAAGAATTCGTGCCCACACCACCGTTGTCCATCTCGCGGTTTTCCTCCTCTCTCCACACCGCCACCTTCGCCTCGGTGCCATCTACCGATTTATCTGGTACAAATGCTTCGACTCCTAATCGCTAAAAAACTTTCGCTTGTGGTGGTTTATCCGTCGGAGGCCTTCACCGCACAGCATCATCCACTCTAGTTGCCCTGCCTCGAGCGCTTATTGATTGTTTTGGGAATAGAAATCGGTATCGCTTTTCTCCAAATAAAGTCGCCTCACCTTAAAAGCATTGGAATTTGTTTTGAAGGACAGCAGCTCATCATCGAAGATGCCCTTCACTTGAAAGGTTGCTCCTTCATAATTGTTATACACCGTCGAAATAATTGTCGCCTCTCGCGCCAAACCGGAGACCTTGGGTGTAATTCGTGACCCGTTTAATAATCACAAGGAGTTGGTGTTTGGCTCCTCACCTTTTCAGGTACCGTATATTATCATCTACACATTTGTAATCATATGCTGCATTTTTCATTTATGCACATAAATTTTATATCATATTGGAGTACACTTTGGGTACTAATATTATGTTATATGCTCAACGAAGAGTTTGTCCATTGATAGCCTATCAATGCTGCTGGATTCTGTCAAGATCATATATATCAGAATGTATAGTTCTGATCTGGACATAATTATTGGCTTGCTGCGATGCTTTCGATCTCTGGAGAATTTATACATAGAGGTGATGATTTCACGCACATTGAAAGCCCGTATATATTGTACTAGAATTAACTGTTCAGCCGTCGTTCTTCGACATACTCTTTTTCAGACCTTAACTGCTTTTCAATCTTCATGTCTACTTAGGCGTAACCACATGGACAAAAACATATAACCAATCGTTGGCGTAATAAGCACAAGGATTTTCTCAGTTCTCATGACATTCGCTTGAGGACAATAACGATGGGACGATATGCATCCAACCAGTGCAAATGAAGCTTTGTCACATTCTTCTTGTTGAATGCGAGGTTACTATTGTCCATGAGGCTTAATTTTGCCAAAGAAGAGATTTCTCACGGACGAACATGTTGAACAGCAAAAAAAGAAGTTTCAGGTGGACAAATGGGCTTCTAAACGTGCTCGGCTTCTATTTACAACAAGTTGTAGACATCCTAAAATAAATTCTTTTGCACAGGATGTTGATTTTATGGATCAGACCGATCCATTTGTTTGTGACTGCAAAAAGGAGTGGTTGGGTTAGATGTTACTGTCATGTTCAATCTGGGTTTTGTCTAAAAATTTGATGAACAATTAATCCTTGGGATTTTTGTACCATTTGTATGCTTGACTTGCATGTTGTTGCCCTCGTACTCCCCTCGACCTGCCACTACACTGCCGCATCTTTCATTGCTGTTGTTCGTTCCCGTCTGAGGCCTTGCCGTCGTTCTCCGCCTTGGTTAGCTCGCTGTGCTCACCGCCATCTGGTGTTGTCAACATGGTCAACAACCAAGAGGAATCATGAGATGACTATACGTGGAGAGGCTGACAGTAGGGAACCACCAGGGTCATTGCATTTCGCAAGCAGGTGCCTCGTTATTTGTTGGAGTAAATGACCACGGGTAGCCTAGCCGGCTCCCCTGGGGCTTCTGAAAAAATTACAAGCCAATCAAGCCACCCAACATCCAAGACGCTGGGCCGCCTTCCCCCGGCCGGCTGTCGCTCAGGCCGGCTGTCAGGAGACGGCCCGACCCCAGGACCTACAGAAAGAAGGCCGCAAGAGGGCCGGCTTCCAAGGAGCCGGCTACCAGAGGGCCGACTCCACGTAGCCGGCCATGAGAAGGCCGACTCCAAGAAGCCGGCCACCCTGCAGGAGGCCAAGGCCGCACCCTCAGAATCTGCACCCACATAACAGTGATGAGACGGGCGTACAGTGAAGCTCGCCACCCCGCATCCCGGAGCGCTGCAGATGGCTACAAGACGTCTGACGGGCAGCCATCACCGTCTGCACGCAAGATCAAGCCATGTTGACCATGACATCACCCACGACAGCTGTCACAAGACGACCAGCGGCGGGCCCCTCCGGTCAGAGAGATGCCCGAAGGCGGCTCGGCCTCCCCTAGTCGGCCTGAAACATGTCCGGCCTCCCATAGCCGGCTTGCTCCCTCCCTCGAGGAAAGCGCCTCATTAAGGAGACAAGACGAGGTGAGGCTACAGTGATCACCGCCAAGGCGGCGGCACTGTAGCCATGCTTACCTCGACAAAGCCCTCGTCATCAAGATTGAGGCAACAGTAACCAGCCCCCGACAAGACCCTCAATGGTGGGGCCAGCCTGTCGACCAAGAAGCCGGCAGCCGGTGGGACCCACCAGTCGGCGGGCCCCAGCGGACGGCGGAGAAGCCGACGGACGAAGACACTGATGGCTAGGGCCCACGCCTAGCCGGATTACCATTGTACCCCTGGGGGGTAGGCCTATATAAACCCCCCAGGGCACCCATGCAAAGGGTTGATCTCTTAGAGTTTTAGATTACCACATAGGGGGAAAAGAGGAGCTAGCCGTGCCCTTCTTCTTCCTCACACCGAGCAGCTCAAGGAGCCTCTTGTAGCAACTTGTTCATCTAGTGATCATGCGGAGACCCCGCAGAGAAGCGGTAGGGGTGTTATCTCCACGGAGAGCCCCGAAGCTAGGTAAGATTCGCCGGCATGCATGTCTTCGCCCCATCCCGTTTCCAAGCACCGGCGACGTATTATTGGCTCCCACTATGATTAGCCACCCGTTGGCATATGTCGCACCTACCACGTGACATTTGGCGCCCACCATGGGGCCAGGTGCACCGTCGTCCGAAGACCTGTTTTGGACGGGAACCCTCTTCCTCCCCCGCGGGCGTAGCCAGCCCGGCACGCCCGATGGCGCTTGCCCTGACGCGCTGCAAGGCGTCACTGACGCCTGCGCAGCAAGCTGCCTCGTTGACCTCCCTGGCGAGGCTAGCATCTCCGACGAGCCCGCATCCGACGCGGGCACAGGCTGCCTCGAGAGCCACCTCGTCAGCCTCCTCGACCAACTCCACGTCTCCAGCGAGCCCGCTGTGGATTTGGAGTCGGTTGGCTCCACCGACCCAATGCTTGTCGACTCCGACACGGCATCGCTCGACGCCTTCCCCACCAACGTCGTGATCTTCGACGACCCGCTCCCCCAAGCCGACAGTTGTGGCAGTGCCATCACCGAGGTGCTGGTCATCAGTCATGGCGGCCCCTCGGACGAGAACGCCCACGACGCCCAGCAGGCGGCGCCGCACGACCTGTCCTCCCCTCTCCCGGCTGACGCCGACGCCGAGGCGCTGGAGGCGCGCCGCCTCGCCCTCCACACGGAGGGCCGGAGGATAGCCTCCCTGAGACGCCTCACCGAGGCCCACCGGTAAGTCGACCGCGCCCTTCGCACGCTGCCTCCCGAAGGGCCGAGCCGACTCGGCATTGTCAAGAAACGCGGCGCGGCCATCGCCGACATGCTGGGCGTGGACCGCCCCGTCTACGCCACGCCCCTCGAGAACCTGCGCGCGGCCTAAGCGGCCGTGGAAGAGCTGAACGGGCTAGGGCCCGACGAGCTTCCCTACATGGCTAGGCGCATCCAGCAACTGATTGGCGCGGCCGTAGAGCGGCAAGAAGACAGCGCCCGCGCCGAAAGCCCTCCCCCGCGCCGAGAGCACGGCGCGACGTCACACACGCCGACTGTGGGCAACACCCGCGAACGGCAAGAAAAGGAGCCGGATGCCAGCCGCAGCCGAACCCGGATCTCCATCGAGCGCGACGCAGAAGGCCGCCCTCGAACCGTGGAGCGGTGAGGCAACCCGCCCCCTCCTTGTAGGACCTTGAGAAGAGGTGTCTAGAGGGGGGGGGGGTGATTAGACACTAAGTACCAATGTTGCAGTTTTTAAGTTTCTTTAAAGTTTGAGTGGAGTTTAGGCACAAGTTTAACATTCACAACATATAGCAAGCAAGCATGCAAATAGTATATGAGCAGCGGAAAATAAAGCATGCAACTTGCAAGAATGTAAAGGGAAGGGTTTGGAGGATTCAAACGCAATTGGAGACACGGATGTTTTTGTCGTGGTTCCGATAGGTGGTGCTATCGTACATCCACGTTGATGGAGACTTCAACCCATGAAGGGTAACGGCTGCGCGAGTCCACGAAGGGTCCACGAAGAAGCAACCTTGTCTATCCCACCATGGCCGTCACCCATGAAGTACTTGCCTCACTAGCGGTAGATCTTCACGAAGTAGGCGATCTCCTTGCCCTTACAAACTCCTTGGGTCAACTCCACAATCTTGTCGGAGGCTCCCAAGTGACACCTAGCCAATCTAGGAGACACCACTCTCCAAGAAGTAACAACTGGTGTGTTGATGATGAACTCCTTTCTCTTGTGCTTCAAATGATAGTCTCCCCAACACTCAACTCTCTCTCATAGGATTTGGATCTGGTGGAAAGAGGGTTTGAGTGGAAAGCAACTTGGGGAATGCTAGAGATCAAGATTCATATGGTAGGAATGGATTATCTTGGCCTCAACACATGAGTAGGTAGTTCTCTCTCAGAAAGATGCTGGAAGTGTAGGTTCAGTTTGATGGCTCTCTCCACGAATGAAGAGGAGATGGAGGGGTATATATAGCCTCCACACAAAATCTAACCGTTACACAACTTTTACCAATCTCGGTGGGACCGAATCGACAAACTCGGCCAGACCGATTTTATTAAACCTAGTGACCGTTAGGGTTTTTGGTGGGACCGAAATGCAACTCGGTGGGACCGATTCGGTTAGGTTTAGGGCATAACGTAATCTCGGTAAGACCGATTACACAAACTCGGTGGGACCAATTTTGGTAATAAGCTTTCCAGAGAGTTGGTCAGGCAAACTTGGTTTGACCGATTATCAAACTCGATGGGACCGATTTTGATAGTAAGTTAACCAGAAAGTTTGCATTGTAATCTCGGTAGTACCGATTGCTCAAACTCGGTGAGACCGATTTTGATAATGGACATAACAGAGAGATTACAATCCCATCTCGGTGAGACCGAGATCCCTATCGCTGAGACCGATTTGCCTAGGGTTTGTGGCAGTGGCTAAGACATCCAAACTCGGTGGCGCCGGATAGAAAGAATCAAGGGGCAATGAGTTTGACTTTAGGTTTAGGACATATGTGTGGAAGTGGGAAAGTAGCTGAGGGTTTTGGAGCATATCACTAAGCACATGAAGCAAGAGGCTCATTAAGCAACACCTCATCCCTCCTTGATAGTATTGGCTTTTCCTATAGACTCAATGTGATCTTGGATCACTAAAATGTAAAATGAAGAGTATTGAGCTTGAAGCTTTAGCCAATCCTTTGTCCTTAGCATCTTGAAGGAGTTCCCACATCCTTTAGTCCATGCCACTCCATTGTTGAACTTACCTGAAACATACTAGATAAAAGTGTTAGTCCAACAAGAGATATGTTGTCATTAATTACCAAAACCACCTAGGGAGCACTTGTGCTTTCAATCTCCCCTTTTGGTAATTGATGGCAACATACATCAAAGCTTTAGATAAAGATATAAAGAATAGCAAGTAAAGCTTTGGAAAGACATGTAACAAGCATAGGCTCCCCCCTACATGTATGCAATCATGTGAATATGAAATATAGAAGCATGTGATAGCATAACCATGATAGAGCAGGCAGTGTGTTACATGTATCTTGGCTATATGCATCAGAGCAAAAAATATTAAAGAGAATACCTTCATGCCCATGAGTCCTTCTTGCAAACAAAGATGTACATCAGCAAGAATTCCTCATACACATGATTGTGATGCATATACTTACCTTGTGGTCTTGAGTTGGCATAGGGTGGAATGAACCTGCGTAAACAAGGTTAGATAACACAGATACATCTACTAGCCAGAGCAAACAGAAGAAACCACAAGACTACCAAGACTGGGATGACATGTAGAGAGTGAGTACAGAGTACCACATTGGATTAGACATGTCCCCAAGAGTAAAGATATGCAATGAATTTGAATGATATCTTTCCCTTAGATGTCTTGCTCCCCCTAAATCTAACATGGGATATTGGGAGAAGATAGGGAACAGAAAATCAGAGCTGAAGGAAAACAGAGCTGAAATATATGAATGATGATCAGAGCTAAAGTTTAGAGCTAATGCAAATAAGCACACATGAACATGTCTTTCCCCTCAAGAAGACATGTGGCATCTCTCCTCTTGAACACCAAGCATCTGGGATCCTTGAGAAATACTTTTATCTAGTATTCGCTCCCCCTGGAGATCTCTCTCTCCTTCTCTGATGTGATCTCTCTAAGTGATAAGCTTTGATGTGATCTCTCTCCCCCCCTTTGACATCAATTTCCAAGAAGGGCTTGATAAAAAATGTGATCTCTCTCTCCCCCATTGGAATTTGTCGTGAATGGTTTGATCCTTGAGTCACAACAAAAAGCAATGATAAAAATGTTATGCTTGTAGAGGACAAGATTCGTTGAGTGCAGCTGGAACAGACGAAACACAGAATAAGTGGCAAACTGTTTTTCCTGTGGTGAAATCGGTGGCACCGAGTTGTAGGCTTCGGTTGCACCGAAAGGATTTGGTTGGACCGAAAACAACAAATCGGTTGAACCGAGTTCATCGCAGAGAAAACACTTGTCACCTCAGCTCACTAGACTAGTAAGATCTCACAAAGATTTGCAAGGAATTAACTGAAAGATATGCAAGGAATTAGATGCAGAAAATGCAGAGAAAATAGAAAGAAATCTAGATGAAGTTTTTTTTTGAAAGGGGAAACACAAATGCATGAGACAAATGCAAAAACTCAGAAAAGAACACAGGAGAACTTCATCTAGAGATGGTCGGCGACAAAGTCACCTATGTTTGAGTATATTGACTTAGGAGTCAAGTGAGATCACTTGATCATAGGCCATACTCATCGTTTAAGCTCAAAATGGGGTTGCCATTTTTCGTTTAAGCATCTTGATGTATTCACATCTTGTCGAGTTGCTTTAACTCATGTCTCGGAATAAAGCTTCTCTAAGATGGAATAACATACCTTGGTTGGTGGTGTTGTCCATGTAGTTGAACTTGCGTGGGTTGCTCAAGGTTGATGTAGCTCATCAAGAATTTGGAGCACCACTTGGAATTTGAGTCCATCTACCTACATGGGTTAGTTCTTGCAAGGAAGGGCACTTGTATATCCAAAAATGACAATCATGAAACTCAACATAGAATTTTTCAAAGGATATGTTTGAATGGTTTCGATGCTTCCTTGTCTTCAACCACCTTGTGTAGAGACTTGGTGATGTAGAGATTGCTCAAGATATGAGTAGGTTTCAACCTCATGGAATTTGACTCAACCAAGTACCTACATGGGTTAGATAACATGCAAGATACAAATATATCCAAGACATAAGTTCTTCATCATAAGAGAAATATCAAGGATTAGTCATAAGCTCATGTCTTGCATGTATCCAATGGAGTTTCTACTCCAAGTTTGAAGCATCAATGATGTTCAATTCTCCTCTTAACCTGCAAAACCCTTTCGCTTCAAGAGGTTTAGTGAATATATCCGCTAATTGCTTTTCGGTGCGAACATGCCTAAGATCAATGTCACCCTTAGCAACATGATCTCGAATGAAATGATGACGAACTTCAATATGCTTAGTTCGAGAATGTTGCATGTGATTATGACCAATTTTGATAGCACTTTCATTATCACAAAGCAATGGAACATGTCTCACATATATCCCATAATCTTTAAGAGTTTGGGTCATCCAAAGTAATTGAGCACAACATGAACCAGCGGCAATATATTCAGCTTCGCAAGTGGATAAGGATACGAAGTTTTGTTTCTTGGAGAACCAAGACACAAGAGATCTACCAAGAAATTGACAAGTACCAAGTGGACTTTCTATCAACCTTGTCTCTGGCATAGTCCGAGTCGGAATAGCCAACAAGATCGAAAGAGGACCTCTTAGGATACCAAATGCCAAAATTTGGTGTATGGATTAAGTATCTCACTATCCTTTTCACGGCCTTAAGATGACATTCTTTAGGGGCAGCTTTATATCGTGCACACATGCACACACTCAAAGATAATATCGGGACGTGAAGCACATAGATATAACAATG
The DNA here is from genome assembly GCA_021605145.1 of Aegilops bicornis. Classification (NCBI taxonomy): domain Eukaryota; kingdom Viridiplantae; phylum Streptophyta; class Magnoliopsida; order Poales; family Poaceae; genus Aegilops; species Aegilops bicornis. The sequence continues at coordinate 438,818,050 of CM038671.1, read as the reverse complement.
AACCAATCATAGAGCGATAAACCTTTTGATCAACCGGTTCACCATCTTTGGTTAAGTCAAGATGTCCACTAGTAGGCATGGGTGTAGTCATACCTTTGCATTCTTGCATATTGAACTTCTTGAATAAGTCCTTGGTGTACTTTGTTTGCGAGACAAAAGTACCTTCCTTAGTTTGCTTAATTTGCAAACCAAGAAAGAATTTGAGTTCACTCATCATAGACATCTCAAACTTCTCCGACATTAGCTTCCCAAACTTTTCACTAAAATGAGGGTTAGTTGAACCAAATATAATATCATCAACATAAATTTGGCACACAAAGAGTTCACCATTAACCCTTTTAGTAAAAAGAGTAGAATCAATTTTCCCAATTCCAAAGCCTTTTTCAATAAGGAACTTGGTCAAGCATTTACACCATGCTCTAGGAGCTTGTTTAAGTCCATAAAGAGCTTTGTGAAGTTTGTAAACATGATTGGGTTTCTTAGGATTAACAAAGCCGGGAGGTTGTTTAACATAAACTTCCTCCTCTATTTCACCATTTAGAAAAGCACTTTTAATGTCCATTTGGTACAAGGTGATATCATGGTGATTAGCATAGGCAAGTAAGATGCTAATGGACTCAAGTCTAGCAACGGGGCGTAAGTCTCACCATAGTCCATACCTTCGACTTGTGTGTAGCCTTGGGCATTTAGACGTGCTTTGTTGCGAACTACTTGTCCATCTTCATCTTGCTTGTTGTGAAACACCCATTTGGTACCGATGATGTTGTGGTTGTTGTCGGGCTTCTCAACCAATGTCCAAACTTGGTTCCTCTCAAAGTTGTGTAGCTCTTCATGCATAGCATTTATCCAATCCGGATCTTCCAATGCTTCTTCGACCTTCATAGGTTCAATGCTAGAGATGAAAGAATAGTTTTCACAAAAGTTAGCTAAACGAGTTTTAGAGCGAGCGATTCTCCGGTTTGAATATCATTGTAGATTTGCTCGACGGGATGGTCTTTAGCAATTCTTGCTCGAACTCGTGAAAGCTTTTGCTTGGGTCTTCGTTGAACATCTTCTTCGTCTTGTTCTTCTTCTTGGCCTTCTTCATTGTTGGCGTTGTCGTTCTCTTGTTGTGGTGGAGAAGGAGGTTGTTGTCGTTTATCTTGATGCACTTCCTCGTTTTCTTCATCTTGGTGTGTCCCACTTGTGGATGCTTCCGTATCAACTCTTGGTTCACCTTGTCGTGAAGTAGAAGCTTCCACTTGGACGGACGAGGTACTCTCCTTCACCTCCGCTAGACGGACCTTGCCAATAGACAAGTCTTGGATTGCTTCCGAAGGGTCTTTGTCTCCTACATCAATTGGCAATTGCTGTACTTGCGAGCCATTAGATTCATCAAACTTCACATCTACCGTCTCTTCAACCTTTCGGGTGAAAATGTTGTAGACACGGTAAGTGTGAGAGTTTGAACCATAACCTAGTAGGAAACCTTCATGAGACTTAGGAGCAAATTTAGAACGACGATGCTTATCAAGAATGTAGCACTTTTAGCCGAATACCGAAAGTATCCAACTTGGGGTTTGTTACCGTGAGTAGCTCAGATGCCGTCTTGCCGAGTAGCTTGTGAAGATACAAGCGATTTGTTGCATGACAAGCTGTCTCAGCCGCTTCCGCCCAAAAGTGCTTCGGTGTCTTGTACTCATCAAGCATCGTTCTTGCCATTTCGATGAGCGTCCGGTTCTTCCTCTCAACAACTCCATTTTGTTGAGGTGTGTACGTAGCCGAGAACTCGTGTGAAATCCCTTCATTGTCAAGAAAGGTGTCCACATTTGCGTTCTTGAACTCCGTTCATTGCCGCTGCGAACCTTCTTGATCTTCACTTCAAATTGGTTTTGGGCCTTTCTAGCGAAGTTTTTGAAGATCTTTTGGACCTGCGATTTATCATCGAGAAAGAACACCCACGTAAATCTGGAAAAATCATCAACTATAACTAGACCAAAAGAATTTCCACCGAGACTCTTGTAAGAGTTGGGACCAAAGATATCCATGTGAAGTAGCTTGAGTGGCCTCTTCGTGGTCATGATGTTCTTCACGGGATGCCTTCCTCCAACCTATTTACCTGCTTGACAAGCACTGCAAAGTCTATTCTAATCAAATATGACATCCTTAACTCCAAGGATATGATTCCCTTTAATAAGCTTGTCAAGGTTTCACATACCAACATGACCTAATCGTCTATGCCATAACCAGCCTTTTGAGGATTTAGCAATGAAGCAAGTTTTAGCTTTGAGCCTTTTTAGTGAAATCAACAATGTATAGATCACCTCTACGCACACCAAGAAGACCATTTTATGATTATCTCGACGAAACACTTGGCAATCTACTTCAGTAAATAGAACATTGAAACCGAAATCAGCAAGTCTAGATACTGAAAGTAAGTTGTAGCCAAGAGATTCAACGAGCATAACATTTTGTATGGAGCTATCATGTGAGATGGCCACTGTCGGTGTCAAAACCGGCGGATCTCGGGTAGGGGGTCCCGAACTGTGTGTCTAGGCGGATGGTAACAGGAGACAAGGGACACGATGTTTTACCCAGGTTCGGGCCCTCTTGATTGAGGTAAAACCCTACGTCCTGCTAGATTAATATTGATAATGTATGTTACAAGAGTGGATCTACCACGAGATCAAGGAGGCCAAACCCTAGAAGCTAGCCTATGGTATGATTGTTGTTCGTCCTATGGACTAAAACCCTCCGGTTTATATAGACACCGGATAGGGTTAGGGTTACACATAGTCGGTTACAATGGTAGGAGATCTACATATCCGTATCGCCAAGCTTGCCTTCCACGCCAAGGAAAGTCCCATCCGGACACGTGACGAAGTCTTCAATCTTGTATCTTCATAGTCTTGGAGTCCGCCGACGATGATAGTTCGCTATCCGGACACCCCCTAGTCCGGAACTCCTCAAGAGCCCTGAACCAGGCTTCAATGACGATTTAGTCCGGGCGCGCATATTGTCTTCGGCATTGCAAGGCGGGTTCTTCCTCCGAATAATTTATAGAAGATTGTGAACACCAGGATAGTGTCCGCTCGCAAAACAAGTTCCACATAACACCGTAGAGAGAATAGTTTTTGCACAGATCTGCCGACGTATTCTCGCGGGCGTGACATCACACCACGGCCGAGCCTTCATATGAATCGCTTTTTTATTGTTCCACCTCAGCGTGTTTAGCGAGGCGGTTTCCTTGGCACGCCCTATCAAAGCGTAGATCGTGCCCCCTTATTCCGGGATTCTCATCAATACGGACGTGGGTAACCCAACCGCGTTCGCTGGCCTGCCTTTTCTATCAAAGGCGAGTCCTAATCGACCACGGGTGGGCTCTTGGTATTCAACCTCTTTATAACGAGACCAAGGCCCTCTCCTTTTTACACCCTCTATCGAGTTCGCCTCGCGCCGAGTTCCGCACCCCAAAGCTTCAGATTCAGCGCTTCGGACTTTCGACGATGTCCGGCTCCGACCAGCATGGCCGATGGGTGTCTTCCTCCGTTACAGAAGAAGACGTGCTAAAGCTGCGAGACGCCAGGTATCTAACCGGCGAGATCTCGCATAGGCTGCCTGCTCCAGGGCAGGTCATTCCCACTCCTGAGCCCGGCGAGAACGTGGTGTTCGTGTCTCACTTCCGTCGGGGTTTAGGCTTCCCGACGGACCCCTTTGTGCGGGGGCTCATGTTTTATTATGGGCTTGATTTCCATGACTTGAATCCGGAGTCCATCCTCCATATCTCGTCATTCATTGTGGTATGTGAGGCTTTCCTCCATATTACCCCTCACTTTGGATTGTGGCTCAAGACCTTCAAGGTGGAGCCAAAAGCGATCAAGGGGCAACAAACAGAGTGCGGAGGGGCAGTCATAAGCAAATGTGCTGATGCTCCATGGCCCGAGGGCTCTTTTCAAGAGGAGCTTGGTTTGTGGCAACGGAGTGGTTTTATATCACCGCTCCTGTGGGCACCAAATGGGCGGCGCCCCGCCTTCCGCCAGGTCCACCACCGGTCAAGGCGTCATGGGTCAACAAGGGGCTCGACTGGGGTGCGCCCAAGGGCGTTCCCCTGCTGCGAGCCGTATTCGAGACCTCCAGAAAGAGGGATCAATCTGGTTGCGATGGCGCAGGTTATGGTGATCCGATGGCTTCAGCCAAGAACGCCGCCTCCGCCTGTGGGAATTCAATCCGAGGGACCACGAGCTCTCAAAATTTTATGGGCACGACGCCCGTGGAGATGTATAAACTATTCTTCGGATCACAAGAGAAGTGTCCGGACTTGACCGAGGATGCAGGACTAAGCTGCAATCGCCCGAATCTTTGAAGTAAGTAGTCCTGTAACCGGACCAGCCGCTCATTCATTTATTTTATATATATGCCCTTTAAAGGAGCCGCTTTCTTGAACAGGAGTGGATTGCCAAGGCAAAGTTGATAAGGTGTCCGCTCCCCTCCCAGAGACCACGCCGGATCCCATGTTGACCAAGATGTTGAAGGTCGCGCCTTTTGAAGAAGGCGAAGGGAGGAGTGGGGGAGCAACTGCCTCTGCGAAGGAGGCTATCAAGGAAGGAGGGATTAAGAGTCCCACCTTCCAAGGAGAGAAGAGGACCGCTTCAGAAGATCCGGAGGTCAAGGCCTCAAAGAAAGGAAGGGAATCTTCGTCGGAGAGTCCGGCGCTGGGAAGTAGCCCAGCCGCACTATTTCCCCAAGGGGATCATCCCTCCAGCAAGCCGTAAGTAAAACGAAGGGGTCTTGTAAATAAGGAACATCCCTGTATTTATTTATGAAGATAACCGAAATTGTACCTTGTAGTTCGGACCTCAGCCCTTCTCAGCAGAGCTCCTCTTCGGGGGATCTTCTTCCGGAGATGATGGAGAGCGAAACGCCTCCACCTGTCACACCCTCATGAAGCGGACTGACCCGGAGGTGTCGCCACGGAGGGTTCCCCAAGTCCGGGCGGGGCGGAAGGTCCGCGCCAAGTGGTGTGCTTGGTCGGAGGATCTGAAGGATCTGCTCGGGCGAGCGGCTATCTCAGAAGATCACCGTGCTCTAATGGGTATGGTGATTGAAAGAATTGCATCCGCGGAGAGCGGATTGCATGAAGCTGTCAGAAGCTTACTGACGGGATTTGAGGTACACAAAAAATGATGTACCTTCTGACAGTTATGCATATAAAATGCGCCCTGTATAGATAGTAGCCCCTAAGACTCGGTATGTTGTCAAAATTGACAATGTGCCGAGGATCAAATTCTCAGTTTTAACATATCGCCGCTTCTAAACAGGTGGCGGAGCGTTCGTAGGCCAGCCGGACTGATGAATATGCCGAACTAAAGCGGCAACTTGACGAGGCAGACGCGGACATCGCGCTGGTCAATAAACGGTTTGACGAGTCACAAGGTATGCGACTTCTATGCGGACACCTGGTAAGGGAGCTTGACGCCCATGTATTTACTATGTGTATGCTTAATGCAGATGGTGCCGCTGCCGTTGAGGAGTTGCGGGCAGAACTTGCCCGAGCGAAAGAGCAAGCCAGGAGCAGTAATGCGGCCGCTTTAAAGGCGGCCGAAGAGCTAGAAGCTGAACGGGCTGCTCACCGCCAAGCAAAGAGGAGATGGCCGAGATGGCCAAAAGTTAAGGAATGCTGCCGATCGCTGCGAGGTTCTTGAAAAAGAGCGTCAAGCGGAACAAGAGGGCCTAAAGAAGGGCGCCACTGAATCCAAGAACGCCCAATCGGCTTTGAGAGCTGCCAAGGAGGAGCTGGGTCAGGCCAGGGCAATTGCGGCTGGAAAACCGTTTCTGCTCCGTTGGATAAATTATGGAGTTCAGAGGATGCTTATCTCGGACTTGGCGGCGTAGCGCCAGGGACGCGGGTTCGACTTCCCGGGGCCGGAAGGGCCTGAAGGGAAGAGCTATATTGGTCGCAATTCCATAGTCCGGAGCGTTCTCTGCCGCTGACCGATCGGTTGGCCAAATGGGCCGAGCTGAATCGATTGTCCGGATTGGCCATGAAGCATGTCTTGACTCACTTGTGGCCGGACGGACCCCAGCCGAAGAGCTATTTTGGTGTAGTACATCAGTTTCTTGGTGCGGTGTCAGACGACGCAATGAAGCGATCGGGCGTGTATTGAGGGAGCGCTGGATGGCTCTTGCCCGTGTCAAGACATACCGGGCAGAGAGATGAAGGCCACCAACGTTGCATCCCAAGACTCGAGCGAAGCCGAGTACCTGCCGAGCACTACTTTGAAGAAGTCCTGCCGGGTGCTCGTTTAATAGAGACGCAGTGCTCGAAGGATATTATGTTGGAATGACATGTATGATTTGTGAAAACAATGTGTCAATGTAATATGAGTGCTTTTTATACTTGTGCGTTCAAGTAGTAAACTACTCCCTGTGTGGCCGTTTATGTATATGTGTATATAACCTGAAAGATGGCAGTACTTGGCTTCAGCCCCCACGCACATAGTGCGAGGGTGTTTGCAAAAACAAGCGCTTTTTCACTCTTAATCCAACGTCTTGGTCCTGTTAAGGAGGTGATAGCGTAGCAAACCAGGCAACCGGACTATAATGCTTTATCACTTTCACTAAGCCATAGGAGTTCGAGGGTGGGGCTACTATATAGCCCCTGGGCACCGCACTCTCCCGAATTCGTGCGTATGTGCACGACCGAAAACCGGTCCTTCTTTAATGCGGAGGAATTCTAAACATTCTGTGAGTCATCGAGTGGTTGACCAGTCTCTCGCTATATCATGACGGTCAGTTTTCGGCTTTCTCTCTTTGAGGTGCTTTCGCCGGCCGAACCGGGCACAATCGCAGTAGTTCTCCGGTGCCGCGTTAGCCGTGAAAACGGAACGTAAGGCAGCAAAACACAGGAGCCGGGCAACCCAACATTTGACCAAAGACATGATTCGGAGCTGATGCATATAAGGACTAACTCGAGACGCTGAATACTCCCTAAGGTATTCGGTGTTTATGAAAATGGGCAGAATAATGCCCTAAACCCCTGGTGTCTAGGTACGCGCAAAAATTCTGGTGCGGCCAATGCCAAAGCACCAGCCTCCTCCTCGGTTATATTAAGGAACCGGGGGATGTGTATCAACAAGAGACAGTGAAAAAAGGTTTACGCAGGGTCTTAATCTGAAAAGAATCCTTGCAACGGGTCCCTACTGCACGTCTGCGCCTGTGTCTCCGTTGTGTCATATCCTGGACGGGTGTAGCACGTTGTTCATCTGCAAAAGAGAGGAACTTAGTTTTAAAAGAAAAAAGGATCGTGCGAAAGATGTACTTAATATTTAAATAAACAAAGTACGGTTCGAAGAAGTGAATAAAATTTGAGCTTTATTGTCTCTTGTTATACATGCATGCAACCCCTTGTATGGGGGTATGCCGCTGGTTGGCGCCGGACTCGTCTAGCCGTATCCGGGGCTTGAATGACCTATTGCAGGTTCTTTGCCTAGTGGAGCCGGATAGCTGTGGAGCTGTCGATGCAGTCTCCCCTTCTTCCGTGCTCGAGTAACACTTAATACTTCCTTTCAATGAGATGATGCCGCATGGAGCGGGCATTTTAAGTGTTAGAGATGCATAATGCGATATTGTGTTAAAGCGGGCGAAAGCTTCGCGTCCCAATAGTGCTTGATGGCTACTTTTAAATGGGGCGACATGGAAGAGTAACCTTTCGCGACGGAAGTTGTCGGATGAACCAAACACAACTTCTAGCAGTATGGAGCCCGTGTAAAGGGTGTATGGGCTCTGGCAGTACTCCTTTAAAGGAGGTGTTGCTATGGCGAATTTTGGTTGGGTTTATCCCCATCCTGCGGATTGTGTCCTGATATATCAGGTTTATGTCACTGCCGCCATCCATGAGGACATGTGTAAATTGGAGTCCATCGATTATAGGATCAAATATCAAGGCAGTCCATCCTGCGTTCCGGATATTATCGGAATAGTCCTTATGGTCGAAGGTGATTGGTTTTGACAACCAGTGTGCGGCACGCCTTTTAGGGGGCGCCGCTTTGTTTTTCCCTTTGATCACGTGAAGTGAGTTTACTGTTTTAACCTCCTGTGGGAAAGTTTTTCGTTTTCCAGAGTGCTGCTTTTGGGTTTCGTCCACCGCATTTGGTGTGTCGAGCCCCTTGTGTTCGGGCGTTAAGTCGGCCGGATCGCTTGAAGACCCAAAGCAATCTCTATGGGTATGGTTTGCGTGCTTCCCGAGGTATCATGTATTTGACACGATCTATCCAAAATCTTGTTTAGGTTGGATAGCTCGTCCACCGTTATCCTTTAGGGCAGTGTTTTGTTGTTTGGCCGAGAGCTTTTGAATCCGGGCGTTGACCGTCTGCATTATTTGGGCCATTTTCCTTATTGCGGTGCTGATCTTTTTCGGCGTCGTGATTTCGCTTCCATCCCTGATTTCGGATGTACTTGGGTCATTGGTGTCGCATCTAGCCAGCCAGTTGTCCTCTCCCGCTAAAAAGCGGGTCATGAGGCTTGTTAATGCGGCCATTGTTCTTGGCTTTTCTTGGCCGAGGTGTTCCGGCGAGCCATTCGTCTCTGGACGTTGTGTTTGAAAAATACTAAGGCTTGGCGTCCGGACGAGTCGACTATTTGGTTCTTTTTAGTAAGGAACCTGTTCTAGAATTTCCGGCTGACTCTCCGGCTGTTGAGTTATGTGACTTAGATCGTACGCATCCGGAGGCGCATATAAGTCCCCTGAAAATTTGCAGAAATGCATCCTCGAGCTCTCCCCAGCCTTCCAATGGTATTTTCGGGAGGCTTTTAAGCCAATGCCGAGCTGGCCCTTTGAGTTTAAGGGTAAATATTTGATGGCGTGAGATCGTCTCCTCTAGCCATGTGTATGTGGAGGATGTAATCCTCGATCCAGAACTCATGGTCTGTCGTTCCGTCAAATGCCTCTATGTTTACGGGTTTGAATCCCGCTGGAAATTCATGATCCAGCACCTCATTGGTGAAACATAGGGGGTGTGCGGCGCCCCTATATTTGGGTGTGCCGTGATCTTCGGAATTTTGGCGTATTGCATTGCTTTGACGAGCCTGCTTTCTTGGCCCATAGATGGACCTAACTGGGCCATCCTCTTGATGTGAATCCTTATGCGGATCGCATATTGGCTTGTGTGCGGCACCATTCGCCGCTCTCTTTTTGCCATGAGGCCGTCCATCCGACCGAGTGGCCTTCTTACTTTTTAATTGTGGGGGCTCTAAGGCCTCCTCGTCGAATTCGGGCAGTAGCTTTCTTTTCGGGTAGCTCTTTGCTCGGCGATCGTCGCTGCATTTGTTCATGGGCGCTGAATACTTTGCTCCATCTAATCCTCGAGTGTATCTTCCGCTGTTTTGAGCTGCCGCTTTTTCAGGCTACGCGCGGTGGCGACGAGCCTTTTCTGGAGGTTATTTTGCTCCAATGGTTTGTCCGGCGTGAGGTCGTCCGGACTGTTGTCTTCGCCGGGAACAGATTGTTCATCCAAATTGTCTTGTTCGGACGATTGCTCGATAGCTTGTTCGTTGTCCGCCTGTTCGCCCTGCTCTATGGTTGGGTCTTTGTTGAGGCGGGACTTTGTTTGGCGTTTACGTTGCCATTTTGGCTGCTTTTCGAGGGATTTATCCTTCGTAGCGTCCCGTTGTTCCTCGTCTTCATTTCCTTTAGGTGTATCCACCATGTATACATCATGAGATGAGGTTGTCCAGCATCCTATAGGTGCTGGTTCATTGTTGTCTCCTACATCGTCATCCATACCGTCGATGTCTTCGGAGTCAAAATCGAGCACGTCGTGTAAGCTTTCGGCAAAGGGCTATGAAGTGGGTGGTGGGTGGGCTTTGAATTTCTTCGTCGTCCGCATCCCAACCGTCCTGACCGCAGTCCGGCCAGGGCTCTCCGGATAAAGAGAGAGACTTTAGTGAATTCAGGATGCCGCAAAAGGGCGAGTGCTGAAAGACGTCCGCGGCCGTGAACTCCATAATGGCCGCGAACGATTGGCAAGGGCTCGGAGGGTTCGGAGTCCGGAGAGGAGTCCGGCACCCTGGAGTCGAGGTCTTCGCAAAGGACAGGGATAGAGTTCGGCTCAATCGCCGTAGAGATTGTAGCCCCCGAGGCGGTGTCCAACCACTCATCCTCGGTCGGGGAATCCGGCTCCGGATTAAAGGTCAGAGCGGATACTGGTGCGGCCTCCAGGGCACTTTTCGGCTGCGGAGCTAGGTCGTGCCCATCGAGACAGTGCGGCACGCTTGGCTGCGGCTCGAATCCGTCGAAGATCAAGTATACGCAGATATCGGCCGTATAGTTTAAACTTCCAAATCTGACCTGACGGCCAGGGGCGTAGCTTTCGATCTGCTCCAGATGACCAACGAATTGGCCCACAGTGCAAAGCCGCCGAACACAAAGATCTGTCCGGGGAGAGAAGTCTCACCCTGGACCGCGTCGTTGTTGATGATCGAAGGAGCCATCAGGCCTATCGGTGACGCATACGCAGGAACTCTCAATGAAAGCACCAATGTCGGTGTCAAACCGGCGGATCTCGGGTAGGGGGTCCCAACTGTGCGTCTAGGCGGATGGTAACAGGAGACAAGGGACACGATGTTTTACCTGTGTTCGGGCCCTCTTGATGGAGGTAAAACCTCACGCCCTGCTAGATTAATATTGATAATGTATGTTACAAGAGTGGATCTACCACGAGATCAAGGAGGCTAAACCCTAGAAGCTAGCCTATGGTATGCTCGTTGTTCGTCCCTACGGACTAAAACCCTCCGGTTTATATAGACACCGGATAGGGTTAGGGTTACACGTAGTCGGTTACAATGGTAGGAGATCTACATATCCGTATCGCCAAGCTTGCCTTCCACCCAAGGAAAGTCCCATCCGGACACGGGACGAAGTCTTCAATCTTGTATCTTCATAGTCTTGGAGTCCGGCCGATGATGATAGTTCGGCTATCCGGACACCCCCTAGTCCGGAACTCCCTCAGCCACCTTACCGAGGCCAACCGCCTTACCCTTTGAGTTGTCACCGAAAGTGACAAACTTTCGAGGACCATCATTTTCAGCAAGCTCACGAAACATATCTTTATCTCCGTTCATGTGATCGGTACATCCACTATCAAGAACCCATTCCTTTCCTCCTGACATATATCCCCGAAGATTTGCCATAAGACCAAAATGTCTCATTGCATCATCAAGATCGAAGTCACTATCATCATCCTCATCATAGTATCCATGTTTAACATTGTCATGTGGTGGATCAAATCCTAGAGAGGGTGATTCATTAGAATGAGTTTGACAATAATCTTGTCTATGAATTCTTATAGCTTCGGAAATAATGTCACTAATAATACCAACATTTCCTTTGGCACGCATAAGGTTTGTAAGCTCAAATAGACGATCACCAAACATAGGATCACTAGTATTCATTTTACTCAAGGCAATTGATTTATGGAGAATTTCATCTAGATTTTTCAAGGAATAATCTGGAAATCGTTCCTCAAGAAATTTCCATATAGTGTAGGCACACTCAAAAGTAGGCAAGATTCTAACCAAGTTTCTAGGCAAGCCTCTAGTGATAAGATTAACAGTTCTAAGATTTCTAGTCATGTCAATAGCCTCATCAAGGGTAGGATGCATAGGATCAACATAAGGTGCACAAGGGCTAGCAATGTACTTGTTAAACTGATATTGATTGAAAATAACAAGCATCTCATTTTTCCACTCACGAAAATACTCTCCATCAAGAATAGGCACTCTATGACTAAGACTCCCCAAAGTAGACTCATCCATCTTCCTCCAATGGTGATTAAACCAAGGCAATGGAGACCAAAGCTATGATAACACTTGTAGGACCTGGAGAAGAGGTGTCTAGAGGGGGTGATTAGACACTAAGTACCAAAGTTGCAGTTTTTAAGTTTCTTTAAAGTTTGAGTGGAGTTTAGGCACAAGTTTAACATTCACAACATATAGCAAGCAAGCATGCAAAGAGTATATGAGCATCGGAAAATAAAGCATGCAACTTGCAAGAATGTAAAGGGAAGGGTTTGGAGGATTCAAACGCAATTGGAGACACGGATGTTTTTGTCGTGGTTCCGATAGGTGGTGCTATCGTACATCCACGTTGATGGAGATTTCAACCCATGAAGGGTAACGGCTGCGCGAGTCCACGGAGGGCTCCACCCACGAAGAAGCAACCTTGTCTATCCCACCATGGCCGTCGCCCATGAAGGACTTGCATCACTAGCGGTAGATCTTCACGAAGTAGGCGATCTCCTTGCCCTTACAAACTCCTTGGTTCTACTCCACAATCTTGTCGGAGGCTCCCAAGTGACACCTGGCCAATCTAGGAGACACCACTCTCTAAGAAGTAACAAATGGTGTGTTGATGATGAAATCCTTGCTCTTGTGCTTCAAATGATAGTCTCCCCAACACTCAACTCTCTCTCATAGGATTTGGATCTGGTGGAAAGAGGGTTTGAGTGGAAAGCAACTTGGGGAAGGCTAGAGATCAAGATTCATATGGTAGGAATGGAATATCTTGGCGTCAACACATGAGTAGGTAGTTCTCTCTCAGAAATAGGATGATGGAAGTGTAGGTTCAGTCTGATGGCTCTCTCCATGAATGAAGAGGAGGTGGAGGGGTATATATAGCCTCCACACAAAATCTAACCGTTACACACAATTTACCAATCTCGGTGGGACCGAATCAACAAATTCAGTCAGACCGATTTTAGTAAACCTAGTGACCGTTAGGGTTTTCGGTGGGACCGAAATGCAACTCGGTGGGACCGATTCGGTTAGGGTTAGGGCATAACGTAATCTCGGTAAGACCGATTACACAAACTCGGTGGGACCGATTTTGGTAATAAGCTTTCTAGAGAGTTGGTCAGGCAAACTCGGTTTGACCGATTATCAAACTCGGTGGGACCGATTTTGATAATAAGTTAACCAGAAATTTTGCATTGTAATCTCGGTAGTACCGATTGCTCAAACTCGGTGAGACCGAATTTGATAATGGACATACACAGAGAGATTACAATCCCATCTCGGTGAGACCGAGATCCCTATCGGTGAGATTAATTTGCCTAGGGTTTGTGGCAGTGGCTAAGACATCCAAACTCGGTGGCGCCGGATAGAAAGAATCGGCAATGGGGCCGAGTTTGACTTTAGGTTTAGGACATATGTGTCAAGTGGGAAAGTAGCCGAGGGTTTTGGAGCATATCACTAAGCACATGAAGCAAGAGGCTCATTAAGCAACACCTCATCCCTCCTTGATAGTATTGGCTTTTCCTATAGACTCAATGTGATCTTGGATCACTAAAATGTAAAATGAAGAGTCTTGAGCTTGAAGCTTTAGCCAATCCTTTGTCCTTAGCATCTTGAAGGAGTTCCCACATCCTTTAGTCCGTGCCACTCCATTGTTGAACTTATCTGAAACATACTAGATAATAGTGTTAGTCCAACAAGAGATATGTTGTCATTAATTACCCAAACCACCTAGGGAGCACTTGTGCTTTCACTCCTCCACCTATTGGGGAAAGATATCCCACCCCGCCGCCTGTCACACATCCGACTCTCAGCGGCCGACTAGGCCGCCATGAAGGAGTCGGCGAAAACGACGCCCGCCACCGGATCAACCGCCTGGCGCGATCCCTGGCGTTGGAAGAAGAAGACGATGTCGGTCCGCCTTGCTTCGGCCCCCGCATCCGTGACGAGCCCTTTCCTAAAGGGTTCTCGCTCCCAAGAGACACACCCAAGTACAACGGCACTGTGAAGCCGGAGGATTGGTTGATCGACTACTCCACCGCCGTCAGCATAGCGAACGGCAACAGGCGCGTTGCCGTGAAATATGTGCCCCTCATGTTTGTGGCACGCCCGAACTCGGCTCAATGACCTCAAGCCGTACAACATCAACAGCTGGCTAGACTTCACCGAAGCCTTCATCCGCAACTTCACCAGCACCTACAAGCGGGCTCCCAAGCCCAGGCAGCTCTCCTTGTGTGTACAAGGACCCACCGAGTTGACTCACGACTACCTCACGCGTTGGGCCGAGCTCCGCAACTCTTGCGAGGGGGTGCACGAGGTTCAGGCCATAGAGTACTTCACCGCCGGGTGCCGAGAAGGCACCCTCCTCAAGCACAAGCTTCTCTGCGACGAGCCGGCTACCCTCGACGAGCTACTAGTCATAGCCGACAAGTACGCCACCGCCGACTCCTTGATGAAGACCGAGCTCCGGGTAGACGCCGCTGGGAAGGTACTCAACCCGGCTCCCAAAACGCCGGCTGGCGACTCTAGCCGACGTCTGCATTCAAAGACGACAACAAGCGCAAAAGGCCCGATGCCGCCTCCACCTACCGGCAGGTGGCCACCGTCGAAGACGAGCAACCCGGGCGGCTCGCGCCAAGAAGCCGAGAGGCGGCGGCAGCCGGCTTGGCAGCCGGCTTTCTCCTACGAGCAGGCCCTCGACGCCCCATGCAAGTTCCACAGCGGCGCGAAGCCATCCAACCACACAACCCGGAAGTGCCACTGGCTCACCCGAATCACCAAAGGCGAAGGGCTGGTGCCGCCTCCGCCTGCTGGACAGCCACCTCCAGCTCCCCAACAGCCGGCTGCTCGACCAGCAATCGGGACCGTCCAAGACGAGTTCCCCAACGAGCATGCCGCCTACGTCATCTTCACGAGCCAGCCCGAAGACCGGCGCAGCCGGCAGCGACAGCACCAAGAAGTCAACGCGGTCGCCTCCAACAACCCCGAGTACATGCACTGGTCAGAGAGGCCTATCAGCTGGAGCTGGGCCGACCACCCAGAGGTGATGCTGTCCCCGGGATCTTATGCATTGGTTTTGGAAGCAACCCTAGCAACGGACAGGCTTGCTGCCCGATTGTCCCGCGTACTGATAGACGGCGGGAGCAGCATCAACATCCTATACTGAGACACCATGGAGAAGTTGAACATCAAGGCCAAGCACCTCATGCCAAGCCGGACCGTGTTCCATGGCATCGTACCTGGCCTGTCCTGTTCACCAATCGGCAAGATCAAGATAAATGTTCTCTTCGGAGACAAGGATCACTTCCGCCGAGAAGCAATCTGGTTTGAAGTGGTGGACCTTGAGAGCCCCTACCATGCGCTGCTTGGCCGGCCTGCCTTGGCCAAGTTCATGGCTGTACTCCACTATGCCTACCTCAAGATGAACATGCCGAGTACCAAGGGCATCATCACCGTAGTCGGCGACTACAAGAAATCCTCCGAAAAGGCCAGAAGAGCCGGCTGGCCGAGTCCCTCGTGGTCGCCGAAGAGAAGAAGATGTTGGACTGAGTCGTGGCCATGGCCGGCAAGCAGCCAGCCCTGTCCCCTGACACCAAAGAGTGTGATGCCCAAGGTTCATTCCAGCCCGCCAAGGAAACAAAGAAGATACCTCTGGACCCGGAGCACCCAGAAAGGTTTGCCGTCATCGGGGCGAACCTGGACAGCAAATAGGAAGGCGAGCTCGTCGATTTCCTCCGTGAGAATCGAGACATCTTTGCATGGTCCCCCAAGGACATGCCGGGTGTTCCGAAGGAATTCGCTGAGCACAAGCTACACGTCCGAGAAGATGCCAAGCTAGTCAAGCAGCCCCTCCGCCGGCTGTCAAAAGAAAAAAGAAGGATTGTAGGAGAAGAGATAGCCCGGCTCCTGGCGGCTGGCCTCATAATGGAGGTGTTCTTTCCGGAGTGGCTTGCCAACCCGGTGCTCGTTCTGAAGAAGAACAACAAGTGGTGCATGTGTATAGACTACACAAGCCTTGACAAAGCCTGCCCCAAAGACCCTTGCCCAGGATTGATCAAGTGATAGACTCCACAGCCGGATGCGAGCTGCTGAGTTTCTTGGATGCGTACTCGGGCTACCACCAGATAAAATTGGATCCGGCTGACCGCCTGAAGACCGCCTTCGTCACGCCGTTCGGAGCTTTCTATTACCTAACTATGACATTCGGCTTGAGAAACGCCGGTGCCACTTTTCAGCGTTGCATGCAGAAATGCCTCCTCAAACAACTCGGCAGAAATGCCCACGTCTATGTAGACGATATCGTGGTGAAGACAGAGAAGCGCAACACCTTGCTAGAAGACCTCAAGGAAACATTTGAGAACCTACGCCGGTTTCAGATCAAGCTCAACCCCGAATGCGTGTTTGGAGTGCCAGCCGGCCAGCTCCGAGGCTTCCTGGTCTCTGAACGCGGCATTGAATGGAACCCGGTGAAGATCAAAGCCATTGAGAGAATGGAGATTCCCACCAAGCTGCATGACGTCCAGAAGTTCACCGGGTGCCTGGCCTCCCTGAACCGCTTCATCAGCCGGCTTGGAGAAAAGGCTCTCCCCCTCTACCGACTCATGAAGAAAACCACTCACTTCGAGTGGAACGACCAAGCCGACCAAGATTTTCACGAGCTGAAGAAGATGCTTGCCACGCCGCCTGTCTTGGCGGCGCCGACTGAAAAAGAGCCCATGTTCCTTTATATTACCGCCACCAGCCGGGTGGTCAGCGCCGTCATCGTGGTCCAGCACCCAGAAGAAGGCCGAACTCAGCCAGTCCAGAGGCCGGTCTACTACTTAAGCGAAGTATTGTCCACCTCGAAGCAGAACTACCCGCATTACCAGAAGATGTGCTATGGCGTGTACTTCGCCGCCAAGAAGCTGAAGCCCTACTTTCAAGAGCACTCCATCACGGTCGTATGCACCGCCCGCCGCCGAGATCATAGGCAGCCGACGATCCGCCGGGTGGCAAAATGGGCCATTGAGCTGGCCCCCTACACGATCTTCTACCAGCCTCGACCGCCATCAAGTCGCAAGCATTGGCCGACTTCCTCGTCGACTGGGCCGAGACCCAGTACCTGCCGGCGGCTCCCGACTCCACTCATTGGCGGATGCACTTCGACGGGTCCAAGATGTGCACCGGCTTGGGAGCCGGCATCATCCTCACCTCTCCCAAAGGCGACAAACTCAGATACACTTTGCAAATTCACTTTGCCGCCTCCAACAATGTAGGCGAGTACGAGGCGCTCATACACGGACTCCGGCTAGCCAAAGAGCTCGGCATCCGCCGGATCCTGTGCTATGGCGACTCGGATTTCGTGGTCCAGCAGTCATCTGGCGACTTGGACGCCAATGATGCAAACATGGCGAGCTACCGTTTCCTAGTTCAGCAAATCAGCGGGTACTTTGAAGGATGCGAGTTCCTCCACGTGCCATGGGCCGACAACGAGCAAGCAGATGCCCTGGCACGGATAGGCTCAATCCGACAAGCTATACCAACCGGCGTCTGTCTCCAACGCCTCCTCAAGCCGTCTATCAAGCCGTCTCCAGAATCCGACTCCATCTTCGTGCCGCCTAACACCGACGCAGCCGGATCCAGCTTGGGGAGCCAAGCAGGCGGCCCGGGGACTTTGATAGGCGGCTCGGGGACTGCCATAGTCGCACCCGGCCCGGGGACTTCAGAACCCGGCCCGGGGACTACTGATATTCAGCCCGGGATTGCATCAACACCACAGGCGGTGGCCAGCTCCACTCTTCACCACCCAGCCCACCAGCCCTGGTTGCGAGAGCTGTGTTGGCTATAGAAGAAGTCACAACTCCATCATGGGCTCAGCCCATCCTCAACTTCCTGGTAAACAGAGAACTACCGGCTGACGAGATCGCGGCAAGACAAGTCCAACGCCGAGCCGGAGCATATACAATTGCCAACAGAGAGCTCGTCAGACGCAGTGTCACTGGAGTCTTCTAGCGCTGCATCGAGCCAGAGAAGGGCATAGCAATCCTCAAGGACATTCACCAAGGAGAATGCGGCAACCACGCAGCCTCAAGATCCCTCGTTGCCAAAGCTTTCCGCCATGGATTCTTTTGGCCGACTGCCTTGGACGCTGCCAAGGAGTTGGTCAAACACTGCAAAGGCTGCCAAGTCTTCAGCTCCAAGCAACACTTGCCGGTTTCAGAACTCAAGACCATTCCCCTCACCTGGCCTTTTGCCGTCTAGGGACTGGACATGGTGGGCCCATTCAAGACGGCGCGCGGCGGCATGACACACTTGCTTGTCGCCATGGATAAATTTACCAAGTGGATCGAAGCAAAGCCGATTAAGAAGCTGAACGGGCCGACTGCCGTGACGTTCATCGCAGACATTACAACTCGGTACGGCGTGCCACACAGCATCATCACCGACAACGACACGAATTTTGCCAAGGGAGCATTGGCACGTTTCTGCGCAACGCAGGGTATCCGGCTGGACCTAGCGTCCATTGCCCACCCGCAGTCAAACGGCCAAGTTGAGCGAGCCAACGGCCTCATCCTTTCCGGCATCAAGCCCGGCCGGTCGTGTCATTTGGAGCACTCGGCCGGCTGTTGGCTCGACGAGCTGCCGGCCGTCCTCTGGAGTCTGCGCACTACCCCAAACAAGTCAACCAGCTTCACCCCTTTCTTCCTTGTATATGGTGCCAAGGCTGTCATCCCAACTGACATCGAGTTCGACTCGCCTCGGGTGACCATGTACACGGAAGCAGAGGCCAAAGAAGCACGAGAGGACGGCGTCGACCTGCTGGAAGAAAGCCGGCTGTTAGCCCTCAGCCGGTCCGCCATCTACCAGCAGGGTTTGCGCCGCTACCATAGCCGGAAGGTCAAGCCAAGATCCTTTCAAGAGGGCAACCTTGTGCTCCGCTGATCCAAATGAACAGCCGGCCAGCACAAGCTCTCGGCCCCTTGGGAAGGTCCCTTCGTCATCAGCAGAGCATTGCAAAATGACTCCTACTACCTAATCGACGCACAGAAGCCGAAGGCACGAAAGAGAGATGATTCCGGCATGGAGTCGGAACGAACATGGAACGCCAACCTCCTCAGAAGGTTTTACATTTAAAATGCAGTATGTATCACGCTACCTTTTCTACTAAGTATGAGACAATAGGCCCCCCGAGGAGCACTCGGGGACTGCCACCTTTTATCTATGAATGACGAGTATCACGCTTATGATTTTGTCATTACACTTTTTTTCCTCGTCCGGCACCGGGTTCGACTAGTCGGCCTGGGGACTGGCCGCCTTGAGTTATATTCAAAGTTCCACCTGTAGTCAGACAAGTAGTGTGTCGGCACCCAAGCCCTCTCTTGTCAAAAGCCGCAGCTCGAAGAACCGACTGTCCGGCTGGCAAGAGTCAAAGGCAGGAAAGGATGCCCACACGAAAAACGGCTAAGGATTAACGAACTTATATAACAAAAGTCGGCTTCCTCCCATTGCCGACCGGCTACCAGAGTAGCCGGCCGGCCGGCTTACCATTCAACCCTGCCACAATCCAACAAAGCTCAAGTACTTGCCTTCCCA
Source organism: Aegilops bicornis (assembly GCA_021605145.1). Taxonomy (NCBI): domain Eukaryota; kingdom Viridiplantae; phylum Streptophyta; class Magnoliopsida; order Poales; family Poaceae; genus Aegilops; species Aegilops bicornis. The sequence continues at coordinate 438,798,712 of CM038671.1, read as the reverse complement.
CAAAAAGCCAAGTTCCTCCCCAGCCACAGACTGCAGAGCAACTGTTCGGCTGAGAAGGCGGCAATCAAAGGAAGGCGGCAAAGGAAACAGCCTAAGGATAAAAAGCAAATCCAAATGGAAGCTAAACACATGCATAATTATATTTACACAAAAGCCTTCAAAAGGCCGGCATTCAACATAGTTTGGATACACCCCCAGTGGGTGGAACTGCACAAATTTAATAAAAGTTGTTCAAGGAGCAACAACAAAAAAGCGAGAGCGGCAGATCAAGCCAAGGGAGCAACAAGCGAGTCGGGCAGGTCGGCGGAGGCGGCAATGCTGGCTGGAGGAGTGGCCGGCTGTCGAGTCTCGGCTTGATCATCACCCCTGGCGGTGGCGCTTTCGCGCGCCTTCTTCTGAGAACACGATCAGTGGCTGGCTGGTAAACCGCCCGTCCGAGGCGGGCGTCTTCGCCGCCCTCCTCCTCTTCGTCTTCGGCTTCATCGCTGGAAGCAATCTCCTCCGCCGAGTCCTCGCCTTCGGCCGGGTTCAGCCCGAACCATTCCTCTGGCTGGGCGACACCGTTGTCGTTCACTTACGGAGCAAAAACGCTGGTGTCAGTGTACTCGGCGATAGCCGAAGCACGCTGGATGATAGCCGGCCGCACCGCCACCAGCTCCTCGCCGCCCTCCTGCCTCAAGTGCTCGGTGGGCGCAGGCTTAGCCCAGGATACCAGGCCGGACGAACTCCGGCCGCCCGGCGCCGGACCGAGCAGCGGAAGCCTTCCAGGCCTCGAAGTGGCCAACCGCAACCTCCAGCCAGTCGGCAGTCCGACTGGGGGTGCGGGGGATCACCTCGCCAGGCCAGAGAGCGGCCAACACTTGCACCCCGGCACGCTGAAGCCGGCGGAGCATGCGGTGAGCCGGCTGCAGCCGGGCCTGGATCGCCAAAAGTTGCTCCTCAAGCCGCCTGGTGGCCCGGGCGCGATCTCAACCCCTGCTTGTCGACGCGTCTCGTGGTGGGCCTCGATGGCTTGGCTGGCGGCGACGGAGTAGCCGGGGAAGTAATCTGCGTGAAGAACAAGGAAACAGCACAAAAATCAGAAGATGAACAAGAGGGCAAGGAGCAAGGAAAGGGGTGAAAAGGGGAAGGTGGCCCACCATCGATCAGATCCTCCACCCGCCCATAGACCTTGCTCAGTGCTAGCCTTGCTTCAGCCCAGCCCGCCGCCTCGGTCTCGAACTTGGCCTTAAGGGCGGCCTCGTTGTCCTGCGCCTTCTTCAAGGCCGCCTTGTGGCTCTCCTCCTGGTCGGCCAGCCTCTTGGCCAGGCGGTCGCGTTCCTGGGCCAAGGCGACGATCTCGGCCTCCTTGGCGCGAAGTGCAGTCTGGGCCCCGCCTAGCTGCTCCCTCAAGTCAGCATTAGCCTCTGCAAGCGTGGAGAAAAAGGAAAGAAGCAATAAGGAAGAAGTCGTCAGGGAAGATCCGACCCGGCTGCTCAGCAGCCGGCCCGAATCTCGGGGACTACACCTAGTGGGTGCGCTGACGCGCCCCCACGTGAGATAAAAGAGACAAAGTACTCACTCCGGCTATTCGTCAGGTCGGCGGCCTTTTGGCTCAACTCCTGGGCCTGGGAGTTGAAGGCGGCTGCACGAAGATTGTGATACTCCTGGAAACCAGACGAAGTGCAAATAAGAACGAGATTGCCGTCAAGGCCTGCTAAGAAGTTTCAAGCCGCCTGCTCAGCAGCCAACTCGAAACTCGGGGACTACACCCAGTGGGTGCGCTGACGCGCCCCCACAGAAGAAATCAAAAAAGAAATCGATCAAAGCCAGAAGACTCACCCGGACGACCGCGCGCGTAGCGAGGAACTCCTGGGTGTACCGCTGCGACAAGCCGCTCGGGCTCAAGCCGGGCGTCGGACCTCCTGCGCCGCCACGTTCAGCTCGGCCATCCCGCCGCTGGGCGTCCACTCGGACGTGCTGGCGCTGGCCGCCTCCAGGTCATGTGCCGTCGAGCTGGCGCCCGCAGCTCTTTGCTGCTCCGGCGCCGAGGACGCCTCTCCCACGCTGCCGGGCGTAGGCGCCGACCGCACCACAAGACCCGCCCGCCGCCGACTTCGCTTCGGCCGGCTGCCCAGGCGCCGCAGCAGGTCGGCCTCCTTGGCCCACTCCAGTCGGCGCCGGCTATTTGGCGCCTCCCCCAGGATCGTCATGTCGTCCTCCCTCCTCTCCATCACCGGCTGGTCGCGGTCGGCTTCCTCCGATGGAGGCACGGGGATATCGGGAGCCACGGCGCGAAGGGGAATGACGAGCTGCGGAGGCTGATTGCACAAAGCCTCCGCCTCCCTCTCCGCAGCCGCGGCTTGCGCCTCGGCCTTGGCCGCCGTGTCAGCTTGCGCCTCGGCCGACTTCTCCGCCGCCTCCTGGATGGCCCTCCGCTCCGCCTCTTCCCACTCCTCCCGAGCCTCCCGCGCGTTCTACTCCGTTGCCTCCATGAGGTCAGCACGGGGGTCCACTCGGCGGGAACTCGAAGACCCTCCCGTCGGTCCGACTATGGAGGGGGCGTCAACCCATTCAAGGGAAAGCGGCGCCCTATTCAACAAATCAAGAAGACGGCTTAGATAAGCCTCAACCGAAGAAAATAACAAAAGTACAAGACACCCCACACCTACGCCGAGACCGCTTATGGCTGCTTTACCACCTTGCGGAAGCGGGCCGCTTTCGCGGCCGCCTCGTCCCGCTTAGTCGCCGCTGCGGAGCTCTTGGGTTTTTTCGGCCGGCTGACAAAAGAGACCCGGCCCGGCCTGACACTTTTGCGCGCCACCCCGAGCAGCTGGCGCGGCAGAAGGTCTCGCGCCTTGGCGGTCGGCCGCCGGCTGACGGCATGGGATGGCCTCGGCTTCGTCATCATCCGGCCAGTCCCCGAAGCCGGCCGTGAGGTCGAGGCCGCCCGCTTCTCCACCGGCTGCGACCACGGCGTCGTCCATGGCGGCCGCCCCCAGATCCGGGTCGTCGGGGTTGTCCACGGTGCGGTCGGTCGTAAACTGGCGCTCTGGCCCTGCGGCCCCGGGCGCCGGTCGAAGAAGGGGGCTCTGCTCAAAGGCAAAGCCGACTAGTCAAAAGTCGGCCATCGCGAACCCGGCAACAAAAGAAGAAGAAAGTAAGGAAAACTCACCACAAAGCGGGGATCAGCCCGAGAATATGGCGTCTTGCCATACTGCCACTCCTCAGTGAGTTTGCAGTTAGAGATGTAATTTACCATGTAAGATACCTCGTCACGAGGCATCTCTCTGGTGCTCAGCCGGCAAGGGTCAAAACGGCCGCTCATCTCGCAGATCATGTGCGGCCGGCTTTGGAGCGGGAGCACCCGGCGCTCCACGAAGGCGGCCACCAGGTCGGCCCCCACCAAGCCCTCTGATTAGACCATAACCCGGAGCCGGGTGATGGCGGCATTCCCGGCCAGGGAGAGCGACCGGGCTCGGAAGGACCAAGACGGCTGCCTCCCAGGCGGCAGGCCGGCTACGTAAGCCGGAAGATTGAGGTAGTCGCCTTGCCAGGAGACGTTCTTCACGTAGAAGTATGATTGCTGCCAGAGCTTCACCGACTGGATCAACGGGATAGGCGGAAAGGTGTTGTTGTCGGCCGTCCTCCGCTTGGCGATGAAGGCGCGGCAGGGGGCGGGCACACCCGCGGAGACGGTGCCAAGCTTGCACTGGAAGAACTCCCCTAAGAGCTCCAAGGTGGGGAGGACTCTGAGAAAGCCCTCGCACAGGGTGACGAAGGACGACAGCAGCATCACCGTGTTGGGGGTGAGGTGATGCGGCTGGAGATTGTAGAAGTCGAGGAAGGAGCGGAAGAACCCGCTCGCCGGCAGGCCGAGGCCGCGCAGGCAGTGCGAGCGGAAGATGACCCGCTCGCCCTCCTCCGGCGCTGGCAAAATCTCCGCCTCCGGCGCGAGGCGGGTCTTCACGAGGTCCTCGACCGGCAACCGCCGCGTTCGGCGAAGCGAATCGATGTGGTCTTCATGGACGTTGGAGCCGTCCCACGAGCTCGACAGCGCCATGGGAACAAGAGGAAGGAGAAAGGCGCGGCGGCGGAAAGCACGGCCACACAACGGAGGAGCCGCGGTGAGCCAAGATAGTTCGCGGCGAAACGGCACAGTGGTGAGTGCGCTGCAGCGGCGGAAGAGTGAAGAATGAAGTAGAGGAAGGAGAGGAGTGAGGGCGAGCGTGCGAGCTTCTGCCGCTCCCCCTCCTACCCCTACTTATAGGCTCGGGCGGCGGAGCCGAGGAGGCGAGGCGTGGGGGAACGTGAGACTAACTGCTCCCACTCCCCCCACGTCCCGCGATTATTACGCCCTAAAGACATGCTGAAACCGCCGCGGGAAGACGAGCAGTCCATTCGGGCCGCAAAGGATCCGCGCGTGGGCCGAGGCGTAGGTTTGGTGGGCCCTGGCCTGCAGCAACGTCACGTCGCGCGCGTGGGCTGGCAGGCCTTTCTGGCCACGTGGCGCCCAAGGTGACGCGCGGTCAACGCGCAAGCCGGCTCGCGTTCTCTCCTTCTGGCTGCGGAGCTTCCCGAAGACGGCACACCCATTTAAGGCCGGCTCCTAGCTGCCGGCTCCTCAGGATAGGAAGCTGGTCGAGCTTCTCGTCCTCCTTTAGACCTCGAAGCCCAATCAGCTTCAGGGACTACTTTCGGAGTAAATGACCACGGGTAGCCTAGCCGGCTCCCCCTGGGGCTTCTGAAAAAAGTACAAGCCAATCAAGCCACCCAACATCCAAGATGCTGGGTCGCCTTCCCCCGGCCGACTATCGCTCAGGCCGGCTGTCAGGAGACGGCCCGACCCCAGGACTTACAGAAAGAAGGCCGCAAGAGGGCCGGCTTCCAAGGAGCCGACTACCAGAGGGCCGAGTCCACGTAGCCGGCCACAAGAAGGCCGACTCCAAGAAGCCAGCCACCCTGCAGGCGGCCAAGGCCGCACCCTCAGAATCTGCACCCACATAACAGTGATGAGATGGGGCGTACATAAAGTGAAGCCTCGCCACCCCGCATCCCGGAGCGCGCATGGCTACAAAGACGCTTGCTCGGGCAGCCATCACCCGTCCCGTGGCAATCAAGTTGCCATGTTGACCATGACATCACCCATGACAGGCTGTCAGTACGACCCGCAGGCGGCTGGCCCCTCCGGTCAGAGAGATGCCCGAAGGCGGCACGACCTCCCCTAGTCGGCCTGAAACATGGCCGGCCTCCCATAGTCGGCTTGCTCCCTCCCTCGAGGAAAGCGCCTCATTAAGGAGACAAGATGAGGTGAGGCTACAGTGACACCGCCAAGGCGGCGGATCTGTACCCATGCTTACCTCGACAAAGCCCTCGTCATCAAGATTGAGGCAACAGTAACCAGCCCCCGACAAGGCCCTCAACGGTGGGGCCAGCCTGTCGACCAAGAAGCCGTGGGTGGGACCCACCGGTCGGCCTCAGGGCCGGGCGGAGAAGCCGGTGGATCTAAGACACCGACGGCTAGGGCCCACGCCTAGCCGGATTACCATTGTACCCCTGGGGGTAGGCCTATATAAACCCCCCAGGGCACCCATGCAAAGGGTTGATCTCTTAGAGTTTTAGACACCACATAGGGGGAAAAGAGGAGCTAGTCGTGCCCCTCTTCTTCCTCACACCGAGCAGCTCAAGGAGCCTCTTGTAGCAACTTGTTCATCTAGTGATCATGCGGAGACCCTGCAGAGCAGCAGTAGGGGTGTTATCTCCACGGAGAGCCCCGAAGCTGGGTAAGATTCGCCGGCATGCATGTCTTCGCCTCATCCCGTTTCCAGGCACCGGCGACGGCTTATTGGCTCCCACTATGATTAGCCACCCGTTTGCATATGTCGCACCTACCACCCGACATTATTACAAGCCAAAACAATACTTCCTCCTAATTGTTTGACAACTAGGTTCCACGCCATTGTCAATGTAGTCAATAAACGAGAAAATTACACAATGAGCGGATAACACTAGGGACCCAAAGCTTCGCCCAGCTTGTTTTTCAGTTTTAGAGACGGAGCTCAATCTGCACAGGCGGGGGTGGCCCGTCTAGCCCACGCTTACGCTTTTATTAAGCACATGACGAGCCCAAAGTGGATATTTTTTTCTTTTCCTGAAATTGGCTAGCCCAGTTCTTTGTTTTTTGGAGAATACCAAAGCCGAGGCCTACTGGCTGTTCTCAGCCCTGCGGGGCGGCACATCTTTCTAGACGAGGAGGGATAAGTAATGGGCTTCCCGTAAAACGGGCTATAAGTTGTAAGAAATGAGCTGTAAATTTTAAACCAAAGCCAACCGCAATTGCATTAAAATATCATTTTTTCAGGATTTCTACTCTCTACTCTTATAAAAACCAAAGCCAACTGGCAATTACATTAAAATATCATCTTTTCACCCACAAGATAAACTACTCATACAAATGCATCTTCATGTTCCGTGCAACGAACGGGCATCTTGCTAGTTAAGATTCTAAATTTCATTCATTTTTTTTTGCGGAGAATTGTTTTTGAATTTTATTTTGATATAATTTTTTGAAAACTATTTTTAACGTGACTCGAAATTTCGTGATTAAAAGAGTTCGGACACCACCGAAATATGCAAAATTTCGTTGAATTTTTTAGCAGTGCCCAGAATATATGGTCTGTAATGCTAATAAAAAGAATATGAGCTTCAAATATCCTTAAGAATTAGCAAATGGGCTGTAAATTATTGAAAATAATGGCTAATGGGTTGTATGCTGTTTTCACAGATTTGGAGGTGGCTCGGGCCTACTAGGTTGAGGATGACGCTGTCCTAATTTTTTTTGACGCGTACGCAAGGCTTTGTCAACTTAGTCAACACACAGCAGTGACTGTTGGGGGTTGAGATCCTCTGCAGTACCGTATGGTGTTGTAGTGTCGATGACATGTGGGGCCAGGTCCCACATGGCAGTGACTGTACAGCACCGTACAGTACTGCAGAGGATCCTAACCCGGTAGATGTCCATCCAACGGCCGCCGTGCTTCTTCAATCTCTGATCTTCCCGCCCAAATTACCAAAACCAACGCCGCTGGACTGCCTCGCCCTCCTCCCGGTGGCTGGTCAGGCCGCCGAGCCATCCTCTAACCACCCACACATCCTGTTATTTTCCGGCGACGTCACCTCACCCCGCAGCCGACCAGGCCGTTTCTCCTCAAGATGGGTATCCGCGGGTGGCTTCGCCACCACGGGTGATTCTCTTCGGGCCCCGCCTCGCTCCACCGTGGTTTGTGCTCTCGGCGCGACGAGGTCAACATGGCTAACAAATAACAGCCATCGGAAGAGGCCGGTAAAGAGGGGCCCACACAGAAAATGCCTCCTTATTACGCCGCAAAATAATTATTCCTCCACCGATAGCTGGGACCCACCGGAAGGTTCTCTATATTTCATGAAAAAATGTTCCCCCATTGTCACTCGGACCCACCGGAAATGCCTCCTTATTACGCACAAAAATGAATACTCCCCCGCTAGCCGGGTCTCACCTTGGTGGGAGGCTGACTTGTGGGCCTACTAAGTTTACGGGACGGAGGGCTTTGTCAACTTAGTCAATATGAACGACTCTAGCTCCAAAGTGACCGTCGATGTCCATCCAACGGTCGTAGTGCTTCTTGAACCTCTGGTCTTCGTGCTCGGCCGCCCAAAGCAGGCCGGTCGTGTCAGCGTGCTCCTGCCTCCCGTGGCAGGCTGTGATGCCGCTGGAGGCCTCACCGCCCCTACCACTCGCAGACCGCTGGCTCGGCCATCCCTCTACTCACCCACACCCCTGTTATTCTGCGGCGACGGCAACCTCACCTCTGACTCCTCTTCGCGTGGGCATCCACTACCGCGTCTTCCCGGCCCGCTGCCGTCCCCTTCCTAGGCCTCGCCGTCGTCCACCGCTGTGGTGCTCTCGCCAAGCGTGGTCAATGTGGTCAACGACCGACTTCCATCGGAAGAGTATTGTGTGTGGAGAGGCTGACAGCTGGGTCCATGGCGGCCGCAAGGAAGTGCCTCCTTATTACGCGCAAAATAATTATTCCTCCGCCTGACAGCAGGGACCCACCGGATGGGCCTCCGTATTTCACAAAAAAATGTTTCCTCGATCGCCGTGTCGGGACCCCGATTCCAAGTCACATTGACCAGCCAAGAACACCTCATATCACTTTATGCGCCCCACGCACGGTAGTCCCACGGTGTCGCTTACCATGGCCCGGGACCGCTTATGCCTTTTGGCTCATGTATATGATAGTGTCGCTAGCATCCACATGATAGAGAACTCGGGCCGACATGGCTAGTCGTGGAACCCAAAGCGGCGCTTAACCCATGGGGACATGCATACATGAATCACATCGAGCATGTCGGTCATCAACGATGAATCTGGCTGTAGCACTGGGCTAACAGGACTCGCAACCCGGCTGTAGCAGGCTAGGCAGGACTCGGATGTCACCGCTGACATTTCAAGGCGACAGACGTGAACGGCGGAAACACATGCCGCTACCAAGTGTCCAGAGCAAGAGTGCCGGGCTAGCAGGACTCCGTGAACTGGTCAGTAGCGGACTACTATCGCCGTAAAGCACTAGACTACATTTCCCCATATGAGAGGCTGCCAAGGATAAACAACTAGATTGTCGGATCCCACTCATACCAAGCATTTCAATCATACACACAATATGCCCGATATGAGTACATACAACATGGCATCACAACAAAACTCTACAACTCAAAGTACTTTATTTAAGAGGCTCCGAGGAGCCATACATAACATATTCATACAGATAGGGGTCACATGACCCAACACTCAAGTCATACAAACATACAAGCACATGCGGAAGCAAACTAGTTTGAGTACAGACACTAAAAAGAAAGAAAGCTTGTCGAAGCCCTTCTATCTATCTACAAAGGGCCCTTCACAAGCCTTGGATCACCACCGGGTGGCTAGTTCACTCGCCGACGCCAAGGTCTACATAAAACCCATCGGAGGGGGGCGTGTGTTGTCGCCTGAAAACATTAGTTACAAACATGAGTACGTAGGTACTCAGCAAGTCTTACAATGTAAACCTATTATACATGCACATTCTCAAGAAGGTAGTGGAGTTATTGCAAGCAAGCCATCTTTGACTCTTGGCTAAGCTTATCCCACGTGACACCACTTGAAAAGCATTTGTCGCACACGAGTCCACTAATCACCAACACAATACTCCACTGCGGATCCTCTCTCGCCAACCCACGAGAGGGCCATCCATGTACTCACACTTATCTTGAGGCTTTTATTAGTATCCATTTACTTGTCTATGAACTGCATAGGTGACCAAGTAGTCCTTATCATGACGCTGCTATTCAATAGTTTCATACCCCGCAGGGGTGTACTCCTTCACACACGCTCACCACTTATCGCCGCCACACGACATGTACTGCAACCTTCAAGCGGAGGTCCGGCGAGGGTGTCGGCCACGACCTGACTAAGCACACGAGTCCCTAGTCCAGGTTTATCGCCTATTCGGGTTCCATCTGCAGGGAGTCCGGCCGAGGTTTCCACTAACGGCCCCGAACGATGTGTGCAGCGTTCCCGAGACACCAAACGGGCGAATCGGTACACCGGGCCACGTGCCTACCGCAACACAGCCCACCCCTAAGGTCAGCGCTTCGTATGCCCCCAAAGATGCTACAAACACCGTAAACTACTTTGCAACTCCCGGACAGAGGACAACAAAGTGGTTAATAAGTCGAGAGGGTCCATTGGTTTCGGGGCCCAATGCGTGGTAGTAGCTAAGTCTTAAATCACACACACAGATCTCGGGCCTACGGACGGCTTCAATGAAACAACCCACCATGTACTCCTACATGGCCTCTCATCGATACCTTTACCAAATCGTGTTCAACACTTTCACTCTCAGAACCGACACAACCTTTCACTCCAGTTCATCATCCCGATGAGCCAGACTTGACACAACTCTAAGCATAGCAAGCATAGCATGGTAGGAAACACAGACATGGCTCAATCAACTCCTACACATACTAGTGGGTTTCATCTACTTATTGTGGCAATGACAGGTCATGCAAAGGAAGTGCGTTCAACTACCGCAACACACAACAGTTTGAATCGCGTTGTCTTAATGCAGTAAACAAGAGCAGAAGCGAGAACATGGGTTTGTATCAGAATGATCAATGGTTTGCTTGCCTGATGTAGTGGTAGTAGGATACTGCCTTCAGACGGATATTCGGGGTTATCCTCGGAGGCAGAACCTATCACGAAAGACACACCGAACATAAACAACACATGACAATATGCAACAATATGATGCATGCTATGACATGGCAATATGAATGTGTGTTGGCCTAATGCAAGCTAGAACACAAAGGGATGAACTTATTTGAATCAAAGATTCAAATGTTAGCTCATTTAACATAGCCATAAAGGTGCATTATCTTATTCTGCTTAAACAGCAAGGTTAACTTGTTCTGTCATGCATGAAACCATTACCAATGGATAGATTGAATTTTTTGATCAAAATTCATATATAGAACTTTGCATTTGGAGTTACAGATTAATTTCTATGATTTTTTGAAGTTTGCAACAATTTCTGGAATTTCCTGAATACAAATAAATCTAGAAATTAATTATTGCGCCACCAGTGCGTCAGAGTGACGTCAGGGGTCAACGGGGCGCCCAGTGTCAACTCCGACCAGTGGGTCCCGCATGTCAAGAGCTAATTAAACTAACTAATTTTAATTAAACCTAAACTAGGTTAATTAGCGTAGGGGCCCCACCTAGTCAACTACGCCAACGGGTCAAACCCGCCGACGCTTAGCCGCCGGGCGGCCGCACGCGGCGGCGAGAGTGCGTTTGTGCATTCCGGCGACCAAATGGGCGGCGGAGGCCATCTACGTGTAGCCGGGAGCAAGCCGCGGCGTTTGGTGGCGGTGGTTGAGCTCGGGGTGGCCGGAAACGTCACCGGCGACGAGCTTGGCGGTCGCCGTTATCAGGTGAGGACGAACCCGTGGCTGCGGGGCACGGCAAGGCACGGGGTGAGGTGCGTTGGGCTCCGGGGAGTGCGGTGAGTGCTATGGTGTGCTCGGAGTCGAGCCAACGTGGCTGTGGCCACGACGGCGACGGGTGCGGCCTAGCTCGGTGCAGTCGGTGCGGGGCTCGAGAGCATGAACGAGAAGGATGAGAAGGTAGCTGGGCTCACGGCGAAAAGCGGAGAAGCGCCGGCGCAGGTCGGGACGAGGTGATGCGGCGGCGACGGCGAAGGGGATCTCCGGAGTGCTAGGTGAAGACGAGCTCGAGGAAGACGAAGCAGGGCTCGCGAGCGCTCGGGGCTCGGGTTGCTCGACGAAGTCGACGACGGCGGAGTGGTTGGACACGGTGGCTTGTTGCGGGGACGACGGTGGATGCGGTTTCACGGTGGCGCGGGCGCGGCAGCGTCGGCCATGGCGGAGGGAGAGCAAGAGAGAGGGGCAGGGGAAGAAACGAGATGTCCACGGGGTCGGGGCGGCGACGTGGAGCCTGGCCAGCGTCCAGGCGCTGGGCAGCGGCAAGTTGGCGCCGTGGCGAAGCTCGCGTCGCCGGGCGCTACCAGGCTCAAGGTATAAGAAGAAGCAATTGGTCGGCATGGGCCAAAGATGTTGGCCGCCAGGTGGGCCGGGGCTTGGATTCGGCCAGGTAAGAGGTTTTCCCTTTTGTTTCTATTTTTTAATTATTTATGTAGGTTTGTTGCATTTATAAAAATACCTAGGCAACTCCAAAAATCACCAAACTGCACATGGTCCCTAGTTGGAATATATCCAAAGATGGAACATTTTAGTTTGGGGTTATTTGAGCATTTGAAATATTTTATATAATTTAAATGCCCAAACTCAAATAGCTAAAGATTTAATCCAAAGGACCTTAGAGTGACCTAGAAATTTGTGCATCACTTCCCGATGCTGGTTTAGGACCAAGGCAAAGGTGATGATCATTTTTAGAGGGCATTTCAGGTTCATTGAAAATGTTTTTAGTAAACCCTAGTTGGATTCAGAGGGGTTCTGGGGGTTCTGTCTTCCCCATTTCAAATTTCTGATGAAAGGTAAATATGATGCAACACTCTAATGCATGGACTAACTAGGATGTGACAACTCACCCCCACTCAAAAGAATCTCGTCCCGAGATTTTGGATCCGTCGGAAAGAAGGTGGGATACTCAAGTCGAAGACGATCCTCCCTTTCCCAAGTAGCTTCTTGCTCGGAGTGGTTTGACCATTGAACCTTGAGAAACTTTATATTCTGGCTTCGAGTGGTACGCTCGGCTTGATCAAGGATACGAACGGGATATTCTCGATAGGTGAGATTATCTTGGAGATCAAGCGTTTCGTGGTCCACTCCACGGATAGGATCCGAGAAGCAACGCCTAAGTTGAGAAACATGGAAGACATCATGGACTCTGGAAAGATGCAGAGGTAGTTCCAATTGGTAGGCAACTTCTCCTCGTTTGGCAAGAATGCGAAAGGGTCCAATGCAACGAGGAGCCAATTTGCCTTTGATACCGAATCGATGGGTTCCCTTCAAAGGAGTAACCCAAGGTAAGCCTTCTCGCCAACTTCATAAGACATAGGCTTATGCTTGCGGTCATATTGGCTCTTTTGGCGCAGATTGGGCTGTTTTCAATTTCTCACGAATAACGCTAACTCGCTTTTTCTCGCTTCCTCGGATCATATCCAAAGCAAAGAATTGTCTTTCCCGTTTCTCGACCGCTAAGAGAAGTTCGACATTTCCGCCCATAAGAACTTCGAAGGAGCTTTGCCAAGCTAGCTTGATAACTATTGTTATTAGCGAACTCGCGAATGGAAGGCATTTTTCCCAATTCATGCCGAAGAGATGATGTAAGCTCAAGCATATCCTCCAGAATTTGATTGACCTGCTCTACTTGACCACTTGATTGGGGATGGAAGGCGGTGCTAAAAGAGAGACGAGTTCCCATAGCATTTTGGAAACTTTCCCAAAATCGAGAGGTGAAGAGACTTCCACGGTCTGAGTTAATCTCCAATGGAACACCATGAAGGGACACTATTCGGGAGATGTACAATTCAGCTAGCTGGCTAGCGGTTATACTCTCGCGAATGGGTAGGAAGTGGGCTTCTTTGGAAAGACGATCGACAACAACGAAGATAGCATTATTCCCTCTCTTGGTCCTGGGAAACCCGGTAATGAAATCCATACCGATTTTATCCCATTTCCATTCAGGAATTGCCAAAGGTTGAAGGGTGCCAAAGAGCCGCTGATGCTCGCTTAACTCAACGACAGACGTCGTAATTAGCAATGTATTGAGCGATTTCTCTCTTCATCCTAGTCCACCAAAACCTCTTACGTAGGTCTTGATACATTTTAGTACTACCGGGATGAATGGTGAGAGGAGATTCATGAGCTTCCTTAAGGATCAATCGCCTCAGGTTGCGTATCTTGGGAACCACTAAACGGTCTCCAAAGAACACGACACCTTGTTCATCAATGGAGAAACAATCTACGACTCCTTTCTTGATGTTTCTCTTGATACGGGATATTCCCGGATCTACCTTCTGTGCCTTGATGATCTGATCCGTGAGGGTAGGTTTCGCCACCAGGGTGGAAAGGAATCCTCGAGGAACAATGTGAAGGTTAAGCTTACGTAATTCCTCGTGGAGAAGTGGTTGACTTTGTTGCAACATCAGGTTGTTACAATAAGATTTACGACTTAGTGCATCAGCCATGACATTGGCTTTGCCTGGGGTGTAAGATATTCCTAAGTCGTAATCCGTAATCAACTCGACCCAACGTCTTTGCCTGAGATTCAAATCTGGTTGGGTGAAGATGTATTTCAGACTTTGGTGATTGGTGTAAATTTCGCAACGATTACCAAGAAGGTAATGTCGCCATGTTTTGAGTGCATGGACCACTGCTGCAAGCTCTAGATCGTGTGTGGGATAGTTATCCTCATGTGGACGCAACTGTTGAGAAGCGTAGGCAATCACATGACGATCTTGCATGAGTATGCAACCTAGTCCTTGTCGTGAGGCGTCACAATAGATAATAAAGTCCTTAGAAAAATCTAGTGGAACAAGTACAGGAGAAGATGTCAGGCGTCTTTTCAGTTCCTGAAAGCTGAACTCGCACTGTGGGGTCCACTCGAACTTTTTATCTTTCTTGAGGAGTTCAGTTGGAGGCTTAGCAACCTTGGAGAAATTCTCGATTTAAGCGGGCGGCAATAGCTCGCTAAACCAAGGAAACTCGAACTTGCTTGACCGATTCAGGTGGAGTCCAACAAGGACGGCTTGAACTCGCCGGGATTGACAAAGCAATGCCCTTACCGTAGATTACATGGCCTAGATAGGTTACTTCTGGCAACCAGAATTCACAATTAGAGAATTTGGCATAAAGGCGATGCTCTCGAAGTTTCATCAATACTAGCCTTAGATGTTCGGCATGTTCTTCCTCATTCTTGGAGTAGATGAGTATATCATCAAGGTAAACGAATTTATCCAAGTACTCCATGAAGATCGAGTTCATTAACCGAGAGAAGGTGGTTGGAGCATTGGTTAACCCGAAGGACATGACGGTGTACTCGTATTGACCATAAGGAGTAACAAAGGCCGTTTTAGGAATGTCCCCGTTCTTGATTTTGATTTGATGGTAGCCCAACCTCAAATCCATCTTGAAAAGATCGAGGATCCAAATGAGCTGATCATACAGGTCGTTGATCCTGGGGAGCGGATACTTGTTCTTGATAGTGACCAAATTGACAGGTCGGTAATCTACAACCATCCGATCCGTTCCATCCTTCTTCTTGACAAAGAGGACGGGGCAAGCCCATGGAGAAGAACTAGGACGGATGAAACCCTTTTGCAAGGATTCATCAAGTTGTTTCTTAAGCTCAGCTAGTTCTAGGGGTGCCATCTTATAAGGTCTTCTATAGATTGGGACGGTTCCTGGAACAAGGTCTATCACGAACTCGACATCTCTGTCAGGTGGAACACCTGGCAGTTCTTCTGGAAAGACATCCGGGAAGTCACGGACTACCGGAATATCTTCAAGGTCTGGAAGGGGGTTGGCATTTAAGGAGTAGAGCTGACGCTTAGACACTCGGGTCAAAACATTGACCGTCTTGCCCGAAGGGTGGGTGAGTTGAACAGTTCTAGTAGAGCAATCAATCTTAGCATAATGGGCTGACATCCAGTCCATTCGCAAGATGATGTTTATGTCCGAGGACTTGAGAGCTATTAGTGATGCAAGGAAGACTAATATATCGACAAGGATTTCATTCCCATGACTTATTCTAGAGGTTTGCCATCTAGAGCCAGGAGTCTGAATTTCCATGGAGGTGTGCATGTCACAAAATGTGGTGTTGTGCAAACGAGCATAGCTCTCAGAAATAAATGAATGAGATGCTCCAAAGTATCAAAGAACAGTTGCGGATGGCAATTAACAAGGAGCGCATCGAGAACGACGTTGGGATCCTCATGGGTTTCCTCGGCTAAAACGTAGTTGACGTGGCCACGAGCGTGGCAACGGGTTTGGCGAGAGCACCTTTCCCCGCCGGCTTACCACGGCCAACAGACTTTCCGATCTGACTGGGGTTGTTCTGGGGACACTCACGGATGTAATGACCCGTCTCTCCACACTTGAAACAAGTTATCACATTGGGACATGGAGTAGCATTAGCAGAGGGGGCCACCATAGGCCTTGGGCGGTGCAAACTGCTGGTTGGGGCGAGGCGCCTCAAAGGATGGCCTCGGAGTGAATCTGGGTGGTAGAGCGGTGCTTGGAATCCAGACCCGGCGCTTCTGAGATCCAGTGCCGGATGAAGAACCAAAGTCACGGGAGTGCTTGCGTGAAGCTTCAAAGTTAGACTGTCTGGGCCAAAGACCGATAGCCTTGTTGACTTACTTACGGAAGGAGGTGCACTCGCAAGACGAAGATCACGGCGAAGCTCGGGGCTAAGTCCCTTGCGGAACCTTGCCTGCTTCTTGGAGTCGGTAGATACCTCTTCAGGAGCATAACGTGCTAGATTTCCAAACTCATGACTGTATGCATCCATAGTCAGTCTACCCTGGGTGAAGTTGCAGAACTCTTCCCGCTTGCGATCCATGAGACCTTCCGAAATGTGATGCTCACGGAAAGCCGCACTGAACTCAGCCCAGGTAGTGATTTGGCCAACCGGGCGCATAGCCTCGAAATTCTCCCACCAAAGGCTAGCAGGGCCTTTGAGGTGATAGGCAGCAAAGATAACCTTATCAGCTTCAGCCACGTTGGCAGAACGTAGCTTGTGGATGATGCTGCGAAGCCAGTCATCCGCATCGAGAGGCTCAACGGAATGTTTGAACTTCGGTGGATACAGCTTGACAAAGTCATTGAGTGACACCAGGTCATTCCTTGGCTGGCGTGCGGTATTCTGCTCAATCCGCTCCAGCAAGCGATTGGTCTCACGCTTGTTTCATTCTGCCTCCAGCATAACTTCGGCCAGAGAAGGCGGTTGAGGCAGATTTACATTCCTAGCTGCGCTGGCTTCACCCTGCTCCGGAGCAGCAGGGTTGTTGCGGGTGTTGACCATCCTAGGGAACAAAACAATGGTTTAAACAAGGATGGCAAAATTTGGCAAGGAAGTGCGGAATGTAATGGATAACACGGAATGCAGAGATGTTCATCTGTATGACATGGTAATGTAGAAACTTCCATATATATACCAACGGTCATACACACCATTCATAGTTTAGTACAAGCCCGGCTAGAGTACAACTACGGTGAAAGGCGTTACATCTCATCGGAAGCATTCTAAATCCTATACATTATTTTTCTACACTTCCGGAATTGATGCACACTAAGTCATATTCCACAGGTCACGCAGGACGGTGGAGATACAACTATTACAGTACTAGAGATACTACTACTAACTCGAACTGACTCCGTAGTAGTCCTCATAGAAGTCACCTCCATAGCCTGGAAGCTCAACATGATTATCCGGAAACAGACGGTCCTGAGGAGCTTGTGGACCATAGGGGCTAGGATGAGGTCTTGGACCAACAAACGGTGGCATGCGGGGACCACGGGGTGGGGTGATGCCTCCCACATCACGCCAATCCATCATGTCTGGCAAAGCAGATCTCACAGGATACATATCCCTCATATCCATACATCCAGCTTGCACAGCCGGTGCAAACCGAGTCAAAGTGGCCCAATGATCGGCACGGTGTTGAAAAGCTCCATTCTCAAGGCCCGATTTTTTCGGTCCTTATCCTCGAGCATCTCAGCAGTTGTGCGGGTTAGTGAGTCCTCCTGAGTGGAATCAGCATAGATAGCCTGAAGATACCCTTGCGCTCCTGGGAGCAAAGCTGGCATATAACGGAAGTCGGTGTTCCGAAGCAGGCAAGTCCTAACTCACATGATGGTCATCATAGAGTATGCAGCATCCTGCACGGCCATCTCAATAGTGACCCCGAGTCCATAGGAGTGGTGAAGAGGCTCAGTCGATCCAGGATAAGAAGGAAATATCCCGACAAAGGCAGAGGTATTGGCTTTGATTAAAGTCTCGGATTGCTCTTCGACGGTGTATTCGGGATACCAACGGTAACCCGTCTCAATCATAACCCGGACTAACATAGCCGTATGACCGGGCACATCGATGCACCGGTCGATTTAACCACTTGGTTTTGAGCACGAGTGGCCATCTGAAAGCACAGCCACAAAGCAAAGACATTAGAATTTTTAGGGAAAATTGGACAGCATAACATCTGTAAATGCTCAAGAACAGATTTGAGACATTCAAAATCAGATTGCAAAACCACTCAAAAACATCATATCAAGGTTCCGGTTCAACTGATAGCATACTAAAAGTAGTAGAAACTGAACTGAGGTTGGTAACCAACAATCCTATAAGTTACTACGGATTAGTAACACGTGGCGTGGTCAATGTGGTCAACGACCGACTTCCATCGGAAGAGTATTGTGTGTGGAGAGGCTGACAGCTGGGTCCACGGCGGCCGCAAGGAAGTGCCTCCTTATTACGCGCAAAATAATTATTCCTCCGCCTGACAGCGGGGACCCACCGGATGGGCCTCCGTATTTCACAAAAAAATGTTTCCCCCTGACTGCTGTGTCAGGACCCCGATTCCAAGTCACATTGACCTAGCCAGTAACACCTCATATCACTTTGCGGCCCCACGCACGGTAGTCCCACGGGTGTCGCCTTACCATGGCCCGGACCGCTTGGCGCCTTTTGGCTCACGATATGATAGTGTCGCTAGCATCCACATGACAGAGAACCCGGGCCGACATGGCTAGTCGTGAACCCAAAGCGGCGCTTAACCCATGGGGACACGCATACATGAATCACATCAAGCTCGCCGGTCATCAACGATGAATCCGGGCTGTAGCACTCGGGCTAACAGGACTCGTAACCGGCTGTGAGCTAAGCGGGACTCGGATGTCACCGCGTGAAATTTCCCGAAGGGGACGAACGTGAGAACAAAGTGAAACACATGTCGGCCGATCAAGTGTCCAGAAAAGTAGTCTGGGCTAGCAGGACTCCGGTGAACCGGGTCAGAAGCGGACTACTATCGCCGTAAAGCACTAGACTACATTTTCCCATATGAGAGGCTGCCAAGGATAAACAACTAGATTGTCGGATCCCACTCATACCAAGCATTTCAATCATACACACAATATGCCCGATATGAGTACATACAACATGGCATCACAACAAAACTTTACAACTCAAAGTACTTTATTTAAGAGGCTCCAAGGAGCCATACATAACATATTCATACGAGATAGGGGTCACATGACCCAACACTCAAGTCATACAAACATACAAGCACATGCGGAAGCAAACTAGTCTCGAGTACGTACACTAAAAAGAAAGAAAGCTTGTCAAGCCCTTCTATCTACAAAGTGGCCCTTCACAAGCCTTGGATCACCACCGGGTGGCTAGTTCACTGCCGACGCCAAGGTCTACATAAAACCCATCGGAGGGGCGGTGTTGTCGTCAAAACATTAATTACAAACATGAGTACGTAGGTACTCAAAGAAGTCTTACAATGTAAAACCTATTATAAATGCACATTCTCAAGAAGGTAGTGGAGTTATTGCAGCAAGCCATCTTTGACTCTTGGCTAAGCTATCCTACGTGACACCACTTGAAAAGCATTTTTCGCACATGAGTCCACTAATCACCAACACAATACTCCACCGTGGATCCTCTCTCGTCAACCCACAAGAGGGCCAACCGCGGTACTCACACTTATCTTGAGGCTTTTAGTAGTATCCATTTACTTGTCTATGAACTGCATAGGTGACCAAGTAGTCCTTTACCGCGGACGCGGCTATTCGAATAGTTTCATACCTGCAGGGTGTACTCCTTCACACACGCTCACCACTTATCGCCGCTACACGACATGTACTCGGCAACCTTCAAGCGGAAGCCCTGAGGGTGTCGGCCACGACCTGACTAAACACACGAGTCCCTAGTCCAGGTTTAGCGCCTATTCGGGTTCCATCCGCAGGAGTCCGCCGAGGTTTCCACTAACGGCCCCGAACGATGTGTGCAGGGTTCCCGAGACACCAAACGGGTGAATCGGTACATCGGACACGTGCCTACCGCAACACAGCCCACCCCTAAGGTCAGCGCTCAGGCGGCCCCCAAAGATGCTACAAACACCAGAAACTACTTTGCAACTCCCGGACAGAGGACAAGAGTGGTTAATAAGTCGAGAGGGTCCATTGGTATCGGGCCCAATGCGTGGTAGTAGCTAAGTCTTAAATCACACACACAGATCTCAGTTCTTACGGACGGCTTCAATGAAACAACCCACCATGTACTCCTACATGGCCTCTCATCGATACCTTTACCAAATCGTGTTCAACACTTTCACTCTCGGAACCGACACAACCTTTCACTCCAGTTCATCATCCCGATGAGCCAGACCTGACACAACTCTAAGCATAGCAAGCATAGCATGGTAGGAAACACAGACATGGCTCAATCAACTCCTACACATACTAGTGGGTTTCATCTAGTTACTGTGGCAATGACATGTCATGCAAAGGAAGTGGGTTCAACTACCGCAACACACAACAGTTTGAATCGCGTTGTCTTAATGCAGTAAACAAGAGCAGAAGCGAGAACATGGGTTTGTATAATGATCAATGGGTTGCTTGCCTGATGTAGTGGTAGTAGGATACTGCCCTTCAGACGGATATTCGGGGTTATCCTCGGAGGCAGAACCTATCACGAAAGACACACCGAACATAAACAACACATGACAATATGCAACAATATGATGCATGCTATGACATGGCAATATGAATGTGTGTTGGCCTAATGCAAGCTAGAACACAAAGGGATGAACTTATTTGAATCAAAGATTCAAATATTAGCTCATTTAACATAGCCATAAAGGTGCATTATCTTATTCTGCTTAAACAGCAAGGTTAACTTGTTCTGTCATGCATGAAACCATTACCAATGGATAGATTGAATTTTTCTGATCAAAATTCATATATAGAACTTTGCATTTGGAGTTACAGATTAATTTCTATGATTTTTTTGAAGTTTGCAACAATTTCTGGAATTTCCTGAATACAAATAAATCCAGAAATTAATTATTGCGCCAGCAGTGCGTCAGAGTGACGTCAGGGGTCAACGGGGGCGTCCAGGTCAACCTGACCAGTGGGTCCCGCATGTCAGTAGCTAATTAAACTAACTAATTTTAATTAAACCTAAACTAGGTTAATTAGCAGAGGGGCCCCACCTAGTCAACTACGTCAACGGGGTCAAACCCGCCGACGTTTAGCCGCTAGCGAAGCCAGACGCAGCGGCGAGAGTGCGTTTGTGCATTCCGGCGACCAAATGGGCGGCGGAGGCCATCTACGTGTAGCCGGGAGCAAGCCGCGGCGTTTGGTGGCGGTGGTTGAGCTCGGGGTGGCCGGAAACGTCGTCGGCGACGAGCTTGGCGGTAGCCGGAGTCGGGTGAGGACGAACCCATGGCTATGGGGCACGGCAAGGCACGGGGTGAGGTGCGTTGGGCTCCTGGGAGTGCGGTGAGTGCGATGGTGTGCTCGGAGTCGAGCCAACGTGGCTGTGGCCACGACGGCGACGCGGCGGTGACGGCAAGGGGCGGCCGAGCCTTTGATCGGTGCAGGGCTCTAGAGCGTGAACGAGAAGGATGAGAAGGTAGCTGGGCTCACGGCGAGTGCGGAGAAGCAGTCGGCGAGGTCGGGGACGAGGTGATGCGGTGGCGACGGCGAAGGGGATCTCCGGCGGTGCTCGGTGAAGACGAGCTCGAGGAAGACGAAGTAGGGCTCGGGTTGCTCGACGGAGTCGACGACGGCAGAGTGGTTGGACACGGTGGCTTTCTGCGGGGACGACGGTGGACGCGGTTTCATGGTGGCGCGGGCGTGGCAACGTCGGCCATGGCGGACGGAGAGCGAGAGAGAGGGCAGGGGAAGAAACGAGATGTCCACGGGGTCGGGGCGACGACGTGGAGCCTGGCCAGCGTCCAGGCGCACGAAGTGGCAAGCTCTTTGGCGCCGTGGCGAAGCTCGCTTCGCCCGGCGTCGACTCTGATACTGCGTGGCGAAGAAGAAGCAGGCTGGCATGGGCCAGACATAGTCTTTGGGCCGCCAGATTGGGCGGGGCTTGGATTCGCCAGGTAAGAGGTTTTCCTTTTGTTTCGCTTTTTTGAATTATTTCGTAGGTTTGTTGCATTTCTAAAAATACCTAGGCAACTCCAAAAATCACCAAACCGCACATGGTCCCTAGTTGGAATATATCCAAGATGGAACATTTTAGTTTGGGATTATTTGAGCATTTGAAATATTTTATATAATTTAAATGCCCAAACTCAAATAGCTAAAGATTTAATCCAAAGGACCTTAGAGTGACCTAGAAATTTGTGCATCACTTACGGCGGTGGGTTTAGGACCAAGGCAAAGGTGATGAACATTTTTAGAGGGCATTTGAGGTTCATTGAAAATATTTTTAGTAAACCCTAGTTGGATTCAGAGGGGTTCTGGGGGTTCTGTCTTCCCCATTTCAAATTTCTGATGAAAGGTAAACATGATGCAACACTCTAATGCATGGACTAACTAGGATGTGACATGCTGGGACCCACCAGCTACATCTTCGCATGCAAGGAAGTGCGTCCGGGCAAAAAAAACGATTCGCCCCCCTGACTGCTGGGACCCACCAGCTACATCTTCGCACGCAAGGAAGTGCGTCCGGGCAAAAAAAACAAAACGATTCGCCCTCGACCGGGACCCACCAGCTATATCTTCGCAGCAAGGAAGTGCTCGATACGGGACCCACCTGGTCAAGCGCACGAAGCGTTGTCATTCTGGTCGCTAACGTAATGCATATACCGGTCGTAGTAGAGGCGCCGCACGCATACACGCACGTATAGCGGCGTAGGGTGCAAGAAAGAAAATACGACCACGACGCATTACATACGGGAAGGGTCTCGAACGCCTACTCGCCAAGACACGTACATGGCTGGGTCGAACGGAGAAACAGCGTCGTCGTCGTGTTCATGGGGAGGCAACGGAATGCGCCGTGTATTCATCGGGAGGCAAGGAACGCGTGGGAGCCAACCGCTGGGTCGGAACGGAATGCATGGTCGTGTTCATCGGGAGGGCTTGGACGCAACAGTAATGGAACGAGGCTGGCGTACCGCTGACAACAGAGGAAACGGCCTTGTGTTCGACCGCCACGCTCAAACGGGTCCTATTGATCGGGAGGGGCCCGGCGTACCGCAAAACGGAGGAAATGAACCTCCTACGGTCGAAACGGGGGTCCTATTGATCGGGAGGGGTGTGGCGTACCGCAAAACGGACGAAACGGACTTGAGTTGGAGTGCTACTAAACGGGGGGGGAGGGTGTGGCGTACCGCAAAACGGGACTCCAGGGGATACTGTTCATCTCCACCGTCGACCTCCTCCAGCCTCCACGGGCTACCGTCGACCTCCTCCAGCCTCCACGGGCTCCTATTCATCCAGCCTACACCGGCTACTGTTCAACCATCCCTCCACGGGCACGCTCCACTGTCTACTGTTCATCCAGCCCTCCACACCACGGGGTCCTGCTCAACCACCCCTCCACGGCCACCCCTCCACCGCTCATCGCTCATCCACCCCCCCACCCCACGGGTTCCTATTCAACCAGCGGCAACGCCACCGCCCACTGTTCAACCAACCCCCCCCCCCCCCGCAACGCTCATTGTTCATCCCATAGGCTGCATCGATCGGCTTGATTAGCGTGAGTAGCGGCGAATCGCTCCATCGGGTTCGATTAACAGCCCATCGATCGATCGCCGAGTTCAAGAACGCGTAGCTCGCGGTGCAATCTCTCGGGTTCAGTTAGAGCCCAACGCCGCCGGCTTCGCTAGAGCTAACGCCGCACACACGCCACAGACGTCACGAGAGAAAGCGTGCATCGCCGCCCCGACCTCCCACCGTAACCGGCAACTCCTCGAAATTTTCCTCCCCCTCGCTTCTACCACGGTTTTTTCCATCATGGACGGCCCAAAGAATGTCATGCAGCTGCGTTTCCGGCCCACCCAGGACGAAAAGCCCATTTTCTGTCATGATTTTTTGTCTTAGAGGTAGGAGCCCACCACATCTATGATGATACCGGGTTTTGTCACAATCATCGTCATAGAAGTGTCATATGTATGACAGAACAAATTTTCGTTCGGCCCAAAATGTCACGGATGTGTCTTTTTTTGTAGTGATAAAAAAGGATATAGTGTTGTTACTTTGTTTTGGCAGTGGTACAAGATTAACACCGATATCTCAATTGTCAATAAGAACTAATGAAAAGTACACCAACAAACAGAAGCATCATGATTATCTTGATGGGAACTAAACCAGGATACCCGAGAAAATAATCATTTCTTCATTTAACCAGTGATAGTATTAGATTAGCAGCAGCAATAGGAGCATATGGACAATGACCGCACAACCACCTTGTACTTTTTGTCTAAACAACATGTATACCTCCACCGAGGCATAAACTAGGACAACTTTTTGAGTGGCATTTCCTCTATAATAGTAGGTGATATTGGACCAGCCGACGAACCCTAGCTACTATACATGGGGAGCTGGGGAGTAGTCGCATAGAAGAAAACCCGCATGCAACTACCTAGGGAGTTGGACGAGTACAAGAAGTTATACCGCATGCAGCTACCAGCCGACGAACCCTAGCTACTATACATGGGGAGGTGGGGAGTAGTCGCATAGAAGAAAACCCGCATGCAGCTACCTAGGGAGCTGGACCAGTACAAGAAGTTATTGTAAGTGCATCTAGTGCCCATTAGTGATTTTGGTGTATTGAAGACTTATAGGTTAAGGGACTAATGTGTTTATGAGTGTACATAGGTCTATAAGTCTATGAGGAGTTTGATATTTACAGAGAAAGTCGACCCCTAAAACTGAAGTTCTTCGACTGAAGACTTTGGTATTCTGAAGACTTTCTGAAGACTTTGATAGTGAAGAAATTGGTGTGACCTTGAAGACTTGGTATTCATTTGAGGAACATGAAGCGTGAAGACTTTTGTTTTCGTAGTTCCGTTTTTCTCTTTCTTGAGTCATAGGAAACATCGTCTGTTAAAGGGGTCGAGGAAATACTAAGAAAAAATTCCATGTGATGCTCAACTCAAAATCCTACACCTACCAATTCCTTCGAGTGAAGCCTTTGGAAATCTCATACAGTTCACCAATTTCTTCAAAGGATGTAGATGAAGTTCTTCCGGTCGCCGAGGAATTTGTTCTGACCGAGGAGTTAGGAATTCGCCAAGGCGTAATTGCCTACGATGAGGAACATGATAGCCCCGAGGAATTTGAGAGTCAAATTTCCGACCGTTCTTGTCTCTGGCGCTTGACCTGTCCCAAAATATCTTATCCACGTAACGATCATATCATTGAAGGGCATTTATGTCTTATCATGTCGGGCTGCTCCCTAGGCTATAAATAGCCGCCCCCTACAACCACTAGCTAGTGGCTACTCCGAGAGAACTTGACACTTGTCATTTGAGAGCGTCCCATCCTCCGAAGACTTTGAGCGAAAATCATCGAGTGAGGAAAAACCCAAAACCAAACCCCTACAAACCCAAAGTGATTGAGCGTCATTGAAGAGATTGATCATGCGTGGATCCGACACTTGTTACCTTTGAAGACTATTCTTCTTCCAGACGGTTAGGCGTCATGGTCTAGAGCATCCAAGAGGAATTGTGGATCACCGAGTGACCAAGTCTGTGAAGATTTGGAAGTCGCCTGAAGACTTACCACGAGTGATTGGACGGGGTCTGTGTGACCTTAGTTCAAGGAGAATACGGTGATGACTTGGTGTCCTGAGCTGCGTGCTCGGTATTTGGGTGTCCGGAATGTGTGTCCTCAAGTTTAAATACTCGGCCGCTCCAACCAGACGCATACAACTGAGACAGCAGTTGGAACTGGTCTACCAAATCATTGTCTTCACCAACCTTACTGGTTCTATTTCCTCAACTCATTCATTTCCTCATTACTGTGTTGAGTGTTTGTTCATATCTGTGTTTGAAGACTTTGACTAAAGACTTTCTCAATGTCCTCAGTTCAATTTCTTCAGTCTGTTTGTCTTCATCTTGTGTTATCCTATGATTACGCTTTCTGTACTCTATGATTGTCTTCATTTCATCATGATGACAATGCATGTATTCTGTTATGCTTACTTTTGAGTACTTATCCCGCTGCAAGTAGTTCATCTCTAAGGAATTTCCTCACCAGCAAATTCCTCAGTGAAGAATTCATAAAAATCGCCTATTCACCCCCCTCTAGTCGATATAACGCACTTTCAATTGGTATCAGAGCAAGGTACTCCCTTGTTCTGTGTGATTTTGGTTTAACCACCTGGAGTTTTAGTTATGTCGACCGCAGGTATGATCAAGGTCTCGGCTGGGTGTCCTACCTTTGATGGAACGGACTACCCCTACTGGAAGAACAAGATGCGAATGCATCTTGAGGCAATTGACAACGATCTCTGGTATGTTGTGGAAAATGGTGTTCCCAATGTCTCACCCTCACTGAACGCTACCGATGTGAAGAGATTCAAGCAACTCGATTCTCAAGCGAAGAATATCATATGTGGCCATCTGAGCAAAGGACAAGATGGAAGAGTGAGTGCTTTGGAAACCGCTAAGCTTATCTGGGATAGGCTGTCCAAAGTAAATGAAGGAGTCTCAACTCAACGTGACCCTCGAGTTGATGTTCTTCGCAATCTCTTCAACCGCTTCAAAAGACTCGACAATGAAAATGTTCAACAAACCTTCGATCGCCTCACTGACATCTCAAATGAGCTTCAAGCGCTTGGTGCCACTGACATCACCAACCATGAGGTGGTGAAGAAATTGTTGAGATCGCTTGATTCCTCATTTGATACTCTGGCACTGATGATACAAGAACATGCTGACTACAAGTCACTTGATCCCGTTGATATCCTCGAGAGGCTAAATACTTATGAGTTCCAGCTTGCTGAAAAGAGAGATCTCTATGGTTCGAGCTATGGCACATCACTTGCCCTGAAGGCCAAGGCTGTGTCTGAATCTGAATGTGAAGACTCTGGTAGTAGCCTTGGTGATCCTGAAGAATTGAGCCAGGAGCTAGCACTGCTCGTGAAGAAGTTCCAGAAGTTCTCAAGACGTGGTCGCTTTGGAAAATCCTCAAGGAGCAGTGATTCCTCATCCAGTGACTATAAGAGAAGGCTATGCCACAAATGCAAGAAACCTGGTCACTATATTCAAGATTTTCCTCAGTGGGAAAAGGACTTAAAGAAGAAGAAATACAAGGATTACAGTTCTGATGACGCTAATAAGAAGAAGAAATCGTCAAAATCCTCATCATAAAAATCCTCAAAGTCTTCATCTCACAAGAAGAGCAGCTCCAAGAAGGCTCGGGCATTCATTGGCAAGGAAATGGACTCTGAAGCTGAATCTGAGGAACATGAGGAAGAGGAGGCATCAGAGGAGTCCGAGTCCGGTGTGGCGAGTCCGGCTCTCGCCATCTGCATTCACAAGAAGTCCATCTTCAACTCTGAAGAAACTAACCTCACCAACAAGGCTGATGAAGATAATGATGACTACGCTCCCACCTATTGCTTCATGGCAAAGGGTGCCAAGGTACTCAAATATACCTCCTCTGAATCTAGTGAGAATGAATCTTATGAAGACCTCAAGCCCAGCTACTCTAAACTTGCTAAGATTGCTGTAAAACAACAAAGGGCTTTTGAAAAGGTTCAAAACATGCTAGACAAAAGTGATGATATGTTGGGTGAAGAAATGGATCGCACTAAAGCCCTCGATCGAAAATCTTGAGACTTCACCTAGGTTTGACAGCCTTCAAGGTCATCATAACACTCTCTTGTCAGATCATGAGAAGCTTTCTTATGAATTTCTTCAAAGAAA
This sequence comes from Aegilops bicornis, assembly GCA_021605145.1. Lineage (NCBI taxonomy): Eukaryota > Viridiplantae > Streptophyta > Magnoliopsida > Poales > Poaceae > Aegilops > Aegilops bicornis. The sequence goes on along the minus strand of CM038671.1, from coordinate 438,771,269 downwards.
GCAAGTTCTTGAGAAGCTAAGAGTGAGTTATGAAGATCTTCAGAAGGAGCGTGATTCATTACTTGCTCAACAAATCAGCGCTTCTCGTGAAGAATTTGTTCCTCCATGCTTAAAGTGCATTGAACGTGAATCGCTAATTCTTCACTGAATGTTCAAATGCTTCAAGCGTTACAAATTCTTCACCGCCTCTGCTATCACTAATTCCTCATCCGAGGACATTGCTAGTATCGACGATGCAGAAATTTGAAGGAATTGTACATGACAGGCATGTATAAAAGCCTCAAAGGGCATCAGACTCTTTGTGATGTGCTTAAAAGCAAATTCTCAATGTAAACCCTAGGAAAGAGGGTATTGCCTTTGAGAGGAAACTCAATGCTGATGGAACATATTGAAGCCCGAGCAGTACCCCAAAACCTCATGGTTTGCTTTGCAAAGGGACCTCCAGTTGATCCATCTAACTTATCCGGCTTTACATGTGAATCTCCTCATTCTTCAGATGAGTCATTTGACTCCAACTATAAACTGTTCAAAAATCAGAATGGTGAAGTATTTGCTAGATATGTTGGCACTAACTGCAGGAACGGTTCTCCTATGAAGAAAATCTGGGTTCCCAAGAAGTGCCTTGAAAGTCTTTAGGTGAATGTCCTCATGACACCACCTGTGAAGAATAGGAACCTTAGATCAAACTCTTCATATGGACCAAATTCTTCATATGGATCCAAGTCCTCATACGGACCAAAGTCCTCACGTGGATCAAATTCCTCAAAAGGATCAAAGTCCTCATATAATTATCATCGTGCTAACAACTCTGTTTCGCAGGGTAGAGCTAAGCGCTATGAATATGTGCATTATTCTTCAAACCATTATGTTCGTAAGTCCTCGAAGAATTTCTCTGCTTATTCATATGCTTACCCTAACCCCTCATATGTGAAACGAAATGGATTGGCCTCTATGCCACCCTTCTCATATGGAGCTCGCGGAGTGATGGACTCTTTGCCACCCCTTCAGATGTGGGTGGTGAACAAAAAGAACTAATTTCCTCTGCAGGGTCAGGTCTCCAGACGTGCTTTAACGTCTGAAGAATTTCTTGGGGCACGACAAAATTACTCGAAAGGACGCAGGCTAATCATGAAGAAATGAACTTTCATTTCACACGCCCTCATATCGCTATATCTGCTTTTATCGCTTGATGAAATTCATCCGATGAAATTGATATCATATTCTTCACTGATGAAGTATATGAGATCGTAAGTTGCACTAATTCATCTGCAGGATGATCAACCCAAAGCAAATGAGTGGGTCCTCGATAGTGGATGTACAAATCACATGACTGGTGACAAGAATCTATTGATGGATGCTCCCTTATCACCGTCACATCTGAAGCATATCATCTTTGCTGACAAAGGCAAAAGTCAGGTATTGGGTCTAGGTAAGGTTGCGATCTCTAAGGACATACACATGGACAAAGTCATGCTTGTTGAGTCCTTAGGATGCAACCTCATGTCAGTCTCAATGCTTTGTGATCTTGATATGGTTGTTGTCTTTGGCAAGTATCGTTGTGTTGTGATTATGGAAGCTGACAATTCCAAAGTCTTCGAAGGCTTTAGGAGAGGAGACTTGTATATTGTTGATTTCTCTATAGGACCACAACCAGCCGTATGCCTACTTGCAAAAGCTTCAGAAGGCTGGCTATGGCATCGACGACTTGGTCACGCAGGCTTGAGGAATTTGCACATGCTTGCGAAGAAGAAGCATGTCATTGGCATTGAGAATGTCAAATTCCTCAAGGATCACTTGTGTGGGGCCTGTGAGCTGGAAAAATGACCAAGGCCAAGCATCCAGCAAACACTATCATGACCACTACTCGCCCATTCGAATTGCTTCACATGGACCTCTTTGGTCCTAACCATTACTCAGCAGTCACTAATGATGCATCTCTATATGGCTTTGTTATTGTTGATGATTACTCTCGTTACACATGGGTACACATTGTTACTTACAAACATGAAGTGGAGGAAGTCTTCAAACAATTTTCCTCGAGGGCTTCAACCAACTTTGGTGTGAAGATCAAGCACATCAGGAGTGACAATGGAACTGAGTTCAAGAATTCCGGTCTTGATGACTATCTTGATGAACTTGGTATTACTCATGAGTTATCTGCTCCTTATACTCCTCAAAGAAATGGCGTCATGGAGCGCAAGAATAGAACTCTTGTTGAGATGGCTCGCACTATGCTTGATGAATACAAAACGCCTCGTCGCTTTTGGATTGATGCAATTGATACCGCTGCGTGCCACATCATCAACAGAGTATATCTTCACAAATTCTTCAAGAAGACTGCCTATGAACTCCTCACTGACAAGAAACCCAATGTGAGTTATTCCAAAGTCTTCGGTGCTAAATGTTGGATTAGAGATCCTCATCACAATGCTAAATTTGAATCGAAAGCACATGAAGGTTTTATGCTTGGTTATGGAAAGGACTCGCACACCTACAGAGTCTTCAACATCGGTTCACAAGGTGGTTGAAACTGTAGATGTGCGGTTCGATGAAACTAATGGCTCGCAAAGAGAGCACCTACCTTCTGTGATAGATGACCAACACCTGAGGAATCTATCAAATTCAAGGTGACTGAGGATGTCATTCCTACTGAAGAATCTGCTGAAGAATTCATTCCAGAACGCGAAGAACGTCGAGCTGATGCACCTGAAGATAATGCTGAAGAAAATGGTGCTGAAGAAAATGCTGATCAAGTTCCTCGACGACAATTATCTCATCCTTGCGTTGCAAAAGAAGTGCAAGTTGACAAGATCATCGATGACATCGAAGCGCCAGGTCCTCTTGCACGCTCAAAAGCTTCACATTTATCTAACTTTTGTGGGCACTATGCTTTTGTCTCTATCACAGAGCCCACTAAGGTAGATGAAGCATTTCTGGAGCTTGAGTGGATTCAGGCCATGCAAGAAGAATTAAATCAGTTCGAGCTCAACAATGTCTGGGAACTGGTCAAATGTCCAGATCCTCGCAAGCATAATATCATTGGCACAAAGTGGATCTACCGCAACAAGCAAGATGAAAATGGCCTTGTGGTAAGGAATAAGGCACGACTTGTAGCTCAAGGCTATACACAGGTTGAAGGAATTGATTTCGATGAAACTTTGTCACCTGTTGCTAGACTTGAGGCTATTCGCATATTACTTGCTTATGCTAACCATCATAATATCACTTTATATCAAATGGATGTGAAAAGTGCATTCCTCAATGGTAAGCTTGAGGAAGAAGTATATGTTTCTCAACCCTCAGGTTTTGAAGATCCAAAGAATCCCGACAAAGTCTTCAGACTCAAGAAAGCCCTCTATGGCCTCAAGCAGGCCCCTCGGGCGTGGTATGATACTTTGAAGGAATTCTTCGTGAAGAATGGCTTCACACCCGGTTCACTCAACCCTACTCTCTTTACTAAATCTTATGATGGTGAATTGTTTGTGTGCCAAATATACGTTGATGATATTATCTTTGGTTGTACTGACCAACGTTATAGTGATGAATTTGCCGATATGATGAGTGAAGAATATCAAATGTCTATGATGGGAGAGTTGAAATTCTTCTTAGGTCTTCAAATTCGTCAACAACACAATGGCATATTCATATCTCAGGAGAAATACCTCAAAGATGTTCTGAGGAAATTCGGCATGCAAGATTGCAAATGCGTCAAAATTCCTATGCCCACAAATGGCCATCTATACACTGATGAAAATGGTATTGACTTCGATCACAAGGTATACCGCTCCATGATTGGTTCTTTATTGTACTTATGTGCATCTAGGCCAGATATAATGCTTAGTGTTTGCATGTGTGCCCGATTTCAAGCTAAATATCTTAGAATCCTCGAATGTTCTTTAAAAGGGTCACATATCCTGACACTTATGCAAAATTATGCAAAACACATGAAGAAACGTTTTTCTTCAATCAATGAAGAATAACACTCTAAGTGTGAAGAAATTAATGAAGAATTTGATTCTCAGAACCCTACGACAATTGTACGCGGTGTCTGAAATCATCATTCTTATACGGTGGGTCACGCCACCACCAAAGTTGAAAATCTTCTATTTGAGTTTTTCCTCAGTTTTGAAATTCTTCAGTTTTCCAAATTCTTCAACTTTGATAAATCTTCACTGTTTCCGTCGTTTTTCTTCATTGGCTATATATATATGGGTTTATGTCCTCTACAACATTCACTTATGGCTATTTCTTCAAGTTGCATTTTCTGCTAAGTGAATGTGATCGGACCCTTCCCCCTCTATGCTATACTCAACCCAATCTATTCACAAATTCTTCATGTGCGTTCTATTTGAAACTCGTTCAAAACCTTCACTGTGTCCTTGTCAGCTGAAGAAATTGCGAACGGAACTTTAAAACTTATATTATCCAAATTTTCGGTTTTTCTGCTCAAACCGTTCTGTATCCCACGATAGACTTATCTATTCACCCTCGATTTAACACGGTCTCCACTTCTCAGTACATGGGTGACACATGTCAAGAGAATGAGAAGGGTCAGGGGCACGTCCGCCCTAAATCTTCGGGCGAACAGTTTTTTACTGTGACTATATATATACCCCCTCTCCCCTTCCTCACTTCCTTTACTCCGCTCGACCGCTCTCTCTCTCTCTCTCTCTTGCTCGAGCTTCTCAAACCCTAGAGCCGCCACTACTCCATCATCGCCGGTGAGGAATAGCTTCACTGCCTCGACCTCGTCGCTGTCGTACTCGCGCCGGCGGCGGAAATCTTCACTCTGCCGCCGCCGTAGCTGTCTTCCTCCGCCGAGTTAGGGCGTGGAAGATCTGAACTGACGAACTTCTAATCTTCACTTCCCAGTTCGTCGTGTTCTTCAGTTCGGGTAATTAAAAGTTACTTTTATTGCTCGCTTTGATTCTCAAGCTTTCCTGAAAATCTTCAAAGGTGTATATTCTTCAAATCTTCACACATATGAACACCTCACACGTAATATGCTCTTGATTCGTTTCTCTAAGCAATGATTTTTCTTCAAGGTTCCTCAATTGTGTGGATCCTCAATCTATACAACTCTGGAACCTAAGACAAAGAAAGCTTAGTGAAATTCTTCAAGGCTCATCTGGTCAAATTCCTCAAACTTGTTCTTTTTGAAAAACCTTACGAGAACGCATATGACCTCTCCAAATTCCTCGCAACTATACTATGTTCACAGGTACTCATGTTCGCTGCTGAATCACTAGGTTCTCATCAACTTAACTCATTTGCAGCGTTCCTTGAAGAAAAGTTGCATACTTCTTCAGAGAATTCGATTGTTCAAATTACTCATCTGAAGACTATGGCTGACGGTTAGAAGCCCCAGAAAGGAGGAAAGAGGCCTGAGGTCATGACTGCTTTTGAAATACATGAGGACATCTATGCTGACTATTGCACACCTATGAGGCCAAGTTCGGAAAGGAGAACAAAAATCAGCGCAAGGTGCGCATATAGAGGATTGAAAGGAGATGGGCAAGAGAATGGAGGGAGTACAGGTATGTTACTCCAAAGTATATGAAGAAATTCGTGACTTAATCCTCCATGCCCAAGAGCTCCATTGGCACTGGCCAAGAAGTGACCCCACCAAAGATCAAGCGTGGTGAGGATTTTCTGAAGAAGAATGGGCCAAGCGCCAAGCCAAGTTGGCGAGACAAGCCAAAGAAGCGTGAGGAAATTCAATGGAGACTACATCGCTGCACGCCATCGAGACCCTGTCAAGCCCAGAAAATCAATGGCAAAGAAGCCCCCGCACAAGCCAAGTGCTTCACCCACAGTGCCCTCACGGCCAAAATCCTCAGCAATGCCCTCACGGCCAGAATCTTCAATGCCCTCACGGCCAGTTCCTCATGCTGCTCCTACTCCTCCCAAATCCTCAGCTCATCCTCCAAAGTCCTCAGCAGCTCCGGCAAAGTCCTCAGCACCTGTACATCCGGCCACGTGCCAAAGGACTGCAGGCATCTCTATTGCCTCTGGTGTCTCAGCGAGTTCCTCAGCTGCACCAAATTCTTCATCAGGCCCCACACTGCTGAAAAAAAGGCAACGGCTGGACGAGGTCCTCGACCAAGTCCGAAGAAGAAACAGGTTGCCTTCCAAGTGCCATCTGATGATGAAGCTGATGATGATGAACTTGCAGAAATCATCAGAGACAGACAAGAAAGGGTCATGAGAGCCAAAGGCACACGTGCTAACGCTTTTGGATCCAAGGGCGATCCTCGAGTACATTGATCTACGCACAAGGACCCAGACACCCCTATGCCTGATTTTCATTTGACTCCTGGCCAAAGTCACATGCTGACCCATTTCATCTCTGAAGAGAAATGGAAATTTGAGAAGGCTAGGCAGATCAAGAAGGCTCAGGTCAGGAAAGAGAAGTTCCTGAGGAAAAATGTTGTCAGAATGACACCTGATGATCTCCTGAAGATCCAGTCTAAAATCAATGCCCTCAGCGATGATTTTGATGCCTACTATGCTAATGGGCAAGGAGCCAAAGTCAGGTTTGTAAACCTGACCAAGAAATTCACCAATGTTGCAGCTCCAACACAACAACAAGTTCCTTAGGCTGGAGCCTCAGCTCAGCCTACTGAAGAACATGCCAGCACTACTGATGATTTTCAGTCTGCTGAAGAAAATGTTAGTTCCAGGGCTGATGACTACATTACAGCCGCTGAAGAAATTTCCAGGGCATCCACTAGTGGTGCGCCTGAAGAAACTAAAGAAGTCAGGGCAACTGCATCAGTTGCGCATGAGGAAATTCAAACAGATTCCTCAGCTCCTCCCGCGCGTACACCAACTCCTATCCTTCCATCTGCATCAGATGTGAAGAAGACCAAGGCTGCAGAGTGAGCTGCAGTGAAGAAAAGGAAAGCATCAAATGCTTCAGAATCTTAAGCCCCAAAGAATATGAAGCCTATGACAAGATCTTTTGAAAATCCGATTGATGCTGTTCCAATTTCCTCCATACCATCAAAGGACCTTGTTCCTTTTGGTGAAGAATATGAGATCCCTAGCGGATCTGATGAAGAGAATCATTCTGCTGCTTCGTCAGAGCAGATTGATGAAGAAATTGAAGTGGATGTGATCCTCTCTACTCCTGTTGTATCCTCACCAATGCCTCAGTTCACAGCTGAATAGGCTGGTGTTGAAGAAATTGAAGAAGATGTGGATATTGGAAGCACAACGCCAGTGATGAACGATGACTTTTGGGATAGTTAGCATCCAAATTCTCCACTCTTCACCCTAATACAACAAATTGCTCAGTCCCCTGCAGCAACAGTTCAAATGGGCTCTGAAGAAACTCATCCCACCTCGTCCGTACATGAAGAAATTCCAGCCACTAGTGCTGAAGAACCTGCTGCTGCTGATCCATTGAACACGCAGACTGCATATGAAGAGGAACCAGAAAATCCTGAGCCTGAAGAACCTGAGATTGCGATTCCTGAGGTAGTGATGCAACTCGCTGACACTCCTCTGCCAAAACCAAAGGATCCATTCTCGCGCAAGCAAAAGTTCAAGGCTGAAGACTTCTTTGGCGAGCATGTTTTCTTCACTGATTACAACCCGTATGACTCTGCTCGCATAAGGAAGCGGCATTTCTGGACTGCTAGTCAAGCCAATTTCTATTCCTCGGTGCTATTCAACAAAGACAAAGTCTTCGATCACGCACATATTCCTCACGTGGACATGGAATCTCTGCCAGGCTTCGAGCCAGTCCTCAGTGTTCTTCAAGATGCTGGTTTGCTGAATTTCTGCACTGACATCTGTGATTGGAATGAAGAACTCATTCTTCAATTCTATGCGACACTGCACATCACCGGAGATTCTGAAGATGTGAACTCATGGGTACTGGACTGGATGATGAAAATACTCACTACAAGGCACCAACAACTGAATTGCTTCCGTGCCCTCCCACTCGGTCCTCCCCTTGATGGTGCTCGTTGCATCTACAACGAACTGAGCTTACAAATCATTACATGCAAGTCTTGATGAAGCCTTTGAAGCTGTGGCAGGCCCTCGAACCAAATTCCTCGTTAAGGAATTCTTGTATGTGCCTCGAATCTGCCCATCGAATTCTGACGAAGACAATGAGTCCTATCAAAGGCCACGACTCAAATGATGAAGAAGTCGTTGGCATCATGAAGAATATGCTTTTCAATATCATTCATGGCGTTCCCGTAAACTTCCATGATTTCTTCATGAGGACTCTGGCGAATATTGCTATGTCACCATTTGAGCTGAAGCCTTATGCACCATGGATTATGAGGTTCATCAGGACAAGGTCTTCACTCAATTACAAGGGCGATACTACGAACCACCGCAGCTACTTACCTCCAAATGAAGTCCTCAAACGGACATTTTCCTCAGCTGATGACAAAGGCAAGGCAACTGCTGTGATAGATGAAGGCATTCGTCCATCGGATGGTCAATTTCGCAAGGCTGCATCCTACTCCACCAATGACGACTCTGCCACACATTACTCTGCCGCCAACAACTCTGCCAAGCAAAATCCTCAAGCCACAGCACCCAGGGTGATGACTGATCGTGAGTTACTCCTCAGTCTTCATCATGTAACATCCCAAATTTTCAATTTGGAATGTTATACGTAGAGCATCATTACATATCATATTTTTTGTTGCATTTTTGCTCGATCCTAGAAATTCAACACAACTCAAGGACCCACGGAGATAGTTGGCGACTTCGTTATTTTCATATTTGAGTTTTCTCAAATTTTGAAAATAGGATCATTTGATTTTAATTATTTTATCTTCAATTATTTCTACTATCAAAATATGAGAGAGGGAATAAAATGACTTTCCCAAAATAAATAAATAATGAAGATTTAATAATAAAATCAAATAAGATTTCATTTTGGAGTTTTTCGCCTTTTTATTTGAATTTAGGAAAAATGTGCATTTTCAAAATAGTATTTAGGCCCCAAATAAATGTTCATCCTGTCCGGCTTGATTTTAGAAGCCAGGGAAAATTTATTTTAGGATTTTTGGAGTCCGTTTAGTATTTCTTTTTATTTTTCTTCTGCGTGGAATATTTAAAAAAACGCGCAACGACCTTGGGCCGTGCGGCGGACTCCGCTCGGGGGCACTATATAAAGCGCCTCGCGCCTCAAATTTCACCCGAGCCGCCGCCAAATTTCACCGCGCTTCGCCGACCCAACCCGCCTAAAACCCTAACCCTAGCGCCGATCCCGCCGCCGCCACCAAGAAGCGTGACTCCGCCACGAGGTTCACCGCCTCATAAACCGTGCCGCCAGTTTTTTTTAAAAACAGAGCGGATTTTTCTTCAGTTTTTTTTCGGTTTTTTTGTTTTCGTTTTTTATTAGATCGGTTTTTTTCTAGTTCGGTTAAATAGCGAACGTTCGTTCGTTCGTTCGTTTTTAACGAACGCATTCGTCAGATTAGTTTAGTTAACGAACGTCCGTTCGTTAACCCGTTCGTCGTTTTTCTTTTTCTCGGATTTAATTCGCGATTTTTCTGATCGCGATTCCTGATCCGATTTTCCTTTTAGTATAACTTTTCGCTCGTTTATCGGAATCAGGCGATTCAAGCGCCTGGAGTTTCGTCTCGAAACCCTCTTTCTGAATAACCAACTTCAACAAGTTTTTTCTACGGTAAAATTTGACCTAGATCCAGATTAGTAAATCGGAGTTGTTTTCTTTCGTCGTTTGACTTTCGTTGCTTCGTTTGATTTTATTCTGTTTGCAAACCGGAGTTCTTAAGTTGAACTATCTGGTTAGATCTTCTATTTGAGTTTTACCTGTGCATTAGATGAGTAATTATTGTATGCTTGTTTGTCTGCGATAGAATGACCAGAGTGCGCCGCCTGTTACTTCGAGTCTCTAGGTTTCGCGGATCATCAGCAAGGCAAGTAACACTTTGATCATACCTTTTCTACTACCCTGTTTTATGCATTAGATCTATCCTCAAACATTGCATGATTAGGATCTAATTAAATTGTGGGATGGGAAGTAGATGAGGTAGTACCTATTACCTGTTTTATTATCAAACCCTTGGGAGTTACTTCTATGTTTGCTTATTATGCCGTGCTATGCTAGTAGACGTGGATTGGGTGAGTGTATTCCATGACAGATGTGAGAATTTTTAACTTAATGGTTTATTTAAGGTGGCAACTTAAACACACATCTGGGTGGATTGAGGCAACTGGTTTCTATCAATATTTGCCAGTATTTCTTCGGACCGCCACCCAGGCTCAAAGGGATCATGAGACTATTCATGCTAGAAACTTCCGTGTGCAGCCACATGCTACTATGGGCTCTAGCATAGTTGACTAAGTTGTGCGAACTCTTACGGGTGGACTAGCTGATGTAGGGGTTGTAGGTTGTACGGTCTACCCACATGTAAGGTGCTAGCGCTTCTGAAAGACTATGTCTCGGTCATCCGTTTCTCGAACACCATGTAGTGCGAGAAATCAAACGGAGGAGATCGAGTCTTGTGGGGAAAAGTGCACAAACCTCTGCAGAGTGTATAAACTAATCATGGTTAGCCGTGTCCCCGGTTATGGACATCTTGAGTATCTAGTATTTGGATTATCATGTGAATCTCATCATGTTACGCTAATTAATATTGTTGGGTTGTTAATGAGTACTTTTAATTGGGATTGCGAATGCTGTCAACCATTCTCAATGTTTCACAACCACCATGATAGTTAAATAAATTTATTCCTTTGCAGTAGGGAAAAATTGGCTTTACGCAAAACTGTAACCATAGAGCTTTCCACCAGCCATATGTGCATGTAGTATAGGCTTATTCTTCCATTACTCTCTATGTGTTACATTGCCATCATATTCCATGTGCTGACCCTTTTGGGGCTGCAACGTTTCATGTTGTAGACTTTTCAGACGACGAGTATGGTGCTTAGGTCGTGGTTCTATACTCAGTGATGTCGTTGGAGTTGATGGACTCACTTTTTCTTCCAAGCCTTCCGCTGTTATCGTTATTAGATGGCCTTAAGCCATATTTATTTTATTAAGTTCTCTCTTGAGACCTTCGATTGTAATAAGTGTGTGATTGGTACTCTGTTATAAATCCTCCGAGTAATCGTGGTGGTGTCGACATCTTGATCCAGGATGACACCGATCACGAGATCGATCGCTTTGAGGTCCTGGTCGCTACAAAGATGGTATCAGAGCACACGCTGACTGTAGGACATGACCATTAAGCTAAAGCCCTAGATCACTACTCTCTTCTCATTTCTGACTCCTCATCTTTTCTACTCTTTTAGGATGACGGAAGCAAGGATCAAGTTCACCCAGCCGGATGAAGATACACCTTTTGGACGACACCTGAAGGAAGTCACTAAGTACCTGAAAATCGGAATACCAAGCTTCACCGGGACCTACAATTCCACTTTGCTCAAGAAGAGCTACCGAAGATTCAAGCTCAAGTTCCCGGAAGGACGTTTGCGCCAATCACGGAGCCCATAGAGTGTGTTTTCAATGCACCAACTTGGAGTTTGGAAAAGAGCATGGCAGCTCACATAACCATGGGACGCATTGGAGAAGTTTACAAAGAAGACCTCAAGGATACTATCTACCAGATTTGCGGGCGCCGAGATGAACAATGGGAGATAGTTGGCACTAAGAAGGATCGATCCATTGCAGCTTTCATCCAGGAGTTAAATCAGCACATTCGACGCCATGAGAACCAGGGGACAAAGCGCAGATATGATGGAGTTGAAGACAGCAAAAGCCAAGATTATCGAACTAGAAGGAGAACTGAAAGCCACTCGCAAGGACTACATGGAGGAGATTGTAGCTCTAGTGGGACAAAACGGCGATCTTAAGGAGAAGATTGAAGAACTCATGGGAAATTCAGCACCCGGAGGAGAAGATGAAGATTGCACCTGTCCAGAGAACTACATCATCATCGATTTACACCGATTCCGATCCTAGTGATGATGATTTCGAAGATGAAGCCGGAGCAGATATCATGGAGTCTTCATCGGAGCAGTTTTTTCTAGTTGACCACCATAACAGTAGTAGATTCCCCCATTAAATATTAGTTTTAGTTCCAGCACTTTGTAACGATAGATAGACCGTTGTATGTCCTTGTTTGAATTGATTGGAGTGATATTGTGTGATTTGTCTCATGTGCATATGGGTAGTGTTTCTCTCTAGACCTCATTCTATTCTAAATTCTCGTCTTTTCTATAAACCCTCAGATGCCTCCGAGACGCGACCCCGGATTTGTTTTCCCGCCAGAGATCACTCAGTTGATTTAGCAGCAGAATACCTTGATTCAAACATTGGTACAAAACCAAGGCAAGAACAACAACAACAACAACAACCCACCGCCACCACCACCTGTTGACCATTTGACCTGTTTCTTAAGGCTGAATCCGCCGGTGTTTTCCAGTAGCACCGAGCCGATTGTTGCAGATGATTGGCTCCGCAAAGTAGGGAGGGAGTTGACCACTGCAGGATGTACAGATGGGGAAAAGGTGAAATTTGCCGCACATCAGCTTGAAGGACCCACAGCAGCATGGTAGGAGAATTTCATACCACTTACCTCAGAGACAACATCACATGGGATCGGGCCAAGAAGCTTTCCAGACGCCCATGTTTCAGCAGGAGCTATGGCCATGAAGAAGCGTGAGTTTCACAACTTGCGCCAAGGAGGACGGACAGTTGGCGATATGTGGATGACTTTAGTAAACTAGCACGTTATGCCCCAGGATGACGTTACTTTCTGAACGCACTAAGCGGAGAAGTTTCTAGAAGGACTAAATGATGAGCCGAGCATGCGGTTGATGGTAGCCACCTTCAATAACTACCAGGGAGTTAGTAGATCGTGTTCTTATGATTAAAGGAAGCAGCAGCAGATTGACAATCGCAAGAGAAAGTATGGACAGGGAAGAATAACTCGAGCTCAGCAGAAACTTCGCTTTACCCGAAGCCGTGGAGGACAATTTCAGCATACCCACGGGGAGGTAGCTCGACAACCATAATGGCACCAAGAATGGGAACGGGAATGGAGGAAGCAATGGACAAAACCGCACCAACCCGTCAACACCATCCAAGGTAGACTGAGCCATATCACTTGCTTTAAGTGCCGTAAGATCGGGCATTATGCAAATGATTGTCCAGAAGGCCAAAATGGTAATGGCAATGGAAGCTCAGGACAGAAGCCGAACCCTTTCAACAGGGGACAAGTGAACCACGTTATCGTGGAGGAGGTTGAAGCTCAGCCAGACGCAAAGAATAGGTAAGTTTTTGGTTAAGACTTTTCTGCAGCTTGTTCTTTTGATACTGGTGCATCGCATTCATACATATCAAGGGGATTTGTGGATAAGTATAAACTACCAACCCAAGCCCTTAGGTCACCCATGCTAGTAACCTCACCCGGAGCAGAATATATGGCAAGTATATGGTGTGATCGACTGCCTTTAAGGATTGTACATTGTATTTCCCTCGGACCTAATAGTTCTGGAATCGCAAGGATTGGATGTGATATTAGGCACAGATTGGTTATCGAAGTATGGAGGGAACATAGATTGTGCCAGTAAGTCGATTTTGCTTCCCACCCCAGAAGGGAGGAGAATCAAGTTTGTATCACGGCATGAGCCGAGGAGAGCACATGTAAATTCCTTAACAGGAGTTGTGCAGGAGGAAGTACCAGTGGTAAGGGATTACTCGGATGTGTTTCCGGAAGAGTTGCCAGGCATGCCGCCGGACAGAGACATTGAATTTCTGATTGAACTCTTGCCCGAACCTTTGGGCCTATATCTAAGAGACCGTATAGGATGCCAGCCCAAGATTTGGAGGAAATTAAGAAGCAGATTAAGGAGTTCTTTGGATAAAGGTTTTATTCGCCCAAGTTCTTCGCCTTTGGGGATCACGATACTTCTAGTGGAGAAGAAGGATGGAACTTTAAGAATGGTTGTTGATTATCGAGGATTGAATGAAGTGACCATTAAGAACAAATACCTGTTGCCGATGATCAATGACTTGTTTGACCAATTGCAAGGAGCTAAGGTGTTTTCCAATATCGATTTGATCAGGGTACCATCAGTTGAAGATTCGAGAGCAGGATATACCTAAGACGGCTTTTTACCACTGTGCACGGGCTGTATGAGTATACCATTATGTCATTTGGTCTGACTAACGCACCTGCCTATTTTTATGAACATGATGAACAAAGTGTTTATGGAGTTTTTGAATAAGTTCGTCGTGGTGTTCATTGATGATATTTTGGTTTACTCGAAGAATGAAGAAGAACATAAGGAGCATTTGCGTTTGGTACTCGAGAAGCTCCGAGAACATCAGTTGTATGCCACGTTCAGCAAGTGTGAGTTTTGGTTGAAGGAAGTTGGATTTCTCGGACATGTTATATCCGGAGAAGGTATAGCAGTAGACCCCACTAAAGTTGTCACTGTGACAAACTGGGAAGCGCCAACGACAGTTGGAGAGATCCGGAGTTTCCTTGGACTCGCAGGATACTACCGGAGATTTATTGAGAATTTCTCAAGGATTGCGAAGCCTATAACAGAATTGTTGAAGAAGGATACCAAGTTTATTTGGACTGAGGAGTGTGAAGCTAGTTTCCAAGAGTTGAAGAAACGTTTGGTTAACTCACCAGTGTTAATCCTGCCAGATCAGACCAAGGATTATGAGGTGTATTGCGACGCTTCACGTCGAGGACTTGGAGCAGTGCTTATGCAGGAGGGAAGAGTTGTTTCGTATGCTTCACGACAACTGAAACCTCACGAATTAAACTATGCCATGCATGATTTGGAGTTAGCAGCCGTAGTGCATGCATTGAAAACATGGAGACATTTCCTCATTGGAAATCATTGTGAGGTGTATACGGATCACAAGAGTTTGAAGTACATCTTCACGCAGAAGGAGTTAAATATCAGGCAGAGAAGATGGTTGGAGCTCATCAAGGATTACGATATGAGATTACATTATCACCCCGGAAAGGTTAACGTTGTAGCAGACGTGTTGAGCCGTAAGAGTCATGTCAACACACTAATGACCGGAGGCTTACCAAAGGAATTAGCCGAGGAATTTCGGGAGCTATGTTTGGAAATAGTTCCGCGAGGCTATGTAGCAGCATTGGAGATTCAATCTACTTTGATGGACAAAATCAGAGAAGCTCAAAGGACAGATAAGGAAGTTGCTTCTATTAAGGAGAAGATGAGCAAGGGAAAAGCAAAGGGATTTCGTGAGGATGAGCACGTAACCTTATGGTTTGAGGACCGCGTTTACATACCAAGTGATCCGGAGATTCGGAAGTTGATTTTGCAAGAGGCACATGATTCACCATATTCGATTCACCCAGGAAATACCAAGATGTATTTGGATTTGAAGGATACGTTCTGGTGGACCGGAATGGAGAAGAATATTGCAGAGTATGTAGCAGTTTGTGATGTATGTCAGAGGGTAAAGGCAGAACATCAGAAGCCAGCAGGATTATTATAGCCATTGCCTATACCCGAATGGAAGTGGGATAAACTAGGCATGGATTTCATCACGGGATTGCCCAGGACTCGTTCGGGCTATGACTCAATTTGGGTTGTAGTCGATCGTTTGACAAAGGTGGCTCATTTCATTCCAAAGTAAAGACTACCCACAAAGATTGCCAAATTGGCTAAGATATACATGACCAGGATTGTATGCTTGCATGGAGTTCCGAGGAGTATCGTATCGATAGAGGAACCCAATTTACCTCAATGTTCGGAAGCAGCTTGCACGAAACTTTGGGAACCAGGCTGGAGTTTAGCACAGCTTTTCATCCATGCATGATGGACAAACCGAGAGAGTCAACCAGATTTTGGAGGATATGCATAGAGCTTGTGCTTTGGATTATGGATCAAGTTGGGATGATAACTTGCCATATGCGGAGTTTTCTTATAACAACACCTACCAAACTAGTTTGAAGATGGCCCCCTTCGAAGCCTTGTACGGAAGGAGGTGCAGGATCCCGTTGTTGTGGGATGAAGTTGGAGACCTCCAGTTGTTTGGACCAGATTTGATTAAGGAGTCTGAACGGAAAGTAAAGTTAATTCGCGATAGGCTCAAGGTAGCCCAGTCAAGACAGAAGAGCTATGCAGACTCAAAAAGCAAGGAGACAGAACATGAAGTCGGAGACAGAGTTTATCTTCGAGTATCTCTGCTTCGAGGAGTTAAGTGTTTTGGTGTTAAAGGAAAATTAGCGCCACGTTTTGTGGGACCATATCGTGTTTTGGAGCGTATGGGAGAAGTTGCGTACAAGTTGGAACTACCCGAAGGATTGTCAGGAGTTCATGATGTGTTCCATGTATCTCAGTTGAAGAAGTGTCACGCAGAGATGGCGGATATACCACTGAGAGATAGTGTGCCACTAGAGGCGATTCAGTTGAATAACGATTTGACCTACGAGGAGAAATCAGTTAAGATTCTGGAGTATGCCAGCCGAGTCACCCGCAGCAAGGTCATTAAGTTTTGGAAAGTTCAGTGGAGCCACCACACGAGGATGAAGCCACCGGGAGCGAGAGGAAGATCTGCTTAAGGACCACCTCACCTATTTTCTAGTTAACCCGAATCTCGAGGGCGAGATTCATCTTAAGGGGTAGGTTTGTAACATCCCAAATTTTCAATTTGGAATGTTATACATAGAGCATCATTGCATATCATATTTTTGTTGCATTTTTGCTCGATCCTAGAAATTCTACACAACTCAAGGACCCACGGAGAGAGTTGGGGATTTCGTTATTTTCATATTTGAGTTTTCTCAAATTTTGAAAATAGGATCATTTGATTTTAATTATTTTATCTTCAATTATTTCTACTATCAAAATATGAGAGAGGGAATAAAATGATTTTCCCAAAATAAAGAAAATAATGAAGATTTAATAATAAAATCAAATAAGATTTTATATTGGAGTTTTTCGCCTTTTTATTTGAATTTAGGAAAAATGTGTGTTTTCCAAAATTGCATTTAGGCCCCAAATAAATTTTCATCCTATCCGGCTTGATTTTAGAAGCCGGGGAAAATTTATTTCGGAATTTTTGGAGTCCATTTAGTATTTCTTTTTATTTTTCTTCATGAAATATTTTCAAAAACGCCAAGACCTTGGGCTGCGTGCCCGAAGGGACTCCGCTCGGGGCGCTATATAAAGCGCCGCCACGCCTCAAATTTCACCCGAGCCACCGCCACCACCACGCGCCGCCGCCCAACCCCACCAAACCCTAACCCTAGCCGCGCCCGATCCGCCGCCGCCGTGACCCGCCGCCGAGGTTCGCCACCGCCTCGTAAACCGTGCCGCCGGTTTTTTTAAAAAATCCAAGCTGATTTTTCTTCGGGTTTTTTCGGTTTTTTTAGTTTTCGTTTTTTTATTAGATCGGTTTTTTTCCGGTTCGGTTAAATAGCGAAAGCTCGTTCGTTCGTTCGTTTTTAACAAAAGCGTTAGTAAGATTAGTTTAGTTAACGAACGTCCGTTCGTTAACCCGTTCGTCGCTTTTTCTTTTCTCGGATTTAATTCGCGAGTTTTCTGATCGCGATTCCTGATCCGATTTTCGTTTTAGTAGAACTTTTCGCTCGTTTATCGGAATCAGGCGATTCAAGCACCTGGAGTTTCGTCTCGAAACCCTCTTTCCGAATAACCAACTTCAACAAGTTTTTGCTACGGTAAAATTTGACCTAGACCCAGATTAGTAAATCAGAGCTGTTTTCTTTCGTCGTTTGACTTTCGTTGCTTCGTTTGATTTGATTCTTTTTGCAAACCAGGGTTCTTAAGTTGAACTATCTGGTTAGATCTTCTATTTGAGTTTTACCTGTGCATTAGATGAGTACTTATTGTATGCTTGTTTGTTTGTGATAGAATACCCGGAGTGCGCCGCCTGTTACTTCGAGTCTCTAGGTTTCGCGGATCATCAGCAAGGCAAGTAACACTTTGATCATACCTTTTCTACTACCCTGTTTTATGCATTAGATCTATCCTCAAACATTGCATGATTAGGATCTAATTAAATTGTGGGATGGGAAGTAGATGAGGTAGTACCTATTACCTGTTTTATTATCAAACCCTTGGGAGTTACTTCTACGTTTGCTTATTATGCCATGCTATGCTAGTAGACATGGATTGGGTGAGTGTATTCCATGACAGATGTGAGATTTTTTTAAATTAATGGTTTATTTAAGGTGGCAACTTAAACACACATCTGGGTGGATTGAGGCAACTGGTTTCTATCAGGATTTGCCTGTATTTCTTCGGACCGCCACCCAGGCTCAAAGGGATCATGAGACTATTCATGCTAGAAACTTCCGTGTGTAGCCACATGCTACTATGGGCTCTAGCATAGTTGACTAAGTTGTGCGAACTCTTACGGGTGGACTAGCTAATGTAGGGGTTGTAGGTTGGTACGGTCTACCCACATGTAAGGTGCTAAGCGCCGAAAGACTATGTCTCGGTCATCCGTTTCTCAAACACCATGTAGTGCGAGAAATCAAATGGAGGAGATCGAGTTTTGTGGGGAAAAGTGCACAAACCTCTGCAGAGTGTATAAACTAATCATGGTTAGCCGTGTCCCCGGTTATGGACATCTTGAGTATCTAGTATTTGGATTATCATGTGAATCTCATCATGTTACGCTAATTAATATTGTTGGGTTGTTAATGAGTACTTTTAATTGGGATTGAGAATGCTGTCAACCATTCTCAATGTTTCAAAACCACCATGATATTAAATAAATTTATTCCTTTGCAGTAGGGAAAAATTGGCTTTACGCAAAACTGTAACCATAGAGCTTTCCACCAGCCATATGTGCATGTAGTATAGGCTTATTCTTCCATTACTCTCTATGTGTTACATTGCCAGCATATTCCATGTGCTGACCTGTTTTGGGGCTGCAACGTTTCATGTTGCAGACTTTTCAGACGACGAGTATGGTGCTTAGGTCGTGGTTCTATACTCAGTGATGCCGTTGGAGTTGATGGACTCGCTTTTTCTTCCAAGCCTTCCGCTGTTATCGTTATTAGATGGCCTTAAGCCATATTTATTTTATTACGTTCTCTCTTGAGACCTTCGATTGTAATAAGTGTGTGATTGCTACTCTGTTATAAATCCTCCGAGTACTGTGTGGTGTCAGCATTACTGATCCAGGGATGACACTGAGCACAGAGATCAAACTGTTTGAGGTCTGGTCGCTACACATCAGAAGGTTGATCGCAATCATAAATGGGTCAAGCGTCAGTTTGGTTCAATTCTTCACAACATGACCTCAACACACAATGCAGTGAAGAAAAACCAATACTACCTCCATGAAACCTTCAACCGTACTTGGGTTGTTCTATCTCATGTCTACAGCGCAGAAGATCTGAAGAAAATGGGTCTCAAGGAAGAATTTGACTGGTCTGCACCTCCGCCGAAGAAATTCAAGAAGTTCAAGGTTCCTTCCTTGGTGGCCAGCTCCTATTCTTCATCGCGCGACACTGATGAAAATGAAGACTTGGACGACACTGCGGCAGGCCCTACTACGACAACCGACCCGACATCACCGGGCGCCTCCTCCATCAACTTGATATTCCTCGTATGCGTTAGTCCTCGCCGATCCTTTTGGTCATTCGATGACAAAGGGGGAGAAATTTGAGTTAGTCTTCAAGCGGGTCTATTATATGGGTGTTTTTCTGCTAATTTACAACTCTCGCTCTTCTGAAACTTTGTTGGATCGAGTTGTAATCTTAAACCCGATGGTGCTCTGATACTTTTGATGTGTTCCTCTGCATGCTTATTCTTCGTTATATGCTAATACACGCATGCTGAATTACATCAGTAACCATATTTCATCATGCATTTCAAATTCTTCATATTATATGTCAAATGCGTGTATGAATTACAAGATATAGGGGGAGATCTCCATGATTCAACTCTTCAAATGTGCATTGCCTCAAAAGCAAATTCCTCACTATGCACATCTTCAAGGGAGTTCTTCTATATCTTGCGGTCAAATTCCTCAATATCAGTATTTACACTTCATATGTTTATCCTCGTTGAAAACTTAACCTATATTGTCATCAATCACCAAAAGGGGAGATTGTAAGTGCATCTAGTGCCCCTTAGTGATTTTGGTGTATTGAAGACTTATAGGTTAAGGGACTAATGTATTTATGAGTGTACACAGTCTATAAGTCTATGAGGAGTTTGATATTTACAGAGAAAGTCGACCCTAAAATGAAGTTCTTCGATCAAGACTTTGGTATTCGAAGACTTTCAAGACTTTGATAGTGAAGAAATTGGTGTGACCTTGAAGACTTGGTATTCATTTGAGGAACATGAAGCGTGAAGACTTTTGTTTTCGTAGTTTCGTTTTTTCTCTTTCTTGAGTCATAGGAAACACCGCATCGTTAAAGGGGTCGAGGAAATACTAAGAAAAAATTCCATGTGATGCTCAACTCAAAATCCTACACCTACCAATTCATTCGAAAGTGAAGCCTTTGAAATCTCATACGATTCAGTCAATTTCTTGATGTAGACGAAGTTCTTCCGGTCATTGAGGAATTTGTTCGACTGGGAGTTAGGAATTCACCGGCGAATTGCCTACACAATGAGGAACATGATAGCCCTAAGGAATTTGAGAGTCAAATTTCCGACCCGTTGCCATCTTCTTGGCGCCGGCTGTCCCAAAATATCTTATCCACCTAACGGTCATATCATTGAAGGGCATTTATGTCTTATCATGTTGGGCTGCTCCCTAGGCTATAAATAGCCGCCCCTACAACCACTAGCTGGTTGGCTGCTCCGAGAGAACTTGACACTTGTCATTTGAGAGCATCCCATCCTCCTCAAGACTTTGAGCAAAAATCATCGAAAGTGAGGAAAACCCAAAACCAAACCCCTACAAACCCAAAGTGATTGAGCATCACTGAAGAGATTGATCCTGCATGGATCCGACGCTTGTTACCTTTGAAGATTGTGCTTCTTCCAGACGGTTAGGCGTGAGCATCCAAGAGGAATTGTGGATCGCTGAGTGACCAAGTCTGTGAAGGTTTGGAAGTCGCCTGAAGACTTACCACGAGTGATTGGACGGGGTCTGTGTGACCTTAGTTCAAGGAGAATATGGTGAGGACTTGGTGTCCTGAGCTGCGCACTAAGCGACTGGGTGTCCGGGACTGTGTGTCCTCGAGTGTAAATACTCAGCCGCTCCAACCAGACGTACAACTGAGATAACAGTTGGAACTGGTCTACCAAATCATTGTCTTCACCAACCTTACTGGTTCTATTTCCTCAACTCATTCATTTCCTCATTCTTTGTGTTGAGTGTTTGTTCATATCTGTGTTTCAAGACTTTGACTGAAGACTTTCTCAATTTCCTCCGTTCAATTTCTTCAGTCTGTTTGTCTTCATCTTGTGTTATCCTGTGATTACGCTTTATGTACTCTGTGATTTTCTTCATTTCATCATGATGATCATGCATGTATTCTGTTATGCTTACTTTTGAGTACTTATTCCGCTGCAAGTAGTTCATCGCTAAGGAATTTCCTCACCAGCAAATTCCTCAGTGAAGAATTCATAAAAATCGCCTATTCACCCCCCCTCTAGTCGATATAACTCACTTTCAGTTATACCTCACGTGGGTGAGATGTCGCTTAGGCAGGCGGGCGGGATCTGCTCACACGATGGCATGGAAGTGCAACTATCCCTGGGTGGTTTTGGTAATTCCCAACAACATATAGCTCATTGAACTAATGCTATTTCAAGATGATCATTTCAGAAAGTTCAATGATTGGCATGGCGTGGACTAGGAATGTGGACCCCTCAAAATGCTAAGGAGACATATTGGCTCAAGCTCAAGACTCTACATTTTTCTTTTTAGTGATCCAAGATCACATTTAGTCCATAGGAAAAGCCAATACTATTAAAAGGGGATGAGGTGTTGCTTAATGGCTTGCTTGCTCAAAATGCTTAGTGATATGCTCCAAAAGCCCTCAACCACTTTCTCATATCCACATATGTCCCCAACCAAAAGTCAAACTCGGCTCTACCAATTTGATCTATCTGGCGCCACCGAGTTCACTTGACATAGCCACTGCCAGAAACCCTAGTCAGTTCTGCCTCACTGACAAGGATCTCGGTCTCACCGATATGGGATTGGAAACTCTCTACTTCGCTTCATAAAGTTTCTGTCCAACCGAGATAAGCGATCGGTGCCATCGAGTTCGTAATGCAAACTCTCTGTTTCCCTTTCGTAACATTTCGGTCTCACTGAAATGAGCGATTCGGTCCCACCGAGTTTTCCTGACCAACTCTCTATTTGCCTATTACAGAAATCGGTCCTACCGAGTTTGTGTGATTGGTCTCACCGAGATTACGTTATGTCGTAACCCTAATGAAATCGGTCCCACTGAGTTGCCATGTCGGTCCCACCGAAAATCCTAACATTCACATTTTGAACTAAATCGGTCTGACCGAGTTTCATGATTCGGTCTCACTTAGTTTGGCAAATCATGTGTAACGGTTAGATTTTGTGTGGAGGCTACATATACCCCTCCACCCACTCTTCATTCATGGAGAGAGCCATCAGTCGTGCCTACACTTCCAGCATATATTTTCTGAGAGAGAACCACCTACTCATGTGTTGAGACCAAGACATTCCAATCCAACCACAAGAATCTTGATCTCTAGCCTTCCCCAAATTGCTTTCCACTCAAATCTTCGTTCCACCAAATCCAAATCCGTGAGAGAGAGTTGAGTGTTGGGGAGACTATCATTTGAAGCACAAGACCAAGGAGTTCATCATCAACACACCATCTATTACCTTTTGGAGAGTGGTGTCTCCTAGATTGGTTAGGTGTCACTTGGGAGCCTCCATCAAGATTGTGGAGTTGAACCAAGGAGTCTCAGACGGGCAAGGAGATCGCCTACTTCGTGAAGATCTACCCTAGTGAGGCAAGTCCTTCGTGGGCGATGGCCATGGTGGGATAGACATGGTTGCTTCTTCATGGACCCTTCGTGGGTGGAGCCCTCCGTGGACTCGTGCAGCCATTACCCTTCGTGGGTTGAAGTCTCCATCAACGTGGGTGTACGATAGCACCACCTATCAGAACCACGCCAAAAATCTCCGTGTCTACATTGCGTTTGCTCACTCCAAACTCCTCCGTTTACCTTCATGTGCAATGTTTTACATTCCGTTGTTATACTCTTAGACTTGCATGTGTAGGTTGATTACTTGACATGTGCTAAGTTGCTAAAATCTTCCAAGAATTAAAATTGGGAAAAGGATAGATTTTTATTTAGTCAAGTAGTCTAATCACCCCCCTCTAGACATGATTTCGATCCTACAAGTGGTATTAGAGCTTTGGTCTCCATTTGCCTTGATTTCCATAGCTTTTGGTGATCATAGCCTTGGTTTCACAACCTAGGAGAGTATGGCCTCTAGCAAGGGAAATTACCACCGTAGAGGTCCTTACTTTGATGGTACTAGTTTTGCTAGTTGGAAGCATAAGATGAAAATGCATATTCCTGGACATAACCCCGCCGTTTGGGCTATCATGTGTATTGGCTTGGAAGGTGAATTCTTTGATGGGAGAGAACCAAACCGTGAAGCTACCGCGGAAGAGTTGAAGATGCTGCAATACAATGCTCAAGTTTGCGATATCCTCTTCAACGGATTGTGCCCCGGAGAATTCAACAAAATCATCCGTCTTGAGAATGAAAAAATTGGGATACTTTGATTGATATGCATGAGGGTACTGACTCCGTCAAGGAATCCAAATTGGATGTGCTTCAAAGTCAACTTGACAAGTTCAAAATGAAGGATGGTGAAGGTGTCGCTGAAATGTACTCTAGGATTGCTCTCATCACAAATGAGATTACCGGCTTAGGAAGTGAAGAGATGACCGATAGATTCATCATCAAGAAGATCCTAAGAGCCTTGGATGGAAAATATGGTACCATGTGCACATTGATCCAAATTATGCCCAATTACAAAGATCTCAAGCCAACGGAAGTCATTGGAAGAATTGTTGCTCATGAGATGTCACTCAAAGATAAGGAAGAGCTTCACAACAAGTCAAGTGGTGCTTACAAAGCCTCATGTGATGCTCCTACATCATCAAGTGAGAAACAAACCCTCAATGAGGAATTGAGCCTAATTGTGAAGAACTTCAACAAGTTCTACAAGAGTAGAAGCAAGGAAAGAAGTTCCAAGTCAAGGTCCTACAATGACAAAAGATCTTCAAGTCGTGAGCATAATTGCTACAATTGTGGAAGACCCGGACACTACTCCAATGAGTGTACACCCCCCTACAAAAGAAGCGAAGATTCTCCCAAAAGGAGAAGTAGAAGAGAAGAATCACCACCAAGGGAGAGAAGGAGTAGAGATGATCGTTATGAACGAAGATCCTCTCACAGAAGCAAGGATTCGGAAAGAAAGGACAAATCATCAAAGGGCTACACAAAACGAAGACATCAAGCTCACGTTGGTGAATGGGTATCCAGATCCGACTCCGACCATCACTCCGAGAGAAGTTATCACTCCGACTCCGAATATACTCAAGATGAAGGTGTTGCCGGTCTAGCACTTGTGTCAACCAACTCCTATGACATATTTGATTCACCAAATGAAGGAATTGGAAGATGCTTCATGGCTAAAGGCCTAAAGGTATCACACCCCGAGTATGTTGATTTCAATAGTGATGAAGATTATTTGCTAGGTGATGATGATTTACTTATTGACAACTCTAGTGATGAAAACTATGATGAACTTGCTATTAATCATGCTAATCAAGATAAAATGAATGATGATGATAAGAAGGAGAATGAGCGACTAACTAAAGAACTAAACACTCTTAAGTTAGCCCATGAAACTACCTTGGAAGATCATCGAGAACTTTTAAAGACTCATGAGAAGCTATGCTTTGAAAAGCTCAAACTTGAGCAAGAACATGGGTTCTTAAAAGCAATCAATGATGATCTTTGCAAGAAAAGTTCTTCTTACATTGCCAAGTGTTTACTCTTGTCTACTTACATGCCACAAGTAAAATCTAGCAACAAGAACAAGAAAGATTCTTCTTCTAGTAGTAACAATAATCATGTTAAATCCAATGTTGTTGCTTCTAGTAGTTCTCTTGATTCCACTAATGATTCTCTTAGCCAAGTTACACTTGAGCAAGAAAATAGCTTATTGAAGGGAATTATAGGTAAAGGTGTTTACAAGAGCCTTGCCGGAAGTAAGCAATTTGAGAAAATTGTACGCAAGCAAGGAAGACACCGGAAGAATCAAGGTGTTGGTTTTGAACGAAAGTTCAATGCCAATGGAGTTGTGTGGGAAGAAGATCAATACCCCAAGACGAAGTTTGTTCCTCAACAAGATAAGTATGATCCTACTTATTTCCAAGGGACACAAGCTCAAGATGATCTTCCACCACAAGACCACAAGCAAAAAGGCAAGGACAAGCTTCAAGAGGAGATTGATGCATTTGTAGAAGCTCCTAAGGCCTTGGTCAAGTGGGTTCCCAAGACTACATCAAGTTCTACTTCATCAAGTATGACTACAACTCCAAGGATTCCCATCAAGATACTTCGCTCATATCATCTTGGCAAGGACAAGTGCAAACAACTTCCACATCTTGCACTAGTTCAAGGAGTCACAAACCCTCTTGTTGGTAAGCCAAGGGACAAGGTAACCTAATACTTTCATGGACATCATCTTGTGTGAACATCACTCTATGTCTATGGATATCCTTGTTTGTTCCTTGTGGGACTAACCTGTGTAGGTATTGAAAGTGCAATTCACTCCAATGGATTGCTCCAAATGATCTACATCAACATTGAGCATCCACATCTTCAACATCTACATGAAGTCATCATCGACAAAAACCAAGGTTAGTTCATCCCTCTTAGGGGGGATATCACATCTTGGGGGACCTTTACACTAAAGAATTGAGCTAAAGCAACTCTAATGGTGTGAACACAACAATGCTTTATGTAAAAGTGGTAACCCCACTTGAGCTTAAACAATGAGTATGACCTATGATCAAATGTTCTCGTTTGACTCCTAAGTCAATATACTCATATATAGATGACCTAGTCGTCGCCAATTGCTTGATAGATGCTAGAGTGTTTGTGCATGCTTTGTCACATATTTCATTTGCCATTTTATTGTGTGAGCATGTTGGTTGCATATTTTGATCATTCGAGGACATCCATTTGTTGCTTTGATTGTTTGGTTGTTTCTCTTTTGCCAAATGGATGGACAAGAATGCCTAAGAACTCCCTCTAGCTATCTATGCTTTTCTCGTCTCAAACTCTATTCATGCCACATCACAAAGTTTGATCAAGTCAAATTCGAACCACTTTGTGTGAGGAGCACTCGGAGTCCCCGATTCGTCATAGACTTAAACTTCCAAAACATCTCTGTGCATTTCGGTCTGACCGATTCATCCACTTTGGTCACACCGTGTTCACTGAGTTGATCTAGGTTTTCAATCTTGGTGCATCCGATTAGAACTTTTCGGTCACACTGAGTTGCAGTAACCGCTTGCAATTTGCATCTCGGTGCCACCGAGTTGTTCCACTCGGTCACACCGACAGGGTCAGGATATATATACCGACGGGTGAGATTTTGGAAATTTCTTCAAAACCCTTCATCCCGCACGTGTCCTGCTCTGCTGCCTCGGGTCTCCGGATCGTCTTATCGTCGCCAGCGACCTCCTGCTGCTGGTCTCCGTCGCCGTCAAAGGATTTCAACCCCGCCGTTGCCGCCGTAGCGATCTCACCGCCGAACTAGGGTATGAGTTCGAAACTTTGTGTTGTTCTTACCTCTGATTCTTAGCACAAAGCAAATGCCATGTTCTTTACCACGTATGAAATCATCCTGTCCAGCAAGAACACTCCTTAGATTAGATTTGATTCGAAAATTTAGGGTTAGATTTCCGCCGAACTCATCTCGGACCGACCGAGTTGTGGCAATCGGTCTCACCAATTTGGCTTAGGCCATTGTACTTGCACTTTTTGGTCTGACCGAAAGTTGCAAATCGGTGTGACCAAGTTCGACTCTCTGTGAAACCCTAAGAATCTCAGAGTCACTGAATTGTGTCTTGGTCTGACCGATTTCACTAGTTTAGACTCCAAAAATTGCTTCGGTGTCACCGAGTTTAACAAATCGGTAGCTCCGAAATGCTTTTTATGGAAAACTAAAACTAAGTTTTTGACTCGTTTTTGCAAAAACTCTGCACTTTGTGATGCTCATCCACTGTATCTCGTCTATATCTGTTCACATGGTCTGCTATCAGTTTGCTTTGCCAGTATGTCTGATCAAAGTGATAGCCAGAACAAATCAGAAGAGCAAGTGAACATGAGTGAGGGCACTAGTCCCTCTAGCAGCTATGATGATGGCAGCAGGAGCACTCCAAACAATTTGCCCAAGGCAGCCACTAGAACAAGGAAGAATAGAACCTTAGACTCAGAGGATGAGGACTATGTGGCTAATGAGGAGGAAGTGAGCTCCAAGAAGAAAGTGCTGAAGAAGGAATATGGAGCTACTGCTGCAACAAAGCTTGGAATGCACAAGAAGGCACCTGCCAAGAGAGTTCCTATGTCTAAGGCCAGGGCCTCCACTCAGGAAACTATGGAGTTCACTCTTGAACCAAAGGAGGCTGGTGAAGGCAAGAAGAGGAAAGAGAGCGTCAAGAAGACCACTACCAGAGTCATTGGGAGATCTTCTATGATAAGAGATCCAACTGAAGAAGAGGAATAGGAAGAGGATGTTGCACCAGCACCCAAGTCTCGAAAGCAGATGGGGGATGCCATCAAGTCTGGGGCTGCCCCTTCAAAGCCCAAGACTGCCCCCAAAGCTTCTGCTCAAGCTCCAAAGACTTAAAAGCCCAGGAGGAGCACAAGGAACATTCCAGCTATAGAAAAGAACAAGGCCCCAGTGCCTGAGATGGATGAAGAAGAAGATGCTGAAGCCCAAGTGCTTAGGAAGCTTAAACCAAAAATTCCAAATCATGATGATAGCCATCCAGTGGCAGAAGATATGAGCATCAGGAAGGATGCTGGTCTCAGACTTTGGAGACAAAGTGATCCATATGCTGCGAGGAGGAGGATTACTGTGGACTACAGGTTCCATACCAAAGAGCTGCAAGATTTCTATGAAACCATTCTGCTTGACAAGAAGCCCATAGTCTGTGATATGAAGTGGGCAGACTGGAAATACATTGATGAGAATGAAGATCATTTTCCAGGAGTGCATGGGAGCTTTAGGCAGTGTGGTGTGGACAAGTTTGTGGGTCAGAAGCTGACAAAATGGAATGATTAACTCATCATGCAATTCTACTCTACAGCACATTTTTATCTAGATGGTAGAATTGTTTGGATGTCTGAGGGTACAAG
Organism: Aegilops bicornis; assembly: GCA_021605145.1. NCBI lineage: Eukaryota > Viridiplantae > Streptophyta > Magnoliopsida > Poales > Poaceae > Aegilops > Aegilops bicornis. The sequence continues at coordinate 438,742,883 of CM038671.1, read as the reverse complement.
GTACCAGTCCACAGTTGATGAGTGGCCAAAGTTGATAAATGCCCCTGAAGAGCATGAAGATGACTTGGATGTCTATGCCAAGAAGAAGAAAGACCACACCTCAATGGCCAACATGTACAAGGAGATTCCAGATAAAGCCTTGGAAACACATAAGCTTGGGTATGTTCATTACTTGTTGTCTGGCTTAGCTACAATCAATACCATTCTGAGGCATACATTGTTGCCCAAATCTGGAGATCACAAGATGATCAGAGGCCATTCAATCAACTTGCTGCAGATATTTGATGTGCCCCAGAAGCTCAAGGTTATGAGTCCGATTGTGGAAACAATCAAGAGGACAGCTGCAGATGATAAGAGATCTTGTGGGTATGCTCCACATATTCAAGTGCTCATCAACTCCAAGATGGGCACATGAACCTACCTATTGGATAAGGAGCATCTACCATTCCGACTAGACTTTAAGGAAAACACTGTTGTCATGAATGAAGAATATCCCACATCTGTGCAAGCACAAGAAAAGAGAGAGAAGGCAAAGGTTGAAAAAGCTGCAAAGATGCCAAGTGTTGAAGAGGCATCTCAAGTGTTTCTAAAGAGCAAATAAGATCAGCTTGCTTATCTGATTCAAGCAACCTTGAGGATTGAGAAGGGCTTGGCCACCCTGACTCAGAACCAAGAGAGCCTGGAGAGGATCATTGAGACAAAGTTCTATGATCTTGATCTGAAAAGTGACTGAGATGCAGACAGTTGTTGAGCAGCTCCAAGAAGAAGCTGAGGAGAGGAAAGGGTAGGCTACCACAGATGCCTTTCCGAGAGTGCCTAGAGGACAAAGGTCTGCTGCAGTGCCCATGGCTGACAGTAGAGCAACTACATCAGCACCAGCAGCCACAGCTTCAGTGCCACCTCCAGTTGCCACTCCACCAGCTCCAACAACTTCTATAGATGCTTTCGTCCTTAGAGTCCTCTCAATACCACCTCCCGAAGACCAAGCCTAGAGAGACACATAGCACATGCATTTTCAAACTTTTTGGTAACTTGTTGCCAAAGGGGGAGAAATGTATAGATCATAGGCTTCGAGATATAGTGTTTTGCCTCTTTTGTCTTTTGCTATTTGGTTGATACTCTTCTGTGTGCTTGTTTAATACTTTATGTCTGTGTGTGAGAGATACTTGTATGATCATGTGTTTGATCATATCCTACTTTAATGCTTGCTTGGATGATGTTATCTTTTATCTCTCATATATGATCATTCACTTTGCTTCTTGATGAGTGCATGTTTTTTACTTCTTATCATTTTGAGCGCTCCACCAAGATGTATGTGAAATGGAAGAGTAACCCATGATCCTAATTGATTGTGCATTTTCATTCAAAAGAAAATCTTAAATAATGCACAAATTTATGGGGAGCTCTTACTTATCGCATACTTCTCAAAGCGACGATATATTTCAATCTTATTATCATTTGTCGAAGCTTTGATCTATATGTTGTCATCAATTACCAAAAAGGGGGAGATTGAAAGTGCAACTATCCCTGGGTGGTTTTGGTAATTCATAACAACATATAGCTCGTTGAACTAATGCTATTTCAAGATGATCATTTCAGAAAGTTCAATGATTGGCATGGCATGGACTAGGAATGTGGACCCCTCAAAATGCTAAGGACACATATTGGCTCAAGCTCAAGACTACATTTTCTTTTTAGTTATCCAAGATCACATTGAGTCCATAGGAAAAGCCCATACTATTTAAAGGGGATGAGGTATTTCTTAATGGATTGGTTGCTCAAAATGCTTAGTGATATGCTCCAAATCCCTCAACCACTTTCTCGTATGCACATATGTCCAAAACCAAAAAGTCAAATTCGGCCCTACCGATTTGATCTATCCGGCGCCACCAAGTTCACTTGACATAGCCACTGCCAGAAACCCTAGTCAGTTCGGTCTCACCGACAGGGATCTCGGTCTCACTGAGATGGGATTGCAAACATAGACACCACACACCCATATAGAGTGAGTGGAGCAGGGGCTAGCCTAGTTCTTCTTCCTCCTCTAGCCCAAACAGTTCAAGGAGAAAGCTTCTAGCTAATTTGTCGAGATAGTGATCATGCTGAGACCCTGCAGAGCAGGACTAGGGGTGTTATCTCCTAGGAGAGCCCCGAACCTTGGTAAGATGCGTCGGTGTATGTGATCATGCCTCATCCCGCTTCTAGGCACCGGCGACGTACTCTTGTCCTCCTCCATGATAAGACAACCCCTGGCATATGTCGCTAGATATCCCTGACAGGTAAAGCTTGTGTTTGTGCTAGGCACACCTTGCTAGAGAGGCATATCGATCGATGTGTGCCATAAAGAAGGAGCTGGGGGGCCTACACACACCATGGGTGAACGACCTAAAGTGAAAAGATGAATTTACGCGATGGAGCTGGAGAATGCTGAGGGAGGGTGAGAGGGATGCGGGCATGTGCATGAACGAGAGAAAGTTTGTGCTAGCTACAAAGATAAGAGGATTGTGTGGGTGCAAAAGACGAATAGAGATCATAATTCATTATAAAAAGTGAATTCGGATATTTGAAGAATTTATCATAGTGTTTTAAACCGACGCATGCGTGAATATATATAGCGGTGATACACATGGTGTGGTTATGAACATGTTATACTACATATAATATATTTTATCTCTACTCTTATAAAAACAGAGTTGTTGATGATGGTGTGCCTGCCATCCTGCAATATAGGTTGTCCGATTTATATCTAACGGATAGGAAGGGAACTATGGCAATTTTGAAAAAGGATACCCACACCCCTATCCACATTTGCAAATAAGGCCTCCCCTCGATCATCTTGATGTTCCGTGGAACGCATGGGCATCTTGCTAGTACTACATATAATGTATAGAACATTGATTATAATTTGGGATAATGTGTGGCTTTTGTAGCTCAGAGCTAAATACTTGTCATAATGTAGGGGGGCGGGGCACTATACTTTGTGTGATAAACACGGTGTATGTAGGGAACATGGTTTAGATTATGAATATCTAGTTAGTACATCAGATGTACTATTATTTGGAATCAACATCAAGTGTATTCAAAAAATTGAATTCGAGTTCATATAGTACACATAGTTCATATCTATCTCTATAGTAATCATGTGGTGTGTTGTTAAGGTAATACACGAATGATGGTTGAAGTTGGCAACAATCATGATTGTAGATTCTTATTCAAACAGAGAAATGAATTCAAATTTAGTTCGAATTGCAGCGGTAGTATAGACATTTGGAATGCACTAAAATGTTGGTATGAGTAGGTTACATGTATTATACAGCCAGCGAAATTTCATAATTGGACATAACATGGATTCATAGCTTTGAATAGCATTTGTATACTAAACAGGACAAGACTCTCTCTTTGTGTGGTGTGAATAATTTTATTTTTTTCGTTTTTTTCGTTGAGGGAAGTGCGAATTGATTTGATACGTAGAAGTACAATATTACACGTTAGGCTTGTCCCTAAAATTCAACCCGCGCCTTGTTATATCCCAAAAATTCAGATATCGTGCTCCCAAAACTCGCGCCTTCACAACCTGCGCCTTGCTATCCCGAAATTACAACGCGCATGAAAACTCCCTCCAGCTGCCAAATCTCGACACACGAAATCCCCCTTCTAACCCTGAGCCGAAAGGGCCGCTAGTTCAAATCGGTGGGTGTCGTGGAATTAACACGTCAGATGTCCTCATGAAAGGACTTAGTCGTGGAGCCATCGCAACGGGTTAGCTTGAAGGGGTTAAACCGGACAAGGGACACGGGAGTTTATACTAATTCGGCCCCTTCGATGAAGGTAAAAGCCTACGTCTAGTTGTGATGGGATTGATTGGGTTTCGATGACCATGGAGCGAAATACGCTTGCCTGAGTCTCGAGTTGTTGTCTGTTGTCCCTGAACCGCTGCCGGGTCGTCCCTTTATATACACAGGTTGACGCTCGGACGGTCTACAGAGCCCTGAGGCCGACTCATACAAAGTGTCCGGCTCGGTCTCTCCTTTCCTAACTTATATTACAAGTTTACATAGTCATGGCGGTTTACCACTATGGGCCCTAATCCGCCTTTGGGCTGCGGGCTTCTAAGCTTTGTTTTTTAAAACACCATCTTCTGGATCTCCATGGGCTTCAGCATAGTCGAGGGAGAACCGGGCCCTCCTGGCCGGTTTACACTCAGTAGCTATATCCTTAACAATGGGGGTACTTTTGTAACACACCCTACATTCTGGACAAGCGCGTCCCTAAGTCATGGTTCCCCCTCCCATCGCCTCCTGTTCACCATTCAAAATCCCAGGCCGCCATAACCTCTCCGCTCCAGCCGCGAAACCCCACCCTCCTCCATCCGCCACCTCACGGCTGCCCAGCCAAAGCCTCTTCCCCGATGGCTTCATCCACCGCAACAGCTCGACGTCCCTCATCCACCTCCCCCGATGAGGATCCTTCGTCCATCTTGTCATCCCGCCGGTTCAGCCGCCCCGTCCTCCACCTCCAAGGAGCTGCTCCGATGATCACCTCGTCTATCGCGGCTGCTCCATCCCCACAGCGCCGCCTAAACCTGCTCCATGGGAACCGCAGCATCCTCACTGACTCCTCGGACGAAGCCGAGGCCTACTCGGAGCCACCAAATAGGTTGTACACTCATCACATTGCACCTTCTCCTTAACTCAACCTCCCGGTGCCGACGGTGTTCCAACCCGCACCCCATGGCATGGCTACCTCGAAGCCGGCGCCGCGGGCGACATCTCCACGACTGCTCTCCCCCAGTGCTAGGCCCCTTTGGCGGTGACGTCCATACCAGCCGGATCTGCTGCTGCTGCTCTGGCTCTCGCTCGCTCGCTCGCGCTACTGCTGCTGCTATCCCTCTCGCTCGTGCTACTGCTCTGCTCCGATTTAGCTACACTTCAGTCGACTGAATCGACTTTTGGGTCAGTTGATGTTCAGAGGGTATGGGGGCTCGCCGAAGTTAAGGAAGAACCACCCGCAGCAGGGAGGGAGGCTCGCCGGAGAGGTACCCCACTATCTATCTTAGGGTTCAGGGTGGGGGCGGTGGTTGCCAGTGGTGGGGAGCGCGGTGGTGGGGCGGTGGCATGGGAATCACGGGAGAAAAAGCTCGGCGTGGGGGGGGGCTAGAGGGCTGTCCGGGGCGGTGGCGGACCGGTGGTGGGGAGTGGTTGAGGCGGTGAGGAGCGCCTTGGCTGTGGCGGCGAGGGCAGGTTCGGCCCGATGGTAGTTGGTGGCTCAGGGGGGTGCAGGTTGAAGATGAACCGCAGGCCCTCCCTAAACTACGTGTGGAGTGCCTCTCTGCTACCATTGCGCTTAGTTTTGACAGTAACATTCAAATTCCACAGTAAATTTCAGTTTTGATAGTCAAGTTCAGAGTCAACAGTTTTTACCTCATCTCTTGTAGTCCGGTGGTTTTTGGTGATGTAAATTTTACATCTATCAATTTTTGGTAATGTATTTTACATCATCTATTGGAGATGCTACTAGAATCCCACTTGAGATTAACGATGTCTGTCTTGTGCTGCTTCAGCCTCGATGTCTTACAGCTCGCCGAAGCTGCTCCAACGACGAAACTATTCATCACAACAGAGTAGTGCCCTGGACGCCATCTATAGATTCCTCAGATCTTCCTCCACACCTCCGACAGCCACCACTGCCACAACTTCTTCAAATGACCAAACCAATGATCTTTGAGAATTAAACACGCTTCTGCAAAGAGATTGTACACTTGTCGCATCACTTATTATTCTACATTCATGTTGATCCATTAGGGTTATTTTGGTTCAACGGAAAAACATAGCAATAGGCAATTTTACTGTGGCACTCCACTATTCAATTATTCATGCATTTTGTTGAAAGGAATGGAGAAAAACATCCACCTGGACCTACTTTTCAAAATCGTATGCATGAAAACAAGACCAAGTGCATTAGTGGCAGAAGAACATTCTAATTATGCACGCTTTCATATGGTTTCACTTTATTTTGGCCATGTTTCTTTGCATTCCTCTGCTCTTCCAATTCCTGTGAACCAAACACCCAAATTGATAGAAATCTTGTGTTCACAAATGCTCTATTTCCCATGTGCATTCCTATCCTATTCCGGTGTTTTTCCTATCCCTACGTTTCTAGAATCATGCAAGCCAAATGAGCCCTTACACAATTACTTCAGTTATAGGTAGGTGTCAAAGAAAACTTTGTGTGGTTTGTCCTGCTCCTGCCGCGATGTCGTCCACCTCACCTGATCTGCTCCATCGACAGAAGCATCCACCAAACCAAACATCACGACTCCTTACCATCTTTCGCCGCCTCAGATCTCCTTCCCTGCCGTCGGCACCCACCGCAACGACATCACCATCATCGACTCAGTAGATGAACCTGAGGAGTACACGGGTCCACAAGAGAGGTCGCACTCTTTTGTTTCTGCTTATGTTATTCATTTCTTAATATTACCTGCTACTTTATTGTCATGTTAAGCTCTTAGACTTCAAGTCAGGTCCAAATTAATGTTCAAACTTGAGTTCTAAATTAGTTGTGGGGCACATATCGAGGCGGCAATGAATAGTATCTCTGTCTAATATATGGTTCACCTACAGTATGCCTATGTTGTTCATCTTGGGTGGGAAACAAATAGTAAAGCAATCATCATCTGTTTTTTATTAAATTAAAGCAATCATCAGCCTGCTATCATTATTTTTGGATCCATCCACTGGTTGTTACCATCACTCTAGATTTCTGCATGCTCTCCTTACATAATCTCACTATATTTTTTGTATGCATGTCAGATATTGTACACAGACATGTTGAACATGTAGATAAAAAGAGAAGAGTTTTGCGCGGCAATACAATGTCATGCACACATCGCTCCATGGTGGTTTCAATGGAAAACCTCCCCCCCCCCTCTCCAGATTGTAATCCAGAGGAAGATATCATTCGAGGCGGATTCGGATGCGGTGACCACCGAATTTACCCCCAAGGTGTTTGCACTAACTTGGCATGATGACGTTAGTCATATCATGCATATGTTGCCTTGCAGTGCCTACTTTCGACATCATATATGTCATCTTCTTAGTTTAGACATATTCTGTAATGCCACCTGTTTAGTTTCAATATCATATATGGGAATTATGCAATCTCATGTCTTTTAACCAGCCATAATATATGTGAAATGTGCAATGCCATCCTGTTTAACCAGGCATCATATATTTGAATGATATCTTGCCATCCTTTTCTTCATTACATTTCCATTTGTCGTGAATTTTTGTACATTAAACTACTCTTCCCGTGAATCAGCCATTTGAGTGGGTGATGGAAAAGTCCGGAGTGAAAACAAGGCCTTCAGAGCAGACAATGCTACCTGGTGAAGCAGATTTCTTGCTGGGTCCTGATAGCTCCTCAGAGATGGATTCAGAGACAGATGACCAGTCCTATTCCCCCACCGAGGTGTATGCTCTAACTTTTCACGGTTATACTGCTCATATCATGCATATGGTGTCTTGCATTGCATAGTTTAGACTTCATATCCACAATATTCAACACCATGTTCTTAGTTCAGACATCATATGTGCGAATGCCCTCTTCTTAGCATATAGATCACATACGTGAATTAAATCATGCGATCCTGATTACTTAGATAACATGTATGTGAATTATGTCATGCGATCTTGTTTAGTTAGTCATCATATCTTTGAATTATGTTATGCTATGCTATCCAGTTTAGATAGACATCATATATGTGAAATTATGTCATGCTATCCGTTTTAGTGAAACAATATACATGTAAACTATTTCATGCCCTCTTTTTTCCATACTATCTATTGCATCTGTCTCCCATACAATGTCTGTACATTCAATTATGTTTCCTGTTTATCAGCCATTTGAATTGGAGCGGGTGATGGTTGTATCTAGCGGAGTAAAAACACAGTCTTCAAATAAAATAGTGCTACCTCTTGGTGGAGATAGCACCCCGGTTGTACATGCATGAGAACCAGCCCTACCACACATAACCCAGAATCTCGCAGATTGTACCCCCACTGCGATGGACGGAGAACCATCTTCACCCAATCTAACCACAACCCAAGCAGATAGTAACCCAGTTCCTGTTCACACAACACCATCTCCACCACAGAGCTCCCAAACAAGAGTAGTTAGTAAGGCAGCTCCAGTGCCCAAAGCGCCAGTACTACCATGGCGAACCCCAACTCCACCAGTTAGTACACCTATTCCTATGGAGGAAGCACAACTAGCCATTCATAGTTTAGCATCTATCGCATTTGATGTTGTTAAATCCTATGTGCGTATCTTCCCATCATGGAAATATTATACTGAAGATGAAGGAAAATGCTAGTTGCAGGTGTTTGTCCAGGAGTTATGTGTAAGTAATGTTATTCATGGCAATTACTTTGCTTTGTCCCATACATTCTACCTCCATGATGGTTATAATACAACAAATTTTCCCTTTTTTCTCTATAGAGAAGGACCGATTTGGAAACTCGGGATGAGGTAACATGTGCTAATACCTCTGCTATCTTCAAGAATGCTTGGTGGCGATTTAAATTACACAGAAGAAAACGTACTTTCACCGGCAAAAGAAACTCATCAAATTCCCTTACGTTCTCCTGAGACACATTTACTGGACGATGACTGGGAACGCCTTGTTCTATACTGGTCCCGAACGAAGAATGTGGTAAGGTCTATGAGCTCATTTTTTAAGTACTATATGCTTGCATCTTACTATACTCTGTTCATGTAGAACAAGTGCTTAAACATGAAGAACAACTGTTCTGATTTAAGATTCCATTGCTACCATGCATACTGCTTTGCTCTTGTATCACTGTATTTACTCATACAAACTTATTTTTAAATTGAACGATCCAATTGAAACTCCAATGGCACAACAGGTATGTTTACGCATGTTTCTTTAATAGGTTTGCTCTTATAAATAGCTCTGTTGATTTCAATTTCAATTGTGTATATAGTTGACTTCTCATATTATGCACATTACTAGCATCACAACAGAGCCAATAGTGTTGTTGTACATGTAAACCCGTGGTACCCATCTGAAATCTTGTTGTGCCGTGTAATTTCCCACGCTTTGTATTCTTTCGGTGCTGCTTTCTCTTGAACTGATATGATATGAACCGTGTCTCTATTTTGATTTGGCAAGACAATGCAGTGCCTGTAGGACATAGTATATGTTTGTTTGATGCTTTTATAATGTACTACTTGGCAATAGAAGACTTGGTAGTTAAACCTTGTCCACCTTACTACTGAACTGGTTCACCGAAATGAGTTTAATATACTAGTACATGCTAAACCTGTTATGTGTCTGCTTGTTTCTTATTTTAGAATGCTGATAGAATATTGGGGAAGAGTGCCTTATTAACAATGGTAAAGGAAGTAATGCAGATAAGGTTCAGGATAGTGAGACATCCTTGTTGGTCTCCAACAAAGCTGATAAAACAACTAAGGAAAACTATCTTGAAGACAATGAGACAACCCCAAAGTCCTGTATTTTTTTGACTGGTAACTGTAGGGTGAACCCCCCACAGCATTCAAAATTTATTCATAAAACAGAGTTACAATGTACAAGGATTAAAAGTTTTAATCAAGAAAGCAAAAGAGAAAAGAAATCACTAAGAAACTAGTGTACATAACCTCAAGGAGACAAATAGGAAATCCATCTTAATAGCTCCTCTTTGAATTGATGTTTGACTCTATACTGCATGAGAGAGATATCATGGATGAAACCACTTCTCCATTTATTAAAGCTCTGCCTTTCATGCCTAGACACCTTTGCATTTATGATTATCCAAATGTTCTAGCAAGCAACAAAAACAACCTCAGTAAAGAAAGGTTTAGCAGACTCTTATTTAGCCTGCATCACAATGGTGGCCATATCATCCCCAGGTGGCCAGGAGATTTGGAGATAATTCCAAATTCTCACACGAAAATTCCATTGAAACAATAGATGATCCTTGGTCTCACGTGTCAACAAAGGGCACAACACGCAATTGACTCCAGCATCCAAATGTTAGTGCCTTCTTTCAACCATATCCTTAGTGTTGAGCCTGCCCATAATTAACATCTAGGCAAACACCTTAATTATCATTGTGTAAGAAGATCTTCAAATCCATAACAGAAGAGGGTTGAAGGACATGGCGGAGTGCATGAAAGAATAGAACAACTTGGGCTTGAAAGCATAACAAGTCCCCTGCCAGCACCAAATATCATTTGCACCCATATCTCTACTGCAATTAGCCATCATGTTCTGAATTGTCAAATACTCCTTATATGCCTGCGCAGAGAGGAAGATGAAACATCTGGGTGATATCCGGGGATTGAAAAGCCTCAGCCACTGTTATCCAGGGATCTTTCACATAAGAAAAAAGCCTGGGGAACCTTGACTGCAAGGGAGTCACATAGTCTCCAATCTTCCACTTGTCAGACCAAAACAGAGTTGAATTCCTAGAATTAACTCGAACCCATGTTGTGCTCCTGAAATGATCAAGCAGCTTACAAATATCCTTCCATGAAAAATACTCACAAGATGTTGTACCCTCGGGTACACCAACATGATAATATGTTTCCCGAATAAGAGAGACCCATGGCAAATCCAACTTATTTAGGAATTTATGCATATGCTTAAGCAAGAGGGCTATGTTCTGTACACCCAGATTAAGAGTACCCATGCCCCTGTGCTTTTGGGCCTACAAATTAGATCCCAAGCTGCCAAGGAAGGAGAAGGTTCATCTCTATGTTTCCTCCATAAGCACTTTCTTTGTATTCTCTCTAGTTGCTTTAAAATCCCAGCAGGAGCTAGCAAACTACCAAGGTAGAAGATGGGCATTGATGATAATGCAGAGTTCAAAAACTATAACCTTTCTCCCTGATTGAGGAAAGAAGAACTAGCTGTCATTCTCCTCTCCAAGCAGTCAACAAGAGGCATAAAATCCCAAAGTCCTGTCTTGGTTTACTATTCGAGTTACTGGCCACTACCGCTTGCACAAGCTATTCAAACTCACTGTCTGAATCAGTTCGGTTTCTTGAGTCTCAACTACAAGCTGAAAGACATCGGTCAGCTGTGCTGCAACCAGAAGCGGAAGGACCGCGGAAGTCCCTGGAGCATTCAGATGCATACTTTCTGGTGCAACAGCAAGCGTTGAGGATTTCAGCGCCAAACAAAACAAAGCTAATAAGCCTGCTAAGCTTATTGCCAGCATGGTGGATACCCAGGATAACGTTTCTTGAGCTCTTCTAAAGTTGTTTCAGTTATGGACTTGTTTTGCTGCTGCGTTTATTTGCACTGGTGGCCAATTTTGACGGCCAGTGTACGTAATATGCTACTTTGTTCCCTATATTTGCATTGGTGGCGAACTTTGATGCCCAGTGGTTGTAATATGTGCAATAGCTGTAATAGGCTAATGTTAGTTGCTTGCTTATTTATTTCCTTATTGTCTTGTTTAGTTGTTTGCTTGTAGTCACTGCAGTTCCTTTTCCGCGTTTTTCTAGTGGCCACGATAACCTATTTTTGGTAACTAGGGCAGCATTTTTCTAGTGGCCACAATAACCTATTTTTGGTAACTAGGCCACAATAACGATGGCAACACACAGGCTGTTGTAACCATGGGCCTCCTGCGGGCCATAGGATCCATGGGCCTTCTACGGGCGGTAGGATCCATGGGCCGTCTACGGGCTGTAGGATTCATGGACTTTCTACGGGTCGTATGATCCATGGGCCTTCTACGGGCCATAGGATCCATTGGTCTTCTACGGGTCGTAGGATCCATGGGCCTTCTACGGGGCGTATAATCATTTCGCCAAACATGGGCCATACTATTCATGGACCATAACGGGCCATTAATAGGCCGTATTTGATAACGCTATGAAAACAGCCCAACGGGTTAACGGGCCACAAACGGGCCGAATGTAACCACAGGTTGTATTTGGCCCACAAACGGAACAGGCCAGTAACGGACCTTAACTAACCGAATTCTAGAAATGAGCCCAAGAATAAATGAGCCCTTAGAAGGCCGAAAGTTAACACTGGCTGGAAACGGCCGACGGAATAATGTGTCGCTAATGGGTATAAAGTGATACACTGTTCATTATGGGCCAGTTTGATCTCGGGCCTTTAATGGGCCCAGAGTTACAAAGGGCCTCATATGGGCCGAAAGACATCATGGGCCATACATGGGCTGGAAGTTACAATGGGCTGGAATCATATTGGATGGCCCAGATGAAGCTACTGGGCTTAATTCCGATAGGCCGTAACAGGTCGGGAGTTAGCGGGTCGTAAATGGGCTATATACGAACATGCTATTAATAGGCTTTCCATGGGCCGGCCTGTTAGCTTTTGACCAAGTCAAATGGGTCGGCCTTTTCATCGGAATGGGCCTCTGTTGGGCCGTGCCACATGTCGATGTATCATAGGCGCCTCCTGTCCAATGAGTGGATGACATCTGTCTCGACGGTGAGCCAACACGTGTTTCCTCCAGCCAATGAGAATTTTACACATGGAAAATCCCCATTGGTCCGGGCTGTTAACGGGTTATCGGATCCAAAACCGGACCCGATAGCTTAACAGTGACCTGTTACAGTGGATGCCACATGTCGGTTACCCTTGACAAAAACACTTCCATGACGCGCCATTTATCGTCATGGAAGTGGACACTTCCGTGATGATAATTTTGGTAATGTCACGGAACACTTCTACGACATCACATGTATGACTATCTTGATTATGTCATAAAATCGTCATGGATGTACATGCATGACAGAAAACGTGACCTACTGTGACAAACACGTATCATCACGGAAGTGTTTTTTTGTAGTGATATAGATCAAAGCTTTGACAAATGATAATATGAATGAAATACATCATCGCTTTGAGAAGTATGTGATAAGCAAGAGCTCCCCCTAAATTTGTGCATTATTTAAAATTTGTTTTCAAATGCAAATGCACAATCGATTAGGATCATGGGTCACTCTTCCATGTCACATACATCTTGGTGGAGCGCTCAAAATGACAAGAGTTAAATAGCATGCACTCATCACCAAGGATACAAGTGATTGATCATACATAGACATTCATGGATATAATCATGCAAGCACACATTAAGCATAATATGATCAAACACATGATCACATAAGTATCTCACGAGCATAACACAAATTGTAGTATAAAAGGACAACCAAAATAACCAAAGTAGCAAGAGTAGCAAGGCAAAAGAAACCAACAAAACAATAGGCACTCTATCTCTCTCTCTGGAAGCCTATGATCTGTACACTTTCTCCCCCTTTGGCAACAAGTTACCAAAAAGTTCAAAAACGTATAGTGCTATGCGGCACTCTAAGCACGATCTTCAGGAGCTCATGAAGGGGTCTTCTGGCTTGTTGCTCCGGTGTGAGTAGACGGCATGGAGAGGAGGGCATCTGCAAATGCCTATGAGGAAGTCTGTGGAGCTGGAGGAGTTGACACTGGAGGGACAACTGAGGCAGTGGGTGCAAGTGCTGAAGTGGTAGTCTTGGAGTCTCGGGCACCTAGCACAGTTGATGATCTTTGTGCCCTTGGCACTCTCTGAAATGTATATGTTGTGGGTCTATCATTCACATCTAGGTCATGGAACTTTGTCTCAATAATCCTCTCAAGACTTTCCTGATTTTGAGACAAGGTGGCCAAGCTCTTCTCAATTCTCATGGTAGCCTCATGCACATAACTGAGTTGATCTTGCTTGGTCTTGAGATTCACAACTGGAGCATCTGGGGCACTTGCTCCCTTGCAGCTTTTGCAGCCTTAACTCTCTCAATCTTCTCCTGGGCATCAGCACTAGTAGGATGTGAAGCATCCATGACAACCTCGTTGTCCTCAAAGTCTGGCCTCATGGGTAGATGCTCTCTGTCTAGTAGATATATCCCAGTTCCCACCTTGGAGTTGATTAATGTCTGTATGTGTGGGGCATATCCACAAGACCTCTTCTGGTCGGCTACTGTCATCTTCACTGTCTCAACAATCAAGCTCATGACTTTAAATTCTGTGGGACATCAAACAGATGAAGCAAATTGATGGAGTGACCACGTATCATCCTCTGATCGCCAGACTTGGGCAATAGAGTGTGCCTCAAGATGGTGTTCATGGTGGTGAAACCAGCAAGCAGATAATAAATAGAACCAAGCTTGTGTGTCTCCAAAGCTGCGTCAGGTATGGGCTTGTACATGTTAGCCATGGAGTTGTGATCCTTCCTAGGCTTGCCATACACATCAAGATCATTTTCATCTTCCTTGAGGGCATTGATCAGCTTGGCCCACTCAGAGATTGTTGAGTGATATTTGTTCCCTTCTGTTATCCACACTATCTTACCATTAGGGTAGAAGTGGGCAGTGGAGTAGAACTGCATAATCATCGCATCGTTCCACTTTGTCAGTTCTTGTCCAACAAACTTGTCAACACCATTCATCCTGAAGCTCTTATGCACATGGGGAAAGTAATCTTTGTTCTCTTCAATATATTCCCAATCCACCCATGTCATGTCACAAACAATGGGTTTCTTGTCCAATAGGACAGTCTTATAGAAATCATGCTGCTCTCTGGTATGGAAACTGTCGGTGTTGCAGGGCAGGGGTCCCAGACTTGCTGCTCATGGCCTGGCGTGGCTCCACCAGCGGCCTGGTATGACCCATCTTCATCAACAACCACTCAGGACCCTCGCGAGGGGCCAAGCCTTGTGAGGCGGACAACACAAGACCTCCTCAGCGGCAGCCTCGCTAGGCTGGCTCGTGAGGAGCGGAGATATCAAGGCAGGAGGGCACCTCGCGAGGTTCCCGTGACGTGAGTCGTGACGAACGAAGCCTGGCGGGCGCCAGCAGGCGCAGAGTACCAGTTTCAACTTTGGTGCTAAAGAGGCAGGCGCAGGCGAGGAGTCCCAAGGAATTAGGCAAAGGTTTCTATATCGGTGCAACAAGACCAAGACCAGCAGGACGGCAGGACGGAGGTCACCGTGGAGCCCACAGCTACATCACCACCAGAGCCTTTGGCAGGCGAAGACCACCTTTTGTCAGGATAACTTGTGCTAGTTGTCTCCCTTCAAAATTGGCCGTTGTGGGATCCCTTCCCGCCTAACATTTGGGAAGACGACCGGGGCCTCGATAAATAGGACTAGCCACCACCATAGGGAATAAGAGGTCGGATCGGATCCATTCCATCCTCACACACACAAGTTGTCTGAGCTCAAGAACACCTCTCCTCAGGAGGCTGTTCTTCCCTTGTACTTGTTAATCCCCAGCCTACAAGGCAATCCACCACACCACACTGGAGTAGGGTATTACACCGCAACGGTGGCCCGAACCAGTATAAACTCTTGTGTCTCTTGTCCTTTGGGTTCGGCGAGCTAGGCCTTGAGATCATTGTGCGAGCGAGCTAGAGAGGGAGAGAGATCTTCGTGTGCACCCCAGTGTTCGAACCTCAAGGGTTTGCCGGAACCCGTAATCCGATATTTGGCACGCCAGGTAGGGGTGCGTTGAAGCCTTTCTTCCATCGATCCATGTTCCACCGCTTCACCGTGTCCATGGCCGACACTCGCCGAGCTCGCGCTGAGCGCCGGGCCGCTCTTGCCTCCCGCATCGCTCAGACGGAGACTGTTGGTGGACCTCCCCGCCGTTCTCCATCACCCGCCGCCAACGCCGCCACCGGCCCGGCGGGGAACGAGCAGCAAGCTTCATCGCTGCACCCCTCTGTGTGGTGAGACGGCCGCACCGCCACCCCGTAGTTGACTCCGGCCGGCTCATCGTCCCACGCTTGTCACGCGCCCACGGACGCGCAGGCTATGCTGCTCATGGCACGCGAGCTCCTGCATTACCGCCCGGTCGACGACCTCTACAACGACTGGTTGGACCGCATCGCCGAGCTCGTCAGCGCCGCTGGGGGCTCCCCCGCACCGTCCCTTTCGCTGCATCGCACGCCTCTAGCTGCTGGCGACGTAGCTCATGGAGCGCCTCCACCACCTCCGCATCAAGATGGCGCCTTAGCACCAAGACACGCGGCCCCGCGACGCGATCCACTGCGCCGGGCGCCCACGCGTGAAGAAGGAAGCTGCCAAGAAGTCCCCCGACCACAAGAAAACGCCCCTGCACTCCCAGCACCGCAGCGCCAAGACCCCGCGCCGCCTGCGGTGGCGGCGCGTGGGTACCAGGATCAGGCTCTTCCTCCTCGACGGGCACAGGTGGCCACTGCAGGCTGCCATGCCTTCATTCCAGAGCTGTGTAGCGTCGTCTGGCCCGGCAAGTTCAAGCCCGATCTGCCTCCGTGCTACGACAGTGCTCCAGACCCTACAGAGTTCTTGCAGCTCTACGAGCTGAGCATTGAAAGCTGACGGGCGGCGAGAAGGTCATGGCAAACTGGTTTCCCATGGCCCTCAAAGACGGCGCGCACTCGTGGCTCCTGAACTTGCCCGCGGGATCGATCTCCTCCTGGGGCGAGATGCGCGAGTGCTTGGTTGCCAAATTCCAGGGCACTCGCGACCGCCCGCCGGCTGTGGGTGACCTGTAGCGCATCAAGGAGCAACCAGGGGAAACTCTGCAGAAGTACATCCAACGCTTCAATAGATTTTGCCTCAAGATTCCCAAGGTGACGGACGAGGCCGTCATCTCGGCGTTCTCCAACGGCGTTCATGAGTCAAGATGAAGGAGGAGCTTGCCATCCATGAGGAACTATGCACGGCCCTCGAGATGTTCAACATGGCAACCAAGTGTGCAAGAGCTGAGGAAGGGCGCCTCTCCCTCCTCGAGTTCCCTGCTGTCGACCCGGAAGAGAAGAAAGGCAAGGCCAATGACGTGAAGCACAAAGGAGTATCCATGCTCGTAGCTGAGCTGGATACAAAATGCGACCGAGACCACCCCGAGTCGTCCAAGGGCTGTCGTCTGTTCTGCGCTTTCCACAACATACACAGCCACAACACCAACGACTGTCAAGAGCTCAGGACCATTCGTGATGGACACTTCGGTCAACGCCCCGAGCGCAACGACCGGGGCTATGGCCGAGGAGGAGGATGAAGTGGAGGATGCTGGGACGACAGCGGCCCCCACCAGGAGTGGCGCGACCGGACTCATGAGGACCACTGGCAGGACCAGCCTCGTGAGGGCCTAGAGGGACCAACCTCGGGAGGACTGTCCTCAGGGCAACGCCAGCCTCCCTCCGCTGCCGCCGCCACCAAGGAGGAACGACGACCATCATCAGGACGAGGGGGTTGGGGGCTTCCAAGAGCCTCGTGCCATCACCTGCATCTTGGGTGGCGCTAAAGCCCCAGCCTCTCAGTGTATCTTCAAGCAGTTTGCTCGTAAGGTGAACGCGGCCCTTCCAAGGCTCGAAGCCACGCGCCCGCTCAGGTGGTCCAAGTGCGCCATCACCTTCAGCTCATCAGACCAGCTCAAGTGCGCAGCAACTGTCGGTGCCCTCCCAATGCTCTGCTCGCCCGTCATCAGCAACGTTCAAGTCACCAAGACCCTCATCGACGGCGGCGCAGGGCTCAATGTCCTGTCCATCAAGACATTTGATAGCCTCCAAGTGCCATACGATCAACTACAGCCTACCAAGCCCTTCACAGGAGTGACCGACGGTTCCACCACCCCGATAGGGCAGGTTCACCTCGCTGTCACCTTCGGCCAGCACAACAACTATCGCACCGAGCTCATCGACTTCGACGTCGCCCACATCCCTCTGACGTACAATGCCATCCTTGGGTATCCAGCCTTGTCCAAGTTTATGGCATTGACCCACCACGGCTACAACATCCTCGAGATGCCAGGGAGCGGCGGCATCATCATGGTCTCCTGTTAAGAAAGATTTGTGGTGTGCTCCCTTGAGCGCGCTTTCCAAGCCGCAACAGTCGAAGACCCCGACAACGAAGGCATCCTGTACCCTCCTGAGGCCATCCCCAAGAAGAAGCTGCTACTCCACCCAGGGCCTCAGGAGAGTGGCATTTCCAGCGGCACTTCCTCGGGATCCGTGCCCACGGCTGGGGAGCCTCCCTCCCTTGCATAGGAAGGCGCACCCGACGCCCTCCTCGGGCAGGGCTCGGGGGCTCTCTTCTGGAGGGCCTCAGATCTAGCCCACATCACGAGGGAGGCGCTCGGGCACCATGTGGAGGCGTGCTTTGCCGCAAGTTTCCCTCAAGAGGGCACTGGGCGTGGAGCGCCCGGTGCTCAGGAGTTCATCACCAAGGCAATCGAGGAGCTTCAAGAGGCAAGGATCATACGCAGCGACCGTCGCCCACCACCCGACGCAGCTCCCCATCCTGGCGAGGACGGTAGGCTACGCTTCTGCGTTGACATTCCAGGGCTCAACAGGGCCGCATATCAAGAGCACTTCTGGCCTTCGCGCGTTGGTCGGTGTGAGGGTCCGCCTCACAGCTATGTCCGCATGCCATTTGGCCTGCCGAATGCAGCTGTCACCTTCCAGCGCCACTTATGGAGCGTCCTGGCGGCCCAAGAGGCCAGGCATCCCGCAGTCCTGGTGGAGATGGCGACGGTCCTCTAGGAACCACCCGAGCCCCCAGAGCCTTCTGAGGCTCAGGGCCCTGGTAGCTCGTGAGGAGCGACTCCTTCAGCGCGCACCTTCAGCTACTTCAACACTTCTTCGACAACAGTGTCAGGTGACATTTTCCGATTTACTCAGTTGGGAGCGCCCCTCGGGCTGCATCATTCCAAGGTCATACGGGCCTGTCCCTGCGGCGTGTATCTTTTCGCATCTTTAGCTTACTCTGTTGGGGCCGCCCCTCGGGTTGCATCATCCCCAGGCCGCTCGGGTCCGTCCCAGTGGTGTGTATCGTTCTTGCATCTATTCGAACTAGCTTGTCTCCCTGCTTGATTACATCTTGCGACATCCCACGTTGCTGACTGATCCCCTGTTTACCCCGCGACGAGAGCTCCACATATCGGCATGGCGCTTGTGCTAGGGTCCATCCCTGCAACACTAATAAACCTGAGAGATCGAGCTCTGGCTCGTGGCCCGCTCTGCGCACGTCACCTCGTCAGATCCTCAGTGCCTTCGTCCTCCTGTGGAACAATCAGCAGCTGGGTAACCAACGTGATCACGGGCTATATTCCCTCTCCAACTAGTTCGCAGGAACATCCGAAGCACTAGCCACTAGTGGCCTTGTCAGCTTGTTCTTTCTTTCATGCAATTCGCTTGCGCGTGAAAGGGGGGGCTCCTGAGCATCTCGCCTCAGAAGCCCTTACCGACTCTCCAGCCCTCACCCCCTGGCCTTGACCACGACATCGCGACCTGGTATACCAGCGGCGGCTGATCCTTGCTTGAAGGTCGGGACCCGAGAACACAGAGCACTCAGAAGAGCATGAGCGGAGGAAGGATCTAACGTGAGCCTAACCTAGTAATGCCATCACCACCGACGCGCGAGCCGGGCGCGGCACAAGGACTCAACCCAGGATCGCTAAAGATAAGTCACGCCTTTGAGCCAGCCCGACGCTGAGACACAGAATTCCTAGCCCCTGCGGCCTTGCTATGACAACGCCACCTACTTTTCCTACCTTCAGGGAGCTGCTTGCACGCTAGAGGGGACCTCTTGAGCATCGCGCCTCCGGAGCTCTTACCGGACCTCGGGCCGCTCACCTCCTGGCCTTGACCACGGCATCGCGACCCGGCATACCAACGACGGCTGAAGCCCGCCTGGGGACTGGGACCTGTCAGCGTAGAGCGCCAAGTTGCCGTGAGGCTGGAAAGGGGGGACCGAGCCGAAGCAAGACACACAATCATAGAATTTCATGCTGAGGATAATATTAACACAAAAGGCACTACATATTCCTTATACACCCTTGTGGGGCTCATCTCGATTCCTCGCAGGGAGCAAAAGAAGAAGGCTATCAGAAGCTATGTCTACGAGCGTTGCCGCCAACGCCATCATCAATAGTGGGCCACGGGAGGCCGACACCAACCCCATCCAGATCAGTGGGAACGATGAGCGGACGCCGCTGCTACAATCCAGGCACGGCGAGAGCTCGGGGGCACGTAGCTGTCGTCGCTCGTCTCCGGAGTCCCGTCAGGCTCAGGATAACTACTGGACCTCCAGGCGCCATCGCTGCTGCTGGAGGGACTGCTCGCAGGACCAATGGCGGGGCTAGCGTCGGTCGCCGCACCGTCCTGACGGCTTCCCCCCGAGCAGCACTCCAGCCAGCGGCCTTCCTCGTCGAAGACCTTGAAGAAAAGCATGAAGGCGCTGTCGTACTCGAAATGAATGGCAAGGGCACCCTCCACGCGGCAGACGCGGGCGACTTGCCTCATCCGCGGGTCATTAAGATCTTGCCCGGGGAGACGACCTTGACCTCTGCTCCTGCCGCCGGGGTGTCGCACTCAGCATGCTGCAGCCACAGCTCGAGTGGCCTCCTCAATGGCATCTCTGCAGCGAAGAATGGCGGGAATTGGATCCACATACGCAGTGGCATCGCCGCCCACACCACGAGTTCTCGTGAGGAACCCACGGCGTGGGTTCATGGGGCGGCGGTGCACACCGCCATAGCATGGCTACCGCGGCCATGGCGCGAGCGGTGCGAGCCGCTTCCTCCCTCTCCGGGGCCTTGCTCCTGGGCGTACCGAGGCAGCGGATAACCGGGAGGAGGCCTCTCGTACTAGGGCCTCGTCACCTCTCGCCCCGCGACAACTTCTCGGGAGCAAGCGAGCCTTTTCTTTGGTGGAAGTGGCCCTAGCTCTTCGCGGGGGATTTTCCCCTTCTCCGCGGTGGATAATCTATGTATCGGCGCCATGGGTGTCGCTCCCAGGTGACGAAGCAAAGAGGAAGAAGAAGAAGGCAGAATGGAGGAAGAGATGGGCAGCAGAGGCTACGGCCCTCTCCCTATTTATAGCCTAGAGGAGGCCAACCATCAACCTCCACGATCGCAGTAATGATGATTTTTTTGCATGCACCAGGGACTCGTCAAGTCGGGCAGTTGCCGAGGCAGCATGGGGAAGCAGAGACGCCCACACCCTGTCAATCACCATGTGTCAATCAAGGCCGCAGGCGGTTGGGGCCCGCAGTGCTCTGCACTTGCCCTTTGGCTTCGCCTCGAAGCCAAGTACAAGCGCGCCTTGGGCCCTGGGCTACTGTTGGCGTTCTGGGAACGGGGGTCCCAGACTTGCCTGCCTGCGGCCCACGGCGTGGCTCCACCAGCAGCCTGGTACAACCCATCTTCATCAACAACCACTCAAGACCCTCGCGAGGGGCCAAGCCTCAGGAGGCGGACGACACGAGACCTCCTCGGCGGCAGCCTCGCTAGGCTGGCTCGCAAGGAGCGGAGATATCAAGGAAGGAGGGCACCTCGCGAGGTTCCCGTGACGTGAGCCGTGACGACCGAAGCAGGCGGGCGCCAGCGGGCGCGGAGTACTAGTTTCCTCTTTGATTCTAAAGAGGCAGGCGCAGGCGAGGAGTCCTGAGGCATCAGGCAAAGGTTTCCATATCGGTGCAACAAGACCAAGACCAGCAGGACGGCAGGACGGAGGTCACCGCGGAGCCCACAGCTACATCACCACCAGAGCCTTTGGCAGGCGAAGACCACCTTTTGTCAGGATAACTTGTACTAGTTGTCTCCCTTCAGAATTGGCCGTTGTGGGATCCCTTCCCGCCTAACATTTGGGAAGAGGACCAGGGCCTCTATATATAGGACTAGCCACCACCATAGGGAATAAGAGGTCGGATCGAATCCATTCCGTCCTCACACACACAAGCTCTCCGAGCTCAAGAACACCTCTCCTCAGGAGGTTGTTCTTCCCTTGTAGTTGTTCATCCCCATCCTACAAGGCAATCCACCACACCACACTGGAGTAGGGTATTACACCGCAACGGTGGCACGAACCAGTATAAACTCTCGTGTCTCTTGTCCTTTGGGTTCGGCGAGCTAGGCCTTGAGATCATTGTACGAGCGAGCTAGAGAGGGTGAGAGATCTTCGTGCGCACCCCAGTGTTCGAACCTCAATGGTTTGCTGGAATCCGTAATCCGACAGAAACGATAGTCCACAGCAGTCCTTCTCCTTGTGGCATAAGGATCATTCTCCCTCCATAGTCTCAGATCATGATCCTTTCTCAACTTCATATTTTCTGCCACAAAATGATCATCATAATGATCTGGGATATTGGGCTTGAGTATCCTGAGCACTAGTGGCTCATCATCTTCCTGAACTTCATGCACTGGGGCCTCGTTCTTCTATGTAGCTGATATATTTCTGGTTGATCTCTTGGGAGCTGTTGTCTTGGGTGCTTGAGCTGGAGCTGTGGGCTTGGGGGCATACTTGGGCTTAGAAGGAGCAGCCCCGGTCCTGATGGCATCCCTCATCAGCTTCTGTGTCTTGGCAGGAGGTGCAGCAGGCTCTTCCTCCTCCTCTTCTTCTCCTTCATCCATCATCATGGATGGTCTGCCAATCACTCTGGCAATGGTCTTCCTGGCCCTTTCCTTCCTCTTCTTTCCACCTGCAACAGCTTCTTCATTCTCTCTGGGCTCAAGTGTTAGCTCCATAGTTTCTTGAGCTGAGGCTCTCGCCTTTGACATTGGAGTCCTCTTTGCAGGAGCCTTCTTGGAAAGGCCTGGCCTTGTGGCAGCAACATCATACTCTTTCTTGAGCACCTTCTTCTTGGAGGTAACTTCCTCCTCAATCAAAAAATCTTCATCTTCACTCTCAGAAGTTCTTTTATTCCTTTGCCTAGTAGCTGCCTTAGGCAAGTTACTGGGAGTGCTTCTGCTCCCTTCATCATAGCTGCTGTTGGGACTAGTGCCCTCACTGAGATTGAGCTGGTCTTCAGACTTACTCTGACTGTCACTGGCTTCTGACATAGCTACAACCGACCCTGTGAATAGATGGGCGTGGATAGAGTAGATGAGCATCACAAAGTACAGCTTGTTTTTGCAAAGACTGAACAAAAATTGAACTTTAGTTTTCTGCAGAAAGCATTTCGGAGCTACCGATTTGACAAACTCGGTGACACCAAAGCACTAGCAGAGTCTAAACATGCAGTTTCGGTCAGACCAATATGTAGTTGGGTGACTTGGAGATGCTAGGGTTTCATACAGAAAGTGATTTCGGTCTCACCGATTAATACACTTCGGTCAGATCGAGTTGTACTTAGTGCAATGGCCAGGGCCAATCGGTGTGACCGAAATCCTCATATGAGTCGGTCTGAGATGGGTTCAGCGGAACCTAACCCTAAGTTTTTGCATCAAATCTATTCTAAAGGATTTTTTTGCTGGATAGATTGATCTTATACGTGGGAAGAATAAAGGCATTATACTTTGTGCAAGAATTGGAGTAAATGATAGCACAAAGGGTCGAATCCGTACCCTAACTTGGTGACAGATTGCTACGATGGCAACGGCGGTCAAGATACTCGTGGACGGTGGCGAAGGCCAGCGACGGAGGCTCACTGGCGGAGACGGCGATGATTTGGAGACCTAGGGGTGGCAGTGATGGGGAGGCACGGGCGAGTGTGTTTGAAGAAATTTCCAAACTTCATGTCACGGTATATATACCCAGACGCTATCGGCAGCGCTGAGTGGAACGTCTCGGTAGCACTGGGATGCAAAACTGCTAGTAGTTGTTGCAACTCGGTGTGACCGTATCATTCTAATCGGTGGCACAAAGATGAAAACCTAGATCAACTTACTGATTTCGGTGAGACCGAGTTGGATAAGTTGGTCTGACCAAAAAACATTAAGAGGTTTTGGAAGTTAAGCCCTTGACGGATCGGTGGCTCCGAGTGCTCCACCCGGAGGGTCCAAAAGTGACTTGTTCAAAATTTGTGATGTAGCATGAATAGAGTTTGAGATGCATAGATACCTAGAGGGAGTACTTAGGCATTCTTGTCCATCCATTTGGCAAAAGAAAAAACAAACAATCAAAACAACAAATGGATGTCCTCAAATGGAGAAAATTATGCAACCAACATGCTCACACAATAAGATAGCAAATAGAACATGTGGCAAAGCATGCACATACACTCTAGCATCTATCAAGCAATTGGCGATGACTAGGTCATCTATATATGAGTATATTGACCGAGGAGTCAAATGAGAACATTTGATCGTAAGTCATACTCATAGTTTAAGCACAAGTGGGGTTACCACTTTTACATAAAGCATTATTGTGTTCACATCATCAGAGTTGCTTTAGCTCAATTTTTAGAGCAAAGCTCCCCCAAGATGTGATATCCCCCCTAAGAGATACAAACTAACCTTGGGTTTCGTCGATGATGACTTCATGTAGATGTTGAAGATGTGAATGCTCAATGTTGATGTAGATCATTTGGAGCAATCCATTGGAGTGTCGCACTTTCAATACCTACATGGGTTAGTCCCACAAGGAACATACAAGGATATTGATAGACATAATATGAAACACACATATGATGAGGTCCATGAAAGCATTAGGTTACCTTGTCCCTTGTCTTACCAACAAGAAGGTTTGTGACTCCATGAACTAGTGCAAGATATGAAAGTTGATTGCACTTGTCCTCACCAAAAAGAATATGAGTGTAGTATGTTGGCGGAGTCACCCTCAAGAACTCTCTAGTTCTTCTTCTTTGGGATCCACATCAACTTGATGGGAATCCTTGGAGTTGTAGTCGTACTTGATGAAGTAGAACTTGATGTAGTCTTCAGAACCCACTTGACCATGGCCTTAGGAGCTTCTTCAAATGAATCAATCTCTTCTTGAAGCTTGTCCTTGCCTTTTAGCTTGTGGTCTTGTGGTGGAACATCATCTTGAGCTTGTGTTCCCTTCAAAGAAGTGTGGTCATACTTCTCTTGTTGAGGAACAAACTTCATCTTGGGGTATTGATCTTCTTCCCTCTCAACTCCATTGGCATCGAACTTTCGTTCAAAACCAACACCTTGATTCTTCCAGTGCCTTCCTTGCTTGCGTACAATTTCCTCAAATTGCTTACTTCCGGCAAGGCTCTTGTAATCACCTTTCTCTATAATTCCCTTCAATAAGTTATTTTCTTACTCAAGAGTAACTTAGCTAAGAGAATCATTAGTGGAATCAAGAGAACTACTAGAAGCAACAATATTGGATTTAACATGATTATTGTCGGTGTCAAAACCGGCGGACTCGGGTAGGGGGTCCCGAACTGTGCGTCTAGGCGGATGGTAACAGGAGACAAGGGACACGATGTTTTTATCCAGGTTCGGGCCCTCTCGATGGAGGTAAAACCCTACTCCTGCTTGATTAATATTGATGATATGGGTAGTACAAGAGTAGATCTACCACGAGATCACAGAGGCTAAACCCTAGAAGCAAGCCTATGGTATGATTGTTGTTCGTCCTACGGACTAAAACCCTCCAGTTTATATAGGCACCGAATAGGGTTAGGGTTACACAGAGTCGGTTACAATGGTAGGAGATCTACATATCCGTATCGCCAAGCTTGCCTTCCACGCCAAGGAAAGTCCCATCCGGACACGGGACGAAGTGTTCAATCTTGTATCTTCATAGTCCATGTGTCCGGCCGAAGGTTATAGTCCGACTATCCGGACACCCCCTAATCCAGGACTCCCTAAGTAGCCCCTGAACCAGGCTTCAATGACGACGAGTCCGGCGTGCATATTGTCTTCGGCATTGCAAGGCGGGTTCCTCCTCCGAATACTTCATAGAATATTTTGAACACAAGGATAGTGTCCGGCTCTGCAAAACAAGTTCCACATACCACCGTAGAGAGAATAATATTTACACAAGTTCAATCTGCTGACGTATTCCATGGCGTGACATCACACCACGGTCGAATCGTTTTCACTGTCCCACCTTAGCGCGTTTAGCGAGGAGGTTTCCTTGGCACGTCTTGTCAAAGCAGAGATTGTGTCCCCTTATTCCGGGATTCTCATCAATACGGGCATGGGTAACCCAATCGTGCCCGTTGGCACGCCTCCTCTATCAAAGGCGAGTCCCGAGCGGTCACGGGGAGGGCTCCTGGTATTCAACCTCTTTATAAAGAGACCAAGGCCCCGCTCCTTTTTCTCAATCTCCATCAAATCCGCTTCGCCCGAGTTCCAACACCCAAAGCTCCAGATTCAGGCGCTTCGGACCTTCGATGATGTCCGGCTCCGACATCCAAGGCTGGTGGATGCCTTCCTCCATCACGGAAGAAGACGTCCTAAAGCTAAGAGATGCCAGGTATCTAACCGGCGAAATCTCGCATAGGCTGCCTACTCAAGGGCAGGTTATTCCCACTCCCAAGCCCGGTGAAAGCGTGGTGTTCGCGTGTCACTTCCTTCGGGGACTAAGTTTCCCGATGGACCCCTTCGTGAAGGGGCTCATATTTTATTACGGGCTGGAATTTCACGACTTGAATCCGGAGTCCATCCTCCACATCTCATCGTTCATCATCGTGTGCAAAGCCTTCCTTCGCACTACCCCTCACTTCGGATGGCTCAAGACCTTCAAGGTGGAGCCGAAGATGATCAAGGGGCAACAGGCAGAGTGCGGAGGGGCTGTTATAAGCAAGAATGCTGACGCTCCATGGCCCGAGTGCTCTTTTCGAGAGGAGCTCAGCCTATGGCAACAAGAGTGGTTTTATATCACAGCTCCCAGGGGCACCAAATGGGTGGCGCCACCTGCCTTTCGCTCGGGTCCTCCACCGCGGCTGGCGTCATGGGTCAATAAAGGGCTTGACTGGGGGCCGTCCAAAGACGTGCCCCTGTTGCAGGGCCGTATTCGAGACCTCCTGGAGAGAGAGATCAATCTGGTGGTAGTAGCGCAGGTCATGCTGATTCGTCGCATCCTGCCCTGCAAACGTCGCCCCCTCCGCCTGTGGGAGTTCAATCCGGAGGGACCACGAGCTCTTCAACATTTTGTGGGCGCAACGCCCGTGGAGATGTACAAACTGTTCTTCGGATCACAAGCAATGTGTCTGGACTTGACCGAGGACGCAGGTCTGAGCTACAATCGCCCGAATGCTCAAGTAAGTAGTCCCGTATCCGGACACGCTATCCATATATTTATCATAAACTTGCCCTTAAAAGAGCTGTCCCTTACACAGGAGTGGATAGCAAAGGCAAAACTGATCAGGTGTCCGGCCCCCCTCCCTGAGACCGCGCCGGATCCCGTGTTAACCAAGATGCTGGAGGTTGTGCCTTTAGAAGAAGGCGAAGGGGGGAACAAGGAAACTACTGCCTCCGCGAAGGAGGTTATCAAGGAAGGAGGGATCGATAATCCCTCCATCCAAGGGGAGAAGAGGACCGCCTCTGGAGACCCGGAGACCAAGGCCTCAAAGCGTGGGAAGAAATCTTCGCCAGAGGGTCCTGCTGGGAAGATGCCCCACCGCATTATTTCCCCAAGGAGATCAGCCCTCCAAATGAGCCGTAAGTAGAGAGAGGAGTTTATAAAATAAAAGACATCCCTGTTTTATTTCTGAAGATGACCGAAATTTTACCTTGTAGTTCGGATCTCAGCCCTTCTCAGCAGAGCTCGTCTTCGGGGGATCTTCGTCCAGAGATGATGGAGAGCGGAACGCCTCCCCCTGCCGTACCGCCTAGCAAGGCGGACGATCCCGAGGTGTCATCACGGAGGGTTTCCCCGAATCCGGCAGGGGTGGAGTGTGGTCATAGGGCCCCTCAGAGCCCTCTGTGTCCGGCCTTCGAAAAAGGCCATCGGACGAGTCCGGCACCTCCTGGCGCACGGTCGGAGGAGTTGAAGGATCTGCTCGGGCGAGTGTCTATCTCAAAAGATCACCGTGCATTGATGGGTACGGTGATTGAAAAGATTTCTTCCACGGAAAGCGGGTTGTACGAGGCCGCCAGGAGTTTACTGACGGGTTTTGAGGTACGTGCAAAATGTACCTTTTCACGGTTCCGCATATATAAGATGCGTCCCGTGTAGATAGTAGCCCCTGAGACTCGGTGCGTTGACAAAAATGATAGCGTGCCGAGGATCATAATCCCAGATATAATATGTCGCCCTTCCTATGTAGGTGGCAGGACGTCCGGTGGCTGGCCGGACTGATGAATTTGCCGAACTCAAGCGGCAACTTGACGTGGCGGATGCCGACATCGTGCTTGTCAACAAGCGGCTGGACGAGTCACAAGGTATGCAGTTTCTCCGCGGACACCTAGTAAGGGAGCTTGATGCCTGTGCCTTACAACATGTATGCTTGATGCAGATGGTGCCGCTGCCATGGAGAATCTTCGGTGAGCTTGCCCGAGCCATGGAGCAGGCCAGGAGAAGTGATGCGGCTGCCTTGAAGGCGGCCGAAGAGCTAAAAGCCGAACAGGCTGCTCACTGCCGAAGCATGAAGGAAATGGCCGAGATGGCCGTGAAATTGAAGAATGCTACCGACTGCTGCGAGCTTCTTGAAAAAGAAGGTCGAGCGGAGCGAGAGGACCTGAAGAAGGCCGCCACCAAGGCCAAGGATGCTCGCTCTGCGATGAGAGCTATGAAGGAGGAGCTATGTCAGGCCGGAGATATCACGGCTGGAAAGCCCTTTCTGCTGTGTAGGAAGTTCACGAATCCTAAATATGCTCAGTTGGACCGGCTGTGGAGTAGTGCGGATGCTTATCTGGACTTGGCGGCAAGTGCCGCGGATGCGGCCGAACACTTCAGAGATCAAAAGGATCACGAGATGGAAGAGTTGTTTTGGTCGCAGTTCCGTAGTCCAGAGCGTCCACTTCCATTAACTGGTCATTTGGCCGAATGGGCGGAGCTGAACAGGTTGTCCGGACTTGCCATGAAGAATGTCGTGACTTATTTGTGGCCGAAAAGGCCCGAGCCGAAGAGTTATTTTGGCTTGGTGCAGCAGTTCCTTGGTGCGGTGCCGCATATCAAAGCAATGAAGCGGTCAGCATGCATAGAGGGTGCGCGGATGGCTCTTGCCCGTGTCAAGACATACTGGGCGGAGATGAAGGCCACATATGTTGCATCCCAAGATTCGGACAGAAGTTGAGTACCTGTCGAGCACTATTTTCCGGAAGTTCTTCAGGGCGCTCGTTTAATAGAGACGCAGTGCTCGAAGGATATTATGTTCGAATAACATGTATTATTGTGAAACAATGTTTCGATGGAATATAAAAGATTTTTTATACTTGTGCTTTCAAGAATTAAAAATACCTCATGTGCGGCCGTTAATGTATATGTGTATATAACCTGAAAGATGGCGATCTTTGGCTTCAAATTACGCATATAATGCGGGGTGTTTGGCAGAAAGCGCATTTTCACACTTGATCCAACGTCTTGGTCCTACAAAGGAGGTGATAGCGCAGCAAACTAGGCAACCAGACTATAATGCTTTATCACTTTCACTTAGCCATAGGAGTTCGACAGTGGGGCTACTATATAGCCCCTAGGGGCACCGCGCTCACCCGAATTCGGGGTGCGTATGTGCCTGGCCGGGAAGCGGCCCTTCATCAATGCGGAGGAATTCTAAAGATTCCAGCGGGTCATCGAGTGGTTGACCAGTCTCACGCTATATCATGACAGTCAGTTTTCGGCTTTGTCTACTGAGGTGCTCCCCTGGCCGAACTGGGGACACAATCGCAGTAGTTCTCCTGGTACTGCGCTAGCCGATAGAGCGGAACGTAAGGCAGCAAAACACAGGAGCCGGGCAAACCCAACATTTGACCAAAGACATGATTCGGAGCTGATGCATATAAGGCCTAACTCGAGACGCCGAACACTCCCTAAGGTATTCGGTCTTTATGAAAAACGGGTCGAACAATCGCCCTTTGGTAAAAAGCCCCTGGTGTCCAGGTACGCGCGAAATTCTGACGTGGCCTATGCCAAAACGCTAGCCTCCTCCTTGGTTATAGCAAGAAACCAGGGGATGTGTATCAACAAGAGACAGTAAAAAAGGTTTACGCAGGGTCTTAATCTGAAAAGAATCCTTGCAACGGGTCCCTACTGCGTCTGCTTTGTGTCTCCGTTATGCAGCCGTATCCTGGACGGGTGTAGCACGGTGTTCATATGTAAAAGAGAGGAACTTAGTTGAAAAAGATCGTGCGAAAATGTACGTTATATTATATAAACAAAGTACAATTCAAAGAATGAACAAAATTGAGCTTTATTGTCTCTTGTTGTGGAAGCGCGGAGCCCCTTGTATGTTTACGCCGGACTCGTCCAGCCGTGTCCGGGGTCTGGACGACCTGTCTAAGAGCTTGTATTGGTGAGGCCGTTTTATTGTGGGGCTGTCAAGGCATCCGCACAATTTTCCGGACTCGAGGAACCCTCAGTGTTTCCCTTTAATGAGATGATGCCACGTGGACCGGGCATTTTAAATGTAAGGGATGCATAATGCGGTATTGCGTTAAAGCGGGCGAAAGCTTCGCGTCCCAATAGTGCTTGATAGCTACTTGTAAATGGGGCGAGGTGGAAGGTTAACTTTTCGCGGCGGAAGTTGTCGGGTGAGCCGAACACAACTTCTAGCAGAAGAGAGTCCGTACAATGGGCATATGGGCCTGGCATTACCCCTTGAAAGGAGGTGTTGCTATGGCGAAATTTGGTTGGGTCTATCCCCATTATGCGGATTGTGTCCTGATATAGCAGGTTTAGATCACTTTGCCGTCCATTAAGACTTGTGAAAATTGGAGTCCGCCAATTATCGGATCTAATATCAAGGCAGTCCAACCTGCATTCCGTATACTTCTAGAGTAATCCCGATGGTCAAATGTGATTGGTCTGAACAACCAGTGGCCGGAGTCCTCTGGGATAGGCCGTATGGCCTGTACCTCTATGGGTGCCGCTCTGTTTTTCCCTTTTGTCACGTGAATTGAGTTCACTGTTTTGATTTCTTGTGGGAAATTCTTTTGTTTTCCGGTGCTCTGCTTTTGGGGTTCGTCATCGTCCTCGCTTGGTGTGTCGAGCCCCTTGTGTTCGGCGTTGAGTTTGCGAGACTGCTTGAAGACCCAACAATCTATGTGGGTGTGGTTTGCAGGCTTCTCGGGAGTACTGTGGATTTGGCATATCTTGTCCAAGATTTTGTTTAAGTTAGATAGCTCGTCCCTGTTATCCTTGAGGGGCAGCTTTTTATGGTTCTGCCGAGAGATTTTGAATCCGGCGTTGACTGCCGTGCTCTTCGGGCTGTTTCCCTTGGTCCGACGCTGGTCCTTGCTGCGTCGTGGTTTCCCGTTTCCATCCCTAACTTTGGATGTACTTGGGTCGCTGGTACTGCATCTTGCTAGCCAGCTGTCCTCTCCCGCGCAAAAGCGGGTCATGAGGCTTGTTAATGCGGCCATTGTTCTTGGCTTTTCTTGGCCGAGGTGTCTGGCGAGCCATTCGTCTCGGACGTTGTGCTTAAAAGCTTCTAAGGCTTCGGCGTCCAGACAGTCGACTATTTGATTCTTTTTAGTAAGGAATCTGTTCCAAAATTTTCGGGCTGACTCTCCGGGTTGTTGAGCTATGTGACTTAAATCGTCGGCATCCGGAGGTCGGACATAGGTCAGTTGAAAATTTTCCCGAAAAGCATCCTCGAGCTCCTCCCAACTTCCAATGGTGTTTTCGGGAAGGCTTTTAAGCCAATGTCGGGCTGGCCCTTTGAGCTTGAGGGGTAAGTATTTTATGGCATGGAGATCATCTCCTCTAGCCATGTGTATATGGAGGATGTAATCTCAATCCGCATACCGTGGTCTGTTGTTCCGTCAGATGCCTCTATGTTTACGGGCTTGAATCCAGCTGGAAATTCATGATCCAAAGACCTCATCGGTGAAACATAGGGGGTGTGCGGCACCCCTGTATTTAGGTGTACCATGATGTTCGGATACTTGATGTGTTGTCTTGCTTACTAGAGCTTGCTTTCTTGGCCCGTAGATAGATTTAACTGGGTCATCTGTTTGATGTGAATCCTTGTGCGGATCGCATACGGCTTGTGTCGACACCGTTGTCGCTGCTCTCTGTTTGCTATGGGGTCGTCCATCCGACCGGTGGCCTTCTTGTTTTTTTGATTGTGGGGCTCTACGGCCTCCTCATCAAATTCGGGCAGTAGTTTTCGCTTTGGGTAGCTCTTTGTTCGGGCGATCGCCGCCAGATTTGTCTCATGGTGTTGAGTACTTTGCTCCATCTGATTCTGAGTGCATCTTCCGCTGTTTTGAGCTTCCGCTTCTGCTTTTTTAGGCTGCGTGCTGTGGCAACGAGCCTTTTGTGGAGGTTCTTCTGCTCCAGCAACTTGTTCAGCGTGAGATCGTCCGGACTATAATCTTCGCCGGGGACGGGTTGTTTATCCAGATTGTCCTGTTCGGACGGTTGCTCGATAGCATGTTCGTCGTCCACCGGTTCACCCTGCTCTATAGCTGGGTCTATATGGCTGTTGCCTTTCTCGAGGTGGGACTTTGAGCGGCGCTTACGTCGCCGTCTTGATCGCCGAGGAGCGATCCTTCGTAGCGTCCGTTGTTCCTCGTAAATCGCTTACTTTAGGTGTGTCCACCATGTATACATCATGAGATGAGGTGGTTCTCCGGTGCCCTATAGGCGCTTGTTCATGCTTCGTCCTCTACATCGCCGTCCCATACGCCGATGTCTTCGAGTCAAGTCGAGCATGTACATTAAATCATCGACGGTGGCTACTGAAGCGGGTGGTGGGTGGGCTTTGATTTTCTTCGTCGTCGCATCCCAACCTTCCCGACCATAATCCGCCAGGCTCTCCGATAAAGAGAGACTTTAGTGAATTCAGAAAGTCGCCAAAGGGCGAGTCTTGAAAGACGCCCGCGGCAAAGTGAATTCCATGATCGGCGCCCAATCGGATTCGATTAGCGAGGCTGGAAGGCTGGAGTCCGGAGAGGAGTCCGGCGCCTTGGAGTCACGAAACGCTCAAGGGCCAACGGGGAATGGGTGCTGCAGCTCAATCGCCAGAGATCGCAGCCCCCGAGGCGGTGTCTAGCCACCCGTCCTCGATCGGCGTGGTCGGCTCCGAGCTAAAGGTCGGAGCGAGACTACAGTGCTGACCTCAGTGACACCTTTGTTGGCAGAGCTAGATCATGCTCCTCATGACAAGGTCTGGCGTGCTTGGTTGTGGCTCGAACCCGTCGAAGATCAAGTCTCCCGGATGTCGGCCGTGTAGTTCAAACTTCCAAATCTGACACGATGGCTGGGCATAGCTTTCGATCTGCTCTAGATGGCTGCTTAATTGCCCGCAAAGGTAAAGCCGAATACAAAGATCTGTCCGGGAGAAAAGTCTCACCCCGGAGCGCATCGTTGTTGATGATCGGAGGAGCCATTGGGCCTAAAGATGACGACGGAGGAACTCTCAATGAAAGCACCAATGTCGGTGTCAAAACCGGCGGATCTCGGGTAGGGGGTCCCAATCGTATGCGTCTAGGCGGATGGTAACAGGAGACAAGGGACACGATGTTTTTACCTGTGTTCAGGCCCTCTCGATGGAGGTAAAACCCTACTCTGCTTGATTAATATTGATGATATGGGTAGTACAAGAGTAGATCTACCACGAGATCGTAGAGGCTAAACCCTAGAAGCTAGCCTATGGTATGATTGTTGTTCGTCCTACGGACTAAAACCCTCCGGTTTATATAGGCACCGAATAGGGTTAGGGTTACACAGAGTCGGTTACAATTGTAGGAGATCTACATATCCGTATCGCCAAGCTTGCCTTCCACGCCAAGGAAAGTCACATTCGGACACGGGACGAAGTCTTCAATCTTGTATCTTCATAGTCCAGGTGTCCGACCGAAGGTTATAGTCCGGCTATCTGGACACCCCCTAATCCAGAACTCCCTCAATTATTGTTACTACTAGACGAAGAATCTTTCTTGTTCTTTGTCGATGTCCTAGGAACGGGGGTCCCCAGACTTACCTCCCTGCGGCCCACGGCGTGGATCCACTAGCGGCCCCGTACGGCCCATCTTCGCCAGCAAACCATCAAGACCCTCGCGATGGGCCAAGCCTCGCGAGGCGGACAACGCAAGACCTCCTCGGGGACAGCCTTACCAGACTGGCTCACGAGGGGCGGAGAGATCGAGCCAAGGGGAACCTTGCGAGGTTCCTATGACGTAAGCCATGACGACCAAGGCCAGGCGGGCGTCAGGCGGGCGCCAGCACGCACAGTGTCCTCGTTTCCTCTTTGGTGCTAAAGAGGCAAGTGCAGGCGAGGAGTCCCGAGGCATCAGGCAAAGGTTTCCATATCGGTGCAATGAGACCAAGACCAGCAAGACGGCAGGATGGAGGTCACCGTGGAGCCCAAGACGACGTCACCACCAGAGCCTTTGGCGCCAAGTCAATTTCGGGCCACCAAACCCTGCAACTGAGGAAAAGGCCCTATGGAGTAAAGGGAAGCGGCAGGCGAAGACCACCTTTAGTCAGGATAATTTGTACTAGTTGTCCCCCTCCAAATTGGTCGTTGTGTCATCCCTTCCCGCTCAATATTTGGGAAGAGGACCAGGGCCTCTATAAATAGGACTAGCCACCACAGTAGGAGGCAACGGATTCAGATCATCCTCACCCACACAAGTTCATCGAGCACAAGAACACCTCACCTCAGGAGGTTGTTCTTCCCTTGTACTGTTCATCATCAGCCCAAGAGGCAAACCACCACACCACACCGGAGTAGGGTATTACACCACAACGGTGGCCCGAACCTGTATGAATCTCATGTCTATTGTGTTGCGGGTTCGTCGAGCTAGGACTTTGAGATCGCGGTGAGGGTGAGGGCATGATTAGGTAGGGGGAGATCTTCATGCGCACCCCAGAGTTCGAACCTCAAGGGTTCTGCCGGAACCCGAAATCTGACATTTGGCGCGCCAGGTAGGGGTGCGCCGAAGCTTTCCTTCCGCTGATCCGCGTCCCATCGCTTCGTCGCATCCATGGCAGACGCTCGCCGAGCCCGCGCTGAGCGCCGGGCCACCCTCGCCGCCCGCATCGCTCAGACAGATCCTGTCGGCGGGCCTCCCCGTCGTTCTCCATCGCCCGCCGCCAACACCGTCACCGGCCCGGCGGGAAACGAGCAGCAAGCGTCCTTGTTGCACCCCTCGGTGCGGCAGGACGGCCGCACCGCCACTCCGTCACTAACCCTGGCCGGCTCGTCGTCTCATGCTCGTCGCGCTCACACGGACGTGCAGGCCGCGCTGCTCATGGCACGTGAGCTCCTGCGCTACCGCCCTGTCGACGACCTCTACGAGGACTGGCTGGACCACATTGCCGAGCTCGTCAGTGCCGCAGGGGGCTCCCCCGCGCCATCCCTTTCACTGCCTCGCCCTTAGCCAGCCCTGTGGGCGACGTGGATCATGGAGCGCCCCCCCCCACCTACTCACCAAGACGGGCGTTTAGCACTAAGGCATGCGCGCTCTCAAATATGCGACTCCCCAGACGGGCGCCCTTGCAGACGAAGAAGGAAGCTGCCAAGAAGTTCCTCGGCCGCAAGAGAACGCTCCCGCGCTCCCAGCGTCACTGTGACAAGACAGCGTGCCGCCTGCAGCAGCGGCACGCGGACATCAAGGGCAAGCTCTGCATCAACAATGGGCCCGGTGGCAACGGCAGGCTGCCGTGCCTTCACCCTGAGCTGCGTAGCGTCGCCTGGTCGGGAAAGTTCAAGCCGAACCTGCCTCCTCACTACGACGACACCCCCGACCCCGTGGAGTTCTTGCAGCTCTACGAGCTGAGCATCGAGGCGGCCAATGGCGACGAAAAAGTCATGGCGAACTGGTTCCCCATGGCTCTCAAGGATGGCGCCCGCTCATGGCTCCTAAACCTACCTCCAGGCTCGATCTCCTCCTGGGACGAGATGCGCGACCGCTTCATCGCCAACTTCCAGGGCACTCGCGACCGCCCTCTGGCCGCGGGTGACCTACGCCGCATCAAGCAGCAGCCAGGAGAAACCTTGCAGAAGTACATCCAGCGCTTCAACGGAGTTCGCCTCAAGATGCCCAAGGTGACGGACAAAGCCATCATTTCGGTGTTTTCCGATGGCGTCTGCGACATCAAGATGAAGGAGGAGCTTGCCATCCACGAAGAGCTATGCAAGGCTCTGGAGTTGTTCAACCTGGCGACCAAGTGCGCAAGAGCTGAGGAGGGGCGCCTTTCCCTCCTCGAGCTCCCAGCTACCGAGCTGGAGGAGAAGAAAGCCAAGGCCAAGGACATGAAGCATAAGGGAGTGGTCGTGCTGGCGGCGGAGCCGGACACGAAGCGCGACAGAGTCCATCCCAAGTCGTCCAAGAGCAGCCGGCCGTTCTGCGCCTTCCACAACGTACACAACCACAACACTAACGACTGTCAAGAGCTCAGGGCCATTCGAGATTGACGCTTCGGTCAACGCCCCGAGTGCAGCGACCGGGGCTACGGCCGAGGAGGAGGACGCGGCCGACGATGCTGGGACGACCGTGGCCCCTGCCAGGAGTGGCGCGACCGGCCTCGTGAGGACCGCTGGCAGGACCAGTGTCGCGAGGGTGCCTGGAGGGATCAGCCTCGCGAGGACCTTCCTCCGCTGCCGCCACCACCCAGGAGAAACGACGACCACCATCAGGACGAGGGGGCTGGGGGCTTCCAGGAGCCACGTGCTATCGCCTGCATCTTGGGTGGAGCTAAAGCCCCAGCATCTCACTGTATCTTCAAGCAGTTTGCTCGCGAGGTGAACGCAGTCCTCCCCGGGCTCGAGGACATTGAGGGAGTCCTGGATTAGGGGTGTCCACGATGGC